>OX451739.1:129261788-129861788 GCA_948472305.1 Vicia faba
GAAGACTTAGAAGGGAATTTCACAATCAGCAAAAAACTTGATTTCAAGTCTTCTAACTATTGATCCTGATAAAAGACCTAGTGCTCAAGAGGTATTATAATTCTACACTCTTCATAATTTTAGTACTTGAAAATATTGAAGTGTTTTCAATTTTATTATGTCATTGGAACAAGTTCTAAGTGATCCTTGGGTGAAAGGTGAGAAAGCCAAAGATGATCAAATGGATCCTGAGATAGTGTCAAGGCTACAAAGATTCAATGCAAGACGCAAACTTCACGCAACTGCGATAGCTAGTGTTTGGAGCTCCACAATCTTCCTAAAAACTAAAAGATTGAGATCATTGGTTGGATCGTATGATCTCAAAGAAGACGAAATCGAAAATCTCAAGATACATTTCAAGAAAATGTAAGTATTATATTCATGATCACATTTGTAATGCGACACGAACGTTTTTTAAATGTCAAGGTCGATGTATTAAGTATATTTGACATACATTTTTAAATAATAAAAAATATTGATGAGGACTGAGACTACTATTTAAAATCTTGGTTCCAGCTATGAAATTGATTTAACTAATACGGTGCTATAGGTTGTTAACAGATGTGCTGATAGAGAAAATGCGACTCTTAGTGAGTTTGAGGAGGTGTTAAAAGCAATAAAAATTCCATCATTGATCCCTTTTACAACTCGAATATTTGATTTGTTTGACAACAACCGCGATGGAACAGTTGATATGAGAGAGATTTTTTGTGGCTTTTCGAGTCTCAAGAACTCCAAAGGAGAGGTTGCTCTCCGTTTGTGCTTCCAGGTAATGTTACAAACTTAATTGATAGTAAAAAGTTATATATATATATATATATATATATATATATATATATATATATATATATATATATATATATATATATATATATATATATATATATATATATATATATATATATATATATATATATATATATATATATATATATATATATATATATATATAAGACCCTATTTATCTGAGAGCGACCGTCTTTGAGTGCGTACAAGGTGGACTAGACCCTCTCTTGTTAAACTATGAATAAATAGGATCTCATAATAAATTTGTCACGACTAAACTATGGTTTTGTTATTTTGTCAAGATTGAATTATGGTTAACCTACACAGAGTCTCTAAAAACATAAGACGACTATGTCAACATGTTATTGTGAATTTCTGATTTTATTTTTGTTGGCAAATAGATGTATGACACAGATAGATTAGGATGCATAAGCAAGGAAGAAGTGGAATCTATGCTAAGAGTAATTCTCATTCCTTTCAATCAAATAGCTTTATATTTTCAATTTCATCTTTTAACACAAGTATATTACTAAACAGACTTTGCCATATGATTGTCTTCCAACTGATATCACTGAACCTGGAAAACTGGATGAGATTTTCGACTTGATGGATGCCAATAGTGATGGAAAAGTTACTTTTGATTAATTCAAAGCTGCTATGCAAAGAGACAACTCTCTTCAATATTTAGTTCTCTCTACTCTTAGCCCATTGTAGTTTTTTAATTCATGATGTTATGGTGTTTTAATACTATGTACCTTTTTTTTCTCTTTTGAAGACTTTTTTATTTATGAAGTTTTCATTCCACAAAGTATGCTATCTACTTTGTTTTTGCTCTTTCGAGGAATTATTTCTATGCAGTTTATCATTCCACAAAATAAACATTATTATAGAAGAGTAACAATATTTTAGGATCTACCCAGATAATTTTGGTTATGAAGTTTATCATTTCACAAAGTAAATATTATTATAGAAGAGTAACAATATTTTTGGATCTATCCGGATGATTTTGGTGTATGGAAAATTAATATAATCATATCATTATAGAATTGTTTTGTCTATGTATCTTATATTGTAAACTTATTAATCTTTGTTATGAAATTAACCAAAATAATATAGATACAAAGGAGAGAAAGAGAAGAGAGAAACTAATATTGTATTATCTTCTTTAAAATCTCATTTACATTATAATGTGGATCTTATTTATAAAATATTAGTGAGATGGAAAATCATAACTATTAATAAAGAATCGGAAGATGAAAAACTAAGAATAAAGATGGACATTCATTTTTATATTTATTCATAACACTCCCCTTGGTTGTCCATTGAGGATATACCTCGTTAAAACCATATTAGAAAAAACCCAGTGAGAAAAATCTAGTGAAGGAAAAAGAGTACAATATCCTTTTATTTCTCCCCTCAGTTGAACGATCATTTCTTCGATGAAGATCAATCTTTTGTACTAGTTGCTTAAAAATTCTACTTGGGAGTGACTTTGTGAAAAGATCTACAAGATTATCAGATGAACATATTTGTTGGATGTTTATATCACCACTCTTTTGAAGATCATGAGTGAAAAAGAACTTTGGAGAAATTTGTTTTGTCTTGTCTCCTTTAACGTAACTATATTTCAATTGAGCGATACATGTCGTATTATCTTCATATATGGTCATTGTATTTATTTTTTTATAAGATAACCCATAATTATTTTGTATGTGTTGAATTAAGGATCTCAACTAAACGCATTATCCACTTGCCTCATGTAATGATAAAAGTTCTACATGATTAGATGATGTTGCTGCTATGGTTTGTTTCACCGATCTCCATGAAATAATTGCACCACCACATGTAAAAAAATAACCTGTTTGTGATCTACCATTATGAGGATATGACAAGTAACTTACATCTACATAACCTATTAATTTAAATTTGGATAATTTGGTACAAAATAAACTCATGTCTATTGTACCTCTAAGGTAATGAAGTATTTGTTTGACTCTGTTCCAATGTCTTTGTGTTGGTGAAGAATTGTATCTTGCTAATAGATTGACAACAAATGATATATCAGGACGTGTATAATTAACAAGGTACATTAGGGATCCAATTGCTCTAATATATGGTACTTCAGGACCAAGAAATTCTTCATCCTTTTCTCGAGGTCTGAAAGGATCGTTCTCCACATGTAATGATCTAACAACCATTGGAGTAGGCAACGAGTGACATTTGTCCATATAGAAGCTGTGGTACGGTGGGAGAACTGATTGTGGTTTTGCGTTCGTATTCGCACTTGTGCGGTTGAGCAAGAGTCGCCACCGACTTTTTATTTTATCCTAAAGGAAAGGTTTAAAAAAGCACAACAAAAACCTTTTGAGATATTTCGTGGGTTCGGGGGGTAGATTATGAAAAGGGAAGGTATTAGCACCCTTTTCATCCATGGTTATCCATGGGCTCTTAGTTACTTGGTTTTTAGATCACTTGCTTTGATTTTCGATTGCTTGGAAATGGTGTATGTGTGTGTGTTTTTGAAAATGTTTTGGAAGAAGATGCCTTGTCTTAGGCTAACCTTGTAACAATTCTTTACTCGAATATTTTACAAAGGCGTGTATCTTTTCGAAAAGATGTTTCAAAATGTTTTGAGAGTTTGTTTTGAAATTACTTGTGGAATGTGGTTTTTGAAAAGAAAACAAATGTTTTTGCAAGTTGATCTCAAGTAACTAAGAGTTTTATCTACCCTATTGTACTCAAAGGTTTTCTCTATGTTTTCAACCCTTTTTGACAATTTTGTTCCACCATTGAATTTGGTGGACAATCTTGCGTTTAGGAAGTTTTAACGGGACGGGCGCGGGTCATCGTATGGACCATGGATGCAATGGTGTCAAGTGTCTTTGGCAATTTGCTTTGAAGGGACTATAATCATTCCGTTTTAGGCAACATCCGAAAGCGTCATCGAGGGACTTATGATCATTTGATTTTGTTTTGCCAAAGATACTCGACGTGCAAGCATGGCCCATTTTGGAAGGCAACATGTGGGATTACCCTAGAGGGTGCAAGTGTGATTATGTATTGATTTCATGTATTTGTCTTGTATTAGGTTATCTAGCGTTTGATTTTATGTACATGCAAACCCTAGGTCTAATCATGGTATAATTGAAAGCGGTAAATTGCGAAAATGTAAAATCTACGCTATTACAAAATAAGTATCCGGGAGTGGGGGTACAATATTCACAAATGGGGATGAGACTTAGGAACATAATTGTCCAATAAGTTAGCCAAATTGAACCAATCAAATGTAAATATAACGAATGTCAACGTATGCGAATGTATAATGTATCAAAATGCAAGTATATTGTGTAAGTGTACGTGCATATGTGTATTTGTGTATGTAATTATTTACAGGTGCGACAATGTGAAATTAATGTGTATTGACTATTATTTTGACCTAAAAAATACTAAGTGTTTATTTAATTTAATTAATAATCTTGTATTTTCTTAATATGTACAAAAAGAAATGTTTTAATCAAAAGAAAAATATTTTCAATCTTATAAAAATATATTTTTATGTGTATATACAAAGAAAATTTAAATTAAATGTTTTAAATAAAAAACATATTTCATGTATTTTAGTATTAACAAAATAATATACAAAGTTAACAAAAATTAGGTTAGAGGAAAACTATTGTAATTAAAAAGTATTAAATGTTTTAAATTAATAAAAAAAAAGTAGGTTAATTAATTAACAGAAAAAGAACTTGTTTTATATATAAAAGGGTTAAAACTTTTAAAATGGGCCTTATGGGCTTTGGCTTGAGCAAGAGAAACGAGGGGGGTGCAAGTTGGGAATTTAATGGACTCAGTACGGTTGAAACAGGCAAGGCCCACAGTGCAAACAATTGTTTTTAGGGTTATGAAAATTGTTCTTCAGTTGGGAATGTTAGGGTTTGTGAGGTGCGCCGCTCATGGGGATTTCGTTCATCTTCTTCGCTTACGCGTTTCTGAATTTCCCCTTCGCCACAGAGCCACCAACGCCATCATCATCTCCTCTCCCTCTTCGGTCCAACGAGGCTGTAAGGTGATGTCTCTGTTTCAACGCGTTTTAGGGTTTTTGAACTTTAAGTCTTGCATGTTTAATTTGTATTCTGATTTCGATTAGGTTTCGTTATTGACTCTGACCACTTATGTCCTTTTTGTTCAAGGTGCGAAGAGAAGAGAAGAAACAGTTACCTTCGTTGGAGGAGATGGTCAGGAGGCGTTTTGGAGGGCTCGACGGCGGAGAGAACGTGATTGTGAAGCTGACTTGCTTGGGGAAATCTGGTTTGTATCGTTGTCTCTTTAAGGTTTGATGATGATATGTGACAAACTGAAAACCCCTCTTTTTGAAAATTCACTTCTTTGCCTCTTCTCCTCGTTAACTTGCCTTTGTTGCCTTTAACGCTTGTTGCCTTGAATGTTTGTTGCCTTTTCTGACTTTCTTCTTTGCCTCTGAATTGCCTTGAGATCAATATGCTTTTGAATGCTTGTTTTTGCTCAATGATGGTTTTTTACTGAGGGCTTGAGGGTTTTGACAGGGTTAAGGGTATATGCTGGTATGGCTTTGAGTTGTTTTATCTGGCTATTTGTTTGGGATAGTTTATGGTTTAGCCTTGAGGCTGGACTGGTTTAGGCCTTAACAGGTTTAAATGGCTTAGCAGGTTATGCTTGGATTGAGTTTGGGATTAAGCAGGTTTTGAGTTTTAACAGGTTTGTATGGTATATGCTGGTATGGCTTTTTGGCTTGTTTAAGGCTTTAGGTTAGGCCTGGTTTTTGATGAACTGGTTATTGGCTTTAGTGAGGCAGGTTCGATGGTTTTAGCAGGTTTGATGGTCTAGCTCGTATGGCTAATGCAGGTATTGGCCTTAACAGGTTTCATGGTTTAGCAGGTAAGGCTTGGCCTTGAACTTGTTTTCTTTTGACAGGGTGAGGCTTCTGACTTGCTTCAGGCAGGTTTGGCATATGTAGGTTGTATGGTTTATTATTTTTTTTGTGATATTGGTTTGATGGCTCAATCAGGTTTGGGGTTTTTCTGGTTTATGTTAGGCTTCAGGTGAGGTGAGGCTCTTTGGATTTTTTTATATCTATCCCCTTATGGCTTTGCTGTTGCAATTTTATATTTGTTTTTTTTGTCTTCCAGCCTCTTGGTCCCTTGGCGCCTAGGATCTTTTTGAATATCTCAAGCTTTGGCATCTTTTCTTGGGTCAAGCTATTGGGCAGACTTGCAAGGTTTTGGCATTTTTTTCTTGGGTCAAGCTACTGGGCAGACTTGCAAGGTTTTGGCATTTCCTGTTTTGTGATTACTTCTGCTGTATACCTCTGTCTAATCTGGGTAGCACTGATATATGCTTCTTTTAGCCTTTTGCCTTACTGTCTTATTGCAGTTTTGCTTTCTATATTTTCTTTATGCCTAAAGCCAAACAGTAAGCCCACACTTCTCCTCTTTTCTTCTCTCTCTTTCCAATATTTAAGCATATTAAATTGCTTATTATGCATAAATTCTGAAAAAGCAAATTGGCCTAGGGAAATGATGCAGTGATATCCTACTTGCAATACATGTTGAATGCTGCATATTTTGTCTTCTCCTTTCTATGTTGTACGCTTCTTGACAGTGTTGATGATATTTGTGTCTTTAGTTAGACCAATCTGTTTTGCTTTCATAGTTTGATTTGCACCACTGTTTGAAGCTATGCAGTTTGACCACCTTTTTGAATTGTGCAATTTTTATATTTGTGCATTCATCTTTAATTTGCAAATATTTTTCACCCCTCTTTGTGAACCGGGAGAAATCCCGTGATTTGCAGAGAGGGTCAACTGATCCCGGCCGATTGCTTTTAATGATGAACTGTCTTTTATTTATCTGTCATTATTTATTTATCTGCTTTTTGACTTTTCTCCTTTTTATTTATTTATTGCAGATGAATAATTTGAATGGAGGGGAGCAAAGGATGAAGATTGAAGAATTGGGGACTTTGAAAATATTTAGAAAAATAGGATAGTTTTATTTTCAATTTAATCATTGTAACTATTATTATTATGAATACTTCGTAAATGAATACTTGTATCTAAATAATAATTATAACAAATGTTTAAATATGAAATAAAAAATTCTATTGATCCATTTAATTCTTTTTTCATCCCTTTTCAATTATTTACTTATTATTTATAGTTCCTTAAATTAAAATAAATGAAAATTAAATTTCAGATATTTAATCCTTAGAATAATAAATAATCAACTAAACATTGATTCTACTTGATCAAAATAAATGAACTTGGCGCCTCCATCATCCAAAGCAACGCACAGTCAAACGCAATAACTGATCAGACGCATTCCTTTCTTACTGATTTCTTACCAAGCACTGTAAATCCAAACTGTATATATCTTTTGACTGGTTCAATCAAACGAACGTGAATTCAAACCAACCGCCTCCTTTTACTGATTAAATCAAACAATGCGAATTCAACCCGAATCTCGGAATAACTTGCAAAGTGCTGTGGAATTTAAATCCTTCTGAGAATGTGCCCAAAAAACCCTAATTCCTGATTAAATTCCAAAGAGCGTTCGCCTGATCAAAACTGAGCCAAAATCAACCAAAACCCTAAGCCAACTGTGTGAAACAATCCAGAGCCCTGAAAAATCAATAAAACCCTAATTTTTGTTTGACTGACGAGAAAAGTCCGTTTGTCCGATTCTTGAGCCAATCCGAAAAATCAGGAAACGCCTGAAGCTGTGATTTCTTGTGGAAAAATGCGAGGGCAAATTTTGGGGTACAACAGTTGCCCCTGTTCAATCTTCTTGAACCTGAAGAGTTAGATTGGCAAGTTTGCCTTTCGCGACTTGAAGGTAAAAGAAGATTGGACACTAAAGTACCCAGAAAATTTGCACTCGTCGATGTGATGGTAGAGGTGAATGGGCTTAAAGATGCCATTTGGTGATGGGCTTAAAGATGCCATCTGATGCAATAGAATCTTGTCGGGGGATGGGCTTAGAGATGCCATCTGATAATGGGCTTAAAGATGCCATTTGGAAATGTTGAACTATATGTCAACGGTGAGTGGACGAGTATCAGAAAGGCCTCCATGTTTTGGAACGTCTCTGAACTGGGGGTCTGAATAAGCAATAGATTGACATCCGTGTCTGGAGAATCCGTGAACTGTTTTCAGAAGTCTTGAAGTTGAATAAGCAATAGAGCAGCATCTGTTGTTGGGAAGCATCCATAAACTGTTTTCAAAAGTTGAGAAGAGTCTGAACAAGTGATAGGTTAACATCCGTTACTTGGAGAACCCGTGAACTGTTTTCAGAAGTCTTGAGAAGAATCTGAACAAGTGATAGGTTAACATCCGTTACTTGGAGAACCCGTAAACTGTTTTCAGAAATCTTGAGATTGAATAAGCAATAGAGCAGCATCCGTTGTTGGGAAGCGTCCGTAAACTGTTTTCAATGGTTGCATCTGAACAAGCTGATAGATTAACATCCGTTGTTGGGAAGAATCCATAACTGTTTTCAGAAGTCTTGAGAAGAATCTGAACAAGCGATAGGTTAACACCCGTTACTTGGAGAACCCGTAAACTGTTTTCAGAAATCTTGAGATTGAATAAGCAATAGAGCAGCATCCGTTGTTGGGAAGCGTCCGTAAACTGTTTTCAATGGTTGCATCTGAACAAGCTGATAGATTAACATCCGTTGTTGGGAAGAATCCATAACTGTTTTCAGAAGTCTTGAGAAGAATCTGAACAAGCGATAGGTTAACATCCGTTACTTGGAGAACCCGTAAACTGTTTTCAGAAATCTTGAGATTGAATAAGCAATAGAGCAGCATCCGTTGTTGGGAAGCGTCCGTAAACTGTTTTCAATGGTTGCATCTGAACAAGCTGATAGATTAACATCCGTTGTTGGGAAGAATCCGTAACTGTTTTCAGAAGTCTTGAGAAGAATCTGAACAAGTGATAGGTTAGCATCCGTTACTTGGAGAACCCGTGAACTGTTTTCAGAAATCTTGAAGTTGAATAGGAACCGGTGTAGGGTTTCCTGATGATGAGCTCGTGTAAAACTACATCTGGATGAATCCGGGATACGTGTCATGATGTCGCTGTGTTTGGGTCGCATCTGAATTATTCCTGGAAAGAATCTTGGAAGATAATGATCTTAGTCTTTCGACTGATCTTACCTGAAAAGGCAAAGAGTTAGTTATATGCAATGTCATGATGCATGATGTAATGTATGTTATGTAGTGTGAATGTAAATGGATGCGCATGTAAGCTGGAGAGCTGTCTTGCAAGGGATAGATGAATCCGGGATGGCTTGAAGATAACAGTATCCTGACTGCTGCCGGGGGGAATAATTCCTGGTTGTTGCTGGAGAAAAAAGGAGCTTGGGTTGTATACCAATCTTCTGGGGAATTCCTGATGACTTCTACTGGGGAGTCCCACTCTAATAGACTCATGCTGGGGAGGTAAGACTGAGAATCTTCCGCCTGGTGGGAAGTATCTCTGGCGACTTCACTGGGGAACAAAACCCTGTGGGGAGAAGTTTCATTAGTCTGGCTCCACCGGGGATACCGAAACTTAAATTCTGAGGGGAAATGAGTCCTGGAGGATTCTCGGGCTGGGAATAACAAAGATAAACTCCTCTGGGGATTGTATTGACAAGTCACGTTGGGGAACTCTGATGAACTCCGCTGGAGGTAGGAAGAATTTTGGCGAGTGCGATCTTCCGTGGCCATAAGCTGAGGATAACCCAGTTATAAGCCCTCGCGAGGAATTACTTTGAATAAAACTCCGGAGAGACGTCCGTACTCTGCAGGGGATAAGCTTCTAGAATCCACTGGGGATAAGCTTCAGGGTTTGCTGGGGATATGGATTCCAAATCTCCTGGGGGGTTACCTTTGAAAGGGCGTCAAGATACCCAACTGTATTTTCAACCTATCTGTAATCTCCTTTCTTGCTTCATAAAGAAATGATTACGTTCAAATGCATATGCTTATTTAACAAAACATTGGACGTTTCTCAAAACAAAACAAATAGTGCAAGAGAAAAGAAAAGGACACAAATTTCTAGGAAAAATATTTGTATTAACTTTCTCCGAGTATATTTGTACAAAGGAGACAATCATCCTAGTAAGAGGATTTTGTCGTAAATATTGAAAAATTTGTACAAAATAAAGACGGCTATGTGAAATAATTCCATGGATTCCATTCCGCTATAGCCTTCACAACTCTGAATATCTGTCCATTCAATGCTTCGTTTGCCGATGACTGGATTGATCAAAAGCCTGGAACTGGTTGATGAAGAGATTGTCTTTGAAGTGATCCGACGAGACATAGTCATACACTTTAATTCCCTAACTTTTGCCTGAATCGCCCTTTCGGGTTTTCGATCCACCGGAAAACCCCTTTTTGCCCAAGCCGCCCTTTCGGGTTTTCGACTTGCCGGGTGTACAGATTTTTTGGTTTTTATCCCTAATTTTTGCCTGAACCGCCCTTTCAGGTTTTCGGTTCACCGGGATGCCCATTTTTGCCCAAGCCGCCCTTTCGGGTTTTCGACTTGTCGGGTTATTTTATGCGTAGTATCTTTTGACTATGTCTGCGTTCGCAGGGTGCGGCAAATCGTCGCCGTCCATGGTGGTCAGAATCATTGCACCACCGGAAAATATGCTCTTGATCACAAACGGTCCTTCGTATGTAGGAGTCCATTTTCCCCTGGGATCACTTTGCGGTAAGATAATTCGCTTGATTACGAGATCTCCGACTTGATACACTTGACGTCTGACTTTCTTATTGAAGGCCTTGATCATTCGCTTTTGATACGCCTGACCATGGCATATAGCAGCGAGTCGCTTTTCGTCGATCAGATTGAGTTGATCAAGTCGGGTCTGCATCCAATCATCTTCATTCAGACCCGCATCCTTCATAATCCTTAGAGAAGGGATCTGAACTTCCATAGGCAGGACAACTTCCATGCCATACACCAAAGAAAATGGGGTTGCCCCGGTTGAAGTACGTGTCATCGTACGGTACCCATGTAGAGCAAATGGTAACATCTCATGCCAGTCTTTGTAAGTGACTGTCATTTTCTGAATGATCTTCTTAATGTTTTTGTTCGCAGCTTCAACAACACCGTTCATCTTCGGCCGATAGGGAGATGAATTGTGATGATAAATCTTGAACTGTTCGCACAATGCAGTGATCATCGTGTTATTCAGATTCGTACCGTTGTCTGTGATGATTCTGTCTGGAACACCATACCGACATATGAGATTTTGCTTAATAAAGCGGGCAACCACATTTTTAGTAACAGAGGCGAAGGAAGCTGCTTCGACCCATTTGGTGAAATAGTCAATGGCAACCAGGATGAAGCGATGTCCGTTGGAAGCCGTGGGCTTGATCTCTCCAATCATATCAATGCCCCACATTGCAAAGGGCCAAGGAGCAGTCAGGACGTTGAGAGGAACCGGAGGGATATGAACTTTGTCAGCATAGACTTGACATTTGTGGCAAGTACGGGAATGTTGATGGCAGTCAGCTTCCATGGTAGACCAGTAATAGCCTGCCCTTAGGATCTTCTTAGCCATTGTATGCCCGCTCAAGTGAGTGCCAAATGTGCCGCTGTGTATATCAGTCATAATTAACTCCGCTTCAGCTTTGTCTACGCATCAGAGTAATACACAATCATGGCTTCGTTTGTAAAGGATTCCGTTGCTCAGGAAGAACTTAGCAGCGAATTTCCTTAAGAACTTCTTGTCATTTACGGAAGCTCCTTCGGGATAATCTCTAGTCTCGAGATACCTTTTGATTTCATGGAACCAAGGTTGTTCCACTACTTCTTCGATATTAATCTCGTGGTAATGCGCAGGTTCATCCATTCGCTCGATGGTGATTTGGGGAGCCTCGTTATCCCAGTTGAGTTTAAACATGGAGGACATTTTGGCTAGAGCATCTGCTAGCTAATTCTCTTCTCGCGGGAAATGCTCGAAGGTAATTTGCTCGAAATGAGGCAACAATGTCAGGACATGTTCTTTGTATGGGATAAGATTAGGATGCTTGGTATCCCACTCTCCTTTGATTTGACTGATGACCAAAGCCGAGTCCCCAAATACGATCAAAGATTTAATCCCCAAGTCTATAGCAGCCTTGAGACCAAAGATGCAAGCTTCGTACTCAGCCATGTTGTTTGTGCAGCTGAAGCAAAGTCGGGCCGTGAAAGGTGTGTGACAACCCTCCGGAGAAATGAGTACTGCACCGATACCATTTCCAAGTGCATTTGAAGCACCATCAAAGTACAGGGTCCATCGGGATCCCTTTTCGGGTCCGTCATACGGTCCGTTACTTTCAATACTGTCCAAATTCATGATGTCCTCGTCTGGGAAGTCAAATCTCATGGTTTGATAATCTTCGATAGCTTGATGAGCCAGATGATCAGCTAGTACACTCCTTTTTATAGCTTTTTGAGTGGTGTACTGGATGTCGTATTCAGTTAGGATCATTTGCCATCTAGCTATTCTTCTAGATAAAGCGGGCTTTTCGAAGATATACTTGATAGGGTCCATTTTGGAAATCAACAAGGTAGTATGAGTCAACATATACTGTCTTAGTCGGCGAGCAGCCCATACCAAAGCGCAGCAAGTTTTCTCGAGCAGTGAGTAGCGAGTCTCACAGTCGGTAAACTTTTTGCTAAGGTAATAAATAACATGCTCTTTTCGACCAGACTCGTCATGCTGGCCCAACACACACCCCATTGAGTTATCCAAGACGGTCAAATACATGATCAATGGTCTTCCTTCGACGGGTGGCATCAGAATAGGAGGTTCTAGCAAATACTCCTTGATCTTATCAAAAGCGGCTTGGCAATCGTCGTTCCATTCAACTACCTGATCTTTCTTCAAGAGTTTGAAGATTGGCTCGCAGGTAGAAGTCAGATGAGAGATGAATCTGGCAATATAGTTCAAACGCCCCAAGAACCCTCTAACCTCCTTTTCAGTGCGGGGAGCAGGCATCTCTTGTATTGCTTTCACTTTTGCGGGATCGACTTCAATGTCTTTGTTGCTTACGATGAATCCTAGAAGTTTACCAGACCTAACTCCAAAAGTGCATTTACTTGGATTCAGCCTGAGCTTGTATTCTTTCAATCTGGCAAACAGCTTCTCCAGATGTTCAAGGTGCTCTTCCTCTGTTTGTGACCGAGCTATCATATCGTCTATGTAAACTTCAATCTCATGATGTATCATATCATGAAACAGAGCTACCATGGCGTGTTGATAAGTTGCCCCTGCATTCTTCAGTCCGAACGACATCACCTTGTAACAGAAAGTGCCCCATTGTGTGACAAAAGTTGTTTTCTCCATATCCTCGGGCGCCATTTTGATTTGATTGTAGCCAGAGAATCCATCCATGAAGGAAAACACTTTGTGCTGAGCTGTATTGTCGATCAAAATGTCGATGTGTGGCAGCGGAAAATCATCTTTGGGGCTGGCCCTATTCAAATCCCGGTAGTCCACACACATCCTGACTTTGCCATCTTTCTTAGGTACCGGCACGATGTTAGCGACCCATTGAGGATAGGACGTAACAGCCAGAAAGCCAGCGTCGAATTGCTTCATTACTTCTGCCTTGATCTTTTCAGACATGTCAGGCCTCATTCGGAGGACTTTTTGCTTGATCGGTGGACAATCCTCTCTTGTGGGGAGACGGTGAACCACGATGTCTGTGTCTAGACCCGACATATCTTCATAAGACCAGGCGAAGATCTCAACGTACTCATTCAACAACTGTATCAGACGTTCCTTGACATTTGGTTCCAGATTGGCGCCCACTTGCACTTCCTTCCGGTCTTCCTCGGTTCCCAAGTTGACAGTCTCCAATGACTCTTCGTGAGGTAAGATGGCTCTTTCCTCTTGCTGTAAAAGCCTGGCTAGTTCCCCTGGTACTTCACAACCTTCGTCATCTTCATACTCGGCTTAATTGACCAGATCTTCAGAGTTATTGAAGGATATAGCAGAATAGTCACCCATGGAATCCGGAGTGGATGGGTACCTGCATTTGTGAGTGTGGGTGTGTGTAAGGGATAGCCATCCTTAAACAAAAAAAATGCAAAAGGAAAGAAAATGAACACAAGCAGTTTATCAAATGAAAAACGTCCAATGAATCATTAAATATGGCATATGGATATGAAAAATAATCAAAACCCTTACAAATGGACCTACATGCCCCGGGCAAGGCACGAGGTGAAAGATAGTGTACGGATTGTTTGAAAATAGATATTACAGACCAAATTGAAATGTTTGACAGATAAATTACTGATGAATAAAAGTGATGGGGACAAAGTCTTTTGCCTCCCAGTTGCTTAATCCTCCTTTGACAGTCGGGTAAATCCACTCTTCGATGTTGCTCTCTTTGTCTTCATCCTCCAAAGCGTTGATTCCGTAGGGAGAAATTTTGACTGGCGCCCTTTCAATCTTTGACAGGCGCATAGCTTTCTGGCCCGCGGCTGTGAACCCTAATCCAAATTTGTCGGTCTTATGTGGGATGTCAGGTAACTGCCCCCATGCTGAATTCTTCCCTTCCTTTATTGCGGCCCTTGCGTCCTCCAGAGATGCCATCCTGGCCATCTGCCTCGGTGTCTCAGCCGCCAATTTTGCTACTGTTATTTCAGGAAGGACCTCTTTGAAATGCTGAAAAGGGGTCTCAATGAACTCCCCTTCTACCTCCACATATCGGAATGAATTCAAGTGACTAATCATGTACTCCTCTTCGCCATGGACGGTAATGATCTTTCTCTTGACAGGATACTTCAACATCTGATGTAAGGAAGAGGTGACTGCCCCAGCATGGTGTATCCAAGGCCTACCCAGCAAGCAAGAGTATGACGGACGGATGTCCATCACATAGAAAGTGGATTTAAACACCTCAGTGCCTATCTTGACGGGAATTTCAACCTCTCCATGGACCATTCTCTTCGACCCATCGAAAGCTCTGACAATAATATCACTCGGCTTCAACTCCAACCCTTCACAATCTAGCCGGTCCAAGGCCTTCTTAGGCAATACATTCAGCGACGAACCAGTGTCGACCAAGACATGCGCGAGGGTGGTTCCCCGGCACTCGACTGAAATGTGCAAAGCATCATTGTGGTTTCTACCTTTAGGAGTTAGATCGGCATCAGAGAAACCTAATCCATTGTCCGCAGTCAGGCTAGCCACGCAATTTTGAAATTGATCTGCAGAGGTTTCCTGGGGCACATGGGCTGCCTTCAGGAATTTTATCAGGGCTTTAGCGTGCGCTTCTGAGCAAAGTAGTAGTGCCAGCATGGAGATCTTTGAGGGGGTTTGCCCCAGCTGTTCTACCACATCGTAATCACTTCTCTTGATTATCCTCAAAATCTCATCCATTTCCTTCTTGGAGGTTTCTGGGACGACCAAGGGTTGAGCCCTCGTCCTGACGGGCTCATCTTGGATTCCATTACCTTTGTCGGCAGTGGTAGGAGGGACAGTACTAGGAACAACAACGTCTTCAATCAATGGAGTTCTAGCAGAAAGTTTTATTGGTGCAGGGATGGCCTTCGCAGATGAGGGTCCAAAGATTGCTCTTGGAGGGACAATCTCTGGAGAAAATATTCTCCCGCTCCGGGTGATTTTGCTCGTGCCTGCAATGTTTCCAATGCTGGCTTCTTCATCATCCAAACTTTCTTCAGTTATTTCGATTTGTTTAATACCATGGTAATAGACGTCACCGCCATAGTTCCATGGGATCGACTTCTCAGAAACATAGGGGACAGGCCCGGGCATTGTTATCTTCAAAGGGACATATTTCGTCGCTGGCGTAATCTTAACATGCTTTTTGACGGCCTTGGAAAGATTGGCGTGAATGGTTATGATTGAGACATCTTCAGTATGAACTCGAACAGCAAAAACTTTTTCAAACAAAATTTGTCGACTATCCATAAGGCCCTGGATGTCTTTCTTCAGTAACGGACAATCAAACGGCAGAGAGTAACAACAATGGCAGTCTTCCTTACATCCTGGGAAGATCCCGGCCCTTAACAGATTCAACTTAATGGTTAGCAATGGAGTTATCAGATTATTGACATCAGCTACATACAAGTCTTCTTCAATGGCATTGACATTTCGGCCGTGCTTCGACATGGGTGCAGATATCACATTAGGCTTCTCCGGAGCATCAAACTCCACTTCCTTCGCCTCTATCAGGTCTTGGATTTTATGCTTGAGTGCCCAACAATCATTGGTGTCGTGCCCAACACTGTCTGAATGGTAGGCGCATTTAGCGTTAGGATGATAATGCGGAGAGGACGTATTCACATTCTTTGATGCCTCCTTGATGGTGGCGAGATTCAACTTTAACAGATGGGGAAGCACTTGCGCTGGAGTCATATTAATACGGGTGAACTGCCATTGTGGCCGTTCCACCCGTTGTTGATTTGGTCTGGATTGGTTATAGCGAGGCTGCTCACTTGGAGTATTTTGAATCATTACGGCCCCCACAGTTGGCCGGCGCTCAGTCTTCCCTGCTCTTCTCTGAGAATATACCACAGCCGTTTCCTTCTTAAAATGCTTCTTCTCAACACTTGCAGCAACACCCTTCTGAATCTTTCCTGACTTGATGCCAACTTCAATTCTTTCGCCTGTTAAGATCAAATCGGTAAACCCCGCGGAAGAGTTACCAATTAGATGATTGAAAAATGGCCCAGATAGGGTCCCCAGAAACATATCAACGAGTTCGCGGTCGGTTAAAGGAGGCTGCACCCTGCCAGCCAAATCCCTCCATTTTTGTGCATACTCTTTGAATCCTTCGCCGGTTCCTAACGACATACCCTGAAGTTGGGTACGAGTAGGAGCAAGGTCAGAATTGTACTGGTATTGTTTGTAAAAAGCGGTGGCCAAATCCTCCCAATTGCGTACGCTGGTTCCCTTTAGCTGATAAAACCACTCCAACTGAGCTCCAGAAAGGCTGTCTTGAAAGAAATGAATCCAAAGGTTTTTATCTGCCGTATAGGGTTGAATCTTTCTCACGTAGGACCTGAGATGCATTTTGGGACAGGACAACCCATCATACCTCACAAACACTGGCACTTTGAATTTTGGGGGAATCACGATCCCGGCGACCAAACCCAAGTCTTCAAAATCCAAACCTGGTACTCTTTGCAGTTCCATGGCGGCTAACCTGTCTTCTAAACCCTTGTATTTATCATCAGCTGGAGGGTATTGCTGATCAGAATAATCTTCATCCTCTTCGACCTCTTCTTCTTCCGCATCAGACTCGGAAGGTACCGCAGCTCCACCTCCTTTGCTGGTTCCTTCATCAGAGATAGGAGGAAATTCCAACACTCTCCTAGCTTCTCCGTTAAATCTTCTCCCCAAAGTAGCCACCCCAAGTCTCTTTTTCTTCTTTTTCACTGGGTCCTTGTTCCCCAATTGAGTCTTGATATCCTCCTGACCCTTAGCCAAGGTCATCAGGAGTTGCTGGAACTGTGTATTCTGAACTTGCAGGTCTTTGACTGTTTGCTCGAGATCCATCCTACTGAAATAAACAGCAGATAGATAAGGAAACCTGGAGTGAGACCTGCTTATGCATATGATGAATGGTATGCTTATGTATGCAATGCATTCAAGGATTTAGGACATTCAAAATTGTTTCAGACAAAGAAGAACATACGTCATATTAATAAGAAGAAGTTTGTTAGTACATAAGTGCCCCATGGGCCAAATATTACAAAATAACTTCTTAAGGCAAAAAGACATTGCGCATCCTCTTTGGTGCGATGTAGATGTTGAGGGCCTCTTGCTCATGGAGTCGGCGGGTAAGCTCCAGAACCTTCTTCTCATTGGCGTAGAAGCTAGCTTCAAAAGTGTTCCGTTCCTCCTTGAGCTGAATCCAACTTTTCTGCATTTCTTCCCATGATGTAGGCATGTCAGGATGTAGGATGGTGTAGGGAACCTCTCCTTCATTGACGGGCTCTTTAATCACAGGGAGTATATGAGGATAAGGCATCATTAGACTTTGGGCTCGGGCTCGTACACACTTGAGATAGGGCTCAAGGGGGATGGAATTCTTGTGTCCCAGAGTCTTGCTATCAACCTTGTTGAGTTTTCCCCAAGCTCTGATGAATCTCTGGCGAAGTCCTTGCGCATCATTGTCGAAGTCAAAAACTAGGTCAGGGATCAACATGTCATGAGGGCCATCCCTCCGTGCATATCCAAATTGCCTCAAAGCCAGGCAAGGGTTGTAGGTGATACCTCCCCTGATTCCAAGTAAAGGAACATTAGGAAATTCTCCGCAACGATCGACAATGATGACATTTTCTCTGGACCGAGAACACCAATGCACATCAGAATGAGTAAGAGTCATCAACCGTTGGGACCACCTTGAACCTTGGTCATTCTTCAAGACAGATTGTGGAAGGTGCGAAATAAACCACCTTGCAAGGAGAGGAGTACAACACATGAGAACACCCCTCTTTCTCATTGTTCGTGTGTAAAATGAGTGAAGGATGTCCCCAAGCAATGTTGGTATTGGATTTCCGGACAAGAAGATTTTGACGGCGTTGACATCTACCAATTGGTCAGGATTTGGGAACAAGACCAACCCATAGATAAGGAGTGCCACAATCTCTTCAAAGGCTTGTAGGTCCAATGAATTCCAACATTCTTGTGCCTTCTCAAACAAGAATTTTGCTAAGAAACCTTTGACGCCGCTTCTGGTTTCCCAATGCCCCTTGAGGTCGGATGGTTGTAGATGTAATGCTCGAGCAACATCTTCCGACTTTGGTTCCTTTTCCGTACCGTTGAAGGGTAGTTGATTTAGGATAGGAATTCTTAGGAGTTGAGAAAACTCCTCCAAAGTGGGTACCAACTGATAATCAGGGAAAGTGAAGCAGTGGTGGAGAGGGTCAAAGAATTGGAATAGCACTTTCATCATGTCCTCTTCAATGTTGGTGCTGACCAAGTTGAGTAGTCTACCATGTCTGTCACTGAAGGATGAGTTTTCCGGAATTCTTGAGGTGAGCTCCTTGAGTTGAGGAGAGATTCTCACAAGGTTGACTTGGATGGTATTTCTGCGAGGAATTTCCATGACCTACAAAACAAGAACAAAGATGAAGATCCAAACCCTTGACATGGTTAGTGAATGCATATGATGTTTCATAATGTTTATGATGTATGCACAAAACATATGCACAAGCAAATCACACCAACCCTAGTTTCAGGCTCGCATGAGGTTTCATAGGTAAGTACCCTCTTGAGTGTAGTTGGCTTAAAAACCCTGTCCTATAAATAGTAACCAGGTTCTAAGGAGCTCAATATCATTGGATTGTTTTCTGTGTTCATTGTTTTGGTTTAGCCACTTAACTAGCGACCAAAATATTCCAAGAAAACAACCCTCAATGAGTGTAGTATCGAGTATCTACCAACTTCGGACTGCACCAAAGCCGGTCATCTCACTACCCCTAATAAAAGGCCAAGATGGTCAAGTAAGGTTCTAGGTCATTAGTGCTTAGTGACATCATTCAGCGGCCCCGTACTCTCCTTGATTGAACTCAAGGGTTACCGGTACTCACAAATATGTCGCACTAATATAGCTATTGCTTCGACCGTGTCGGTATACCCCGCACAGTTTCCACAACGTATTGCTATCTATGAATGTTTCCCAAATCCGGGTATAGGATTTCAAGCCCAAACAAGAGAACCATAAGAGGTAAAGCAAGCAAAGCAAACAATTAGTCATGCAAGAAGGTGATCTAAAAACCCTAAGGTAACCCCACTTTTAAGTTTAGTCCCCAGCAGAGTCGCCAGTTCTGTGGTACGGTGGGAGAACTGACTGTGGTTTTGCGTTCGTATTCGCACTTGTGCGGTTGAGCAAGAGTCGCCACCGACTTTTTATTTTATCCTAAAGGAAAGGTTTAAAAAAGCACAGCAAAAACCTTTTGAGATATTTCGTGGGTTCGGGGGGTAGATTATGAAAAGGGAAGGTATTAGCACCCTTTTCATCCATGGTTATCCATGGGCTCTTAGTTACTTGGTTTTTAGATCACTTGCTTTGATTTTCGATTGCTTGGAAATGGTGTATGTGTGTGTGTTTTTGAAAATGTTTTGGAAGAAGATGCCTTGTCTTAGGCTAACCTTGTAACAATTCTTTACTCGAATATTTTACAAAGGCGTGTATCTTTTCGAAAAGATGTTTCAAAATGTTTTGAGAGTTTGTTTTGAAAGTACTTGTGGAATGTGGTTTTTGAAAAGAAAACAAATGTTTTTGCAAGTTGATCTCAAGTAACTAAGAGTTTTATCTACCCTATTGTACTCAAAGGTTTTCTCTATGTTTTCAACCCTTTTTGACAATTTTGTTCCACCATTGAATTTGGTGGACAATCTTGCGTTTAGGAAGTTTTAACGGGATGGGCGCGGGTCATCGTATGGACCATGGATGCAATGGTGTCAAGTGTCTTTGGCAATTTGCTTTGAAGGGACTATAATCATTCCGTTTTAGGCAACATCCAAAAGCGTCATCGAGGGACTTATGATCATTTGATTTTGTTTTGCCAAAGATACTCGACGTGCAAGCATGGCCCATTTTGGAAGGCAACATGTGGGATTACCCTAGAGGGTGCAAGTGTGATTGTGTATTGATTTCATGTATTTGTCTTGTATTAGGTTATCTAGCGTTTGATTTTATGTACATGCAAACCCTAGGTCTAATCATGGTATAATTGAAAGCGGTAAATTGCGAAAATGTAAAATCTACGCTATTACAAAATAAGTATCCGGGAGTGGGGGTACAATATTCACAAATGGGGATGAGACTTAGGAACATAATTGTCCAATAAGTTAGCCAAATTGAACCAATCAAATGTAAATATAACGAATGTCAATGTAAGCGAATGTATAATGTATCAAAATGCAAGTATATTGTGTAAGTGTACGTGCATATGTGTATTTGTGTATGTAATTATTTACAGGTGCGACAATGTGAAATTAATGTGTATTGAGTATTATTTTGACCTAAAAAATACTAAGTGTTTATTTAATTTAATTAATAATCTTGTATTTTCTTAATATGTACAAAAAGAAATGTTTTAATCAAAAGAAAAATATTTTCAATCTTATAAAAATATATTTTTATGTGTATATACAAAGAAAATTTAAATTAAATGTTTTAAATAAAAAACATATTTCATGTATTTTAGTATTAACGAAATAATATACAAAGTTAACAAAAATTAGGTTAGAGGAAAACTATTGTAATTAAAAAGTATTAAATGTTTTAAATTAATAAAAAAAAAGTAGGTTAATTAATTAACAGAAAAAGAACTTGTTTTATATATAAAAGGGTTAAAACTTTTAAAATGGGCCTTATGGGCTTTGGCTTGAGCAAGAGAAACGAGGGGGTTGCAAGTTGGGAATTTAATGGACTCAGTACGGTTGAAACAGGCAAGGCCCACAGTGCAAACAATTGTTTTTAGGGTTATGAAAATTGTTCTTCAGTTTGGAATGTTAAGGTTTGTGAGGTGCGCCGCTCATGGGGATTTCGTTCATCTTCTCCGCTTACGCATTTCTGAATTTCCCCTTCGCCACAGAGCCACCAACGCCATCATCATCTCCTCTCCCTCTTCGGTCCAACGAGGCTGTAAGGTGATGTCTCTGTTTCAACGCGTTTTAGGGTTTTTGAACTTTAAGTCTTGCATGTTTAATTTGTATTCTGATTTCGATTAGGTTTCGTTATTGACTCTGACCACTTATGTCCTTTTTGTTCAAGGTGCGAAGAGAAGAGAAGAAACAGTTACCTTCGTTGGAGGAGATGGTCAGGAGGCGTTTTGGAGGGCTCAACGGCGGAGAGAACGTGATTGTGAAGCTGACTTGCTTGGGGAAATCTGGTTTGTATTGTTGTCTCTTTAAGGTTTGATGATGATATGTGACAAACTGAAAACCCCTCTTTTTGAAAATTCACTTCTTTGCCTCTTCTCCTCGTTAACTTGCCTTTGTTGCCTTTAACGCTTGTTGCCTTGAACGTTTGTTGCCTTTTCTGACTTTCTTCTTTGCCTCTGAATTGCCTTGAGATCAGTATGCTTTTGAATGCTTGTTTTTGCTCAATGATGGTTTTTTACTGAGGGCTTGAGGGTTTTGACAGGGTTAAGGGTATATGCTGGTATGGCTTTGAGTTGTTTTATCTGGCTATTTGTTTGGGATAGTTTATGGTTTAGCCTTGAGGCTGGACTGGTTTAGGCCTTAACAGGTTTAAATGGCTTAGTAGGTTATGATTGGATTGAGTTTGGGATTAAGCAGGTTTTGAGTTTTAACAGGTTTGTATGGTATATGCTGGTATGGCTTTTTGGCTTGTTTAAGGCTTTAGGTTATGCCTGGTTTTTGATGAACTGGTTATTGGCTTTAGTGAGGCAGGTTCGATGGTTTTAGCAGGTTTGATGGTCTAGCTGGTATGGCTAATGCATGTATTGGCCTTAACAGGTTTCATGGTTTAGCAGGTAAGGCTTGGCCTTGAACTTGTTTTCTTTTGACAGGGTGAGGCTTCTGACTTGCTTCAGGCAGGTTTGGCATATGTAGGTTGTATGGTTTATTATTTTTTTTGTGATATTGGTTTGATGGCTCAATTAGGTTTGGGGTTTTTCTGGTTTTATGTTAGGCTTCAGGTGAGGTGAGGCTCTTTGGATTTTTTTGATATCTATCCCCTTATGGCTTGGCTGTTGCAATTTTATATTTGTTTTTTTTTGTCTTCCAGCCTCTTGGTCCCTTGGCGCCTAGGATCTTTTTGAATATCTCAAGCTTTGGCATCTTTTCTTGGGTCAAGCTACTGGGCAGACTTGCAAGGTTTTGGCATTTTTTTCTTGGGTCAAGCTACTGGGCAGACTTGCAAGGTTTTGGCATTTCCTGTTTTGTGATTACTTCTGCTGTATACCTCTGTCTAATCTGGGTAGCACTGATATATGCTTCTTTTAGCCTTTTGCCTTACTGTCTTATTGCAGTTTTGCTTTCTATATTTTCTTTATGCCTAAAGCCAAACAGTAAGCCCACACTTCTCCTCTTTTCTTCTCTCTCTTTCCAATATTTAAGCATATTAAATTGCTTATTATGCATAAATTCTGAAAAAGCAAATTGGCCTAGGGAAATGATGCAGTGATATCCTACTTGCAATACATGTTTAATGCTGCATATTTTGTCTTCTCCTTTCTATGCTGTACGCTTCTTGACAGTGTTGATGATATTTGTGTCTTTAGTTAGACCAATCTGTTTTGCTTTCATAGTTTGATTTGCACCACTGTTTGAAGCTATGCAGTTTGACCACCTTTTTGAATTGTGCAATTTTTATATTTGTGCATTCATCTTTAATTTGCAAATATTTTTCACCCCTCTTTGTGAACCGGGAGAAATCCCGTGATTTGCAGAGAGGGTCAACTGATCCCGGCCGATTGCTTTTAATGATGAACTGTCTTTTATTTATCTGTCATTATTTATTTATCTGCTTTTTGACTTTTCTCCTTTTTATTTATTTATTGCAGATGAATAATTTGAATGGAGGGGAGCAAAGGATGAAGATTGAAGAATTGGGGACTTAGAAAATATTTAGAAAAATAGGATAGTTTTATTTTCAATTTAATCATTGTAACTATTATTATTATGAATACTTCGTAAATGAATACTTGTATCTAAATAATAATTGTAACAAATGTTTAAATATGAAATAAAAAATTCTATTGATCCATTTAATTCTTTTTTTATCCCTTTTCAATTATTTACTTATTATTTATAGTTCCTTAAATTAAAATAAATGAAAATTAAATTTCAGATATTTAATCCTTAGAATAATAAATAATCAACTAAACATTGATTCTACTTGATCAAAATAAATGAACTTGGCGCCTCCATCATCCAAAGCAACGCACAGTCAAACGCAATAACTGATCAGACGCATTCCTTTCTTACTGATTTCTTACCAAGCACTGTAAATCCAAACTGCATATATCTTTTGACTGGTTCAATCAAACGAACGTGAATTCAAACCAACCGCCTCCTTTTACTGATTAAATCAAACAATGCGAATTCAACCCGAATCTCGGAATAACTTGCAAAGTGCTGTGGAATTTAAATCCTTCTGAGAATGTGCCCAAAAAACCCTAATTCCTGATTAAATTCCAAAGAGCGTTCGCCTGATCAAAACTGAGCCAAAATCAACCAAAACCCTAAGCCAACTGTGTGAAACAATCCAGAGCCCTGAAAAATCAATAAAACCCTAATTTTTGTTTGACTGACGAGAAAAGTCCGTTTGTCCGATTCTTGAGCCAATCTGAAAAATCAGGAAACGCCTGAAGCTGTGATTTCTTGTGGAAAAATGCAAGGGCAAATTTTGGGGTACAACAGAAGCGCTTTAACACTTTTTCTTTATAGCCTTCTTGATGTACAAATATTCCTTTGTCCAAATGCTCAATTTGTAAACTTAGAATTAATTTTGTCTTTCCTAGATCCTTCATCTCAAACTCTTTCTTTAAACAATTCATAGCTTTTGGAAGTTCTTCAGGAGTTCCAATAATATTTATGTCATCCATATAGATAGCTATTATTTCAAATTCTTTTTCTGATCTTTTTATAAAAATACAAGGACAAATGGAGTTATTTGTATATCCCTCTCTAAGAAAATATTCACTAAGACGATTATACCACATGCGTCCAGATTGTTTCAACCCATAGAGAGACTTGTTCAATCTTATGAAGTAGATTTCTCGAGATTCAGAATTATGTTCATCTGGTATATTGAACCCTTCATAGAGTTTCATGTAACTTTCATTATCAAGTGACCATACAGATAAGCTGTCACAACATCCATCATGTGCAAATTAAGACCTTCATTTGCTACAAAGCTTATTAGATATCGGAAAGTGTTTGTGTTGTACCCCAAAATTTTCCCTCTCATTTTATCAAGATTTCCCCTCACAAGACTCTTTGAACTCCAGACAGGATTAGGGTTTTGCTCTGCTCAAGACATCTCCTTGCACTGATGACCTAAATTAGGGTTTGAGTTTGCACAGGGATTTTTGGAATTCCAATACTCAAAGTTACTTTCATACTTCATGTTGGACCTATAAGATTACCTCTACCAAGTTTCAAGTCTTGAATCAAATTTTTGCCCAGTCAATTGGACAGTTGACCTAGAAATCAACTATATTGGGGAAAAAGTCAATTGTGGCCAATTTACAGTCAAACCTCATAATTTTTGATCCATGTCAACATTATAGACTCATATGAACCATTTGATCAAGTTTGGACCACAACTCCTCAAGAAATTTGATCAAATCATCAAAAGGGCAAAATGGTCATTTTTAGGGTTTTGACTGCACAAGGGCAATTTCTGATTTTTCACCTAGCCAATGGAAAATTGGGTTCAATCATGGATTCAAGGACTCAATGGCATCTTCTTGACCTATTCACAAGGTTCAAAAGAGCCCAAATGCATTGGATTGACAGATGAATTTTCCAGTCAACTGATCAAAATTTGACTGTATACTGAAAAGTCAAACTTTGACTTTTTGGTCAAAATCAAGTGCCAAGGGTCATTTTTCATCAATATGTGTCAAAACATGAAACTTGTTCATCAAGAAACCCAATCTTGCAAATTAGGGTTTAAGATTGAAAAATTTCATAACTTAGAATTTTTCTAAGTTCTGAAATTTTCTTAATTTTTTCCAACATTGCCAAATATTTTCACCATGATGCAAATGGATTCAAACAAAACTTCCAACATGAAAGTTATAGTTCTCAACAAAGTCCACAACTTTTATTCACAAAGTTTTCTCAAAAGAAGCTTGGATCTCAAGTTATGATTTTTGGAACAAGGGTCCATGAAACTTTTAACTTAGTGAAAATTTGCCCTAGTTTAGGCAGGATTTTAACCTATCTTCATGACCATTTTTCACATAGTTACACTTGGAATCTCAAATTGCATTTCAAAGATGGATTGTAGAGCATGTTTCAAGATTTCCAAAATGTCCAAGGACTCTCCAAAATCATTTGTGGTTAGGGAGAATCTAAGGCTTGAAGTTGGCAAAAACTCACTTTTGAACCATGGCATTTTCATATTGATACAAGTTGCAAACTCTAATCAGCCTTGTTTGTACTAGATTACAGGTCCCAAAACCATTCCATACTAATTAATTAAATGCAAATCTATTGGTTTGAGGCTTTGTTCTGGTCATTAGAGGATTATACAATAGATTAATCCAAAAATAGTAAAAGGTAACATTGCCATTTTTGTCAAAATCTTGCTTTATGTCAAATAGAATCCTTGAGCCTTGAACAAGATCTTGTACAGCACACAATATCCACCAACTTGAGGGGCCAAGAGCATAGAGTGCAAGCTGATAGATAGCCTGTACAGGTCTGTCTTGCATCATGGCTTACTTTTGCTTAAAATACAAGAAACTTGTCAAATACACCACAACTTGAACATCTGAAAAAACCAACCCTTGCAAGCATTTGAGATAAGTTTTGTGCATTCCCTTGAGTAAAAAACATGAACCATTGAGCCCTCAAACCTTCCAAAACACAAAATCACCTCCCTCTTGCAAAACAGGGTAGCTTCTGCACTTTGAGTTCTATCTCATAAGTTGCTCATGCGTTTTGCCCCAAACCTGTTCAAACACCTTCCATATAACCTATCCAAGCTATCCCAACCCTTAGACACTGACTGTAACTCCATTTGCAAGCTTCACCATTTCTGTTTTCATCTTGTGCAAGTTGAGTTCTACAGGCTTGTTCAAGCACATTCAAGGCAACCTAGGCATTGGGGAAGGTCAGGGGAAGTTCAAGCAAGCTCTCAAACATCTCAGGCCTCACTGAAAAGCTCCACATTACCATACACGATTTCAACTGAAACAGGTTTTTGTCAACTTCCTATCTCTCTATTTAGGAATCATTAGGCTTAGGTTTGTGAATAAAAAATGTAGTATTCATAGCCCTGAAGCTGTACATATGCTCAGTTTTCATTTAAGTTAAACGTGTTAAGAGAATTTGATCCATGAACTTCCTGAAAAAATTAGGTTAGAATTTAGGGCCAGAGAAATTCTCTCTGGTCTTTGAGAGGTAGATTAAGTTTCTTATATGGTTGAATTCATCTTGAAAAATGCTACAACTTTGATGTTATGAATTTTTGCATTAGAGCACGTATGCAGGATCTGGCATTTTGTACAGGGCGCGTGTTTTGTTTTTTGACAAAGGTTGAAGATGAAGTTCTTGGGCTGGGCTTGGTTCTGGCTCACTTTTTGCACCCCCTACCTTGCTGACTGCACCCCCTTGGCCCTTTTCTTCATATTTTTATATTTTTGTATTTATTTTTCATTTCTGATTTTATTTTAATATTTTCCAAACATAAAAAATACCAAAAAATATTTTTATAAATTTTCACATTTATTTTTGTATTTTATTTTATTTTTTAAACATAAAAATAATTTAGTGAGTATATACTTTTATTTTATTTAATAAGAACTTGAAAATAATACATAATAATATTATACCTTTATTTTTTATTTTTTATTTATTTATACTCAAATAATATTTTTTTTAAATATATTTTTGTCTTGTATATATTTTATTTCATTTTATTTGAATAATATAATTAATATATATATTTACTTTCTTAAAAGAAAATTAGGGTTTTTACCCTTAATAAAAAAAAATCTTTTTATTTCTTTTTTTAATTCATTAAATATTTTTTTTTACATACATACATAAAAATAAACAAAAACATTTTTGCATATTCATAATATTTTGCATGTTTATATTTAAATTGTTTGTTTAATTATTGCCAATTTATTCATTTGTCCCATTTATTCAATTTGAATGTAATAGTAAATATTAGGGTTTTATTTTCTTGCAAATATCCCCCATTCAAAAATTGTATCCCCCTTCCCATATCAAATGTTGTAATAGCGTAGATTTATTTTACGCATTTATGCTTTCAATTATGCCATGATTAGAGATTAGGGTTTGTATGCAAAAATCCAAAATCAAACAAATAGCTTGACTAATACAAAGACAAAATGCATGAAAATGATAACACAATGCACACTTGCACCCCTAGAGTTTCATCCACTTGTTGCCTTTAAATTGACCATGTTATGCATGTTGAGTACTTTGGCAAAACAAAAGATCATAGTCCCTCGATGACGCTATCTTGGTTGCCTACACAAAAATGATCTAGTCCCTCAAAAAATTTGCTAAAGATACTTAGCACAATTGCTATCATGGTGATCCGCTGTCGTGCACGGATCAAAACGAGTGTTTTTACGAAACGGTTTCAAAACTGTAGTATTTAGCGACAAATGGCTCGAATATCGTTCTCAAGGATTCTTGAAATATTATTAACTAACTGAAATCGAATTAAAGGAGGGGGGGTGGTTCGATTTTAGGCAAATAAGCTGATTATGAAAAGTGATTATAAAATAAGCTGTTTTTGATATGAGTGATTATAACAAATAAATTCACTGCCTCGGTTCGTACCTATCATCGACTGCTAACATTACAATCTCCTAAGCGAAGTTTCTATCCTATTTGATTACAGTATCAATTAACAAGCGTGATTGACACTTTGAGATACATGTTCCTATGGCCGGATTAAGCATACGGTTAAAAGTGACGCAAATTAACAATTAAGCAAAGTCAATCGCGATTAAAATTTGGGAACATTTATCAATCAAATTAAATCAACAATGTTATATGAAAATCAAATTAAGCAAACAACAATCTCATAACATAGTTGAAAGGAATCAAAATTAAATTGCAAATGCTATAACAATCTCAAAGTTGGAACCTGATTACAGTAAATCCGTCAGAAAGGTTTTAGTTCTCCATTGATACGTACAAAGCTTTCTCTTTTTTGTCAACAGTGAATGAGATCCCCCCGAAATTACTGTAGCATCTAGGTAAAAACTAAAAAGAAACAACCCAACTGGGTCGGATACAAAACTCAGGCCCAAAACAAATGACCCAAACTTAAATATAAAATGCTGCAACTTCAACGACTTTTTCAACCTTTCTACAGCCCGAATCAGCATCTGGTCACAACTAGAAAGTTGTAGGCATTTTTCTTAGCTTTCCAACCAATATTAGAACGCCTCAATCCGATTCCCGTAACTCCAGTTATGAATTTTTTCGCGAAAGCTGCAGTTGCTGAAAATAAAATACGAAAATTAATAAAATGCAAAAATAAAATAAATTAGCAAAACATATTAAAATATAAAAATAAACACAATAAACTAAAGAAATGCATTAGTACAATCGTGGAAGGATGTGCATCAAAATGCACTGATCACATGGTCAATACGATGACCCGCGCCTGTCCCATTTAACATCCTAATACAAGGTTGTTTGCCAAATACAATAGTAAAACAACATTATCAAAAGGGTTAAAAATGTATAGGAAAGATCTTTGAGTAAAATAGGGAACACAACTCTTAGTTACTTGATCAAAACTTACAAAACATCCTTGCTATTTTCAAACACACCACACAACACAACTTCAAAACATTTCCCAAATCAAACTTTCAAACATTGAAATATCTTTTCAAAAGACAAACACTTTGTATATATTCAAACAAGAATCATTACAAAGGTTGCCTAAACAAGACCTCTTTTTCAAAGCATTTTCAAAAACAACACACAAAGCACCATTTCAGACAATTGAAAAGCAAAAGCAAGTGATCTAAACAAGTAACTAAGAACCCATGGAAAACCATGGATGAAAAGGGTGCTAGCACCTTCCCTTTTCATAATCTACCCCCCAAACCCAAGAAAACATCTCAAAGGTCTTTCCTGTACTTTTTGACCTTTCCTTTGGATAAAATAAAAAGTCGGTGGCGACTCTTGCTAAACCGCACAATTGCGAACACAAACGCAAAACCTCAAGTCAGTTCTCCCACCGCATCACAGAACTGGCAACTCTACTGGGGAGTAGCTATCTAAAAGTGGGGTTACCTTAGGGTTTAGATCACCTTTACATGCTTACTTTGTTTGCTTTGATTGCTTTATATTTGGTTTTATTGTTTGGGTTTGAATCCTTTACCCGGATTTGGGAAACATTCATAGGTAAATAGCAATATGCTGTGGAAACTGTGCGGGGTATACCGACATGGTTGAAGCAATAGCTATATTAGTGCGACATATTTATGGGTACCGGTAGCCTTTGAGTTAATCAAAGAGAATACGGGGCCTCTGAGTAATGTCATGAAGCACTAATGAACTCTTAGAACCTTTACTTGACCATCTTGGCCTTTTTAGGGGTAGTGAGATGACCGACTTTGGTGCAGTCCGAAGTTGGTAGATACTCGATACTACACTCATTGAGGGTTATTTTCTTGGAATATTTCGGTCGCCAGTTAAGTGGCTAAACTGAAACAATGAACACAGAAAATAATCCAGTGATATTGAGCTCCTTAGAACCCGGTTACTATTTATAGGACAGGTTGAGCCAACTAACTTCAAGAGGGTACTTACCTATGAAACCCCATGCAAGCCTGAAACTAGGAACTTGTGTGACTTGCTTGTACATATACTTGTGCATACATGATAAACATCATGAAGCATCATGTGCATCCACTAACCATTTCAAGGGTTTGGATCTTCATCTTTGTTCTTGTTTTGTAGGTAATGAAATCTCTTCGCAGGAAAACAATTCAAGTCAACCTTGTGAGAATACCTCCTCAACTCAAGGAGATTACTTCCAAGATTCCAGAGAATTCTCCTTTCAGTGAAAGACATGGTAGACTTCTCAGCTTGGTCAACTCCAACATTGAAGAAGACATGGTGAAAGTTCTCTTCCAGTTCTTTGACCCCCTACACCATTGCTTTAAATTTCCTGATTAACAACTAGTGCCTACTTTGGAGGAATTTTCTCAACTCCTGAGGATTCCTATTCTCCATCAACTACCCTACAATGGTACGGAAAGAGAACTAAAGCCCGAAGATGTTGCTCAAGCCCTACACTTGCAACCATCTGATATCAAAGGTCATTGGGAAACCAGAAGTGGTGTCAAGGGTTTCTTGGCAAAGTTTCTGTTTGAGAAGGCACAAGACTGCTGGAATTCTCTAGATCTGCAAGCTTTTGAGGAGATTGTAGCACTTCTCATCTATGGGTTGGTCTTGTTCCCAAACCCTGATCAGCTTATAGATGTGAATGTTGTCTAAATTTTCATATCCCGGAATCCCGTGCCTACATTGCTTTGGGATATCCTCCACTCATTTCACACACGAACAATGGGGAAAAGAGGTGTTCTCATGTGTTGTACTCCTCTTCTAGCAAGGTAGTTTATTTCTCACCTTCCCCAGTCAGTCTTGAAGAATGAACAAGGCTTGAGGTGGTCACAATGATTGATGACTCTTACACATTCTGATGTTCATTGGTGTTCTCGATCTAGAGAAGATGTCATTATCATTGATCGTTGTGGGGAATTACCTAATGTCCCATTACTTGGCATTAGGGGAGGCATTACCTACAACCCTTGTTTGGCTCTGAGACAATTTGGGTATGCCCGAAGGGATGGCCCACATGACATGCTGATTCTGGACTTGGTTTTTGACTTCGACAACGACGCTCAAGGACTTCGACAAAGGTTTATCCGAGCTTGGAGGATGCCCAACAAAGTGGACAGTAAGATACTGGGACACAATAATTCCATCCCCCTTGAGCCTTACCTCAAGTGGGTACGGACCCGCGCCCAGAGTCTTATGATGCCTTACCCCTCATCCTGCCTATGATCAAAGAGCCTGTTATGGAAGGAGAGGTTCCATACACCCTCCTACATCCTGACATGCCAACATCATTGGAAGAATTGCAAAAGAGTTGGATACAGCTCAAGGAAGAACGAAACACTTTTGAAGCCAGCTTCTACGCCAGTGAGAAGAAGGTTTTGGAACTTACTCGTCGACTTCACGAAGAGCAGAATCTCAACACCTACATAGCACCGAAGAGGATGCACAACGTCTCTTTGCATTAGAATTTTGTATTATCTTGCCCATGGGGCATTTATGTACTAACGAAGTTCTTCTTATTAATATGACGTGTGTTCTTTTTGTTTGCAACAAATTTGAATTTATGAATCCTTGAATGCATTACATGAATACATATCATTCATCATATGCATAAACAGGTCTTCATACCAGGTTTCCTTATCTCTTTGCTGTTTATTTCAGCAAGATGGATATAGAGCAGACAATCAAAGATCTACAAGCACAAAATTCATAGTTCCAACAACTCCTCATGACCTTGGCAAAGGGTCAAGAGGACCTTAAAGCACTGTTAGAGAAGGAAAAAGAAAAGGAGAAAAAGAAAAAGAAAAGAGTTGGTGTGGTCACTATGGGAAGAAGATTTGAGAATCAAGCTAGAAGAGTCCTGGATTTCCCCTCGACGTCTGATGAATGGGTTGGTAAAGGAAAGGGAGTTGCAGTGCCCTCTGAGTCTGAGGAAGAGGAAGAAGAAGAAGAGGATGAAGATTACTCTGAGAAGCAGTACCCTCCTGCGGACGACAAGTATAAGAAACTGGAAGATCGACTGGCAGCCATGGAGGTACAAAGAGTACCTGGACTGGATTTCGAAGAACTGGAGATGGTGACTGGGATTTTGATTCCCCCTAAGTTCAAGGTGCCTACATTTTCTAAATACGATGGTTTGTCTTGTCCGAAGATGCATCTGTGGTCTTACGTCAGAAAGATCCAACCTCACTCTTCTGATAAGGATCTGTGGGTCCATTTTTTTCAAGATAGTTTGTCGGGTACGCAATTGGACTAGTTCTATCAACTTGAGAGATCTGATGTACATAACTGGGAGGATTTGGCTGCTGCTTTCTATCGACAATATCAATATAATGCAGATTTAGCACCCACTCGTACTCAATTACAGAGTATGGGTATGGTCTCTAATGAAGGCTTTAAGGAGTATGCCCAGAAGTGACGGGTTTTGGCTGGAAGGGTGCAGCCACCATTGTCTGAGAGAGAGCTCGTGGATATGTTTCTGGGGACCCTATCAGGTCCATTCTTTAATCACTTGATCGGGAGCTCATCTGCAGGGTTCACCGAATTAATTCTGACGGGTGAAAGGGTCGAAGCTAGCATTAAGAGCAGTAAAATTCAGAAGGATGCATCTGCTTCTACCGCTATCAAGAAGACCTTTCCAGCCAAGAAATAAGCTTCTGCTGTTTACACCCAAAGAAATCAAGGAAGAATGGAGTGCCGACCAGCGGTGGGGGCTGTGATGATTCAGAACTCCTCAGCCGATCAACCTCGAAGCAGTCAACCCAGAGCTAACCAAACCAGGGTGGAAAGGCCTGCACGTCAGTTCACCCAGATCAATATGACATCTGCTCAAGTTCTCCCTCATCTGTTGAAGTTAAACCTTACCAGCTTGAAAGAAGCGCCAAAGAATCCAAATACCTCTTCTCCCTACTATCATTCAAATGCAAAGTGTGCCTATCATTCAGACAGTGTGGGGCATGACACCAATAATTATTGGGCTCTCAAAAACAAGATCCAGGATTTAATAGATGCCAAGGAGGTGGAGTTTGACGCACCCGAAAAACCTAATGTGATATCCGCTCCTATGCCAAAACATGGTCATAATGTCCATGCTATTGTAGAAGATCTTCATGTTACTGTTGTTGATGACTTAATGACTCCGTTGCCAATGATCAAGATGAATCTGTTGAAAGCCGGGATTTTCCCAGGCTGTGAAAAAGATTGTTACCTTTGTTCGACCTTGCAATCCGACTGTCCGCTATTGAAGTCAGGCATCCAACACCTGATGGATACTCAAGAAATCCTCTTCAAGAAAACTCATGTTATTCTTGTTACTCCAATCAATGATGTTGCTATAATCACCATTTCTGACAATCTTTCCAAGGTCTCCAAAAGACCTGTTAAGATTACGCCCGATCCAAAGTGTGTACCTCTGAAGATTACTATGCCGGGGCCTATCCCATACAAGTCCAACAAGACAATACCGTGGAATTATGGGGGAGAGATCTTCTACCACGGTGTTAAGTAGACCGAATCAGTTGAAAAAAGTTCTGATGAAGAAACTCCTGACATAGGAAATATTGCGGGGAAAAGCAAGATCACTCGTAGTGGAAGAATCTTCTCTCCGGAGATTGCTCCTCCAAGGGAAATCTTCGGACCCTCAAGTGCTTCTGTGCCAGTCAAGATATCTGTATGAAGTCCAGTTATTGAAGAAATTGTTACTCCCGAAGTTGTACCCTCTACTGTTACTGCTGATAAAGGTAAGGGGATCCAAGAAGCACCCGTCAGGATGAGGGCTCAGACTTTGGTTATCCCCGAAACCACCCAAAAGGAAATGGAGGAGATTTTAAAGATAATTAAGAAAAGTGACTATGATGTCGTAGATCAGCTGGGGCAAACCCCTTCAAAAATCTCTATGCTGGCTCTATTGCTCTGCTCCGAGGCTCATGCCAAAGCCTTGATCAAATTCCTGAAGACGGCGCACGTGCCTCAAGAAACTTCTGCGGATCAATTTCAAGAGTGTGTAGCTAGCCTTACAGCCGACAATGGCCTTGGCTTCTCTAATGCCGATCTAACATATAAGGGAAGAAAGCATAATGATGCGCTGCATGTCTCGGTAGAGTGCAGAGGGACCACTCTTGCTCACGTTCTGGTTGATACCCGGTCGTCTTTAAATGTCTTGCCTAAAAAAGCGTTGGACAGATTGGACTGTGAAGGTTTGACCCTAAAACCCAGTAATATCATTGTTAGAGCCTTTGACGGTTCTAAGCGGATGGTCCACGGGGAGGTGGACATCCCAATTAAAGTGGGTATGGAAACTTTCAACTCCACATTTTACGTCATGGACATCCGTCCCTCCTACTCATGCTTGTTAGGAAGGCCCTGGATTCATTACGCTGGGGCAGTCACTTCTTCTCTACACCAGATGCTCAAATACCTAGTTCAGGGTAAAATCATAACAATTCATGGTGAGGAGGAGTATATGATAAGCCACCTTAACTCTTTCCGCTACGTGGAGTTAGATGGTGAATTCATAGAAACACCTTTCCAACACTTTGAAGAGGTTTCTCCTAAAGTTGCGGTAGCCAAGACAATGACTTTTGTGCCCATCATTACCAAACCTGTGTCCCGGATGTCATCCCTTAAAGATGCAGAGGCTGTGATCAAGGAAGGAGGAAGCACGGTATGGGGTCAACTTCCAGATTTTCCTTACAAGACAGATAAGTTCGGCTTGGGTTTCACTACTGCTAGTCAGAAGGTTGTGCGTCTCTCCCGGGATGGAGGACCACCATTAAAGATCACTCATCAGGGAGTTCATGCTTTAGAGGATGATGGAGAAGAAAGCAATTTTGAAGACTGGATCTTTCCAACTATTGAAGGAGGACTGAATAATTGGGAGGTGAAAGACTTCGTTCCCATTACTTTCATCAATCAGTAATTTATCTTTTGAACATTTTTTCTTGGTCTGTAATATTTATTAAACAATTTGTACACTCTTTTTGCCTTATGCCTTACCCGGGGCATATAGGTCCATTTGTAAGGGTTTTGATTCTTCATTTTCATATGCCATTTTTAATGAATCATGGAAGTTTTCATATATAAACTTTTGTGTTCATTTTCTTTCTTTTTTATATTTTATTTTGTTTAAAGGTGGCTATCCCTTACACACACCCACACTCACAAAATGCAGGTACCCATCCACTCCGGATTCCATGGGTAACAATTCTGCTATGGCCTTCAGTGACTCTGAAGATCTGGTCAATCATGCCGAATACGAAGGTGATAAAGACTGTGAAGTTCCTGGAGAGTTGGCTAGACTTTTGCAACAGGAAGAAAGGGCTATTCTGCCCCATGAAGAGCTGTCAGAGACTATTAAATTGGGAACAGAGGAAGACAGAAAAGAGGTTAAAGTGGGTGCCAACCTAGAGCCAAGTGTCAAAGAGTGTTTAGTTCAACTATTGAATGAATATGTTGAGATCTTTTCCTGGTCCTATGAAGACATGTCGGGACTGGATACAGACATTGTGGTTCACCGTCTCCCTACAAGAGAAGATTGTCCACCAATCAAACATAAAGTCCGCCGAATGAGGCCCGACATGTCCGAAAAGATCAAAGCTGATGTGATGAAGCAATTCAATGCTGGCTTTCTTGCTGTTACTTCCTATCCATAATGGGTTTATAATATTGTGCCCATGCCTAAGAAGGACGGAAAAGTCAGAATGTGCGTGGATTACAGAGACCTAAACAGGGCTAGCCCTAAAGATGACTTTTCACTACCACACATTGACATCTTGGTTGACAATACAGCTCAACACAAGGTATTCTCTTTCATGGACGGATTTTCAGAGTACAACCAAATCAAAATGGCCCATGAAGACATGGAGAAGACTACTTTTGTTACGTAGTGGAGTACCTTCTGCTATAAAGTAATGCCATTCGGACTGAATAATGCCGGGGCAACCTATCAGCGAGCCATGGTAGCTTTGTTTAATGACATGATACATCATGAGATTGAAGTCTACGTAGACGACATGATAGCCTGTTCACAAACAGAAGAAGAACACCTCAACCATCTGCAAAAGCTGTTTGTCAAGTTAAAGGAATACAAACTCAGACTGAACCCTAGAAAGTGCACTTTCGGAGTCAGGTCCGGTAAACTCTTGGGATTCATCGTCAGCAACAAAGGCATTAAGGTTGATCCTGCAAAAGTCAAAGCTATACGAGAAATTCCTGCCCCTCGCACTGAAAAGGAGGTCAGAGGTTTCTTGGGACGTCTAAACTACATTGAAAGGTTCATTTCAAACCTAACATCTACCTGTGAACCAATCTTCAAGCTGTTGAAGAAAGATCAGGTGGTTGAATGGAATGATGACTGTCAAATTGCTTTCGATAAAATCAAGGAGTATTTGCTGGAACCTCCTATCTTGATGCCACCCGTTGAAGGAAGGCCTTTAATCATGTATCTGGCTGTCTTAGATAATTCAATGGGGTGCGTACTGGGCCAACATGACGAGTCTGGAAAAAAAGAGCATGCCATTTATTACTTTAGCAAAAAGTTTACCGACTGTGAGACTCGCTACTCACTGCTCGAGAAAACTTGCTGCACTTTGGTATGGGCTGCTTGCCAGCTAAGGTAGTATATGTTGACACATACCACTCTGCTGATTTTTAAAATGGATCCGATCAAGTACATCTTCGAAAAGCCCACTTTATTTGGAAGAATCGCTAGATGGAAAATGATCCTGACCGAGTATGATATCCAATACACAACCTAAAAAGCTATAAAGGGGAGTGTACTAGCTAACCATCTAGCTCATCAAGCTGTCGAAGATTACCAGTCCATGAAGTTCGACTTCCCCGACGAAGACATTATGACATTGGACAACCTTGAAGGTAACGGACCGTACGACGAACCTGAACAAGGATCCCGATGGACTCTACTTTGATGGCGCCTCCAACGCACTTGGGAACAGTATCGGCATGGTACTTATCTATCCAGAAGGTTGCCATACACCTTTCACTACTAGACTCTGCTTCAGCTCCACCAACAACATGGCCGAGTATGAAGCTTGTATCTTTGGTCTCAAGGCCGCTATTGACTTGGGAATCAAATCTCTGATTGTATTTGGGGACTCAGCTTTGGTTATCAATCAGATCAAAGGAGAGTGGGATACTAAACATCCAAACCTCATCCCTTACAAAGAACATGTCCCGACATTGTTACCACATTTCGAGCAGATTACCTTCGAACACTTCCCGCGAGAAGAGAATCAGCTAGCAGATGCGCTAGCTACAGTGTCAACCATGTTTAAACTTAATTGGGATAATGAGGCACCTCAAATCACCATCGAACGGATGGACGGACCTGCACATTGTCACGAGATTAATACCGAAGAAGTAGTGGACCGACCGTGGTTTCATGACGTCAAAAGGTATCTCAAAGCACAAGAGTACCCTGAAGGAGCTTTAGTCAACGACAAAAAGTTCCTAAGGAGGTTCGCGGCCAAGTTCTTTCTGAGCAATGGTATCCTATACAAGCGCAATCTTGATTGTGTCCTACTCTGTTGTGTGGACAAAGTTGAAGCTGAGCAGATCATGGCTGAACTACATAATGGCACCTTTGGCACCCACTCAAGCGGTCATACGATGGCTAAGAAGATTCTACGGGCAAGCTACTACTGGTCTACCATGGAAACTGATTGTCATCAACATTCCCGTGCTTGTCACAAATGCCAAATCTATGCTGACAAGGTACATATTCCTCCAGTTCTTCTCAACGTCTTAACAGCTCCCTGGCCATTTGTGATGTGGGGAATCAACATGATTGGAGAGATCAAGCCTACAACATCCAATGGACATCGTTTCATCCTGGTGGCCATTGATTACTTTACTAAGTGGGTCGAAGCAGTTTCCTTTGCCTCCGTTACAAAGAATGTGGTTGCCTGCTTCATCAAGCAGAACCTCATATGCCGGTATGGTATCCCCAACAGGATTATCACTGACAACGATACAAATTTGAACAATACTATGATCACCGCTCTGTGCGAGCAGTTCAAGATTCAACATCACAATTCATCTCCCTATCGGCCTAAGATGAACGATGCTGTCGAAGCCGCGAACAAAAATATCAAGAAGATCATTAAAAAGATGACGGTCACCTACAAAGACTGGCATGAGATGTTACCGTTTGCTCTGCACGGGTACCGTACCACGGCACGCAATTCAACTAGGGCAACCCCTTTTTCTTTGGTATACGGCATGGAGGCTGTTTTACCTATCGAGGTTCAGATTCCCTCCTTGAGAATCATGAAGGATGCTGGTTTGAATGAAGATGATTGGATTCAGACCCGGCTTGATCAACTTAACTTGATTGACTAAAAGCGACTTACTGCTGTTTGCCATGGTCAGGCGTATCAAAAACGCATGATCAAGGCCTTCAACAAGAAAGTCAAGAGACAAGTATATCAAGTCGGGGACCTTGTAATCAAGCGGATCATCTTATCACAAAGTGATCCCAGGGGAAAATAAACTCCTACTTACGAAGGACCATTTGTGATCAAAAACATTTTTTCTGGCGGGGCAATGGTTCTGACCACCATGGACGGCGATGACCTGCCGCACCATGCGAACGCAGACATAGTCAAAAGATACTACGCATAAACGACCCGAAAAGTTGAAAACCCGAAAGGGCGACTTGGGCAAAAATGGGCATCCCGGTGAATCGAAAACCCGAAAGGGCGATTCAGGCAAAAATTAGGGATAAAACAAAAAAATCTGTACACCCGGCAAGTTGAAAACCCGAAAGGGCGACTTGGGCAAAAAGGGGTTTCCCGGTGGACTAAAAACCCGAAAGGGCGGTCCAGGAAAAAGTTAGGGAATTAAAGCGTATGACTATGTCTCGTCGGATCACTTTAAGGACAATCTCTTCACAAACAAGCTCTGGGCTTCTGATCAATCTAATCAACGTCGAACGAAGCAACAAATGGACAAGATACTCAGAGTTACGAAGGCTATAGAAGAATGGGAACCCCATGGAATTATTACACATAGCCATCTTTCTTTGTATAAATTTTTTCTCATTTTTATGACAACATTCTCTTACTAGGATGTCTGTCTCCTTTACACAAAATACTTACACAAAGTTAATACAAAGATACTTCAAGGTGCAGAAATTTGTTTGCCTTTTCTTTCTTTTTACACTTGTGTTTTATTTGAAGACGTCCAATGATTTATTAAATGAGCATATGCATTTGAATATAATCACTGCTTACAAATAAAACGAAATGAGAAAGGATAATTACTGATAGTTTGAAAGTATAGGAAAACGTCTTTAGGCTATTCCAGAAGAAATCCCTTGCAGTACATCATCCAGATCTTCAACAAAGTTAAAGCTTTGAAACACATATCCCCAGCGGAGTTAAGTTTCCAAATCCCCATCAGAACTAAGTTTCCAAACTCCCAATCCCCAGCGGAGCCAGAAAACTTTGAACTACAAACCCTCAGTGGAGATAAAACTTTCTTCCCCAACGGAGTCCAAAACTTCAACCCTTAAACCCCGGTGGAAGACCATCCAATTTCCTCCAATTCCCCAGTAGATTGGCATACAACCCAGGCCCTTGAGAACTCTTCAACAGAACAAACATTTTCCCCCACAGAGTTATTTCCCAGCAGAATGAAGATTCTTGTCCTCATTTCTCCAGTGGAAGCCTCCAAGGTTTCAATTTCCCAGTAGAGATCGTCAGAGTTTTCCTTATTCCCCAAGGAAAGTCATGAAGGATTCTCACATCCCCACAGAAATTGTCAGAATTCTTATTAATTCCCACAAGTCACCAAGGATTTTCTATCTCCAACAGCGGTCAAGGATTTATTTTCCTCGGCAGCAGTCGAAGATTTCATTATCTCCAGTTATCAAAGATATATTTTCCTCAGCAAGGCAGCTAATCAGCTTGCATGCGCATACATTACATTCATATATCATAAACATTGATAAAGCACATTTTATGGCATCATACATGTCATGCAACATAACTTTGTGTTTTAGTTAACATTTTACCCTTTTCAGGATAAGATTAAAAGCTACCTTTAACAAATATTCAAAGATTTCAGATACAGTACGAATACGCTCCAAGACATGGAAGTTATTTTGTTACTCATTCAGATCTCTTATTCAGATACAGTATGGATACACCCCAGACACGAAGGTCATTCTATTAATCATTCAGAATTCCGCATTCAGATACAGACTAGATACACTCCAAACGCGGAAGCCATTCTATTCCTCATTCAGATTCAACTATCAACTTCAGGTTCAAATATACTCCAGACACGAAATTCATTCTGTCACTTGTCCAGATCCCAGTTACAGTACGGATACACTCCAGACACGGAAGTCATTCTGCTACTCATACATATCTCAATTTCAGATACAGTCCAGATACGCACCAGACACGGTTGCCATTTGTGATCGGTGGAAATAGAACTGACTGTTTTAAAGCTGGTTCGCGAAATGTCGCGGTAAGCAAGAGTCGCCACCGTCTTTTATTTTCTCCAACGAGGAAAGGACAAAAGCACAGCAAAATTCCTTTTCGAGATATCTCTCGGTTCGGGAGGTAGATTTATAGAAAGGGAAGGTGTTAGCACCCTTTCTATCCGTGGTTATCCACGGGCTCTTAGATACTTGCTCATTGTGTTTTCAAAGTGTTTGCTTTTCAAAGTGTGAGTGGGTTTGAAAAAGTTTCGTTTAAAGATTTCTGAATAACTCTTGTATCTGTCCTCAAGAGTGTTTGAAAAATTGTTTTGAAAGCTTTTTGAAAGTGTCAGTCTGAAAAGATTTTTGATTTGTTTTTTAGAGAGCAAGTATCCATGAGTCATCTACCTACCCTAAGGAATTAAGCTGTGTAGAAGTCCTTAAGGTAGTGCCATCCCACCATTGAGAGGTAGGTAGCACCACCGTTGGAGGTGTTCGGGTCAATTCGATTGTAGGGACAGTGTGGTCACTGAAGTAACAGTAAGACACCTTAGAGGCTACCCTTATGTCCTTGATCCTTTTTTAATCCAAGGCAACCGTTTCGAGGCAACTATTTCGAGGCAACTGTTTCGAGGCAACTGATTCGAGGCAATTGGATCATGGACATAAGGACCGCTAAGACGTCCTATACTTGACGACCACGTTTCGAAGGCAACAAGTGAGGCGTACCCTAGAAGTGGTGTGTGTATTTGTGTGTTATTTTCAGTTTAATATTTATCTTTGATCAGGGCATTGTGAGCTACGCTTGTTTTTAATTAACCATACATTCTTTCATGCAATTTAGAATTTAAGAGTGCGGAAATTTAAATGCGGAAAGATAAAAGCTACGCTATTACAAGGCGCGGGTCTATACATCGCCAAAGTACAAAGACCCGTTTTTGATAAAAGATGCGGAAAGTAAATAAATACCTAATTACTATTACATCCAGAAAGCAGTTACATAATATTCAAAAAGAAAATAATGCGCGAAAAGAAATTAACATTGAATGTCCGAGGGTTTTGACCCTTTGCTTGAAATTAAATTAAATTAAAGTCTAATTAATTATTTAATTAAAGAAAATAAATTGTTTTTTTATGTTTTTTATATTTATGAAAATAAAGAAAAGAATTTACAAGGAAACCCTAATTCTAGATTATTTTTAATTATTTAAGAAAATATTCAAGTTAACCTAATTTACACTAATTAGTCAATTTACATATTTATTTACAAAAATAATAATTAATAATAATAATAAATAATGAGGAAAAATTAATTAAGAAAAGGATGAAAAATGTCAAAAAAAACCCTAATTCTAGATATTTTTTATTTATTAAGAAAAGATTAAAGTTTAAAACCTAAATTAAACTAAGTTAATTATTAGAGTTTATTTACAAAAATATTTTAATAGTGAAATTAATAAGAATTAAATATAAAACATTTTTTGGTTTTCTGATTTTTTTTTATTATGAAAATTATTTTATGGTGAAAACAAACAATTAAAACATTAAAAAGAATTAGAAAAGAAAAACAAATAAAATAAAAAATGCAAACCAATGGGGGTATCAGGCCCAGAATGGAGGTTTGTGAGAAGTAATTCAGGCCCATCAAGGCAAGGCCTTGTTTTACTTTCCAGCTTGTATGCGTGCTGTTGACTAGAGTACACCCTGGATTTCCTTCTGAGGCCCTTGGATGGAAGCTCATGGCCATGTGGCAAGCTTGGACGTGAGGCTTCATGATGGACCCTGGGGCGTGCACTGCATGGGAATGGATTAGAAAAAATAATAACAATTGTATGGGGGACCTGGGAATCGAACCTAGGTCCCAGCGTTTACCAAGCGTGTCCCTTGCCAAGTGAGCTGTTGTGCGCGTTTGTATATACAATGATAAAGAAACATAATATATGTAACGTGCCAAATATGCTGGAATAATGAAAAAAACGCGCCAAGATTTGAATTATCCAACCATGTGATGACACGCTAGCCTTCTTCTTCATCTTCCTGTAAAATACAAAACAAGTAGCGGGGGTTTTAAACCCCCACAAACTGAAACCTGTAAAAATAGCGATTAGAAGACGGGTTAATATAAAAAGGGCGCGATTGTTTCAAACGATTCGTCTTGTTGCCACGAATGTGTCCATACAGGTTTGGTGGTCTAATTTTACCATATGTGAGAAGCCCTATTTTGAAGCTTCTGAAACCCTAGGTTTCATCAATGGTGGATTTTGATACAAGCAGTGTTAGTCTAATTAAACGGTACCAATCGCTTCAGAAGATCATTATTAGTGTAAATCAATGAATAAAACATATGAATGATGCATATAAATTGAAATTCGATTATGGAATATTTGTGAAGAAACGTGATTCAGTTCTACCGATTCTTGGAGTATGGGGACTTGTTCTTGATGCCAATAGTTTCCTGGAAGATCCAGCAACGTGTTGGAATACTTTTTATGCTTTGAAACGTCCTGCAACTATGATTTCAGTTTCAAGCTTTTTTATGAAAATTTGCAAATTGGTTCTCTGTTTGTGAGCAGCTTTTTGTGTCTTGTGGAATAGGGTTAGGTTGTGCATAAGTAAGTGAACGATTCTAGGTCAAAAAACAAGCCCATAGGTCCAAGAATTTATGATTCATATATTTGATTTTCAATCATGAAATTTCAATCTTTTTTCCAATGAAACCTTGCCAATTATGCAAGATTTTGTCTTGTTGATTGATGCACGAAATCTTTAGCATATTTGGAACATATTTGTTGCACAAAAAGATTTGAAAAAGCATTATTTGATATTTTCTCATAATTAAATCTAATTAAATGAATTAATAAGAATAAAAATTCAATTAATTAATTAAAAATAAGAAAATAAATCCCTTTGAGCTCAATGGATCGTGCATAGGCTTTGGGTAATGATTCAAGGAAGAATTTGAGGCCCATTAGCAATTTTGAAGGGTTTTAGGCAAAGTTGACTTTTGAAAATTCCCAAAAATTTCCCAACTTCTCCAATGCATATCTTGCTCAATTTTGAAGCTATGATCATGTTCTTGGATATTTTGGAAAGGTATTGAAGTCCTATAACCAATGTATTTGGTCCCATGTCATTTTGATTTACCAATCTCAAGTTATGGTCTTTGACTTAAAGTGCCTTTTTGTTGACTTTTGAAAATGACCTATAATGTTGAAATTGATAACTTTTTGTGAGAGCATTTCTTGGACTTGAAGTGTGAAGATGAGTTGTAGGAAATGTCATCCCCTTCAAGATGAGCATTGGATGGGATTTTTCTGATGAACCATGAAGAAGTTATGCCTTGGTCAATTTGCAGTTGACTTTTCAGCTGTCCAAAAATAGAAACTTTTGCATCTTGAGACTTTTTGAGCCATGCTTTGAGAATCATGATCAAGAATTTATCAAATGATTATTGTGGCTTCAAAATAAGATGTTGACCAAAAATTTTGACTTTTGACTGTCAAATGACCATTTTGCCCCTGCAGTTGACTGTGGAGCAATTAGGGTTTTTGATTGTGCAACTTGATGCTGTGAGTCTTGAAACTTGACATATGAATGCTTGACAATGTATATAGGCATGTGGGACTTGTTTGGACCCTTGGAAACCTCAATTTCTTTGCAAGAACCAAAACCCTAATTTTGACTGTGTTAGGAGGCAATTGGACTGTGCAACCTTTGAGAGATTTTGAACCTTGATCTTGGCAAATCTTGAAGAATATGGGAGGGAAAATTTTGGGGTACAACAGTTGCCCCTGTTCAATCTTCTTAGACCTGAGGATGTAGATTGGCTGGCGTGCCTTTCGTGATCCGAAGGTGGAAGATGATTGAACACTAAAGCGCCCAGAAATTTGCACTCACATAGTAGAATGTCAATGGTGTGATGGCGGGAATGGGCTTACAGATGCCATTTGGAGAGATGATGGATAGGAGGATGGGCTTATAGATGCCATTTTGAACTGTGACGGAGCCTTGTCGAGAATGGGCTTAAAGATGCCATTTGGAGAGATGATGGTATGTGGATGGGCTTATAGATGCCATCTGGAGGTTGTCTGTTGAATGGTAATTTTTTGTGAGTTGAAAGAGGGAACCTGTGTAGGGTTGCCTGATGATGAGCTTGTGTAAAACTGCATCTTTGAAAGAAGGAAACCTGTGTAGGGTTTACTGATAATGAGTCCATATAAGACTGCATCTGAAAGGGAGAAGGAACCTGTGTGGGGTTACTTTGATGACGAGTCCGTGTAAAACCGCATCTAGAGCTGAGAAGGAAACCTGTGTAGGGTTTACTGATGACGAGTCCGTGTAAAACTACGTCTGGAGTTTGAGGAGGGAACCTGTGTGGGGTTACTTTGATGATGATCCCGTGTAAAACTGCATCTTGGAAGAAGTAAAACCTGGGTAGGGTTTCTGATGACGAGTCCGTGTAGAACTGCATCTTTTGGAAGGGAGAACCTGTGTAGGGTTTTTTTGACGACGAGCCCGTGTAAAACTACGTCTGGAGAGAGAGAACCTGTGTAGGGTTTCTTCGGAATAAGTTCGTGTAAAACTTCTGGAGGAACCGGGGTAAGGTTACTTCGGGATAAGTCCGTGTAAGACTTCTGGAGGAACCGGGGTAAGGTTACTTCGGGATAAGTCTGTGTAAAACTTCTGGATGAACCGGGGTAAGGTCATCTGGAGGAACCGGGGTAAGGTTACTGCAGGATAAGTTCGTAAAACTTCTTGATGTACCGGGGTAAGGTTATCTTGAGATAAGTCTGTGTAAGACTTCTTCTGAAAGAAAAGGAATCGGTGTAAGGTCACTTTGATGTTAAGTCCGTGTAAGACTTCGTCTGAAAATTGAGAAGGAACCGGTGTAGGGCTGCCTGATGATGTGTTCGTGTAAAACTACATCTGAAGTTGAAAAGGAACCGGTGTAGGGTTGCTTCATGATGATCAAGTAGATAATTGTCCTGTTTGGTTTCAGATATTAACCCACGACCAGTCGTTCACAGAATTTTCCTGGCTTGTTACCAATGTTGATCTGGAACTGTAGAGGTAGATGGTAATCATCTTTTGATTGACCTTTTCCTGAAAAGGCGAAACGTTAGCTGTATGCAGTGTCATGATGCATGAACTGCATGGTATTAAGATGTCCTCAAAAATAAATGAGATTTGTGATATGATGCGTATGCATGCTATAATGTATGAAGATGTGATGTTTATGAATGTATTTTCGTCTAGGAAAAGAAATCCTTGACGGATGCCGGGAAGTTAACTTCTGGGCTGACGTCGAGAGTAGAGTCTCTCGCTTCCGCTGAGGATGATAGCTGCAGGAATAGACCGTTAGGAGAAGATGACTCTGTTGGGGAATAAACTTGGCGAATAGATTACTCTGTGGGGAGTGAACTCTGTGGGAAAAGAGAGGTACTTTGCTGAGGTTGACAATAACTCCGCTGGGGATACCATTGTTGAGCTTTGTTGGAAGATTTGATGAACTTCGCTGGGGATAGGAAGACTTCGCCGGGGACAATCTTTCCGTGGCAACTAGCTGAGGATAACCCAGTTATATCCTGGTGGAGAAATAACCTTTGAATAAAGCCGGGGGAGAGCGTTCATAATATGCGGGTGACACGTTTCCAGAATCTACTGGGGATAAGCTTCAAGACCTGCTGGGGATATGGATTCCACTTTCCTGGGGAAACTTTGGACTGCACTGGGGAATGGTTCCACTGGATGTCTGTATTCCGCCGGGGAACAATCTTAGATCAAGACTGCCGGGGATGCTTGCTAGGAATGTCCGTATACTCCGGTGGGGAATATTTAGATCTTCAGGGGATAATCCAACTTCCTTAAGGCTGACTGAGTATAACTCTGCTCGGGGAGAGCGTTACTGACTTGCTAGGGGATATTGTTCCTTTTAGGGCTGATTGGAGACCAACTGCTTGGGGAGAGCTGCTGATATCCTACTATGCGAGTGCAAATTTTTGTGTTCATGGTTCTATCAACTGTTGTACCCCAAAATTTGCCCTCCCATATTCTTCAAGATTTGCCAAGATCAAGGTTCAAAATCTCTCAAAGGTTGCACAGTCCAATTGCCTCTTAACACAGTCAAAATTAGGGTTTTGGTTCTTGCAAAGAAATTGAGGTTTCCAAGGGTCCAAACAAGTCCCACATGCCTATATACATTGTCAATCATTCATATGTCAAGTTTCAAGACTCACAACATCAAGTTGCACAGTCAAAAACCCTAATTGCTCCACAGTCAACTGCAGGGGCAAAATGGTTATTTGACAGTCAAAAGTCAAAAATTTTGGTCAACATCTTATTTTGAAGCCACAATCATCATTTGATCAATTCTTGATCATGATTCTCAAAGCATGGCTCAAAAAGTCTCAAGATGCAAAAGTTTCTATTTTTGGACAGCTGAAAAGTCAACTGCAAATTGACCAAGGCATAACTTTTTCATGGTTCATCATAAAAATCCCATCCAATTATCATCTTGAAGGGGATGACATTTCCTACAACTCATCTTCACACTTCAAGTCCAAGAAATGCTCTCACAAAAAGTTATCAATTTCAACATTATAGGTCATTTTCAAAAGTCAACAAAAAGGCACTTTAAGTCAAAGACCATAACTTGAGATTGGTAAATAAAAATGACATAGGACCAAATAAATTGGTTAGAGGACTTCAAGACCTTTCCAAAATGTCAAAGAACATGATCATAGCTTCAAAATTGAGCAAGATATGCATTGGAGAAGTTGGGAAATTTTTGGGAATTTTCAAAAGTCAACTTTGCCTAAAACCCTTCAAAATTGCTAATGGGCCTCAAATTCTTCCTTGAATCATTACCCAAAGCCTATGCACGATCCATTGAGCTCAAAGGGATTTATTTTCTTATTTTTAATTAATTAATTGAATTTTTATTCTTATTAATTCATTTAATTAGATTTAATTATGAGAAAATATCAAATAATGCTTTTTCAAATCTTTTTGTGCAGCAAATATGTTCCAAATATGCTAAAGATTTCGTGCATCAATCAACAAGACAAAATCTTCCATAATTGACAAGGTTTCATTGGAAAAAAGATTGAAATTTCATGATTGAAAATCAAATATATGAATCATAAATTCTTGGACCTATGGGCTTGTTTTTTGACCTAGAATCGTTCACTTACTTATGCACAACCTAACCCTATTCCACAAGACACGAAAAGCTGCTCACAAACAGAGAACCAATTTGCAAATTTTCATAAAAAAGCTTGAAACTGAAATCATAGTTGCAGGATGTTTCAAAGCATAAAAAGTATTCCAACACGTTGCTGGACCTTCCAGGAAACTATTGGCATCAAGAACAAGTCCCCATACTCCAAGAATCGGTAGAAATGAATCACGTTTCTTCACAAATATTCCATAATCGAATTTCAATTTCTATGCATCATTCATATGTTTTATTCATTGATTTACACTAATAATGATCTTCTGAAGCGATTGGTACCGTTTAATTAGACTAACACTGCTTGTATTAAAATCCACCATTGATGAAACCTAGGGTTTCAGAAGCTTCAAAATAGGGCTTCTCACATATGGTAAAATTAGACCACCAAACCTGTATGGACACATTCGTGGAAACAAGACGAATCGTTTGAAACAATCGCGCCCTTTTTATATTAACCCGTCTTCTAATCGCTATTTTTACAGGTTTCAGTTTGTGGGGGTTTAAAACCCCCGCTACTTGTTTTGTATTTTACAGGAAGATGAAGAAGAAGGCTAGCGTGTCATCACATGGTTGGATAATTCAAATCTTGGCGCGTTTTTTTCATTATTCCAGCATATTTGGCACGTTACATATATTATGTTTCTTTATCATTGTATATACAAACGCGCACAACAACTCACTTGGCAAGGGACACGCTTGGTAAACGCTGGGACCTGGGTTCGATTCCCAGGTCCCCCATACAATTGTTATTATTTTTTCTAATCCATTCCCATACAGTGCACGCCCCAGGGTCCAACATGCAGCCTCACGTCCAAGCTTGCCACATGGCCATGAGCTTCCATCCAAGGGCCTCAGAAGGAAATCGAGGGTGTACTCTAGTCAACAACACCCATACAAGCTGGAAAGTCAAACAAAGCCTTGCCTTGATGGGCCTGAATTACTTCTCACAAACCTCCATTCTGGGCCTGATACCCCCATTGGTTTGCATTTTTTATTTTATTTGTTTTTCTTTTCTAATTCTTTTTAATGTTTTAATTGTTTGTTTTCACCATAAAAAAAAAATCAGAAAACCAAAAAATGTTTTATATTTAATTCTTATTAATTTCACTATTAAAATATTTTTGTAAATAAACTCTAATAATTAACTTAGTTTAATTTAGGTTTTAAACTTTAATCTTTTCTTAATAAATAAAAAATATCTAGAATTAGGGTTTTTTTGACATTTTTCATCCTTTTCTTAATTAATTTTTCCTCATTATTTATTATTATTATTAATTATTATTTTTGTAAATAAATATGTAAATTGACTAATTAGTATAAATTAGGTTAACTTGAATATTTTCTTAAATAATTAAAAATAATCTAGAATTAGGGTTTCCTTGTAAATTCTTTTCTTTATTTTCATAAATACAAAAAACATAAAAAACAATTTCTTTTCTTTAATTAAATAATTAATTAGACTTTAATTTAATTTAATTTCAAGCAAAGGGTCAAAACCCTCGGACATTCAATGTTAATTTCTTTTCGCGCATTATTTTCATTTTGAATATTATGTAACTGCTTTCTGGATGTAATAGTAATTAGGTATTTATTTACTTTCCGCATCTTTTATCAAAAACAGGTTTTTGTACTTTGGCGATGTATAGACCCGCGCCTTGTAATAGCGTAGCTTTTATCTTTCCGCATTTAAATTTCCGCACTCTTAAATTCTAAATTGCATGAAAGAATGTATGGTTAATTAAAAACAAGCGTAGCTCACAATGCCCTGATCAAAGATAAATATTAAACTGAAAATAACACACAAATACACACACCACTTCTAGGGTACGCCTCACTTGTTGCCTTCGAAACGTGGTCGTCAAGTATAGGACGTCTTAGCGGTCCTTATGTCCATGATCCAGTTGCCTCGAATCAGTTGCCTCGAAACAGTTGCCTCGAAATAGTTGCCTCGAAACGGTTGCCTCGGATTAAAAAAGGATCAAGGACATAAGGGTAGCCTCTAAGGTGTCTTACTGTTGCTTCAGTGACCACACTGTCTCTACAATCGAATTGACCCGAACACCTCCAACGGTGGTGCTACCTACCTCTCAATGGTGGGATGGCACTACCTTAAGGACTTCTACACAGCTTAATTCCTTAGGGTAGGTAGATGACTCATGGATACTTGCTCTCTAAAAAACAAATCAAAAATCTTTTCACACTGACACTTTCAAAAAGCTTTCAAAATAATTTTTCAAACACTCTTGAGGACAGATACAAGAGTTATTCAGAAATCTTTAAACGAAACTTTTTCAAACCCACTCACACTTTGAAAAGCAAACACTTTGAAAACACAATGAGCAAGTATCTAAGAGCCCGTGGATAACCACGGATAGAAAGGGTGCTAACACGTTCCCTTTCTATAAATGTACCTCCCGAACCGAGAGATATCTCGAAAAGGAATTTTGCTGTGGTTTTGTCCTTTCCTCGTTGGAGAAAATAAAAGACAGTGGCGACTCTTGCTTACCGCGACATTTCGCGAACCAGCTTTAAAACAGTCAGTTCTATTTCCACCGATCACAGAACTGGCGACTCTGCTGGGGAATTAAAAAAGTGAGGTGTACCTTAGGACTAAGATCACTTGTGTTTTCAATTGTCTGAATTGTTTGCTTTATTATTGTGGGCACTGTCTTGGGAGTTCTATAGATCTTAACTCGGATCTGGGGGATACCTTCTTAGAAAGTAGCAACAAGGCTGTGAGGGAACTGTGCGGGGTATACCGACACGGTTGAAGCAGTCTGCTACGTTGATGTGGCACTTTGGTGAGTACCGGTAACCCTTGAGTCAAGTCAAGGTGAGTACAGGGCCGCCGCGTGGTGTCGTGAAGCATCAACTGACCTTAGGAACCTTAATTGAACCATCTTGGCCTCTTTAGGGTAGTGATATAATTGACTTTGGTGCAGTCCGAGGTTGGTTGATACTCGATGCTACACTCAGTTGAGGGTTGTTTTCTTGGAATATTTCGGTCGCCAGTTCAGTGGCTAAATCGAAACGATGAACACAGAAAACAATCCAATGATATTGGGACCCTTAGAACCCAGTTACTTTCGATAGGACAGGTTTTGAGCCCACCAACTTCAAGAGGGTAGTACCTAAACTTCATGCTGGCCTAAACTCTGAGGGTTGTCTTGTGTGACTTGTGTGCCTTTAAACTTGGACTACTTGCACATGCTTGTTATCTGACACATGAGTTTCTTGCAGGTTTTGTTTACAGTCCTTAATTTGGACTCTTAACAGGGTTACTTACATTAGTCCACGCATAGCATAACATCATACCATTGCATACATCCTGCATAAAGACTAACCCATTTCAAGGATCTCAAGGGCTTGTGATGCAGGTCGTGATGAACCAACTGTCCAACAAGGGGCAAAGGGGATTTATTTTCCTCTAGCCAAGGTTGTCAGGGGCTATGACCCACTCGATATGGTGAGCTTTGACTCTTGAAGAAGGACTCTCAACAACCTAAAATTCCTTCAATCAAGCTACCAGATCCTAACAATTTTCTTGTCTACCCCGCGAGATCCTTGAAAACATTGCATGCATACATATCATTGCATAACAGGTACCCTTTTTACAGGTCACTTACCTTCTTCGCTGTTATTTTAGCAATCATCATGAATCCTGAATCATCCAATGAACAAGCTATCAAGGCCCTACAGGCCCAGAAGGCCCAATTCCAGGAGTTGGTTATGAGCTTGGCCCAGGGTCAACAGGATTTGAAGACTCTGCTCTTGAAGAAGAAGAAGAAGAGGACTGTGCTGTTCAACCCTAGACGCAAATCTGGGAATGGATCACAAAATGAAGCTGAGCTGACTACCCCATCTGTTGGGAAAGACAGTCCCCAAGAAAGAAGGGTTCCTAGTCCCGTGGTCTCCGACAACGAGACAGATTTCAATGATAAACAGTATCCTCCCGCCGAAGACAGGTACAAACAGCTCGAAGACCGGTTAAGTGCTATGGAAATACAGAAGGTTCCCGGCCTGGACTTCGAAGATCTAGGTCTGTCTTCTGGGGTAGTAATCCCACACAAGTTCAAGGCACCTGCTTTTGCAAAGTATGATGGGGCTTCCTGTCCTAAGCTGCATCTCAGGTCTTACATAAGGAGGATCCAGCCCTACACGGCTGACAAGAATTTATGGATTCACTTATTTCAGGATAGTCTGTCAGGAACTCAACTCGACTGGTTCTATCAACTGAATGGAGCCAACATCCGCAGCTGGGAGGACTTGGCCACTGTATTCTACAAGCAGTACCAGTACAATGCCGACCTTTCTCCCACACGCACTCCGCTTCAGGGAATGTCTATGGACGCGGGCGAAGGTTTTAAAGAATATGCGCAAAAGTGGAGAGACCTTGCTGGAAGGGTGCAGCCACCTCTAACTGACCGTGAGCTTGTGGACATGTTCTTGGGAACCCTGTCTGGACCTTTCTTCAACCATCTGATTGGGAATTCTTCTGCTGGGTTTACAGATTTGATCTTGACCGGGGAAAGAATCGAAGCTGGCATCAAGGCTGGGAAGATTCAAGAGGCCGCACCCTTTGATACTCACAAAAAGCATTACATGGGGAAGAAAGAGTCTAATGCTGCATACAGTCAAAAGGGTCGTCGTGACCAACATGCAGGGGCAGTCATGATCTCTGGTTCTGCACCACACCGACAACCACAAAAGGGAAATCAGCGAAGGCCGGAAGAGCCTAAAAGACAATTCACCAACATCAATATGCCATTGTCGCAAGCATTGCAGCACATGTTGAAAATGAATCTGATTGCGGTGATCAGCCCTCCTGCAAATCCCAAGACCTCCTCTCCAAACTACAACCCAGAAGCGAGGTGTGCTTATCATTCTGATAGCCCGGGGCACGATACCGAGGATTGTTGGGCGTTAAAATACAAGATCCAGAATATGATCAACGCCAAGGAGATCGAATTCGAGCCTGCTGAGACTCCCAATGTGATCACTGCTCCATTGCCAAAACATGGCTAGGATTGGAAATTTTTTGTTCATTCGAATGTTCAAGTTGTAATTTTCTTTGACTATTCAAACATTTTATTTCATGTCAAACTTGGTTATTTAATTAATGCATTACACGTGTCTGTTTTGAAGTAATTGTGTTCACTATATTCAATATTGCTTTTATTTTTGATGTTCAACTCTCGATTTTAAAATTCTAAGCCTCTTGAGGGAGGATGACAAAAACGATACCACGACATTTACAGTATGCTTATGAACAGACCCCGCTGATGAGGTACATGCATTGTTTCAATTCCTAAACACTGGAGTTATAAAGAAGATAATCCCTCGTCAACCCCTCTGAGCCAAAGAAGTAGGAGTTTCTCTTTTCGAAAATTAAAACCCTTAATCATAACCTGGGGCAGGGTAGTCTTCTCAGTTGATCCAGGGGCACAACAAATAGCATCAAAAGAGTCTTCCAAAAGCAAAAGACAGTGATGGTTCCGAACAATCGTAAAGACAGGCAGTCGTTATCTTTCAAAAATAAAAACCCAATAAGTCAAAACCTATGAAGGAGACTTACAAGACTGGGACATCCCGCTGACTGTAACCACAAAAGAAACAGTTCAGGCAAAAGATAGGGATAACGAAATCAAAAAGAAAGAGGTCCTACAAACCCTCAACAAAAAAGGAATGACTGCCTATTCAAAATAAACTATCAATATCCGAACCATCATTGGAATATCAGGACAAAGACTCAAACAAGGTCTAATGCATGATCAGCTGAGTTTAGGTTTGAAGAACATCACGAAGAGCGGGTGGGTACAAATAAATTTGAGCCTTTATCCTTTGTTCTTAAACCGTGAACTAGGCCACGTTATAACCCTTAAAAGTCCTAGCTGAAGCATGGGTTAGTTCGAAAGCATACTGTTACCAAAGGTATCCTGACTCCTTAAGGCTTGCGGTAAAATAACGAGTTGACATCAAAGTTTACAAAAAATTTCACTTGTTTTTATGAAAAAATGCATTTTAAAAAACTTCAAGACAGACATAAGCTTTGCATTTTTAATATAACATTGCTTGCATATGACTATTTGTTTGAACAGCAGAGAAATTCGTACGACGAATGTCTAATGAACAAAAGCACCTCCAATCAAGGGGCAGACGTGATCATTGTCCGTCATCTGGGGCAGTCAAGTCAAGATTCAGAGAATCTCTCAAATGCCAAATAAACCAGGGGCAAACCTCCGCCTGAGTCGCTTGGGGCATTAGACCGGAAGATCAGCTATGAATCTTGCCTGATCAAACATCTTCTGGTCACATGGAAACACAACAACAGGGGCAACTCCCTACACTCCGAAAGCATGGGCATAGTCGAAAAAAATACTACGCGTAATCAAAGACCCGCTAGGTTGACACACCTAGGCAAAAATAAGGGCTTCCCGGCGAACCAAAAGGGTTCGGGCAAAAATAAGGGATGAAATGAAAAAAATCTGTACACCCGGCAAGTCGAAAATCTGAAAAGGCGGCTTGGGCAAAAATGGGTATCCCGGTGGACTGAAAACCCGAAAGGGCGGTCCAGGCAAAAGTTAGGGATCAAAAGCGTACGACTATGTCCCGTCATCTCGTCACTAGCCTACCAGAAGAAGATTTGTCAACCGGCGGTTATCAAGCTCCTCCACAGGTACCTTCTCCCACAGAAACTGGGGCAATAAGAATGGTCTGAATGATCTAGTTGCTCTGTCCACCAAGGTACCAAGGTAAGTTCGGCTGAAGAATGTAACCCAGATACCTCCACTCCTTGCAGAGTAGGATAAGAATCAACAACTCTCCCCAAGCAGTTGGTCTCCAATCAGCCCTAAAAGGAACAATATCCCCTAGCAAGTCAATAACGCTCTCCCCGAGCAGAGTTATACTCAGTCAGCCTTAAGGAAGTTGGATTATCCCCCGAAGATCTAAATATTCCCCACCGGAGTATACGGACATTCCTAGCAAGCATCCCCGACAGTCTTGATCTAAGATTGTTCCCCGGAGGAATACAGACATCTAGTGGAACCATACCCCAGTGTAGTCCAAAGTTTCCCCAGGAAAGTGGATTCCATATCCCCAGCAGGTCTTGAAGCTTATCCCCAGTAGATTCTGGAAACGTGTCACCCGCATAGTATGAACGCTCTCCCCCGGCTTTATTCAAAGGTTATTTCCCCACCAGGATATAACTGGGTTATCCTCAGCTAGTTGCCATGGAAAGATCATCCCCGGCGAAGTCTTCCTATCCCCAGCGAAGTTCATCAAATCTTCCAACAAAGCTCAACAATGGTATCCCCAGCGGAGTTATCGTCAACCTCAGCAAAGTACCTCTCTTTCCCCACAGAGTTCAATCCCCACAGAGTAATCTATTCGCCAAGTTTATTCCCCAACGGAGTTATCTTCTCCTAACGGTCTATTCCTGCAGCTATCATCCCCAGCGGAAGCGAGAGACTCTACTCTCGACGTCAGCCCAGAAGTTAACTTCCCGGCATCCGTCAAGGATTTCTTTTCCTAGACGAAAATACATTCATAAACATCACATCTTCATACATTATAGCATGCATACGCATCATATCACAAATCTCATTTATTTTTGAGGACATCTTAATACCATGCAGTTCATGCATCATGACACTGCATACAGCTAACGTTTCGCCTTTTCAGGAAAAGGTCAATCAAAAGATGATTACCATCTACCTCTACAGTTCCAGATCAACATTGGTAACAAGCCAGGAAAATTCTGTGAACGACTGGTCGTGGGTTAATATCTGAAACCAAACAGGACAATTATCTACTTGATCATCATGAAGCAACCCTACACCGGTTCCTTTTCAACTTCAGATGTAGTTTTACACGAACACATCATCAGGCAGCCCTACACCGGTTCCTTCTCAATTTTCAGACGAAGTCTTACACGGACTTATCATCAAAGTAACCCTACACCGATTCCTTTTCTTTCAGAAGAAGTCTTACACGGACTTATCTCAAGATAACCTTACCCCGGTTCATCAAGAAGTTTTACAAACTTATCCTGCAGTAACCTTACCCAGGTTCCTCCAGATGACCTTACCCCGGTTCATTCAGAAGTTTTACACGGACTTATCCCGAAGTAACCTTACCCCGGTTCCTCCAGAAGTCTTACACGGACTTATCCCGAAGTAACCTTACCCCGGTTCCTCCAGAAGTTTTACACGAACTTATTCCGAAGAAACCCTACACAGGTTCTCTCTCTCCAGACGTAGTTTTACACGGGCTCGTCATCAAAAAAACCCTACACAGGTTCTCCCTTCCAAAAGATGCAGTTCTACACGGACTCGTCATCAGAAACCCTACCCAGGTTTTACTTCTTCCAAGATGCAGTTTTACACGGGCTCATCATCAAAGTAACCCCACACAGGTTCCCTCCTCAAACTCCAGGCGTAGTTTTACACGGACTCGTCATCAGTAAACCCTACACAGGTTTCCTTCTCAGCTCTAGATGCGGTTTTACACGGACTCGTCATCAAAGTAACCCCACACAGGTTCCTTCTCCCTTTCAGATGCAGTCTTATACAGACTCATTATCAGTAAACCCTACACAGGTTTCCTTCTTTCAAAGATGCAGTTTTACACGAGCTCATCATCAGGCAACCCTACACAGGTTCCCTCTTTCAACTCACAAAAAATTACCATTCAACAGACAACCTCCAGATGGCATCTATAAGCCCATCCACATACCATCATCTCTCCAAATGGCATCTATAAGCCCATTCCCGACAAGGCTCCGTCATAGTTTCAGATGGCATCTATAAGCCCATCCTCCTATCCATCATCTCTCCAAATGGCATCTGTAAGCCCATTCCCGCCATCACACCATTGACATTCTACTATGTGAGTGCAAATTTCTGAGCACTTTAGTGTTCAATCATCTTCCACCTTCGGATCACGAAAGACACGCCAGCCAATCTACATCCTCAGGTCTAAGAAGATTGAACAGGGGCAACTGTTGTACCCCAAAATTTTCCCTCCCATATTCTTCAAGATTTCCAAGATCAAGGTTCAAAATCTCTCAAAGGTTGCACAGTCCAATTGCCTCCTAACACAGTCAAAATTAGGGTTTTGGTTCTTGCAAAGAAATTGAGGTTTCCAAGGGTCCAAACAAGTCCCACATGCCTATATACATTGTCAAGCATTCATATGTCAAGTTTCAAGACTCACAGCATCAAGTTGCACAGTCAAAAACCCTAATTGCTCCACAGTCAACTGCAGGGGCAAAATGGTCATTTGACAGTCAAAAGTCAAAAATTTTGGTCAACATCTTATTTTGAAGCCACAATCATCATTTGATCAATTCTTGATCATGATTCTCAAAGCATGGCTCAAAAAGTCTCAAGATGCAAAAGTTTCTATTTTTGGACAGTTGAAAAGTCAACTTCAAATTGACCAAGGCATAACTTTTTCATGGTTCATCAGAAAAATCCCATCTAATGCTCATCTTGAAGGGGATGACATTTCCTACAACTCATCTTCACACTTCAAGTCCAAGAAATGCTCTCACAAAAAGTTATCAATTTCAACATTATAGGTCATTTTCAAAAGTCAACAAAAAGGCACTTTAAGTCAAAGACCATAACTTGAGATTAGTAAATCAAAATGACATGGGACCAAAGACATTGGTTAGAGGACTTCAAGACCTTTCCAAAATGTCCAATAACATGATCATAGCTTCAAAATTGAGCAAGATATGCATTGGAGAAGTTGGGAAATGTTTGGGAATTTTCAAAAGTCAACTTTGCCTAAAACCCTTCAAAATTGCTAATGGGCCTCAAATTCTTCCTTGAATCATTACCCAAAGCCTATGCACGATCCATTGAGCTCAAAGGGATTTATTTTCTTATTTTTAATTAATTAATTAAATTTTTATTCTTATTAATTCATTTAATTAGATTTAATTATGAGAAAATATCAAATAATACTTTTTCAAATCTTTTTGTGCAGCAAATATGTTCCAAATATGCTAAAGATTTCGTGCATCAATCAACAAGACAAAATCTTCCATAATTGGCAAGGTTTCATTGGAAAAAAGATTGAAATTTCATGATTGAAAATCAAATATATGAATCATAAATTCTTGGACCTATGGGCTTGTTTTTTGACCTAGAATCGTTCACTTACTTATGCACAACCTAACCCTATTCCACAAGACACGAAAAGCTGCTTACAAACAGAGAACCAATTTGCAAATTTTCATAAAAAAGCTTGAAACTGAAATCATAGTGGCAGGACATTTCAAAGCATAAAAAGTATTCCAACATGTTGCTGGACCTTCCAGGAAACTATTGGCATCAAGAACAAGTCCCCATACTCCAAGAATCGGTAGAACTGAATCACGTTTCTTCATAAATATTCCATAATCGAATTTCAATTTCTATGCATCATTCATATGTTTTATTCATTGATTTACACTAATAATGATCTTCTGAAGCGATTGGTACCGTTTAATTAGACTAACACTGCTTGTATCAAAATCCACCATTGATGAAACCTAGGGTTTCAGAAGCTTCAAAATAGGGCTTCTCACATATGGTAAAATTAGACCACCAAATCTGTATGGACACATTCGTGGCAACAAGACGAATCGTTTGAAACAATCGCGCCCTTTTTATATTAATCCCTCTTCTAATCGCTATTTTTACAGGTTTCAGTTTGTGGGGGTTTAAAACCCCCGCTACTTGTTTTGTATTTTACAGGAAGATGAAGAAGAAGGCTAGCGTGTCATCACATGGTTGGATAATTCAAATCTTGGCGCATTTTTTTCATTATTCCAGCATATTTGGCACGTTACATATATTATGTTTCTTTATCATTATATATACAATCGCGCACAACAGCTCACTTGGCAAGGGACACGCTTGGTAAACGCTGGGACCTGGGTTCGATTCCCAGGTCCCCCATACAATTGTTATTATTTTTTCTAATCCATTCCCATACAGTGCACGCCCCAGGGTCCAACATGCAGCCTCACGTCCAAGCTTGCCACATGGCCATGAGCTTCCATCCAAGGGCCTCAGAAGGAAATCCAGGGTGTACTCTAGTCAACAGCACGCATACAAGCTGGAAAGTCAAACAAGGCCTTGCCTTGATGGGCCTCAATTACTTCTCACAAACCTCCATTCTGGGCCTGATACCCCCATTGGTTTGCATTTTTTATTTTATTTGTTTTTCTTTTCTAATTCTTTTTAATGTTTTAATTATTTGTTTTCACCATAAAATAATTTTCATAATAAAAAAAAATCAGAAAACCAAAAAATGTTTTATATTTAATTCTTATTAATTTCACTATTAAAATATTTTTGTAAATAAACTCTAATAATTAACTTAGTTTAATTTAGGTTTTAAACTTTAATCTTTTCTTAATAAATAAAAAATATCTAGAATTAGGGTTTTTTTGACATTTTTCATCCTTTTCTTAATTAATTTTTCCTCATTATTTATTATTATTATTAATTATTATTTTTGTAAATAAATATGTAAATTGACTAATTAGTGTAAATTAGGTTAACTTGAATATTTTCTTAAATAATTAAAAATAATCTAGAATTAGGGTTTCCTTGTAAATTCTTTTCTTTATTTTCATAAATACAAAAAAACATAAAAAACAATTTCTTTTCTTTAATTAAATAATTAATTAGACTTTAATTTAATTTAATTTCAAGCAAAGGGTCAAAACCCTCAGACATTCAATGTTAATTTCTATTTGCGCATTATTTTCTTTTTGAATATTATGTAACTGCTTTCTGGATGTAATAGTAATTAGGTATTTATTTACTTTCCGCATCTTTTATCAAAAACGGGTCTTTGTACTTTGGCGATGTATAGACCCGCGCCTTGTAATAGCGTAGCTTTTATCTTTCTGCATTTAAATTTCCGCACTCTTAAATTCTAAATTGCATGAAAGAATGTATGGTTAATTAAAAACAAGCGTAGCTCACAATGCCCTGATCAAAGATAAATATTAAACTGAAAATAACACACAAATACACACACCACTTCTAGGGTACGCCTCACTTATTGCCTTCGAAACGTGGTCGTCAAGTATAGGACGTCTTAGCGGTCCTTATGTCCATGATCCAGTTACCTCAAATCAATTGCCTCGAAACAATTGCCTCAAAATAGTTGCCTCGAAACGGTTGCCTCAGATTAAAAAAGGATCAAGGACATAAGGGTAGCCTCTAAGGTGTCTTACTGTTGCTTTGGTGACCAAACTGTCCCTACAATCGAATTGACCCGAACACCTACCCTTATGTCCTTGATCCTTTTTTAATCCGAGGCAACCGTTTCGAGGCAACTATTTTGAGGCAATTGTTTCGAGGCAACTGATTTGAGGTAACTGGATCATGGACATAAGGACCGCTAAGACGTCCTATACTTGACGACCACGTTTCGAAGGCAACAAGTGAGGCGTACCCTAGAAGTGGTGTGTGTATTTGTGTGTTATTTTCAGTTTAATATTTATCTTTGATCAGGGCATTGTGAGCTACGCTTGTTTTTAATTAACCATACATTCTTTCATGCAATTTAGAATTTAAGAGTGCGGAAATTTAAATGCGGAAAGATAAAAGCTACGCTATTACAAGGCGCGGGTCTATACATCGCCAAAGTACAAAGACCCGTTTTTGATAAAAGATGCGGAAAGTAAATAAATACCTAATTACTATTACATCCAGAAAGCAGTTACATAATATTCAAAAAGAAAATAATGCGCAAATAGAAATTAACATTGAATGTCCGAGGGTTTTGACCCTTTGCTTGAAATTAAATTAAATTAAAGTCTAATTAATTATTTAATTAAAGAAAATAAATTGTTTTTTATGTTTTTTGTATTTATGAAAATAAAGAAAAGAATTTACAAGGAAACCCTAATTCTAGATTATTTTTAATTATTTAAGAAAATATTCAAGTTAACCTAATTTACACTAATTAGTCAATTTACATATTTATTTACAAAAATAATAATTAATAATAATAATAAATAATGAGGAAAAATTAATTAAGAAAAGGATGAAAAATGTCAAAAAAACCCTAATTCTAGATATTTTTTATTTATTAAGAAAAGATTAAAGTTTAAAACCTAAATTAAACTAAGTTAATTATTAGAGTTTATTTACAAAAATATTTTAATAGTGAAATTAATAAGAATTAAATATAAAACATTTTTTGGTTTTCTGATTTTTTTTTATTATGAAAATTATTTTATGGTGAAAACAAACAATTAAAACATTAAAAATAATTAGAAAAGAAAAACAAATAAAATAAAAAATGCAAACCAATGGGGGTATCAGGCCCAGAATGGAGGTTTGTGAGAAGTAATTCAGGCCCATCAAGGCAAGGCCTTGTTTGACTTTCCAGCTTGTATGCGTGCTGTTGACTAGAGTACACCCTGGATTTCCTTTTGAGGCCCTTGGATGGAAGCTCATGGCCATGTGGCAAGCTTGGACGTGAGGCTGCATGATGGACCCTACATGGGAATGGATTAGAAAAAATAATAACAATTGTATGGGGGACCTGGGAATCGAACCCAGGTCCCAGCGTTTACCAAGTGTGTCCCTTGCCAAGTGAGCTGTTGTGCGCGTTTGTATATACAATGATAAAGAAACATAATATATGTAACGTGCCAAATATGCTGGAATAATGAAAAAAATGCGCCAAGATTTGAATTATCCAACCATGTGATGACACGCTAGCCTTCTTCTTCATCTTCCTGTAAAATACAAAACAAGTAGCGGGGGTTTTAAACCCCCACAAACTGAAACCTGTAAAAATAGCGATTAGAAGAGGGATTAATATAAAAAGGGCGCGATTGTTTCAAACGATTCGTCTTGTTGCCACGAATGTGTCCATACAGATTTGGTTGTCTAATTTTACCATATGTGAGAAGCCCTATTTTGAAGCTTCTGAAACCCTAGGTTTCATCAATGGTGGATTTTGATACAAGCAGTGTTAGTCTAATTAAACGGTACCAATCGCTTCAGAAGATCATTATTAGTGTAAATCAATGAATAAAACATATGAATGATGCATAGAAATTGAAATTCGATTATGGAATATTTATGAAGAAATGTGATTCAGTTCTACCGATTCTTGGAGTATGGGGACTTGTTCTTGATGCCAATAGTTTCCTGGAAGGTCCAGCAACATGTTGGAATACTTTTTATGCTTTGAAATGTCCTGCCACTATGATTTCAGTTTCAAGCTTTTTTATGAAAATTTGCAAATTGGTTCTCTGTTTGTGAGCAGCTTTTCGTGTCTTGTGGAATAGGGTTAGGTTGTGCATAAGTAAGTGAACGATTCTAGGTCAAAAAACAAGCCCATAGGTCCAAGAATTTATGATTCATATATTTGATTTTCAATCATGAAATTTCAATCTTTTTTCCAATGAAACCTTGCCAATTATGGAAGATTTTGTCTTGTTGATTGATGCACGAAATCTTTAGCATATTTGGAACATATTTGCTGCACAAAAAGATTTGAAAAAGCATTATTTGATATTTTCTCATAATTAAATCTAATTAAATGAATTAATAAGAATAAAAATTCAATTAATTAATTAAAAATAAGAAAATAAATCCCTTTGAGCTCAATGGATCGTGCATAGGCTTTGGGTAATGATTCAAGGAAGAATTTGAGGCCCATTAGCAATTTTGAAGGGTTTTAGGCAAAGTTGACTTTTGAAAATTCCCAAACATTTCCCAACTTCTCCAATGCATATCTTGCTCAATTTTGAAGCTATGATCATGTTCTTGGACATTTTGGAAAGGTCTTGAAATCCTCTAACCAATGTCTTTGGTCCCATGTCATTTTGATTTACTAATCTCAAGTTATGGTCTTTGACTTAAAGTGCCTTTTGTTGACTTTTGAAAATGACCTATAATGTTGAAATTGATAACTTTTTGTGAGAGCATTTCTTGGACTTGAAGTGTGAAGATGAGTTGTAGGAAATGTCATCCCCTTCAAGATGATAATTGGATGGGATTTTTATGATGAACCATGAAAAAGTTATGCCTTGGTCAATTTGCAGTTGACTTTTCAGCTGTCCAAAAATAGAAACTTTTGCATCTTGAGACTTTTTGAGCCATGCTTTGAGAATCATGATCAAGAATTGATCAAATGATGATTGTGGCTTCAAAATAAGATGTTGACCAAAATTTTTGACTTTTGACTGTCAAATGACCATTTTGCCCCTGCAGTTGACTGTGGAGCAATTAGGGTTTTTGACTGTGCAACTTGATGCTGTGAGTCTTGAAACTTGACATATGAATGCTTGACAATGTATATAGGCATGTGGAACTTATTTGGACCCTTGTAAACCTCAATTTATTTGCAAGAACCAAAACCCTAATTTTGACTGTGTTAGGAGGCAATTGGACTGTGCAACCTTTGAGAGATTTTGAACCTTGATCTTGGCAAATCTTGAAGAATATGGGAGGGCAAATTTTGGGGTACAACACCATTCTGTCACTCATTCGGAATTTATCCCCAGCCCAGAGATGCTCCTTACACGGATGTTTTTTCTGTCGCCCATTCAGAATTCAGATAAAATACAGATACACTCCAGACACAGCAGTTATTCTGATATTCATTCAAGAATAAAATACAGTTACAGCTCGAATACGCTCTAGACACGAACGCCTTCCTTTGCTCATACGAATCCAATCTCCAGATACAACTCAGATACGCTCCAAATACGGACACCAATCTGATGTTCATTCTCCTGATTTTCAACAAACAAATCTTGGATGACATCTTTAAGCCCATCTCCAGTAAGATTCTACCATCTCCAAATGGCATCTTTAAGCCCATTCCCTCCGCTACATTTTGACGAGTGCAAATTTACGGGCACTCTAGTGTCCAATCATCTTTTACCTTCGAGTCACGAAAGGCAAACTCGCCAATCTAACTCTTCAGTTTCAAGAAGATTGAACAGGGGAAGATGTTGTACCCCAAAATTTTCCCTCACATTTTATCAAGATTTCCCCTCACAAGACTCTTTGAACTCCAGACAAGATTAAGGTTTTGCTCTGCTCAAGACATCTCCTTGCACTGATGACCTAAATTAGGGTTTGAGTTTGCATAGGGATTTTTGGACTTCCAATACTCAAAGTGACTTTCATACTTCATGTTGGACCTATAAGATTTCCTCTACCAAGTTTCAAGCCTTGAATCAAATTTTTGCCCACTCAATTGGACAGTTGACCTAGAAATCAGCTGTATTGGGGAAAAAGTCAACTGTGGCCAATTTACAGTCAAACCTTATAATTTTTTATCCACATCAACATTATAGACTCATATTAACCATTTGATCAAGTTTGTACCACAACTCCTCAAGAAATTTGATCAGATCATCAAAAGGGCAAAATGGTCATTTTTAGGGTTTTGACTACACAAGGGCAATTTCTGATTTTTCACCTAGCCAATGGCAAATTGGTTTCAAGAATGGATTCAAGGACTCAATGGAATCATCTTGACCTATTCACAAGGTTCAAAAGATCCCAAATGCATTGGATTGACAGATGAATTTTCCAGTCAACTAATCAAAATTTGACTGTATACTGAAAAGTCAAACTTTGACTTTTTTGTCAAAATCAAGTGCCAAGGGTCATTTTTCATCAATATGTGTCAAAACATGAAACTTGTTCATCAAGAAACCCAATTTTGCAAATTAGGGTTTAAGATTGAAAAATTTCATAACTTAGAATTTTTCAAAGTTATGAAATTTTCTTAATTTTTCCCAACTTTGCCCAATATTTTCACCATGATGCAATTGGATTCAAACAAAACTTCCAACATGAAAGTTATAGTCCTCCACAAAGTCTACAACTTTTAATTACAAAGTTTTCTCAAAAGAATCTTGGATCTCAATTTATGATTTTTGGAACAAGGGTCCATGAAACTTTTAACTTAGTGAAATTTTGCCCTAGTTTAGGCAGGATTTTGACCTATCTTCATGATCATTTTTCACATAGTTCCACTTGGAATATCAAATTGAATTTCAAATATGGATTATATAGAATGCTTAAAGCTTTCTAAAATGTCCAAGAACTCTCCAAAATAATTTGTGGTTAGGGAGAATCGAAGGCTTGAAGTTGGCAAAAACACACTTTTGAACCATGGCATTTTCATATTGATACAAGTTGCAAACTTTAATCAGCCTTGTTTGTACTAGATTATAGGTCCCAAAACCCTTCCATAATCATTAATTAATTGCAAATCCATTGGTTTGAGGATTTGTTCTGGTCATTAGAGGATTATACAATAGATTAATCCAAAAATAGTAAAAGGTAACATTGCCATTTCTGTCAAAATCTTGCTTTATGTCAAATAGAATCCTTGAGCCTTGAACAAGATCTTGTACAACACACAATATCCACCAACTTGAGGGGCCAAGAGCATAGAGTGCAAGCTGATAGATAGCCTGTACAGGCCTGTCTTGCATCATGGCTTACTTTTGCTTAAAATACAAGAAACTTGTCAAATACACCACAACTTGAACATCTGAAAAAACAACCCTTGCAAGCATTTGAGATAAGTTTTGTGCATTCCCTTAAGCCAAAAACACGAACCATTGAGCCCTCAAACCTTCCAAAACACAAAATCACCTCCCTCTTGCAAAACAGGGTAGCTTCTGCACTTTAAGTTCTATCTCACAAGTTGCTCCTGCGTTTTCCCCCAAACCTGTTCAAACACCTTCCATATAACCTATCCAAGCTATCCCAACCCTTAGACACTAACTGTAACTCCATTTGAAAGATTCACCATTTCTGTTTTCAGCTTGTGCAGGTTGAGTTCTACAGGCTTGTTCAAGCACATTCAAGGCAACCTAGGCATTAGGGAAGGTCAGGGGAAGTTCAAGCAAGCTCTCGAACATCCCTGGCCTCACTGAAAAGCTCCACATTGCCATACACGATTTCAACTGAAACAGGTTTTTGTCAACTTCCTATCTCTCTATTTAGGAATCATTAGGCTTCGGTTTGTGAATAAAAAATGTAGTATTCATAGCCCTGAAGCTGTACATATGCTCAGTTTTCATTTAAGTTAAACGTGTTAAGAGATTTTGATCCATGAACTTCCTGAAAAAATTAGGTTAGAATTTAGGGCCAGAGAAATTCTCTCTGGTCTTTGAGATTTAGGTTAAGTTTCTTATATGGTTGAATTCGTCTTGAAAAATGCTACAACTTTGATGTTATGAATTTTTGCATTAGAGCACGTATGCAGGATCTGGCATTTTATACAGGGCGCGTGTTTTTTTTTTTGACAAAGGTTGAAGATGAAGTTCTTGGGCTGGGCTTGGTTCTGGCTCACTTTTTACACCCCCTGCCTTGCTGACTGCACCCTCTTGGCCCATTTCTTCATATTTTTATATTTTTGTATTTATTTTTAATTTATGATTTTATTTTATTATTTTCCAAACATAAAAAATACCAAAAAATATTTTTATAAATTTTCACATTTATTTTTGTATTTTATTTTATTTTTTTAACATAAAAATAATTTAGTGAGTATATACTTTTATTTTATTTAATGAGAACTTGAAAATAATACATAATAATATTATACCTTTATTTTTTATTCTTTATTTATTTATACTCAAATAATATTTTTTTTAAATATATTTTTGTCTTGTATATATTTTATTTTATTTTATTTGAATAATATAATTAATATATATTTACTTTCTTAAAAGAAAATTAGGGTTTTTACCCTTAATATAAAAAAAATCTTTTTATTTCTTTTTTTAATTCATTAAATATTTTATTTTTACATACATACATAAAAATAAACAAAAACATTTTTGCATATTCATAATATTTTGCATGTTTATATTTAAATTGTTTATTTAATTATTGCCAATTTATTCATTTGTCCCATTTATTCAATTTGGATGTAATAGTAAATATTAGGGTTTTATTTTCTTGCAAATATCCCCCATTCAAAAATTGTATCCCCCTTCCCATATCAAATGTTGTAATAGCGTAGATTTATTTTACGCATTTATGCTTTCAATTATGCCATGATTAGAGATTAGGGTTTGTATACAAAAATCCAAAATCAAATAAATAGCTTGACTAATACAAAGACAAAATGCATGAAAATGATGACACAATGCACACATGCACCCCTAGGGTTTCATCCACTTGTTGCCTTTAAATTGACCATGTTATGCATGTTGAGTACTTTGGCAAAACAAAAACAAAACAAAAGATCATAGTCCCTCGATGATGCTATCTTGGTTACCTACACAAAAATGATCTAGTCCCTCAAAAAATTTGCTAAAGATACTTAGCACAATTGCTATCATGGTGATCCGCTGTCGTGCGCAGATCAAAACGAGTGTTTTTACGAAACGGTTTCAAAACTGTAGTATTTAGCGACAAATGGCTCGAATATCGTTCTCAAGGATTCTTTAAATATTATTAACTAACTGAAATCGAATTAAAGGGGGGGTTTGGTTCGACTTTAGGCAAGTAAGCTGATTATGAAAAGTGATTATAAAATAAGTTGTTTTTTATATGAGTGATTATAACAAACGGATTCACTGCCTCGGTTCGTACCTATCATCGACTGCTAACATTACAATCTCCTAAGAGAAGTTTCTATCCTATTTGATTACAATATCAATTAACAAGCGCGATTGACACTATGAGATACATGTTCCTATGGCCGGCTTAAGCATACGGTTAAAAGTGATGCAAATTAACAATTAAGCAAAGTTAATCGCGATTAAAATTTGGGAACATTTATCAATCAAATTAAATCAACAATGTTATATGAAAATCGAATTAAGCAAACAACAATTTCATAACATAGTTGAAAGGAATCGAAATTAAATTGCAAATGCTATAACAATCTCAAAGTTGGAACCTGATTACAGTAAATCCGTCAGAAAGGTTTTAGTTCTCCATTGATTCGTACAAAGCTTTCTCTTTTTCGTCAACAGTGAATGGGATCCCCCCAAAATTACTGTAGCATCTAGGTAAAAACTAAAAAGAAACAACCCAACTGGGTCGGATACAAAACTCAGGCCCAAAACAAATGACCCAAACTTAAATATAAAATGCTGCAACTTCAACGACTTTTTCAACCTTGCTACAGCCCGAATCAGCATTTGGTCACAACTAGAAAGTTGTAGGTCTTTTTCTTAGCTTTCCAACCAATATTAGAACGCCTCAATCCGATTCTCGTAACTCCAGTTATGAATTTTTCCGCGAAAACAAAAACAAAACAAAAGATCATAGTCCCTCGATGATGCTATCTTGGTTGCCTACACAAAAATGATCTAGTCCCTCAAAAAATTTGCTAAAGATACTTAGCACAATTGCTATCATGGTCAATACGATGACCCGCGCCTGTCCCGTTTAACATCCTAATACAAGGTTGTTTACCAAATGCAATGGTAAAACAACATTGTCAAAAGGGTTAAAAATGTATAAGAAAGATCTTTGAGTAAAATAGGGTAGACAACTCTTAGTTACTTGATCAAAACTTGCAAAACATCCTTGCTATTTTCAAACACACCACACAACATAACTTCAAAACATTTCCCAAATCAAACTTTCAAACATTGAAATATCTTTTCAAAAGACAAACACCTTTGTATATATTCAAATAAGAATCATTACAAAGGTTGTCTAGACAAGACCTCTTTTTCAAAGCATTTTCAAAAACCACACACAAAGCACCATTTCAAACAATTGAAAAGCAAAAGCAAGTGATCTAAACAAGTAACTAAGAGCCCATGGAAAACCATGGATGAAAAGGGTGCTAGCACCTTCCCTTTTCATAATCTACCCCCCGAACCCAAGAAAACATCTCAAAGGTCTTTCCTGTGCTTTTTGACCTTTCCTTTGGATAAAATAAAAAGTCGGTGGCGAGTCTTGCTAAACCGCACAATTGCGAACACAAACGCAAAATCTCAAGTCAGTTCTCCCACCGCATCACAGTTTGCATCAATTACAGGTGAATATGTCTCATCAAAATTAATTCTAGGTATTTGCATAAATCCTAAGCGACAAGTCGAGCTTTGTATCTCACAATTTCATTTTTTTCATTTTGTTTTTGTACAAAAACCCAATTATATCCAACTGTCTTCACACCTTGAGGTGTTCGAACTACATGTCCAAAAACTTGTTTTTGTAGAGTGAGTTTAATTCTGCTACAATTGCATCTTTCCATTTTTTTCCAATCCTCACTTTGTCTACGATTTTTAATAGACTTGGTTTCTGACCCTCTTTGTCACTTATCTCATTTAGCGCTATATTGTATGCAAAAACATAATCCATGTCGACTTCGTGTCGGTTCCATTGTATTCCATTTTGGACATAATTTATCGAGATCTCTTTATTTTCATGAGTTCCAGGTACCTGATCAATCACTTCTAGAGATGAAATGTTTATTATGTCTGAAAGTTCTTTTAGATTTTCTATATCCTCACTCGAGACATTTTTATTCTTAGATCCCTTTCTTGTTCGAGGATTTTTATCTTTGGAACCGATTGGGCCACGCTTCAGGCGTGGTTGAGACTCATTAGATTGTCCAACAGGGATATCAATTTTTATTGGAGCATTTGTAGCTTGCATATATGATTTAGTCACACCTTTTGGATCAGTAAATGCAACTTGTAATTGATTTTCTAAGTTTTGCTGGTGAATTATATTTTGAACTTCTAGTTCACATTGTTTTGTTGGAGGATTAAGATGAGATAATAATAATTCATTTCAACTGATCTCTTTTTCCAGCTTCTTATTCTCTCCCCCTAATGCTGGAAAATTTGATTCATCAAAATGCAAAATGAGCTGTAAATAAATCTCCTATTGTTGGTTCAAGGTACTTTACAATAGATGGAGATTCATATCTAACATATACTCACATCCTCCTTTGAGGACTCATCTTATTGCGTTGTGGTGGAGAAATTAGAACATACATTGTGCATCCAAAAATTCTTAGATGGGAAATATTAGGTTCTTTACCAAATATGAATTGTAAAGGGAAAGAGGTGCGGTAACTCGTTGGCCCGATGCGAATAAATGTTGTTGCTTGCAAAATTGCATGTCCCCAAGCAGAAACTGGGAGTTTGCATCTCATGATAAGTGGTCTTGCAATTAATTTTATACATTTAATAACTGATTTTGCAAGTCCATTTTGTGTATTAACATGTGCTATTGGGTGTTCAATGTCAATTCCAATAGACATACAATATACATTAAATACTTGAGATAAAAATTATGCAGCATTATCAAGACGTGTTTTCTTGACAGGATAATCGAGAAAATGAGCTCTTATTTGAATTAGTTGAGCTAGAAATATCGCAAACGCCTAATTGCGAGTTGATAACAATCAAACATGTGATGATCTAGTTGATGCATCAACTAAAACTATAAAATATCTAAATGGTCCACATGATGTGCGTATTGGCCCACAAATATCACCATGTATACGCTTTAAAAAATGATAGATTCATTTCCAGTTTTTGTTGGTGATGGCTAAATTATCAGTTTCTCTTGCAAGCAAGAGCTGCATAAGAACTTACTTATTAAATAATTTCCCAATTCATTAACTGATGACCGTATAATTTTCAATTATTTTTCGCATCATTATATAACCGGGATGGCCCAACCGGTCATGCCAAATTAGAAATTTATCATTATTTATAAACTTTTGGTTTACAGTTGTATGTGATTCGATTGTACTAATATAAGTATAGTACAAGCCAGAGGATAAAGCCGGTAGCTTTTCCATTACACATTTTGTGTCTGAATTGTGTTTTGTAACACAAAGATATTCAAACTCTCAATCATCTCATATTTCAATATGGTATCCATTTAGGTGAATATTTTTGAAACTTAATAAATTTCTATGAGACTTGAGGGAATATAATGCATTATCAATGTGCAATATTGTTCCTCCATCTAACAGTACATTGACTTTTCTGGAGCCTTCAATTATTTTAGAGGTCCCAGATATAGTATTGATATCAGTCTTTCGATTCACTGAATTAGAGAAATATCTTTTATTCTTGAGAATTGTGTGGATTGTTGCACTATCAGCAAGACATATATCTTCATTACTGGTGTTAGTTCCAATATTCATTCTAAAAACAATAATAATTTTTAACAATAAGTTATAAGTGAAATGAGGACACAAATCATTTAAATGATAAATTATGTAAGCAGAAAACACACTTTATTATTATTAGAAAATAAAATTCAAAATATCCATAAAAACTTATTAATAACCAAAAAGAAATTTCCATATATTTTATTTCTTGACTAGGGATGGCAGTTTGACTCATCCCTAGTAGGTACCCACAAAAAAACCCATAACGGGTAAGGTAAAACCCCACATAAATGGGTACGGGGTCGGGCTCGGGTAATTACCCACTTAAATAAGCGGGTATAGGCACCTTAGTACTCACCCCTCCCCATACCCGCATAATATATATTTATATACTTCAATTTATATTATTATATTAAAATAAATATCTATTAATTTTCAAAAATAAATCGATGTTAAACCATTACATATGTAACATAAGTGTTCGTCTATTTCATAATTCAACAATAAGTTTTTTGAAAAGATTTAAGTGTACTTAAAAACTTAAAATGATATGATATTTTTATAGTTGATATATTTATTTTTTATTAGAAATGCGGGTAACGGGTACAGGTATGGGTACTTACATACCTAGAGGGCATGAGTACGGGTGCTAAAGTTGTTACCCAAGCGGGTATGGGCACGGGTACATGGATTTTTCCATATATGGATATGGGGATGGGCATTATAGTACTCTATCCATACCCTATCCATTGTCATCCGTATTCTTGACACTTCCATCTCCAATAAGGTGATCAATTCTTCCATCTGACACATTTTCCAACAATAAGCTACAACAAATTTAATGAAGTTCTCAAAGTATGTAGCAATGATCATATAATCTTTAGCCTCAAATAACATATTAATGTTGTACAATCATATAATTTCTATTGCATACCCAAACACGTGAAAATTGAAATAGTCATCAGAACATATGAATCACGATGATGAATTATTTTCATCCATGAAATGTGAACTACAATAGCTGCAATCATAGTTCCACTTAATCCCAAAATAATTAATAACTTCCAAAATTAGATCCAGATACGACTTATGAGATAGATATTCATACATCAACAATTTAGATACTTGCTCAAAATGGCAAAATATGGGTAAATGGGAATAAATATGATATATTAATGCACTATTGTATCTAATCTAAAATCTAAATTGCTAACTTGATAAAAATCATGAAAAAAATAATATTTCAATCAAATTTTAATCTTTTGACACAATGATAAATATAAAGATTTTTAATATCTGGTGTTTTAAAATAACAAATACTTTAGAGTGTCGGCTTTAACAAAAAAAAAATTAACTTCCTTCCTTAAGAGAAACAAAAAATTTCTTGCTCCATCTTAAACGAAAATAGAAAATAGAGTTGTTGTACCCCAAAATTTTCCATCCCATTTTCAAGACAAATTAATTCAAGACACCCCCTCAGGCTCATAGATGTTTCAATTGCTCAAGGGTACTCAAGTAATTGATCAGACAAGTCTTCCTCCTAAGAACTTCACCTACAACTAGGGTTTTGTTTTTCTCAGGAAAAATTGAGCTTATAATGTGTCAAGTCGGTTTCATAGTTCCTCATATGCTTCAAAGAATCCTCATGCCAGGTTTCAGACCTTGCTTCACAAGTTTGCTCAGTCAATTGCTCATATGGGTGAAAATCAATTGTATTGGGTAAAAAGTCTACATTGACCAATCTACAATCAAACTTCAAGATTTTTGGTCAAGATCAATATTTTGAAGTCAAATTCATCACTTGATCAAGGGTTGATCATGATTCATCAAGAAAACTTAAGATTCATCAAAAGTCAAAAGCTACTAAATTAGGGTTTTCTTAAGGAGAAGTCAACTGAACTTTGACCAAGCACAACTTTCACATACTTCATTATAAATTCCTAAAACAAAGCCTATCTCGAAGGAAATTCAATTCTCTACAACTTTGTCTCTCTAAGCTCAAGGCCAAAAATGCCTCATTTGAGAGATATGAGCCAAAACTTTACAGGTCATTTTGAAAGTAAACAAAAAGATACTTTTTATGAAGGAAATTTACATCCAGTTAAGGAATTCAAATGAAAAGTAATAAAAATGAAAGTAGTAGGAGACATCTTGAGGTTTCCAAAAAGTCTAAGATCACCTTTATATGATAAAAATTGAGAGAGTTATGATTGGTGCAAGTTGAGAAAATTTGGAGAAATGCATGAAACTTTTATTGAACAATTTTGAAGTTTTGGACTAATGGGCCAAACTTTTAAGGTCTAAACATTTTCATGACACCTTATAGGACCTCTAAGTCCATCCATGCAGCAATTTAATTTTTATTTCATTTATTTTGATTTTTATTCATTTAAATTCAAAATTAAATCAAATAAATGTATAAGACATAAAAGGCTTGTGATCTAAGTCGTTTGGAGGCACAAGATCATGCTACAAACTGTGTAGACTTATTTGTGAATAAAATATTTTGGTTTTGGAAGATCTCAAATTATTTTCAAACAAAATCAAAGATATGATTTCATGAAGTATCCAAGCCCATCATTTGACCTAATCTTCTCTTCTTTATATACTCATTGCATTCAGACCAAAAGGAGGACGAGTAGTAGCTTGCAAGAATAAACCCTAGAATTATAAAAAATTTAAGAAACTAGGGCAAGAACAAAACCTTGTTTGCAGATATCCTCAATCAAGTCCAAGCATTCCATCATCACCCTGACGCTCCTAGGAAGCTTTCCAAATCCTTAAGCATTCAAAAATTGTGCCCAGAACACCACGTCTCATCTTCACTGATTTTGGTAACCTTTTCAAATTCAAACCTTTAATTTATGCACTGTTAACTAATTTGATGCATCCACATGTGTTCATATACATCATTAGAATATGTTTGATGCATAATATGTGAGCTTTAGCGCAGGAGCAAGGACTTTCCATTATTAGGGCACCGAGCTTGTGAAGCTTTGCATCCATAGCTACGAGGCTTCTCAGCCAAAACTAACACCACCATTAAATTTGCATGGCTTCAATTAGTGGATCGAGACGCCTTTCTTTTTCGTTTTGCTTTGATTTTGTAGGTTTAGTATTTGGCCTCACCAGAGAAGAAGGTGGCGCCACTATTGGTGGTGGCGCTGACCTGAGTCAAGGGCATGCGTGGCTTCTTCCCTCTATCTGATTGGTTCGTTAAAAAAAACGACCCCATCAAGCGTGCATGTTTGTTTTGTTTTTTTTATGATTTAATTTAATTATTTATTTATTTATGGTAGTGATATGAACGCAAAACAACTATGGCCAGGTGGTAAGTGAGATGCTTGTTAAACGAGAGGGTGTGAGTTCGATTCCCCTTTTGTCAAAATATTTTCTTTATTTTCCAGGTTAATGTAGGTTCATTACATATTGATTGATACTCATTCTTAGTCATAAACAAGCATATGGCCTGATAGACGAAGCTGTCACCTTTGAACCAAAGGGGATGGGTTTGATCCCCACCCCATGCATCTTATTTTTTTCCAGTTTTTCTAACCCTTATTTTTTCATTCCATTTGATTATCTATTTTTTCTAATTAACCAAAAAAAACTAAAATACCTTTTCAAAACATAATCAGTTTTAGGTTTATTTCTTAACCAATTAATTTTCTTTAACTAATTAGACTTTAGCTTTTTTTTATTAATTAAAATTAATTAGAAATTAGGTTTTTTTAATTACTTTTAACACTTAAATTATTTTCTACAGAAACAAAAAATATATATTTTCTAACACATAATCTTAGGGTTTCAGACATCTTTTTCTAACAATTTCATTCATCTTTTACCGATTATTTTTCTTAGTCTAGTGTATAGGACGCACTCTCTAATGTAATAGCATAGATTTATTTTCCGTAACTTTTTTCTTATTATGTATCTGCTCACAGGATGTAATAGCTTAGATTTAGTTTTCCGCACTTTACATTCCGCACATTATATTTTTAACTATTAGTAATTAGGGTTTGTATGGAAAGACTAACAATTGGACATAGAAAACCTAATTCTCAACATAAAATAAACTGAAATAACACACAACCACACTTGCACCTTTAGGGCAACCTCTCTTTTTTCCTTACGAATATTGGTCATATCTCTTGAAAGTAGGGATACTTTAGCAAAAGACCCTCGATACAATCATCCTAGTCCCTATGATATGAAAGATCATAGTCCCTCAATGACCCTACGAGCAAAATGATGATAGTCCCTTCGATACAATTGTTAAAGTATCCTTACATGTTACCCTCTATGACCATACGATGACCCTATGCCTATCCCTTCACATCCAATAGATAAGATTACCTACCAACTAATGGTATGGATAATACTATCTCCAAAGGAAAAGGAAAAGAGTAGTAAAGACAAAAACGTGGTGGGTAGGACTCTTAAATGCTTGCTTACAAACAAAAACATTTTCTCACATCACAGTTACAAAACAACAAATATTTTACGAAACACTTTATATACATTCTTGAGGACTAGTACAAGAATTATTACAAAGTCTATCTTACATTGACATTTCAAAATATTTTCAAACAATTCACACACAAAAAATCAAGTGAGCTAAGCAATTAAGAGCCCGTAGATAACTACGAATGTAAAGGGTGCTAATACCTTTGTAACATGATGGGAGAACTAACTTGGGTGTTTTGCGTTTGATCACAATTGTTGCGGATAGCAAGAGTCGCAACCGAATTTTCTTTTATCCAATAAAGAAAGGTTGAAAAGAACAGGAAAGACCTTTTGAGATTATTTCTTAAGTTCGGGTTATCAAAAGGGAAGGTATTAGCACCCTTTTCATTTGTAGTTATCTACGGGCTCTTAGTTGCTTGCTAGATCACTTGCTTTTTGTTTGAAAATGTGCTTGTGGTGTGGGTTTTCAAAGTATTTTGAAAACTTCTTTATAATGGTTCTCGTTTCTATAAGAACACATACAAAGTCTTGTTTTGAAAATAGTTCAAATAGGTGTATGTGGAATGTGTTTCTGAAAATGATTTTGAAAAGTGTCTTTGTAATGACTCTCGTTTCTATAAGAATGTGTACTAAAAGTTTTGTCTTTTGAAAATGTTTCAAATGAAAGTGTTTGGTGCATAAAATGTTTTTGTTGTGAGCAAGCGAGCAACTAGGAGTATCCTACCTACTCAAAAGGTCTAGTATTCTTTTCCTCCTCCTTTAGATGTTGCTATCTTACCATTGATTTGGTAAGAAGCCCCATCATTGGATGTGAAGGGACGGGCGTGAGACGTTTGTATAGTCATAGAAGGCAACCTATGAGATGTTTTAGCGATTTTCGTTTAGGGACTAGATTGTTTACCGAAGGAAACATTAAGGGACATCGAGGGACTACGATCTTTTATCGAGGGTCTTTGCTAAAATGCCCATATTCGAGGGACATGACTATTTTTCCGAGGCAACAAGTGAGATTACCCTAGAGGTTCATGTGTGAATAGTGTGTTTGATTTTCATGCATTTTGTCTTTGATTTTTAAGATTGTCTACTTGTTGGTTTTATCTTGCCATACATCCTAATTACTAACATTTGTACAAAAGTAATAAAATGCAGAAAAATAAATACTACACTATTACAACCATATTGAATAGCAAGAAAATGTAAAGATAAAACAAAAATAAAAGGATAAAAATGATATTTTCGATCTAGGCAGAAGCACCCTTCGATTCTGCCCTTCCTAGCTTCCTTCGATTGGGGCCTGGAAGTAGTGAGGGCGTTCCTTTCAATTTTGGGCTTAGCCTGAAGCCTGAGATGCAGCCTTCGATTCTGCCTTTCTGCTTCCTTCAACTTGGGCCTGGAAATAGCATGGCCATCCTTCTGGATGCCTCTTTTGTTCAGCATGGAGTACACTCTTCAACTCAAGTCCCTTGTTTCCTCCTTCGATTGGGGCCTGGAAGTCAGTGCGGAGGCCTAAGGCTTCGTTTCATACTTCCTTCCTCCTGTTTCTTTCGTTTGAGATTTTAAATAGCAACATGGCGTGAGGCCATGCTAGCATTACCTTTTGGCCAGGTTAGTTCTTAAAGCATATTTAATAAACCAAGAAATAAAACCAAAAGGAGTAGCAATAAAAAAAAACTAAAAGGATGGAAACAAAAAGGAAACAAATTTTATGTACATGCTTCAAACGAAGAGTTTAAGGTCAGAGTGACTTACCTTGCTTCAAACTGGAACGTCCGCTGGACCTTGAGTGGGTGCTCTGAGTGCTTCTGGATTCAAAGGGAAGAAACAATAGTTATGCATTTAGTACTGGATTCGAAGGTCAGGAGATGTGAAGGGTGGTTTCAGATTTGAAAGAGAAAAAGAAAACAAGTGTTGTGTTTCTCTGGATTCGAAGGGTCAAGAAAACAAGTGTTGTGTTTCTTCTGGATTCTAAGTTTGAATATGCGTTTAAGTGTTTGAGAGTGTTTTGATATTCGTTCCACCACCCCAAGTCTCTGGATGCGTTGTCCAGCCTCTTATACATGTTATGGAGCCTCTTATTTATAGGCAAAGCTGGCTGAGATTTAGGAGGGAAAACAAAACAATTTGAACAATTTGAGTAAACTACTTTTTGTAGCTTTTGAGGGGCAGTGTTCGTATGCCATTTTGGTGCAAGAATGGGGCAGTGTTTCAGGACTACTGTGCATCCGTTTTGGAGCGTTATGGCCAGTGTACCAGGCTTGAACTTGGTAGCAAGCATCTTTTGACTATTTCATCTTTCGTTTTAACAACCTTTGACCAGATCCTTCTTCTAGCAATATTATTTGATTTTCATCTAACAAGCGTCCTTCAAATGGGACCTTTTTATACATCCTTCTAAGGGGCCAAATGCATTCCCCTTGCATGAGTCACCAAAAAATGTCGTTTGACGGGGACATCCAGGTATGTTTGGCCAGTCCTTCGAATGTGCCAATAAGGTATATCCTTCGAAAGGGACTCCTATGTATACCCTTCAAATGCTCCAATACATGTCCTTTGAAGAGGGCCACCAACCATGTGTGTTGAAGGTTGTCAAGGGTGGAATTACAGCATACTATTTCAAAGGGAAATGTTGTCCAAACGAAGCTAGTATAAACATAGCCAATGCCCTGTCGAAGCCTGCATGCAGAAGGTCTAAATGCCCAAATGAAGCTTGCAACAAAGGGGGCCACATGCCCAAATGAAAGAGGCATGCTAGGCTTGCATCAAAGGAGGGCCACATGCCCAAAGGAAAGAGGCATGCATGAAGCAAAGATGCCCAGATGAAAGAGGCATGCAAGAGGCAAATTATGCAATCAAATGATGCCAAAAGGAGGCTTTTTTCCTTGGAATCGAAGGAGGTTATAAGGGGCTTTTTTCCTTGTGCCTGCAGGCCTGTTGGGCGCCTCTTGCATGCAAGAAGGAAGCTATGGCCCAATTGAAAGTTGTATGCAGCTAGCCATCAACTTTGTGAATCAAAGCAAGCATGGAGGGAATTATTTGTCTAATCAACACAAGCATGCAAGCATCAAATGTACAATCGAAGTAGGTATGAAGGCCATCATTACATTGTGAACCATGTGAGGCTAATGATGCAATCGAAGGTTGCATGAAGAAAGCTCCTGCCTTGTAAATCAAAGCCAACGTGTCAGAGGACAACGCCCAATCGAAGGATGCAAGCCAAGCCTGCATCGAAAGAGGCCAGAAGTCCAATCGAAGGATGTGAATCAAAGGAAACTTGTTTTTCCTTCAATTTTGTCCAAAAGATTATTTTTTTATCTGTTTTCCCCTTTTTAACAGTTTCCTCTTTAACTTGATGCTGGAAAATCCAATTGTACTTGTGCAAGCTTGAATTTTGAGAATCATTGTGAGAAATGCCTTGAGAAATGAGAGGGAAAATTTTGGGGTACAACAGCCGCCCATGTTCAATATTCTTAAACCTGGAGAGTTAGATTGGCGAGTCTGCCATTGGTGACTTGAAGGTGGAAGATGATTGAACACTAGAGTGCCCAGAAATTTGCAATTGATGATGTGGTGGTTGATTGTGTAGGGAATGGGCTTACTGATTCCATTTGGCGAAATGATGGATAGTTTTCGGAGATGGGCTTACAGATGCCATCCAAAGGTGATTGTTGACAGAAATTGGACTAAGTCTAAGCTTGACTTCAACTGGAGAAGAGTCAGAATAAATATTTGGTTAATTTATCTGAACCAGAGAAAGTTTCTACCAGAAAGGAATCAGGATAAACCATTGATCGATTTAAACTGAACCAAAAGAGGTCATGAATATTCTTTAACTGGGAAGAATCGGGATAAATCTTTAGAGCGATTTATCTGAACCAGAGAAAACGTCTACCAGAAAGGAATCAGGATAAACCATTGATCAATTTAAACTGAACCAGCAGAGGTCTTGAATATTCTTTAACTGGAAAGAATAAAAATAAATCTTGGAGCGATTTATCTGAACTAGAGAAAATGTCTACCAGAAAGGAATCAGGATAAACCATTGATCAATTTAAATTGAACCAGCAGAGGTCTTGAATATTCTTTAACTGGAAAGAATCAAAATAAATCTTGGAGCGATTTATCTGAACCAGAGAAAATGTATACCGGAAAGGAATCAAGATAAACCATTGATCGATTTAAACTGAACCAACAGAGGTCTTGAATAGTCTTTAATTAGAAAGGATCAGAATAAATCTTGGAGTGATTTATCTGAACCAGAGAAAATGTCTACCGGAAAGGAATCAGGATAAACCATTGATCAATTTAAACTGAACCAAAAGAGGTCTTGAATATTCTTTAACTGGAAAGAATCAGAATAAATCTTGGAGCGATTTATCTAAACCATAGAAAATGTCTACCAAAAAGGAATCAGGATAAACCATTGATTGATTTAAACTGAACCAACAGAGGTCTTGAATATTCTTTAACTGGAAAGAATCAGAATAAATCTTGGATCTATTTATCTGAACCAGAGAAAATGTCTATCAGAAAGGAATCAGGATAAACTATTGATCAATTTAAACTGAACCAGCAAAGGTCTTGAATATTATTTAATTGAAAAGAATCAGAATAAATCTTAGAGAATTTTATCTGAACCAGAGAAAATGTCTACCGGAAAGGAATCGAGATAAACCTTTGATCAATTTAAACTGAACTAGCAGAGGTCTTGAATATTCTTTAATTTGAAAGAATCAGAATAAATCTTGGAGCGATTTATCTGAACCATAGAAAATGTCTACCATAAAGGAATCAGGATAAACCATTCATCAATTTAAATGAACCAATAGAGGTCTTGAATATTCTTTAACTGGAAAGAATCAGAATAAATCTTGGAGTGATTTATCTGAACCATAGAAAATGTCTACCAGAAAGGAATCAGGATAAACCATTGATCGATTTAAACTGAACCAGTAGAGGTCTGAAGGAAGTGTTTGTCACGTAAATGGTCACCCCGTCTTGTTTTGGGGATTGATCTACAATCAATTCATTCACATATATTTGTCCTGTCTTGTTTCAGGTATTAATCTAGAACTTGTTTTAGTCGGTCGCTGAGATAGTTGTCCTGGCTGGTTTCAGGTATTAATCTCTGATCTCTTTGAAAACTGTTGATGATAACTATCTGTTGATTGATATTTTCCCTGCAAGGAAGAGGGTTAGTTACATGCAGATGTATGCATGGCTTGATGATGTTCTCCAAATAAATGAGATTATGATGTATGCATTTATCATGTATGTAAATATGATGCATGAAATGTTATCGGGATGTAATTTTGTCTTGGAAAATAAATTCTTGACAAGTGTTGGGGAGTTTGGGAAGCTGAATCTCGGACGACCATTGGGGATGAAGAGTATGCACCCCCTTCCAGACCTTGTTTTTAGAATGTTTCCGCTGGGGATTCCTGTTTTGTTGTTTGAGGAGAATTCTGTTGGGGGATGTTGATTTTGCTTGAGAAGAAAACTCAGTGGAGAGTGTTGATTTCCGCTTGGGGAAAAGAGTTCTGGAGTTTCACTTGTCCGTTGCTCTACTGGGGAGTTATCTCTTGATGGAAGAGAAAAGGGAGTTAACAACTTGTTGGGGACAAAGAAATTAACTGTTATCTGGCTATCTCCCAAGTTTTGCAGTAACTTACTGGGGATTGTAGAGCAGTCTACTAGGGAAAAGGAGTTGTGGTCCCTTTATTTGTGATAGTCTGAGAGTAAAATTCAAGCTGGGGAATCTTGTCGTTTGTTGGGGAAATAAACCTTGTCGCCAATCTGTTGGAGAGGTGTTTTCTTTTGGCAGAACTCCTCGAGGATTCTTGAGATCAACTCAGTTGGAGAGAAGTTTTTAGAGATTGAAACTCTGGCTAGAGATCACCCTTATGAAAAGAACTTTGTGGGAGATTTGTCACTTCCCCTAGTAGCAAGTGTTTGTAGTATTTCCAGGAAATGTTTGTCTGACCGTACATAAACCTTTATTAAGATTCATGTTCAATGCCCCAAATGATTCAGATAAAGACCTGTCCCTGGTTACTTATCACTTCTTAAGAGATTTCTTGGAATCCCGACTTGACTGCCCCGGACAAGTTGTATAGTGACATGTCATTCCCCCTTGTTTAATAGGAGATTTGTCATTGGAAGTGTTATCCCATTTGAAGTGATTTTGTTCACTGAGAGAGCTTTTGTTCGCTGGATATTCGTCGGGTGAATTTCTCCGCTGTCAAACAATTAGCCATATGCAAAAAACGAAATTCAAATAATGCAAAGTTTATGCTTGTCTTGAAGTTTTGAAAATGCGTTTTAGCAGATAAAAGAATTTTGTAAGAATGTGAATTCAACTCAGGATTTAGGGTAAGCCTTACAGGAGTTAGGATAACATTATGCTTTCGAACTAACCCATGCTTCAATTAGGACTTTTAAAGTTTGTATCGTGGTTTGGTTCACGATTTAAGAAACAAAGGATAAGGCTCAAAGTGTATTTATACCCGCCCGTTCTTCGTGATGTTCTCCAGTCCTAAACTCAGTCAATTGTGTGTTTGAACTCCTGTTGAATCTGGAATGACGTTTTGGTGATGGTTCAGAAATTTGGAAGTTTATTTGAGAAGGAAATAATTTTTGCAACCCTTTTCATGTTGTCGAGGATTTTTAGTGACCTCTTTTTGATTTGTTATCCCTAATTTTTACCTGACTGTTCTTGTTTTGAGATTACAGTCAACAGAATGTCCTAGCTTGTTCTTTTTTCTTAAGTCTCCTTCGTAGGTTTTGACTTAGTGGGCTTTCTTTTTGAGAAATAATGACTGCCTATGTGATAGGGAACCATTGCTGTCTTTTTTTTATTCAGAAGGATGTTTTCAGTGTCATTCGTTGTGTACGAAGTGAAAGTTTGGGACTGAACGCACATTTGAATTAACTAAGAAGCTACCCTGCCCCAACTTTTGATTAAAGGTTTCAGTTTGTGTAAAAAGGAAACTCCTACTTCTTTGGCTCGAAGGGGTTGACTAAGGATTATCTTCCTTATAACTCCAGTGTTTAAGATTTGAAATAAACACCTGTACATCATTAGCAAGGTCTATGCAAAAGCATATTGTATGAGATTATGGCATCGTTTTCGTCATCCCCCCTCTAAAGGCTTGCAACCTTTTGAAACAAGAGTTGAATATCATAAAGGGAGTAAAAAGAATAGTTTAAATAGAGTGAAAATGAATGGATTAACTCAAGACAAACATATTTAATGCATTAAAGAGAGTAACCAAAGTCTGACATAAAGATAAGTGTTTAAGAAAACAAAGAAATTACAACTGAAAATTCGAATAAACAGAAAATTTCCTCACCCAGACCGTCACTTCCATATGGATGCTCTTGAGGGGTGGTAGAAGAGCTCCAGTTGACTATCTTGTGTGAACTCCAACGCTCCTCCGTCGATCAAGATTTGAATCTTGTACTTCAGCGCCAAACAATTGTTTGTATCATGCCCAGGACCGTCGGAATGATAGGCACACCTTGCATCGAGATTGTAGTTAGGAGAAGAAGTTTTGGGGTTTGGATGAGGTCCTATCAACGTAATCAGGTTCATCCTCAACATGTGTTGCAATGCTTGAGACATTGGCATGTTGATGTTAGTAAACTGTCTCTTGGGCTCTTTTTTCCTTTGATGATTTCCCCGTTGACGTTGGTGAGGTCGTTGTTGGGCCCGTGACATGGCAACAACTTGGAAAGGTCTTCTCTCCACCAAACTGGCTTCTTGTCTCATGAGAGGCTGAATAATGACTTGATCCCCACTCTCGACTATTTGTTTCATACGATTGCAATCATCTTGATGAAGTTTGTTGACGAGGGTCCTTAGCTCCTCTTGCCCCCGAGCTAAGTTTTGGATAAGATCCATCTGGCCCACCAGCTGTCACATCATCTGGACTTTCATTGTTGCCATTTCAATTTGTAGCCGTTCCAACTGGTCATCCCTGTCGTCCTCAGGATTCTCCATGGTCATGCCCCTAGTGATGAGTGCTTTCACTTCTTATTTCCCTTTGGATAGGTTCAAGAACATTTCCTGAAGTTGAGCATTTTGAGTCTGACTGTCCTTGATAGTCTGTTCTAGCGCCATCTCTACTGAAATAAACAATAAGCATATGAGAGACCTGTGTGGGAAAAGCCTGTCATGATATGATGCATGGTATGTGGATGCAATGTTTTCAAGGACTTAAAATTTTAAATTTATTTTAGACAAGAAAAAGAGCAAACATCAATTGTATTAATAAGTTTAGCTTGATTACAACCATGCCCCTTGGGCTTACAATGGAGGAAATAAAGCAAAATAAACTCCTAAGACAAAAAGGTCGAACGCATCCTCTTTGGCGCAATGTAGGCGTTCAGATTTCGCTCCTCATGAAGCTGTCTTGTAAGCTCCAAAACCTTCTTTTCACTCGCGTAGAACTGGGCTTCGAAGGTGTCTCGTTCTTCCTTCAGCTGGATCTAAGTTCTTTGTAAGTCTTCAAGAGAAGTAGGCATGGTAGGATGAAGGATAGCATAAGGAACATCTCCTTCAACTAAAGGCTCCATGATGATAGGCAAAGTGGCAGGGTATGGCATACCGAGTCTTTGAACACGAGTTCGTACCCACTTAAGATAAGTCTCCAAAGGAATGGAGTTCTTACGCCCCAATGTCTTACTATCCACTTTGTTTATCATTCTCCAAGCTTGTATGAACCTTTGACGGTAGCCTTGGTTGTCGCCCTCATAGTCGAATACCAAACCTTGGATGAGTGCATCGTGAGGACCATCTCTTCATGCATACCCAAATTGTCATAATGCAAGAGAAGGGTTATAGGTGATACCTCCCCTAATGCCTAAGAGTGGGACATTAGGAAATTCCCCATAACGGTCAATGATAGTAGTGTCCTCCAAGGATAGAGAACACCAATAAATGTCAGAGTGTGTGAGGGGCATCATCCTTTGAGACCATGTTAATACTTGCTCGTTCTTCAATGTTGATCGAGGTAGGTGTGAAGTAAACCACTTAGCGAGTAGGGGAATGCAACACAAAATAGTACCTCTTCTCTTCATGGTGCGAGTGTGGAAACAATGTAAAATGTCTCCAAGCAAAGTAGGTATAGGATTACGGGAAAGGAAAACCTTGATGGCATTCACATCTATGAATTGGTCCGGATTAGGAAATAGAACCAAACCATAGACTAGAAGGGCCAAGACATCTTCAAAGGCTTGAAAATCCATATCTTCCTAGAATGAACAACCCTTCTCCAACAGAAACTTGGCTAGGAAACCCTTAACTCCTCTTCTTGACTCCCAATTTTCTAAAATGTCGGCTCTCTTCAGATGCAGGGCTTTGGCAATGACTTTAGGCTTCGGAGTCTCCTCTAAACCGATGAACAGTATTTGATCAAGCACGGGAACTCCTAACAGTTGAGAGAACTCTTCTAATGTAGGCACCAACTGATAGCCAGGAAAGGTGAAGCAATGATGCATGAGATCAAAGAATTGGAAGAGTACACACATCATTTCTTCTTGAAAATTGGAGGTAGCCAAGCTGAGAAGTCGACCATATTTCTCGGTGAAGGGAGAATCTCCAGGAACCCTTGATGCTAATTCTTGGAGTCGAGGGTGTGCTTCACGAAGCTGATTCGGATGGTATTCCTTTGAATGTGATTCATGGCCTACAAAACAAAGCAAAGATAAATTCCTAAATCCTTGAAATGTTTAGTGAGAATGCTTATGATATGATGTCATGATGTACAAGTATGCAAAGCAAGCAAGTTATTATGTACAAATAGTCATATACATGCAAAGTAGATAAATCCTCAGGTATAGGCTGGTATGAAGTTTATAGGTAAGTACCCTCTTGAAGTTTAGTTGGCTCAACTTGTCCTAGAAAGTAACCGGGTTCTAGGGGATCTCAATATCACTGACCTTTATTTTAGGGATTTTCTCAGTACAACCAATCTTTTCTTACGACTGAGATATCTCAAAAGTCCGATCTCAATGAGTGTAGTATCGAGTATCAACCAATTTTCAGCTTTCCGCTGAAACCAACTATCTCACTACTTTCTAATGGCCATGTTTTTCAATTAAGGTTCTAAGGTCAGTTAGTGCTTCATGACGCTGCTCAATGGCCCTGTATTCTCCTCGATTCAACACAAGGGATACCGATACTAACAAATGCGTCACACTAACGTAGCCATTGCTTCAACCGTATCGGTCTACGCCGTACAATTTCCATAATCTATTGCTACTTACCTAAAAGGTGCCCCAGATCTGGGTGGAGGATCAAAAAAAGCCTAAACAAGGAACCATAATGTAAAGCAAGCAAGTCAAACAATGAAAAGCAAGTAAAGGTGATCTATCCCTAAGGTAATCCCACTTTTAAGTAGCTCCTCAACAGAGTCGCCAGTTCTATAACACGGTAGGAGAACTGACGTGGGTGTTTTGCGTTTGATTGCAATTGTTGCGGATAGCAAGAGTCGCCACCGACTTTTATTTTATCCAATAAGGAAATGTTGAAAAGAACAGGAAAGACCTTTCGAGACTATTTCTTGAGTTCGGGGGGTAGGTTATGAAAAGGGAAGGTATTAGCACCCTTTTCATCCGTAGTTATCTATGCGCTCTTAGTTGCTTGCTAGATCACTTGCTTTTTGTTTGAAAATGTGCTTGTGGTGTGGGTTTTGAAAGTATTTTTGAAAACGTCTTTGTAATGGTTCTCGTTTCTATAAGAACGCGTACAAATTGTTGTTTTGAAAATAGTTCAAAGAGGTGTTTGTGGAATGTGTTTTTGAAAGTGATTTTGAAAAGTGTCTTTGTAATGATTCTCGTTTCTATAAGAATGCGTACAAAGAGTTTTGTCTTTTGAAAATGTTTCAAATGAAAGTGTTTGGTGCATAAAATGTTTTTGTTGTGAGCAAGCGAGCAACTAGGAGCATCCTACCTACTCAAAAGGTCTAGTATTATTTTCCTTCTCCTTTAGATGTTGCTATCTTACCATTGATTTGGTAAGGAGACTCATCATTGGATATGAAGGGACGGGCGTGGGGACGTTTGTATAGTCATAGAAGTCAACTTATGGGATGTTTTAACAATTATCGTTTAGGGACTAGATCGTTTACCGAAGGTAACATTAAGGGTCATCGAGGGACTATGATCTTTTATCGAGGGTCTTTGCTAAAACACCCATATTCGATGGACGTGACTATTTTTCTGAGGCAACAAGTGAGATTACCCTAGTGGTGCATGTGTGAATAGTGTGTTTGATTTTCATGTATTTTGTCTTTGATTTTTAAGGTTATCTACTTGTTATTTTTATCTTGCCATACATACTAATTACTAACATTTGTACAAAAGCAATAAAATGCAGAAAAATAAATACTAAACTATTACAACCATATTAAATAGCAAGAAAATGTAAAGATAAAACAAAAATAAAAGGAGAAAAAAATGAACTTTTTGATCTAGGTAGAAGCACCCTTCGATTCTTCCCTTCTTGGCTTCCTTTAATTGGGGCCTGGAAGTAGTGAGGGCGTGCCTTTCGATTTTGGGCTTAGCCTGAAGCATGAGATACAGCCTTCGATTCTGCCTTTCTGCTTCCTTCAACTTGGGCCTGGAAATAGCATGGCCATCCTTCTGGCTGCCTCTTTCGTTCAGCATGGAGTACACTCTTCAACTCAAGTCCTTTACTGCCTCATTTGATTGGGGCCTGGAAGTCAGTGTGGAGGCCTAAGGCTTCGTTTCATACTTCCTTCCTCTTGTGTCTTTCGTTTGAGATTTTAAATAGCAATGTGGTCTGATGCCATGCTAGCATTACCTTATGGCCAGGTTAGTTCTTAAATCATATTTAATAAACCAAGAAACAAAACCAAAAGGAGTAGCAATAAAAACAAACTAAAAGGATGGAAACGAAAAGGAAACAAATTTTATGTACATGCTTCAAACGAAGAGTTTAAGGTCAGAGTGACTTACCTTGCTTCAAGCTGGAATGTATGTTAGACCTTGAGTGGTTGTCCTAAGTGCTTCTGGATTCAAAGAGAAGAAACAAGAGTTATGCCTTTAGTACTGGATTCGAAGGTCAATAGTTCTGAAGGGTGGTTTCAGATTCGAAAGAGAAAAAGAAAACAAGTGTTGTGTTTCTCTAGAGTCGAAGGGTCAAGAAAACAAGTGTTTTGTTTCTTCTAGATTCTGGGTTTGAATATGTGTTTAAGTGTTTGAGAGTGTTTTGAGATTCGTTCCGCCACCCCAAGTCTATGGATGTATTGTCCAACCTCTTATACATGTTATGGAGCCTCTTATTTATAGGCAAAGTTGGATGAGATTTAGGAGGGAAAACAAAACAATTTGAACAATTTGAGTAAACTACTTTTTATAGCTTTCGAGGGGCAGTGTTCGTATGCCATTTTGGTGCAAGAATGGGGCAGTATTTTAGGACTATTGTGCAGTAATTTTGGAGCGTTATGGCCAGTGAACAAGGCCTGAACTTGGCAGAAAGCATCTTTTGACTATTTCATCTTTCGTTTTTACCACCTTCGACCAGATCCTTCTTCCACCAATATTATTTGATTTTCATCCAACAAGCGTCCTTCAAATGAGACCTTTTTATACATCCTTCAAAGGGGCCAAATGCATGCCCCTTGCATGAGTCACCAAAAAATGTCATTAGATTGGGACATCCAGGTAAGCCTGGCCAGTCCATTGAATGGGCCAGTAAGGTATATCCTTCGAAAGGGACTCTTATGTATACCCTTCAAATCCTCCAGTACATGTACTTTGAATGGGGCCACCAACTATGTGTGTTGAAGGTTGTTAAGGGTGGAATTACAACATACTATTTCAAAAGGAAATGATGTCCAGTCGAAGCTAGTATAAACATAGCCAATGCCCTATCGAAGCCTGCATGCAGGAGGTCTAAATGCCCAAACAAAGCTTGCAACAAAGGGGGCCACATGCCCAAACGAAAGAGGCATGCACGAAGCAAAGATGCCCAGATGAAAGAGGCACTCAGCAGGAAAATTGTGCAATCGAAGGATGCCAAAAGGAGGCTTTTTTCCTTGGAATCGAAGGAGGCTACATGGTTTTTTTCCCTTGTGCCTGCTTGCCTGGTGGGTGCCTCTTGCATGCAAGAAGGAAGCTATGGCCCAATCAAAAGTTGTATGCAGCTAGCCATCAACTTTGTGAATCAAAGCAAGCATTGAAGGAATTATTTATCTAATCAACATAGGCATGCAAGCATCAAATGTAGAATCGAAGCAGGTATGCGGGCCACCATTACATTGTGAACCATGTGAGGCTAATGATGCAATCGAAGGTTGCATGCAAAAAGCTCCTTCCTTGTAAATCAAAGCCAATGTGTCAAAGGCCAACGCCCAATCGAAGGATGCAAGCCAAGCCTGCATCGAAAGAGTCCAGAAGTCCAATCGAAGGATGTGAATTGAAGGAAACCCGTGTGTCCTTCAATTTTGTCAAAAAGATTATATTTTTATCTTTTTCCCCTTTTTAACAGTTTCCTCTTTAACTTGATGCTGGAAAATCCAATTGTACTTGTGTAAGCTTGAATTTTGAGAATCATTGTGAGAAATTCCTTGAGAAATTAGAGGGAAAATTTTAGGGTACAACAACCTTCCCTTTATATAATTTACTCCCCGAACTCAAAATCTTTCAAAGGTCTTTCCTGTTCTTTTCACCTTTCCTAAATATTGGATAAAATAAAATTTGGTGGCGACTTTTGCTAATCGCACATTTGTAATAACACTAAAAAAGTCAGTTCTCCCACCGTATTACAAGAGTGTTCCAAGTTCTTCTGGAATTATATAATGTTATTTTTCTATCCTTCAGAGATGCTTTGCTTTATAAGTTCTTCAGGAACTCGAATGCTTTATAAGTTCTCTGAAACTACATAATGTTATTTTTCTATCCTTCAGGGATGCTTGATAAGTTCTTCAGGAACTTATATAAATATTTGTTTTCCTTTATATTATAAATATCAGATTATAAATAACAGGTGGAAAATATATATTATAAAAAGAAGAAGAAATATTGTTACCTTACAACACAAAAAGTTCCCTTCAAGTTTTATAGCTTCGAATAGATAACGTATTATGAAATTAACCAAAACAATATAGAGATGGAGAAGAGAAAGAGACTAGAGAAGAGAGAAAATAATATTGTAATATCTTCTTCAAAGTCTCTTTTACATTGCAGTGGGATCTTATTTATAAGACATTATGAAGATGAAAAATCATAACTATTAATAGGGAATAGAAAGATGGAAACTAAGAATAAAGATAGACATCCACCTTTATATTTATTCATAACAATAATTCATTTATAAAGTTAATTTGTTATAGATTAAAATAAAAAATAATTTTGATTGAGAGAAATACCCCGAAAATATTATTTGTGTTAATTAATGATAAAGGGAACATAATAAATTTGGAGATTTCATTCTGGTTTCTCTCATTGTTGCAAACTAAATTTTTTAAGTGAGCCCCATTAGTTGATTTGTCATCTTCTCTAGAAATGGTAGCAAGGATTCGAGTTTTACAGTATTTGGATAAAGGCACCAAGATGTTCATACATTGAGGGTGGGGTTTCATATACATTGATTTTTACATTGGCTTAAATTATATCTCAAAGTAATTCTTAATCATATCGACTGTGATATTAGGATTCAATTGCTCTTGTTCAAGGGGTCTAGGTTCGACTTCAATTGGATGATGTTAGGCAGTATCAAAGTGTTTTTTGGAAAACTTGTTAAATTTAAATTGGGGTGGAGGATTCCCCGTTTTACTAAATTTGCAGCGGTAATGGGAGGTGAAGTTACTCAAAATATAACTTCGGGTCAAATAAACAAAGTCGCCACCTAACATTATTTATCCCAAAGGAAATAGGGAAAGGAAAATATAGAGAAAACCTTTGATATCAAGAAAAGAACATGGTCTCAGAACCAAATCTCGGTAAGGGAGTCAATTACGTAAGGGGAATGTATTAGAACCCCTCACGTCCATGGTAATCCATTAGATTGACTCTTGTTATCTTAATTAATGGGTGTATATATCTAAAACTTACTTGCTATAGGATAATGCATGCAGAAATTCATTGGGAAAAATAAAGGGCTTTTATTAGTGTGTTCACCTGAGCATTTGATAAGTGCAAATTGTAGCTATTTTTGTATATACTTTTTGTTGCATTTATCGACTTTTTGTTGTTAATATCGGTTGAATGAACCCGACTTTTGTGTATATAAGTTTAGTTTGTGTTTATTTGTGTTTTTGTGTACATAGTGTACCATTTCATGTTTTTCGATTCATTTTGTAGGTATTTGTTGCATTTTGGAGCATCGAGGAATTAGGTGTTTTCTTAATAAAAAACCAGTTTTTCCCAGGAGAGCTCGATTAGCACGTATTTGAGAGGCCAAAAAATTTATCGTGTCCATAGATTGCAGAACCAAAATTTTAGAGCCCGCTTAGCGCAGATAGTGCGCTTAGCGCGGTTTAGGATAGCTTGATGTGGAAAATAAGGAAGTCGCACTTAGCACGGTCTGTTAAGATTTATTTTATAACTTCATTTCATTCATTTTTAGGTGATAGTTTTAGGGAAGTTTTTGCTCCCAACTCCATCAACCTCCAATTTTGTTAGGATTAGCTTAGATAACAACTATGGAGGTTGCATACGGATGATCCGAGGTGGATTGCTCTTCGGTCGACACTGGCAAACCGGTAGATTTGCGGTTCATTTCTCTTTTTCTTTGTGTATTCTCTATTGGTTGGGTTTGTACATGTATTTACTTTGATCTTATGTAAATTTGTCGCCCTTGGCGTCATATAAAACTTGTTTACAAAACTTTGTCAATTGTTATCCTTGATTTTTTCTCTGTACTAGGGATTTGAGTTGCTATAGACATATACTGCTTGAACTTTTATCTAGGATGATTATCTAATAGTGTCTGAATTCTAGAGATAGATTTAGCGCTGTTATTAACTTAGGGTGTCTGTAATTAATGCCTCTGTTTTATTTGTGTAACTCTGAGAGATCGGCGACGCAAGCGAGCACGGTCGACTTCTGCGTTCTTGAGGTGCTTGAGAGATCGCTACTGAGGTGAGGCAGTCGACCTCTCAATTTGGATTAGAAATGTCTTAGGTTGTGAGTGACACGTGATAACATTGATGAATATTGTAGGTTTAGTATAACAGGTCGATAGGTTTAAGTCTGTGAGAAGTAGTATATATGCATGCTTGATAAGTTATTCATTTTTCCTTTTTTATAAATTTATTTTCTGTTGATACTTTTACTTTCAACCCATTTATTTCCGAACTCATTAACAAGAGATTTGTGGAATGACATTTCAATTCATCAATCTCTGTGGACACGATAAATTCTCGGATGACATTTCAATTCACCAATCTCCGTGGACACGATAAATTTTTTGGCCTCTCAAATGCGTGCTAATCGAGCTCTCCTGGGAAAAACTGGTTTTTTATTAAGAAAACGCGCATCTGGAGCCGTGCCTTCGACACCTTATTCCTCGATGCTCCAAAATGAAACAAATACCTACAAAATGAATCGTAAAAAATGAAACGGTACACTATATACACAAAAACACATATAAACACAAACTAAACGTATTTACACAAAATTCGGGTTTATTCAACCGATATTAATAACAAAAAGTCAATAAGTGCAACAAAAAGTATATACAAAAATAGCTGCAATTTGCACTTATCAAATGCTCAGGTGAACACACTAATAAAATCCCTTTCTTTTTCCCAATGAATTTATGCATGCATTACCCTATAGCAAGTAAGTTTTAGATATTTATACACCTATTAATTAAGATAACAAGAGTGGATGTAATGGAGTACCACGAACGTGAGGGGTGCTAATACATTCCCCTTGTGTAATCGACTCCCTTACCCGAGATTTGGTTCCGAGACAATTGAAACAACTGGCTGAAAATCATCAAACATTGAAGTCGCCATCGAATGTCTTTTATCCCACATGTAGGGAAAGGTAAACATTGAGAAAACCTGAGAAGGGAGAAGTCACGGTCTTGCGACCGAGAGATCGGGTAAGGGAGTCTGTTACGCGAGGGGAAGGTATTAGCACCCCACACGCCCGTAGTACTCTATATTATCCACTCTTGTTATCTGTCTTATGGGTGTGTTTAATATATGCTTACTGTTTACTATACTACTGAAGGGAGAATGCATGCAAAAGAAAGGAGAAAATAATGTAGGGAAAATAAAATTATGCTCGCTTTGGCCCTACCCCAATGCCTATGTATCCTTTTTGAGGAATCAGAGCTACCGTAGTTCGGCTCACATGTTTTTGTTTGTTTGTGTTTTTTACGGACAAAGTTAATTCCGCCTTCTGCCGCAGCTCGATCTTTGGAGACTTATGCGTTGGCACAGAAGTAAATTAATCATGTCCTTACCTGAAAAGGGTTTTAGAGAAAAGGTGCTCGAGCGCACAAAATGATTTGAATGTGTTTGTATTTTATTACCTTGAAAAAGGGTTCAAGTATGATTAGCATGTTTTTGATTTTCTAAGAAAAGAAGTTTTAGTTTTAGATGCTAGGATGCAAAAAGGGAAGAAAAGAGTCTAAGGGAGACTAGCCTATCTCTAACCTAATGTTATCATACAATGGTGGTCCTAAGGTTTAGATTAACAAAAGGGAAACGTCTACCTAATGTTATCATGCATGGTTTGCAACCTAAGGTCTAACTCGCATCTGAACGGAGCAAGCGCATCCTAAGGGAACATGGTATGTACAGGGATAAAGCAAGCAAGCCGATAAACTCAAGAGAGCGCACCTAGAGAGATCTTATCTAAGTTAGCATGCCAAAGAAAGTCTAACAAAACCATCCTATAGGGAACATGCAATGAGAGCGAAGTTGTGATCTCAATTTCTAAATTGAGTGACTCATCGATCAACGAGAAATAAAGGAAAGCGATAAAATCCTATAGGGAGCATGCACTGAGATAGAAGTCGTGATCTCAATTTCTAAATTGAGTGACTCATCAATCAACAAGAAGGTAAACAAACACAATTATAACACATATAGCAAATGAAGTGCGGAATGCCTGCTACAAGTCTTTTAACAGCGACTTCGAGCGCACGCTCTTTATTTCCTACTTCTCATGGTGTCTAGAAAAGCGGTAAGTAAGCATAATAAATTGCGAATAAATATGAAGGTAGTAGAGGCGACTACCAAAGCGAGCAAGTCGTCAAGAGCAGACGAAAGCACTGAAGAAGCAGGGAGTACGCGTCGAGCAAGCTTCACCAAGAAACAAAAAGAGTCAGAAACAATATCCAACTAAGTTAAAGGTAAACACATGTTACGAATGCGACGCATAATCAGAAGTTCCTTTGCAAAGTATCACAAAATATCACATGTACCAGGACAACATATAATATGATATGAATTGCTCAGGACGATGAGAAATAAAGCGCATCGCATCAGAAGCGAGCATAAGTCGTATTCTTCGATCACCCAACTACTTGTTATGTTACACAATCGAAAGCAAAAAGAACTTACCTTGCACAATGAACAAACGCGTCAAAATAACGAGACACGACGGTATGGAAATATGGATAAAACTAAAAGAAATAGTATTTTATTGTTAGTTTTTATGTAAGAAAAATTCTAAAAAATTAATTTTTAAAATCAATTAAAAGGGTCTAAGTTTTATTGATTTTGTAGTTTTCTTGTCACAAAGAAAATAAAATAAAATCCTATTTCTAAGAAAGGTAGGATCAGGGGTGTATGTTGGAATTTGGATGGTAAGCTCAATAGTTCAGAATTCTCGTGTTAGGCCCAATTAGAACAAAGTCAAAGAGTTGTTTTTGTTGCACAATTCTGGATTCCAAAAAAACAACACGGCAGTGTGCTGAGGAATATTGTTCGATCCAGAACCAGTTTTTTATACTATTTTCCAAAAATCTCAACAGGCTTAAGTGAACCATCAAAGCCCAACGAAAATAGCCACTTAGTCCAAACATTTTGTTGTTGATGCTAGGGTTCAGTAAAAATTTCTTCCATCTTCATCATGCCAAACAACCTTATTCCTTTTCTTTGTTACTGCGATCAACGTATGACCTTCTCTCTGCCGTCTCCACCATCCTGCTTTTCCGCCATCACAAGTTTGTTACATCTTCATACGTTCTCAACCTTGCCTCAATCTCTCTTCTCCAACGAACTCACTTCTTCTTAAAATTGATTCAAACAAACAAGCAACACAAATACATATGCCACAGACATACGAAAACGATAAAAGCGGAGAAAACTCAGAAGGATCGAGAGACTTACCAACTGGAGCCGCTCTGGTGGCTCTTCAACAATGACACTGAAGACAAGAAAAACCAGAGGCAAATGAAGTAATTCTTTGATTCTTACTTATTTTATTGTTGCTTCTAAGTTTTTTCTCCTCGATTGGTGCGTTCTTGACGCGTTTCTGGTTATCGCTTCTGTTGCAGAGTGAAGTAGTGAAGTTGATGTGAATTAGATGAAATCATTAAAGGTAAAAGATGATTGAAGGTGTTGCGATGAAACTGGTTGCAGAAGCTTGAAGGAGCAAGGTTGATGATGGAGGATGAAGGTTGCAATGTAGAGAGGATGCAGAGTATGTGGAAAGTTTATTGAGAAGGGAAGATGGTGGAAGATGAAGCTTCTTGCCAAGACAAGATCTGAGAAATAAAATCATAGAATTGAGATGAAGATTCCAAGTTTCCAGAGAAGCTTTTTTCAGAATTTTCTTGATGATTCTCCTTAAGGGTTAAGAATTGATGAAGATGAAGACGAGAGCAGAAGAGAGAAGTTAATGGTGATTCTTCAGAGAGTTTTTGGTGAGTTTTTCTATATCGATTTTCCTCTAACCTTTTTGTGAACGAAATCTGTTATCCCTTTCTGTTAGAGGTGTGAGAGTTAGTTACAAAGTTGTTATAAACAGTTGGACAGTTAGAGCAATCTTAGCCATTCGGTCTGAAGTTTATGTTATGGAATGAAGGGAGGAGATTGAGGCAAACACGAAGTTAGTTATGGGCTTGATAATTGTTAACTGTGAAGCTCCAACTGATATGCTTCTAATTTGTTAACTTTTTATATCAACTCCTGATTTTCTTTGTCCATAACTGATGCAGGGCGAGTTTGGTCTTGCTTGGAACTAATTTATTGTTGAACCGATTTTTTATTTTCTATTTATTAATTGATTTTATGTGTATGTTTTCCCAAACAGGTATATTGCTGAACCGGTTTAGATACAGGGCTTCCTCATGTTGCAGGTTCTTGCTTCTTGTAGCAGCATGCTTCTATTGTGACGTGATCACAAAAAGCCATGGCGACAACGCTCGAAGAACATGAAAATCATGGTGCTTTGGCCTAGCAATGTGGGTTGTCAATAATAGGCTTAAACATATTTGTATACTTTTCTATGCATGGTAATGGTATTTGTAACTCTTGGGCAGGATTCGAGTTGTAATTCATGGCATAATCAGGTTATTATTGAAGATTTAGTGGACATAGGTGTAGGATGGGATTTAGGATGGTATTGTAACTTTCACTTGAAGTTGTAATGGAATTTTGTAATAGCATGTACGAACTTTTATTTTGATGGAATTAATTGACACATGAATGAACTTGGATGATCTTGAATGGATTTTTGACGAATCCTTTTGATGAAACATGAATGACATATTTGGAGAAAGCCAAATTAGGCTAGAATCATAGCCAACATGGATGGAATTTTAATGAAGTAATTTGATTTTGATGGATGATAACACTTGGATTTTGTTTCAACGTGTCTATATTTGAATTATGAACTATATAAATTTGGGTTAAAAGTCAAAGGGAAATTGATCAACATTTGAACTTGAATAATATCCTCAGTGATTCCACAAAAATGAATTCACAAGAACCAAACCAAATCAATCTCGCCTCCTTTCCAAAATTCCTAAATTCCATCTCAGATCCGCCTTTTGTAATTGAAGCAAAAAACAATAACAATGTCTTGATCATATTACACGTCCACAACATCATCTTTATACCACGATTTAAACCTTGTAATTCATTCCGCCAAGGCACCTCAATAGAAAACCAATGACCTTGAAGCAAATGTCATGGAGAAAACCTTGTAGATAGGAACAATTAGAAGCGTATGAATGATGATGATCACAAAACCCTAAGATCCCTTGAGATTCACTTTGATGGCTTAAAAGCCCATGATGACGGTGTCCTTGTAGCTTGATAAGAAAGAAGTCCACAATATCCATGAACATAAAACCCTAATTCCATAATTTCATTTCCTTTAAGAATAACCAGAAGAATCAAGCTTTGTTGAACATATACACCTCAATCAATTGACAAAACCCTAATCCCGTTCATGAACATTGATCTTATGCAAAATTTGTTGATGAATGATGCATGAGGAGTTAACTGACCTAATGAAGGTTATGCACATATGAAAAGTGCGAAACGCATAAGCCAGATAAAAGTAAAAGGGGTAGGAAAAATTTGGGGTATTACAGCTGCCCCTATTTAATCGTCTTATACTTGAAAGTACGATTGGCACGTGCCTTTTGGGAGTTCAAGGTAGAAGATGATTAAATATCAATGCCAAAAATTTGTTCTGAGAGATGGTGGTAATGAGTATTTTTATTTATTTTTGTGGTATTTATTGGTAGAAGAATTTTTGTTCTTCAGTGAAGAGACGAAGATTAGACTCGTAACGTGGCATGATGCCAATACAAGACAAAGGTTGGTACGAAAAGATGATGGATAAGGTCTACGGGAAACCTACGACCCTAAGGTGAACATGAAATTGATTTGTCAGAGAACTTAGCCTATTGGTGATCTCAGGCTCTAAGACAATATTTACGAGAAGGACCTAGCTAACAGGCGATCTCAGGTTCTAAGGTGACTGATAGGAAGTACCTAGCCAACAGGCGATCTCAAGTTTGACGATAATCTAAGGAAGAACCTAGCCTACGGGGGATCTCATGTTCGACGATGATCTAAGTAAGAACCTAGCCTACGGGCGATCGCAGGTTCGACGATGATCTAAGGAAGAACCTAGCCTACGGACGATCTCAGGTTCGACGATGATCTAAGGAAGAACCTAGCCTACGAGCGATCTCAGGTTCGACGATGATCTAAGTAAGAACCTAGTCTATGGGCGATCTCAGGTTCTAAGATGATCTAAGGAAGAACCTAGCCTACGGGCGATCTCAGGTTCGTCGATGATCTAAGAAAGAACCTAGCCTACGGGCGATCTCAGGTTCTAAGATGATATAAGGAAGAACCTAGCCTACGGGCGATCTCAGGTTTGATGATGATCTAAGGAAGAACCTAGCCTACTGTTGTACCCCAAAATTTGCCCTCCCATATTCTTCAAGAAATTGCCAAGTCATGCTTCAAAATTCCCCAAGGGTTGCACAGTTCAAGGGCCTCCTAACAGTCAAAATTAGGGTTTTGGTTCTGATCAAGAAAATGAAGTTTTCAAGAGTCCAATCAAGTCCCACATGCCTATAAATATGGTCAAGCATCCTCATACCAAGTTTCAAGACTTTCAGCACAAAATTGCACAGTCAAAACCCTAATTGCACTACAGTCAACTGTAGGGGCAAAATGGTCATTTGACAGTCAAAAGTCCAAATTTTTGGTCAACGTCTCATTTTGAAGCCACAAACATCATTTGATCAATGCTTGATCATGATTCTCAAAATTTGGCTCAAAAATCATCAAGATGCAAAAGTTTCCTTATTTGGACAGTTGAAAAAGTCAACTGTAAATTGACCAGGGCATAACTTTCACATGGATTATCAGAAAAATTCCATCCAAAGCTCATTTTGAAGAGAAAGACATTTCCTACAACTCCTCTTCATACTTCAAGTTCAAGAAATGCTCTCACAAAAAGTTATCAATTTCAACATTATAGGTCATTTTCAAAAGTCAACAAAAAGGGACTTTAAGTCAAAGGCCATAACTTGAGATTGGTAAATCAAAATGACATGGGACCAAAGGCATTGGTTAGGGGACTCAAAGACCTTTCCAAAATATCAAAGAACATGAGCAAAGCTTAAAAATTGAGCAAGTTATGCCTTGTGGAAGTTGGGAAATTTTTGGATATTTTGAAAAGTCAACATTGATTCAAATGACATAAAATTGCTAATGGGCCTCTTTTTCTTCCACAATTCATTATCCAAGGCATGTGCACGACTACTTGGCCCAAAGGGAATTTTTTCTTCATTTTTATTTATTTATTTGGATTTTTATTATTAATAATTCATTTAAATTAAAATAAATACATGAAAAATACTAAACCTAGGTTTTAAATCTTTTTATGCATAATATATACTCAAGATTTCGTGTCTAACCAAATATAGAAAGAATCAATTGAATTGGTCATGATTTGGTAGAAGTTTGCATGAAAAAAGATTTGAAAATCATGGTTTAAAAATCAAATATCATATTCATCAATTCATGGATTTTGGATCAATTTTCTTTGACCTAATCATTCATACACATATAAGGATGCAAACCCTCATGCCTTTGACCTCTCAGCTGCACATAAACTCCATTATCAAACTCACACTTTTAGCTTGAAAACTCAAAACTGAAAATACACTTGTAGGTCGTTTCAAGCCACAACACTGATTCCATTGCATCCCTGGGACATCAAGCAACGTACCTGGATCAAGAACACCGTCCCTAACCCTTTGAATCATTGTACAGAAGTCAAGCTTTTTCCCTTTTTTTTCATAATCGTATTCTACAATTTCAGCATATTCATTGCATTTTGTTCATGAATTCTTATTAATTAACTGATTCTGAAGCTAACCCAATTGCTTAATTGTGTTTTTATCACCTCTATGCGAATCTACCATTGTCGTATTTTAGGGTTTATGAAGCTTTGAATTGGGGGTTTTTGAATACAGCAAAATTGGAACATCACAATGCCATAAACGCAACCAGCATGCTTGGACGAAAAGATTAGATGCCTCGCGCCTAATTTATATGACTCCAGGGCCTATTCGCTATTTTCCAGAAACATGCCTAAGGGAATGGTTCAAAAACCGTTGCCTGTTTCTTTTATGTTTCAGAAAAAAATCATGAAGAAGGAAGATGATGAAGTGTCCATCAATGGTTGGATCATTTAAAATCTTCACGCGTTTTTGAGCCACTGACTACTTTTCTCTTATAATAATTACTGGTCATTATATAATAAACGCGCGTTGGATGGTGTTGCACCCCAAAATTTGCCCTCCCATATTCTCCAAGATTTGTCAAGTCAAGGTCACAAAATTCCCCAAGGGCTAGGCAGTTCAACTGTCTCTTATACAGTCAAAACTAGGGTTTGTGTTCTGATCAAGAAAATGAAGTTTTCAAAGGTCCAATCAAGTCTCATATGCCTACAAATGTGGTCAAGTATCCTCATATCAAGTTTCAAGGCATTCAGCTCAAAATTGCACAGTCAAAACCCTAGATTGCACTACAGTCAACTGTAGGGGCAAAATGGTCATTTGACAGTCAAAAGTTCAAATGTTTGGTCAACATATCATTTTGAAGCCACAAACATCATTTGATCAATGCTTGATCATGATTCTCAAAATTTGGCTCAGAAATCATCAAAGATGTAAAAGTTGCTATATTTGGACAGTTGAAAAAGTCAACTGAAATTGACTAGGGCATAACTTTCACATGGATTATCAGAAAAATTCCATCCAAAGCTCATTTTGAAGAGAAAGACATTTCCTACAACTCATCTTCATATTTCAAGTCCAAGAAATGCTCTCACAAAAAGTTATCAATTTCAACATTATAGGTCATTTTCAAAAGTCAACAAAAAGGGACTTTAAGTCAAAGGCCATAACTTGAGATTGGTAAATCAAAATGACATGGGACCAAAGGCATTGGTTAGAGGACTCAAAGACCTTTCCAAAATGTCCAAGAACATGTGAAAAGCTTAAAAATTGACCAAGTTATGCCTTGTGGAAGTTGGGAAATTTTTGGGAATTTTGAAAAGTCAACAATTGATGCAAAAGGCCTAAAAATGCAAATGGGCCCATTTTTCTTCCAAGTTTCTTCATGCCAAGCCTATGCACGACCATTAGGCCCAAAGGGAAGTATTTTCTCATTTTTTAATTATTTATTTGAATTTATATTAATATTAATTCATTTAAATTAATTAAATACATGAAAAATATAAATTTGACCTAAAAAAAAGCTTTTTATGCACATTCCAAGGTCAATATTTCGTGCACATCTTAAATAGGCAAGTTTTGATGAGATTTGAGCATGATTGAACCAAAATGCACATGGAAAAGATTTGGAAAAGATTTCATGAAATCAAATATTGAAAACAATGAATTCAAAGGATTTTGTGCAATATTTTTAACCTAATAGCTCCACTATATGATCAGAATCAAAGACCTAATGCCTAGAGACTGCAAGCTGCGCCCCAAGAACCCTTTGCAAATTGAAATTTTTCCATAAAACACAAATACTGAAAACTAGTTTTTAGGTCGATTCAAGCTCCAATTCTTGTGCTATCATCATCCTGAGACATCATTGAACGATTCTCAATCACTAACATCAACCAAAACGCCCTGAATTGGTACCCCTAAGTCAAACTGTACCTCAAAACTTCTGAAATCGTATAGCATGATTCAAGCATATTTTTGCATTTTTATTTATGTATTCATATTCATAATGATGTTTCTAAGCTGACCAATACATTTAATTGCATTTTTGTGCCATATATATGAATCTGCCATGATCGTCCTCTAGGGTTTACAGGTTTGCTAATTTGGGGTTTTTGAGACAAAGCAAAATTGGGGCTCAAGACCATTGCCATTGCCTTTAGCACATCCAAACGAAAAGATTCCAACCCTCGCGCTCAATTTATGAGCGTCGAGGGCCTGTTCGCTATTTTCTGTTAGATGGTATTAGGCAACGTTTGCCAAACCGTGGCCTTTGAGTTTTGTTTTACAGGGACGAAGACGATGGTGTCGTGTCACACGGGGACAGGCCAATTCAAATTTGCGCGCGTTTTAACCATTATGCGTTGGTTTTGATTTTTGTTGTTTATTAACCATAATATATTAAATGAAATGCAGTAGCTCAGTTGGTAACACGTGACATGGTTAATCCTCAAGACCTGGGTTCAAGTCCCAGGTCTGTATATATTTCATAATATTTTTCAATGCCAGTTCCCATGCAGCACAAGCACTGAAGCGCATCGTGTGTCCCCCAAATCCAAGCGTACACGCGTCCAGGGGATTCCAATCAAAGGCAAGGATTAAAGAGCACCGTGCTCTATGGTCAATACGCTAACACACGATCCAGAAAAGTCAACAAATTCAGATCTAAATGGGCCAGATTGCTGGGCCTGAACCTCCCATTTGGGGCAACACCCCACTCTGGTTTGACAATTTTATTTCTTTTTCTTATATCTTTTAATTATTATTTTAATTGTTATGTTTATTTTAATTATTGTTTATTTAATTTTTTAATCAAAATACAAAAACATCATAAAATTAAAAAATGCCCAAATAAAAATATAATTTTTTATTTTAATTATTTTCTAAATAAATGCTTGTAATTATTTAGTTTTTATTAGGTTACAAATTTAATTCCTTTTAATAACTAAAATCCAAAAGAATAGAGTTTAGGTTTAATAACTTTTTATTTTCTTTTTAATTTTTCCTTTTTTTTTAGAATGATAATATTAGTTATTTAGTTTCATAAATTAAAAATTGTACATAAATAATTTAGGGTTTAATTTAGGTTTTAATTTAATTCTTTCATAATAAATAAAGAAAACATTAGAATTAGGGTTTGGACATTTTACTTTAATTATAATTAATCTTTTTTCTTATTTAATCTAAAAAATACAAAATACCAAAAAAAAAACATTTAATCTTTAATTTTAATTCCTCCTTAATTAATTCATTAACTTTAAGTATTTTTGTAAAAGGGTCCAACGCCCATTGTTTAATTTAATTGCGCATATTTACTTTATGTCGTTCATTATAATTATGTAAATCTCCCAAAGCCATGTAACTTTACTTTTCGTACTTTTATTTTATTCGCACTTTATTTATTTTCCGCTAAATCGGGTCCGGTTTAATTTTGGCGATGTGGACCCGCGCCATTTGTAATAGCCTTAGATTTATTTTTCCGCAAAGATTTTAACTGTTAATAATGACATGCAAGAATGAATGACAATAAATAAAAAACAAACGCGTAGATCACCTATACCATGAACAAGACAAAATATCTGAAAACAACACACAAGTCACACACCACCCCTAGGGTACGCCTCACTGTTGCCTTTCGAAAGGTGATCGTCGAGTAGAGGACGTCTTAGTAAGTCCTCATGATCCGGGAACCTGGCATGAGGGTAGCTTCTAAGGTATCTTCCCATTGCTCTGGTGATCACCATGTCCCGAACATCGAATTGACCCAAACACCTCCAACAGTGGTGCTACCTACCTCTCAATGGTGGGATGGCACTACTTTAAAGGACATTTACACAGACGAATTCCTTAGGGTAGGTAGGTTCTCATAGATACTTGCTCTAATTTCAAAAACAAATCAAAAATACTTTTCACACCGACACATTTTCAAAAAGCTTTCGAAAGCAATTTTTCAAACACTCTTGAGGACCGATACAAGAGTCGAACTGAAATTTTCAAAGAAACTTTTTAAAACCCACACTTGAAAAGCAAACAAACAATTTTGAAAACACAAGTGAGCAAGTATCTAAGAGCCCATGGATAACCATGGATAGAAAGGGTGCTAACACCTTCCCTTTCTATAACCTACCTCCCGAACCGAGAGCAATCTCTTTAAGGAATTTTTCTGTGCTTTTGTCCTTTCCATTTGGAGAAAATAAAAGACGGTGGCGACTCTTGCTTCCGCGACATTTCGCGAACCAGCGTTAAACAGTCAGTTCCAGATCCACCGATCACAGAACTGGCGACTCTGTTGGGGATAAACTTATAAAGTGAGGTGTACCTTAGGGATAGTTCATAATTGTGTTTTCAATTGCTTTCCTTGTGTGCTTTAAATTGTGGGTTGCTTGGGAGTTCTATAGATCCTAAACCCGGATCTGGGGGATACCTTCTTAGAAAGTAGCAACAAGGCTGTGAGGGAACTGTGCGGAGTATACCGACATGGTTGAAACAGTCTGCTACGTTGATGTGGCACTTTGGTGTGTACCGGTAACCCTTGAGTTCAGTCAAGGAGAGTACGGGGCCTCCGCGTGGTGTCGTGAAGCATCAACAAACCTTAGGAACCTTAATTGAACTATCTTGGCCTCTTTAGGGTAGTGAGATAACTGACTTTGGTGCAGTCCGAGGTTGGTTGATACTCGATACTACACTCAATTGAGGGTTGCTTTCCTGGAATATTTCGGTCGCCAGTTCAGTGGCTAAATCGAAACGATGAACAATGAAAGCAATCCCGTGATATTGGGAACCTTAGAACCCGGTTACTTTGATTAGGACAGGTTGAACCCACCAACTTCAAGAGGGTACTACCCAGACCCCATGCTGGCCTTAAACCTTAAGGGCTTGTCTTGTGTGCCTTGTGTGCCTTACATGTTTGTCTTTGTAAATATCTGTGGTGTGTTTAATCATAGCATCATGACATCATCCAGCATCATATGCATTGACTAACCATTTCAGGGGTTCGAATTTTCATCTTTGTTCTTGTTTTGTAGGACATGGAAACTGCTCGTAGAAAGACAATTCAGATCAATCTTGTAAGGGTCCCTCCTCAGCTTAAGGAGCTTATATCCAGGATTCCCGAGAACTCTTCATTCAGTGAAAGGCATGGAAGCCTCATCAGCTTGGGCAACACCAACATTGAGGAAGATATGATAAAGATCTTGTTCCAGTTCTTTGACCCTCTGCATCACTGCTTTACCTTCTTGGACTATCAGTTGGTACCTACTTTGGAGGAGTTCTCCCGGCTCCTGAAGATCCCTATCCTTGATCAGCTACCCTTCAACGGTACAGAAAAGGAACCTAAGCTTGAGGAGATTGCTAAAGCCTTGCACCTACAGTCATCTGACCTCAAGGGACATTGGGAAGTTAGAAGTGGTGTCAAAGGGTTCTTAGCCAGGTTTCTGTTTGAAAAAGCTCATGAATGTTGGAATTCCCTTGACTTGCAAGCTTTTGAAGAGGTTGTGGCCCTCCTTGTTTATGGTTTGGTGTTGTTCCCTAACCCAGATCAGCTCATTGATATCAGTGTCGTTCAGATCTTTATGTCCAGGAATCCTATACCTACGTTGCTGGGGGACATCCTTCACTCATGTTACACTCGAACCATGAGAAAAAGAGGTGTCCTTATGTGTTGCACCCCTCTCTTGGGAAGGTGGTTTATTTCGCACCTTCCACAATCAGTCCTGAAGAATGAGCGGGGTTTGAGATGGTCACAACGGTTGATGACTCTTACACATGCAGATATACATTGGTGTCCTAGATCCAGAGGAGATGTCACTATCATTGATCGTTGTGGGGAGTACCCTAATGTTCCTTTACTTGGAATCAGAGGAGGTATTACTTATAGCCCGTGCCTGGCTTGGAGACAGTTTGGTTATGCTCGGAGGGATGGTCCTCATGACATGTTAATTCCTGACATAGTTTTTGACTTCGACAGTGATACTCAAGGACTTCGTCAGAGATTTATCAGAGCCTGGAGGATGCCCAGTAGGATAGACAGCAAAACACTGGGGCATAGGAACTCCATCCCTTTGGAGCCTTATCTCAAATGGGTACGCGCCCGCTCTCAGAAGTTAGTGATGCCTTATCCTCACATGCTTCCAGTAATCAAAGAGCCTGTCTTGGAAGGGGAAGTGTCTCATGTTATTCAGCACCCTGATATGCCCACATCCTGGGAAGAGATGCAGAAGAGCTGGATCCAGCTTAAGGAGGAAAGGAATTCTCTTGAGACTAGTCTGCATGCCAGTGAAAAGAAAGTCTTGGAGCTCACTCGTCTGTTGCATGAGGAGAGGAATCTCAACACCTACATAGCTCCGAAGAGGATGCGCAGTGTATTTTGGGATTGACTTGATTTTTGTATTTTTTGCCCATGAGGCCTTGATGTATTAAACAATGACTTCTTTAATGATAACGTGTGTTCTTTTCTTGTCTACAACGAATTTGAACTTTCGAACCCTTGAATGCATTGCATACGCATTTCATACATCATGTGCATAGCAGGTTTTTCCCCTTTTCAGGTTGCTTACAGTTCTTCGCTGTTTATTTCAGCATCATGAATCCCGGATCTGAATCAACAGAGACATCAATCAAGGCTCTCCAGGCGCAGAATGCGCAGTTTCAAGAACTAATCATGGGTCTAGCTAAAGGCCAAGAAGAATTGAAGACTATGCTCCTGAAGAAGGAGAAGAAGAAGAAGAGAAGAACTGTTCTGTTCAACTCGGGCTGAAGGTTGGGCAATACTCTGCAGCATGAAGAGGCTGGTTCTTCTGTTGGCAGGAGTCCTTCTCAGGCAGAAGTCAAGGTTCCTACTCCAGTGGTCTTCGACAACGAGACGGATTTTGATGAGGAGCAGTACCCTCCTGCAGATGACAGGTACAAACAACTGGAAGACAGGTTGAAGGCTATGGAGGTGCAACAGGCACCTGGGCTGGATTTCGGAGATCTGGGTTTGTCGACGGGTGTGATCATTCCACATAAATTCAAGGCACCAACTTTCTCCAAATATGACGGGGCGTCTTGTCCCAAGCTGCATTTAAGGTCCTATGTTCGGAAAATTCAGCCGTACTCTGCGGACAAGAATCTATGGATCCACTTCTTCCAGGAGAGTCTTTCAGGGACTCATCTCGAATGGTTCTATCAGCTGGATGGGACCAAAGTTCGTAACTGGGAGGAGCTGGCTACTGCTTTCTACAAGCAGTATCAGTATAATGCCGACCTTGCCCCCACACGTACCCAACTCCAGGGTATGGCGTTAGGTGCAAGCGAAGGTTTTAAGGAGTACGCTCAGAAGTGGAGAGACCTGGCTGGCAGGGTGCAGCCACCATTAACTGATCGGGAGCTGGTTGACATGTTCTTGGGGACCCTGTCTGGGCCATTCTTCAACCATCTCATTGGGAATTCTTCTGCTGGTTTCACTGATTTGATCTTAACTGGAGAGAGAATTGAAGCGGGGTTGAAGTCTGGGAAGATTGCCAAAGGTGCATCATCATCTAGTTCGGAAAAGAAACCGTTCAAGAAAGAGTCTAGCGCCGTATATGGTTCCAGGAGATCAGAAAGACATGAACACCGCCAATCTGTCAGTGCGGTCATGATTGCTAAGCCTGCTGCCGCTCCCCGGCCAAACAATACTCAGAAGGTGGAAAGACCCCGGAGAGAATTCTCCCGTTTAAACATGACTTTGTCGCAGATCCTGCCACAGTTACTCTCAACTAATTTAGTGACTGTCAGGGAGGCGCCAAAGTTCCCCAATACTGCATCCCCCAAGTACAACCCGAATGCTCGTTGTGCTTACCATTCAGAAAGCCCGGGGCACTCTACCGATGAATGTTGGGCACTAAAGAACAAGCTGCAGGACCTCATTGACGCTAAGGAGGTACAGTTTGAGGCATCTGACAAGCCTAATGTGGTGACAGCTCCCCTGCCTGCTCATGGAGTTAACGCTATTGGTGATGAAGAGGAAGTTGATGAAACTGAGTTTGATAGCTGGATCTACCCGGCTGCTGATGGTGGACTCAACAATTGGAGCGCGAAGGACAATCTCTCTGTTTCTTTTGTTACTAAGTAATAAATTTCTTTGTTTTGTTATTTTGTAATAAACAATGATAAACTCTATGGCTCGGTGTCTTACCCGAGGCACCGTGGTTCTATTTGTGAGGGCATACAAACTGTCATTTTATACATCATGAATGAAAATCTTGGACGTTTTTCGCATTGCAAATGTTGTGTTCCTTTTCTGTCTTCCTTTCATTTACATAATTTTCAAAACAGCTGTATTTACACACACACTCACTCATACAGGTTCCAATCCACTCTGGATCTCGCTGATAACAGCTCTGCTAATGCCAATTATAACTTCGAAAATCCGATCAACTTAGCCGAAGACGAAGGTGAAGATGATTGCGAAGTGCCTGGCGAGCTTGCTAGACTGTTGCTTCAGGAGGAGAGGGCAATTCAACCCCATGAAGAGCCAGTGGAAACCATAAACCTGGGTACTGAGGCAGACAGAAAAGAGGTAAAGATTGGTGCCAACCTAGAGCTCAGCGTGAAGCAACGGTTAACCAAGATGTTACATGACTATATGGAGATCTTTGCCTGGTCCTACGAAGACATGCCAGGGTTGGATACCGATATTGTTGTCCATCATTTGCCGACTAAGGAAGACTGCCCTCCAGTTAAACAAAAGGTCCGTCGGATGCGTCCAGAGATGTCCGAGAAAATCAAAGCCGAAGTCATGAAACAGTTTGATGCCGGTTTTCTTGCAGTGACTTCTTACCCTCAGTGGGTTGCTAACGTGGTGCCGGTACCTAAAAAGGACGGCAAGGTCAGAATGTGTGTCGACTACAGAGATCTGAACAGGGCCAGCCCCAAGGATGACTTCCCCTTACCTCACATTGATGTCCTTGTTGATAACACAGCTCAGCACAAGGTGTTCTCTTTCATGGATGGTTTTTCAGGCTACAATCAGATCAAGATGGCACCTGAAGACATGGAAAAGACTACATTTGTTACTCAGTGGGGCACCTTCTGTTACAAGGTCATGCCGTTCGGGTTAAAGAATGCTGGGGCAACCTACCAACGTGCCATGGTTGCCTTATTTCATGACATGATCCACCACGAGATAGAAGTGTATGTGGACGACATGATCGCTAGGTCCCAGACTGAGGAAGAGCATCTAGATCATCTACAGAAGTTGTTCGATCGGTTGAAACTGTACAAGCTGAGATTGAACCCGAACAAGTGCACCTTCGGGGTAAGATCCGGGAAGTTACTAGGCTTCGTGGTCAGTGATAAAGGCATTCAAGTGGACCCCGCTAAGGTCAAAGCTATTCAAGAGATGCCAGTTCCTAAGACAGAGAAGGAAGTCAGAGGCTTTTTAGGACGCATGAATTACATCGCTCGATTCATCTCACATCTGACTGCTACCTGTGAGCCAATCTTCAAGCTGCTGAAGAAAGATCAGGTAGTACGTTGGAACGATGAATGCCAGGTTGCCTTCGACAGAATTAAAGAGTATCTCCAAGAACCACCTATCCTTATGCCACCGGTTGAAGGGAGACCTCTGATACTATACCTGACAGTGCTGGACAACTCAATGGGGTGTGTGATGGGGCAGCATGACGAGTCTGGCCGAAAAGAGCATGCCATTTATTACCTTAGCAAAAAGTTTACCGACTGTGAGACCCGATACTCACTGCTTGAGAAAACTTGCTGCGCTTTGGTATGGGCTGCTCGCCGGCTGAGACAGTATATGCTGACTCACACTACCTTGTTGATCTCAAAGATGGATCCGATAAAATATATATTCGAAAAGCCTGCTCTGTCTGGGAGAATTGCAAGATGGCAAATGATCTTGACGGAATACGACATTCAGTATACGACCCAGAAAGCCATCAAGGGAAGTGTATTTGCAGACCACCTGGCACATCAAGCTGTAGATGACTATCAATCAATGAACTTCGAGTTTCCGGATGAAAGCATTATGATTGTAACTGACTGTGAAGTACCTGGACCGGATGAAGGACCTGAGCCAGGATCCCGATGGTCTATGCACTTTGACGGAGCTTCCAATGCTTTGGGAAATGGTATCGGCGCCATCATCATATCCCCTCAAGGTACTCATACCCCACTCACTGCCCGTCTGTGTTTCAATTGTACCAACAACATGGCGGAGTATGAGGCGTGTATCATGGGTCTTCAAGCTGCGATCGACCTAAGGATCAAGTTTCTAAGTGTCTTCGGGGATTCCGCTCTTGTGATCAATCAGATCAAAGGAGAGTGGGATACGAAACATCCAAACCTGATTCCTTACAGAGAATGTGTGTTGACCCTGATTCCCCACTTCACAGAGATAACCTTTGAGCACTTTCCAAGGGAAGAGAATCAGTTAGCGGACGCGTTAGCTACAATGTCTTCAATGTTCAAGGTCAAATGGGATAATGATGCTCCCCGGATCATCATCTGGAAACTGGATGAACCGGCATACTGTTGTGATCTCGAAACTGAATTGGTAACTGAGAAGCCTTGGTACCACGAAGTGAAGAGATATCTGGAAGCTCAGGAATACCCTGAAGGTGCCTCTGTCAACGACAAGAAATTCCTGAGGAGGTTTGCAGCCAAGTTCTTCCTAAGCAACGGCATCTTGTACAAGCGAAACCATGATTCAACCTTACTGCGTTGTGTGGACAAAACTGAGGCAGAAAGAATCATGGAAGAGCTACATGAAGGGACCTTTGGTACGCATTCCAGTGGACATACTATGGCTAAGAAGATCCTACGGGCAGGATATTACTGGTCCACAATGGAAGCTGACTGCTACCAACACTCCAGGACATGCCACAAGTGCCAGATCTATGCAGACAAGGTGCATGTTCCTCCGGTTCCCCTGAATGTTCTGACTGCGCCTTGGCCGTTTGCAATGTGGGGCATAGACATGATCGGCGAGATAAAACCTACGGCATCCAATGGACATCGCTTCATCCTAGTGGCGATCGACTATTTTACCAAGTGGGTTGAAGCAACATCCTATGCTACGGTAACCAAGACTGTTGTGGCACGGTTCATTCGGCACAACCTGATCTGTCGGTACGGCGTCCCTGAGCGGATTATTACAGACAACGGTACCAACCTAAACAATAAGATGATTGCTGAGCTCTGCGAACAGTTCAAGATACAGCACCACAATTCTTCTCCTTACAGACCGAAGATGAATGGGGCTGTAGAAGCAGCTAACAAAAACATCAAGAAGATCGTGCAAAAAATGACAGTGACTTACAAAGATTGGCATGAGATGTTACCGTTCGCTCTGCATGGGTACCGTACTTCAGCTAGGACGTCAACCGGGGCAACTCCTTTCTCTCTGGTTTATGGCATGGAGGCAGTCTTGCCGATCGAGGTACAAATTCCCTCTCTCCGGATAATGAAGGATGCAAATCTGAACGAAGATGATTGGATCCAGACACGACTTGATCAACTCAACCTCATTGACGAAAAGAGACTTGCTGCTATCTGTCATGGTCAGACGTATCAGAAACGGATGATCAGGGCATTTAACAAAAAGGTCAGACCACAGGAATATCAAGTTGGGGATCTGGTAATCAAGCGAATCATCCTTCCTCAGAGTGATCCAAGGGGCAAATGGACCCCTACGTATGAAGGGCCATTTGTGGTTAAGCATGTGTTCTCGGGAGGAGCAATGATCTTAACCAACATGGATGGTGACGACCTTCCTCACCCCGCCAATGCAGACATAGTTAAAAAATACTACGCATGAAAAAAGACCCGCTAGGCTGACATGCCTAGGCAAAAATTAGGGCTTCCCGTCGAACCAAAAGGGTTCGGGCAAAATGAAGGGATGAAAATGAAAAATCTGTACACCCGGCAAGTCGAAAACCTGAAAAGGCGGCTTGGGCAAAAATGGGTATCCCGGTGGACTGAAAACCCGAAAGGGCGGTCCAGGCAAAAATTAGGGATAAAAGCGTAATACTATGTCTCATTGATCACTTTGCATCCAGAATCCGGTATCTGCATCAAACTCAGACGGCATCAATCAGTCAGCTTCACCTTCAACCAAGGTCATCAAGTGATGAGACGCTCGGAGTTATAAAGGCAATAGCAGAGTTGAAACCCAGTGGATCATTCATCTTTCACACAGCTGTTTTATTTTCATTTGTACAGAACTTATATAAACTCTTTTGATCGGCGACGTACCTCTTACTAGGATGTCAGCCTCTTGTATACAAAACGCCTACTCAGGCCATTCAAAAATCAATAAAAATATATCTTCAGTTAAACGTGCCAAGTGTTTTTCTTTTTTCTGTTTTGTTTTGCGAAGAACGTCCAAGGTTCAATTTGTGATGTATGCATTGACAATAATTTGCTAACTCATAAATATTTGCATACGAAACAAAGGAATTCATTGCAGGTGACACTAGAAACAGGGGCAATAAAGAGTTGTCTGAGCAGTCTAATTGTTCTATCCTCCAAGGTACCAAGATAGGTTCAGCTAAAGAACATGACCAGTACATCTTAAATTCCCCAGAGAGTGGTTCAGCAAAGCAATACACTCTTCTCCAAGCAAATCATCAAATATCAAGGAAATTGAGTATCCACCAGGCGATCTCAAACATTCCCCAGCAGCCATACATATATTCTTAACAAGCATCCCCGGCAGTCTTGGTCTAAAGATTGTTCCCCGGCGGTATCTCAACATTCAAAGGAATCACTTCCCTGCAGTTCAAACCTCCCCAGAAGAGTCCAATCCAGTTTCCCCAGGAAAGTTGGAATTCATATCTCCCCAAGCAATAAGCTTATCCCCAGTAGATTCTGGAAGCTTATCCCCTCGCAGAGCACGAACGCATCGTCCGGCTTTATTTAAAGAGTTATTTCCTCAATAGGATATAACTGGGTTATCCTCAGCCAAAAGCCATGGAAAGAGCGTCGTCGACAAAGTCTTCTTACCCCAGCGAAGTCCTTCAACACTTCCTATACAACAAGGGTATCCTCAGCAAGTTACTATCAACATCAAGCAAAGCATCTCTATCCCCACAGAGTATTGCTTCCCAGCATGGTCGTCAGAGTATCTTTCCTCCCCGCAGACTCTTCATTTGTCAAGTTTATTCCTCAACGGAGTTGTCTGCTCCTACCGGTATTCTTGCAGTTACCATCCCCAGCGGAAGCAAAATCTATTCTTCAACGTCAGCCCAAGATACAACTTCCCGGCACCCGTCAAGGATTCACTTTCCTAGACGAAAACATACATAAAACTTCACATACATCATCATAGCATGCATAACGCACTGCATCATATCATACGAATCTCATTTATGTTGAGAACATCATTGCTCGATCCATATCATGCATTGCATATGACTGACCTTTACCTTTCAGGAAAGATGCAGTTGAAATCCTCAATCACGTCTCAAGACTTTGACCGGTTCAGTTAAATCGACCCTAAGATTTTCCTGATGCTTATCCAGTCAAAGGCCTTCTCTGGTTCAGTCAGATCGACCCTAAGATCTCCCTGATGCTTATCCAGTTGAAGATATTTCAAGACCTAGACCGGTTCAGTTAAATCGATCCTAAGATTTTCCTGATGCTTATCCAGTCAAAGGCCTTCTCTTGGTTCAGTCAGATCGACCCTAAGATCTCCCTGATGCTTATCCAGTTGAAGATGTTTCAAGACCTAGACCGGTTCAGTTAAATCGACCCTAAGATTTTCCTGATGCTTACCCAGTCAAAGGCCTTCTCTGGTTCAGTCAGATCGACCCTAAGATCTCCCTGATGCTTATCCAGTTGAAGATGTTTCAAGACCTAGACAGGTTCAGTTAAATCGACCCTAAGATTTTCCTGATGCTTATCCAGTCAAAGGCCTTCTCTGGTTCAGTCAGATCAACCTTAAGATCTCCCTGATGCTTATCCAGTTGAAGATATTTCAAGACCTAGACCGGTTCAGTTAAATTGACCCTAAGATTTTCCTGATTCTTACCCAGTCCAAGGCCTTCTCTGGTTCAGTCAGATCGACCCTAAGATCTCCCTGATACTTATCCAGTTGAAGATGTTTCAAGACCTAGACCGGTTCAGTTAAATCGACCCTAAGATTTTCCTGATGCTTATCCAGTCAAAGGCCTTCTCTTGGTTCAGTCAGATCGACCCTAAGATCTCCCTGATACTTATCCAGTTGAAGATGTTTCAAAGGCCTCCTCTGGTTCAGTCAGATCGACCCTAAGATCTCCCTGATGCTTATCCAGTTGAAGATGTTCCAAGGCCTTCTCCGGTTCAGTCAGATCGACCCTAAGATCTCCCCGATTCTTATTCCAGTAGAAGACACCCAAGATTTTTCTCAACAAGCGTTGTTGAAGTTAAAGACACCCAAGATTTTTCTCAACAAGCGTTGTTGAAGTTAAAGTCACCCAAGGTTCTCTTACCGTTCATGCTAAGGTAGTAACCATCCCTGGTTCATTCATCGCCATTTGAAGCTCCAGATCCAGCTCCTGTAACCAGTCAGGACACATCTATACCAAGCATCTAAAATCAGCTCCTGCAACGTGTCAGGTACTCATTTTCTCTTTTGCAGGTATGCAAGTTCTCGCTAAGGAATCTCCTACGCGATCAATATCCAGATGGCATCTATAAGCCCATCATCCTATCCAGCAATCTCCAAATGGCATCTATAAGCCCATTCCACCACACTGCTATCAGGTGAGCGCAAATTTCTGGGCACTCTAGTGTTCAATCATCTTTTACCCTCGGATTACGAAAGGCACGTCGGCCAATCTGCATCCTCAGGTCTAAGAAGATTGAACAGGGGCAGCTGTTGCACCCCAAAATTTGCCCTCCCATATTCTCCAAGATTTGTCAAGTCAAGGTCACAAAATTCCCCAAGGGCTAGGCAGTTCAACTGTCTCTTATACAGTCAAAACTAGGGTTTGTGTTCTGATCAAGAAAATGAAGTTTTCAAAGGTCCAATCAAGTCTCATATGCCTACAAATGTGGTCAAGTATCCTCATATCAAGTTTCAAGGCATTCAGCTCAAAATTGCACAGTCAAAACCCTAGATTGCACTACAGTCAACTGTAGGGGCAAAATGGTCATTTGACAGTCAAAAGTTCAAATGTTTGGTCAACATATCATTTTGAAGCCACAAACATCATTTGATCAATGCTTGATCATGATTCTCAAAATTTGGCTCAGAAATCATCAAAGATGTAAAAGTTGCTATATTTGGACAGCTGAAAAAGTCAACTGAAATTGACTAGGGCATAACTTTCACATGGATTATCAGAAAAATTCCATCCAAAGCTCATTTTGAAGAGAAAGACATTTCCTACAACTCATCTTCATATTTCAAGTCCAAGAAATGCTCTCACAAAAAGTTATCAATTTCAACATTATAGGTCATTTTCAAAAGTCAACAAAAAGGGACTTTAAGTCAAAGGCCATAACTTGAGATTGGTAAATCAAAATGACATGGGACCAAAGGCATTGGTTAGAGGACTCAAAGACCTTTCCAAAATGTCCAAGAACATGTGAAAAGCTTAAAAATTGACCAAGTTATGCCTTGTGGAAGTTGGGAAATTTTTGGGAATTTTGAAAAGTCAACAATTGATGCAAAAGGCCTAAAAATGCAAATGGGCCCATTTTTCTTCCAAGTTTCTTCATGCCAAGCCTATGCACGACCATTAGGCCCAAAGGGAAGTATTTTCTCATTTTTTAATTATTTATTTGAATTTATATTAATATTAATTCATTTAAATTAATTAAATACATGAAAAATATAAATTTGACCTAAAAAAAAGCTTTTTATGCACATTCCAAGGTCAATATTTCGTGCACATCTTAAATAGGCAAGTTTTGATGAGATTTGAGCATGATTGAACCAAAATGCACATGGAAAAGATTTGGAAAAGATTTCATGAAATCAAATATTGAAAACAATGAATTCAAAGGATTTTGTGCAATATTTTTAACCTAATAGCTCCACTATATGATCAGAATCAAAGACCTAATGCCTAGAGACTGCAAGCTGCGCCCCAAGAACCCTTTGCAAATTGAAATTTTTCCATAAAACACAAATACTGAAAACTAGTTTTTAGGTCGATTCAAGCTCCAATTCTTGTGCTATCATCATCCTGAGACATCATTGAACGATTCTCAATCACTAACATCAACCAAAACGCCCTGAATTGGTACCCCTAAGTCAAACTGTACCTCAAAACTTCTGAAATCGTATAGCATGATTCAAGCATATTTTTGCATTTTTATTTATGTATTCATATTCATAATGATGTTTCTAAGCTGACCAATACATTTAATTGCATTTTTGTGCCATATATATGAATCTGCCATGATCGTCCTCTAGGGTTTACAGGTTTGCTAATTTGGGGTTTTTGAGACAAAGCAAAATTGGGGCTCAAGACCATTGCCATTGCCTTTAGCACATCCAAACGAAAAGATTCCAACCCTCGCGCTCAATTTATGAGCGTCGAGGGCCTGTTCGCTATTTTCTGTTAGATGGTATTAGGCAACGTTTGCCAAACCGTGGCCTTTGAGTTTTGTTTTACAGGGACGAAGACGATGGTGTCGTGTCACACGGGGACAGGCCAATTCAAATTTGCGCGCGTTTTAACCATTATGCGTTGGTTTTGATTTTTGTTGTTTATTAACCATAATATATTAAATGAAATGCAGTAGCTCAGTTGGTAACACGTGACATGGTTAATCCTCAAGACCTGGGTTCAAGTCCCAGGTCTGTATATATTTCATAATATTTTTCAATGCCAGTTCCCATGCAGCACAAGCACTGAAGCGCATCGTGTGTCCCCCAAATCCAAGCGTACACGCGTCCAGGGGATTCCAATCAAAGGCAAGGATTAAAGAGCACCGTGCTCTATGGTCAATACGCTAACACACGATCCAGAAAAGTCAACAAATTCAGATCTAAATGGGCCAGATTGCTGGGCCTGAACCTCCCATTTGGGGCAACACCCCACTCTGGTTTGACAATTTTATTTCTTTTTCTTATATCTTTTAATTATTATTTTAATTGTTATGTTTATTTTAATTATTGTTTATTTAATTTTTTAATCAAAATACAAAAACATCATAAAATTAAAAAATGCCCAAATAAAAATATAATTTTTTATTTTAATTATTTTCTAAATAAATGCTTGTAATTATTTAGTTTTTATTAGGTTACAAATTTAATTCCTTTTAATAACTAAAATCCAAAAGAATAGAGTTTAGGTTTAATAACTTTTTATTTTCTTTTTAATTTTTCCTTTTTTTTTAGAATGATAATATTAGTTATTTAGTTTCATAAATTAAAAATTGTACATAAATAATTTAGGGTTTAATTTAGGTTTTAATTTAATTCTTTCATAATAAATAAAGAAAACATTAGAATTAGGGTTTGGACATTTTACTTTAATTATAATTAATCTTTTTTCTTATTTAATCTAAAAAATACAAAATACCAAAAAAAAAACATTTAATCTTTAATTTTAATTCCTCCTTAATTAATTCATTAACTTTAAGTATTTTTGTAAAAGGGTCCAACGCCCATTGTTTAATTTAATTGCGCATATTTACTTTATGTCGTTCATTATAATTATGTAAATCTCCCAAAGCCATGTAACTTTACTTTTCGTACTTTTATTTTATTCGCACTTTATTTATTTTCCGCTAAATCGGGTCCGGTTTAATTTTGGCGATGTGGACCCGCGCCATTTGTAATAGCCTTAGATTTATTTTTCCGCAAAGATTTTAACTGTTAATAATGACATGCAAGAATGAATGACAATAAATAAAAAACAAACGCGTAGATCACCTATACCATGAACAAGACAAAATATCTGAAAACGACACACAAGTCACACACCACCCCTAGGGTACGCCTCACTGTTGCCTTTCGAAAGGTGATCGTCGAGTAGAGGACGTCTTAGTAAGTCCTCATGATCCGGGAACCTGGCATGAGGGTAGCTTCTAAGGTATCTTCCCATTGCTCTGGTGATCACCATGTCCCGAACATCGAATTGACCCAAACACCTCCAACAGTGGTGCTACCTACCTCTCAATGGTGGGATGGCACTACTTTAAAGGACATTTACACAGACGAATTCCTTAGGGTAGGTAGGTTCTCATAGATACTTGCTCTAATTTCAAAAACAAATCAAAAATACTTTTCACACCGACACATTTTCAAAAAGCTTTCGAAAGCAATTTTTCAAACACTCTTGAGGACCGATACAAGAGTCGAACTGAAATTTTCAAAGAAACTTTTTAAAACCCACACTTGAAAAGCAAACAAACAATTTTGAAAACACAAGTGAGCAAGTATCTAAGAGCCCATGGATAACCATGGATAGAAAGGGTGCTAACACCTTCCCTTTCTATAACCTACCTCCCGAACCGAGAGCAATCTCTTTAAGGAATTTTTCTGTGCTTTTGTCCTTTCCATTTGGAGAAAATAAAAGACGGTGGCGACTCTTGCTTCCGCGACATTTCGCGAACCAGCGTTAAACAGTCAGTTCCAGATCCACCGATCACAGAACTGGCGACTCTGCTGGGGATAAACTTATAAAGTGAGGTGTACCTTAGGGATAGTTCATAATTGTGTTTTCAATTGCTTTCCTTGTGTGCTTTAAATTGTGGGTTGCTTGGGAGTTCTATAGATCCTAAACCCGGATCTGGGGGATACCTTCTTAGAAAGTAGCAACAAGGCTGTGAGGGAACTGTGCGGAGTATACCGACATGGTTGAAACAGTCTGCTACGTTGATGTGGCACTTTGGTGTGTACCGGTAACCCTTGAGTTCAGTCAAGGAGAGTACGGGGCCTCCGCGTGGTGTCGTGAAGCATCAACAAACCTTAGGAACCTTAATTGAACTATCTTGGCCTCTTTAGGGTAGTGAGATAACTGACTTTGGTGCAGTCCGAGGTTGGTTGATACTCGATACTACACTCAATTGAGGGTTGCTTTCCTGGAATATTTCGGTCGCCAGTTCAGTGGCTAAATCGAAACGATGAACAATGAAAGCAATCCCGTGATATTGGGAACCTTAGAACCCGGTTACTTTGATTAGGACAGGTTGAACCCACCAACTTCAAGAGGGTACTACCCAGACCCCATGCTGGCCTTAAACCTTAAGGGCTTGTCTTGTGTGCCTTGTGTGCCTTACATGTTTGTCTTTGTAAATATCTGTGGTGTGTTTAATCATAGCATCATGACATCATCCAGCATCATATGCATTGACTAACCATTTCAGGGGTTCGAATTTTCATCTTTGTTCTTGTTTTGTAGGACATGGAAACTGCTCGTAGAAAGACAATTCAGATCAATCTTGTAAGGGTCCCTCCTCAGCTTAAGGAGCTTATATCCAGGATTCCCGAGAACTCTTCATTCAGTGAAAGGCATGGAAGCCTCATCAGCTTGGGCAACACCAACATTGAGGAAGATATGATAAAGATCTTGTTCCAGTTCTTTGACCCTCTGCATCACTGCTTTACCTTCTTGGACTATCAGTTGGTACCTACTTTGGAGGAGTTCTCCCGGCTCCTGAAGATCCCTATCCTTGATCAGCTACCCTTCAACGGTACAGAAAAGGAACCTAAGCTTGAGGAGATTGCTAAAGCCTTGCACCTACAGTCATCTGACCTCAAGGGACATTGGGAAGTTAGAAGTGGTGTCAAAGGGTTCTTAGCCAGGTTTCTGTTTGAAAAAGCTCATGAATGTTGGAATTCCCTTGACTTGCAAGCTTTTGAAGAGGTTGTGGCCCTCCTTGTTTATGGTTTGGTGTTGTTCCCTAACCCAGATCAGCTCATTGATATCAGTGTCGTTCAGATCTTTATGTCCAGGAATCCTATACCTACGTTGCTGGGGGACATCCTTCACTCATGTTACACTCGAACCATGAGAAAAAGAGGTGTCCTTATGTGTTGCACCCCTCTCTTGGGAAGGTGGTTTATTTCGCACCTTCCACAATCAGTCCTGAAGAATGAGCGGGGTTTGAGATGGTCACAACGGTTGATGACTCTTACACATGCAGATATACATTGGTGTCCTAGATCCAGAGGAGATGTCACTATCATTGATCGTTGTGGGGAGTACCCTAATGTTCCTTTACTTGGAATCAGAGGAGGTATTACTTATAGCCCGTGCCTGGCTTGGAGACAGTTTGGTTATGCTCGGAGGGATGGTCCTCATGACATGTTAATTCCTGACATAGTTTTTGACTTCGACAGTGATACTCAAGGACTTCGTCAGAGATTTATCAGAGCCTGGAGGATGCCCAGTAGGATAGACAGCAAAACACTGGGGCATAGGAACTCCATCCCTTTGGAGCCTTATCTCAAATGGGTACGCGCCCGCTCTCAGAAGTTAGTGATGCCTTATCCTCACATGCTTCCAGTAATCAAAGAGCCTGTCTTGGAAGGGGAAGTGTCTCATGTTATTCAGCACCCTGATATGCCCACATCCTGGGAAGAGATGCAGAAGAGCTGGATCCAGCTTAAGGAGGAAAGGAATTCTCTTGAGACTAGTCTGCATGCCAGTGAAAAGAAAGTCTTGGAGCTCACTCGTCTGTTGCATGAGGAGAGGAATCTCAACACCTACATAGCTCCGAAGAGGATGCGCAGTGTATTTTGGGATTGACTTGATTTTTGTATTTTTTGCCCATGAGGCCTTGATGTATTAAACAATGACTTCTTTAATGATAACGTGTGTTCTTTTCTTGTCTACAACGAATTTGAACTTTCGAACCCTTGAATGCATTGCATACGCATTTCATACATCATGTGCATAGCAGGTTTTTCCCCTTTTCAGGTTGCTTACAGTTCTTCGCTGTTTATTTCAGCATCATGAATCCCGGATCTGAATCAACAGAGACATCAATCAAGGCTCTCCAGGCGCAGAATGCGCAGTTTCAAGAACTAATCATGGGTCTAGCTAAAGGCCAAGAAGAATTGAAGACTATGCTCCTGAAGAAGGAGAAGAAGAAGAAGAGAAGAACTGTTCTGTTCAACTCGGGCTGAAGGTTGGGCAATACTCTGCAGCATGAAGAGGCTGGTTCTTCTGTTGGCAGGAGTCCTTCTCAGGCAGAAGTCAAGGTTCCTACTCCAGTGGTCTTCGACAACGAGACGGATTTTGATGAGGAGCAGTACCCTCCTGCAGATGACAGGTACAAACAACTGGAAGACAGGTTGAAGGCTATGGAGGTGCAACAGGCACCTGGGCTGGATTTCGGAGATCTGGGTTTGTCGACGGGTGTGATCATTCCACATAAATTCAAGGCACCAACTTTCTCCAAATATGACGGGGCGTCTTGTCCCAAGCTGCATTTAAGGTCCTATGTTCGGAAAATTCAGCCGTACTCTGCGGACAAGAATCTATGGATCCACTTCTTCCAGGAGAGTCTTTCAGGGACTCATCTCGAATGGTTCTATCAGCTGGATGGGACCAAAGTTCGTAACTGGGAGGAGCTGGCTACTGCTTTCTACAAGCAGTATCAGTATAATGCCGACCTTGCCCCCACACGTACCCAACTCCAGGGTATGGCGTTAGGTGCAAGCGAAGGTTTTAAGGAGTACGCTCAGAAGTGGAGAGACCTGGCTGGCAGGGTGCAGCCACCATTAACTGATCGGGAGCTGGTTGACATGTTCTTGGGGACCCTGTCTGGGCCATTCTTCAACCATCTCATTGGGAATTCTTCTGCTGGTTTCACTGATTTGATCTTAACTGGAGAGAGAATTGAAGCGGGGTTGAAGTCTGGGAAGATTGCCAAAGGTGCATCATCATCTAGTTCGGAAAAGAAACCGTTCAAGAAAGAGTCTAGCGCCGTATATGGTTCCAGGAGATCAGAAAGACATGAACACCGCCAATCTGTCAGTGCGGTCATGATTGCTAAGCCTGCTGCCGCTCCCCGGCCAAACAATACTCAGAAGGTGGAAAGACCCCGGAGAGAATTCTCCCGTTTAAACATGACTTTGTCGCAGATCCTGCCACAGTTACTCTCAACTAATTTAGTGACTGTCAGGGAGGCGCCAAAGTTCCCCAATACTGCATCCCCCAAGTACAACCCGAATGCTCGTTGTGCTTACCATTCAGAAAGCCCGGGGCACTCTACCGATGACTGTTGGGCACTAAAGAACAAGCTGCAGGACCTCATTGACGCTAAGGAGGTACAGTTTGAGGCATCTGACAAGCCTAATGTGGTGACAGCTCCCCTGCCTGCTCATGGAGTTAACGCTATTGGTGATGAAGAGGAAGTTGATGAAACTGAGTTCGATAGCTGGATCTACCCGGCTGCTGATGGTGGACTCAACAATTGGAGCGCGAAGGACAATCTCTCTGTTTCTTTTGTTACTAAGTAATAAATTTCTTTGTTTTGTTATTTTGTAATAAACAATGATAAACTCTATGGCTCGGTGTCTTACCCGAGGCACCGTGGTTCTATTTGTGAGGGCATACAAACTGTCATTTTATACATCATGAATGAAAATCTTGGACGTTTTTCGCATTGCAAATGTTGTGTTCCTTTTCTGTCTTCCTTTCATTTACATAATTTTCAAAACAGCTGTATTTACACACACACTCACTCATACAGGTTCCAATCCACTCTGGATCTCGCTGATAACAGCTCTGCTAATGCCAATTATAACTTCGAAAATCCGATCAACTTAGCCGAAGACGAAGGTGAAGATGATTGCGAAGTGCCTGGCGAGCTTGCTAGACTGTTGCTTCAGGAGGAGAGGGCAATTCAACCCCATGAAGAGCCAGTGGAAACCATAAACCTGGGTACTGAGGCAGACAGAAAAGAGGTAAAGATTGGTGCCAACCTAGAGCTCAGCGTGAAGCAACGGTTAACCAAGATGTTACATGACTATATGGAGATCTTTGCCTGGTCCTACGAAGACATGCCAGGGTTGGATACCGATATTGTTGTCCATCATTTGCCGACTAAGGAAGACTGCCCTCCAGTTAAACAAAAGGTCCGTCGGATGCGTCCAGAGATGTCCGAGAAAATCAAAGCCGAAGTCATGAAACAGTTTGATGCCGGTTTTCTTGCAGTGACTTCTTACCCTCAGTGGGTTGCTAACGTGGTGCCGGTACCTAAAAAGGACGGCAAGGTCAGAATGTGTGTCGACTACAGAGATCTGAACAGGGCCAGCCCCAAGGATGACTTCCCCTTACCTCACATTGATGTCCTTGTTGATAACACAGCTCAGCACAAGGTGTTCTCTTTCATGGATGGTTTTTCAGGCTACAATCAGATCAAGATGGCACCTGAAGACATGGAAAAGACTACATTTGTTACTCAGTGGGGCACCTTCTGTTACAAGGTCATGCCGTTCGGGTTAAAGAATGCTGGGGCAACCTACCAACGTGCCATGGTTGCCTTATTTCATGACATGATCCACCACGAGATAGAAGTGTATGTGGACGACATGATCGCTAGGTCCCAGACTGAGGAAGAGCATCTAGATCATCTACAGAAGTTGTTCGATCGGTTGAAACTGTACAAGCTGAGATTGAACCCGAACAAGTGCACCTTCGGGGTAAGATCCGGGAAGTTACTAGGCTTCGTGGTCAGTGATAAAGGCATTCAAGTGGACCCCGCTAAGGTCAAAGCTATTCAAGAGATGCCAGTTCCTAAGACAGAGAAGGAAGTCAGAGGCTTTTTAGGACGCATGAATTACATCGCTCGATTCATCTCACATCTGACTGCTACCTGTGAGCCAATCTTCAAGCTGCTGAAGAAAGATCAGGTAGTACGTTGGAACGATGAATGCCAGGTTGCCTTCGACAGAATTAAAGAGTATCTCCAAGAACCACCTATCCTTATGCCACCGGTTGAAGGGAGACCTCTGATACTATACCTGACAGTGCTGGACAACTCAATGGGGTGTGTGATGGGGCAGCATGACGAGTCTGGCCGAAAAGAGCATGCCATTTATTACCTTAGCAAAAAGTTTACCGACTGTGAGACCCGATACTCACTGCTTGAGAAAACTTGCTGCGCTTTGGTATGGGCTGCTCGCCGGCTGAGACAGTATATGCTGACTCACACTACCTTGTTGATCTCAAAGATGGATCCGATAAAATATATATTCGAAAAGCCTGCTCTGTCTGGGAGAATTGCAAGATGGCAAATGATCTTGACGGAATACGACATTCAGTATACGACCCAGAAAGCCATCAAGGGAAGTGTATTTGCAGACCACCTGGCACATCAAGCTGTAGATGACTATCAATCAATGAACTTCGAGTTTCCGGATGAAAGCATTATGATTGTAACTGACTGTGAAGTACCTGGACCGGATGAAGGACCTGAGCCAGGATCCCGATGGTCTATGCACTTTGACGGAGCTTCCAATGCTTTGGGAAATGGTATCGGCGCCATCATCATATCCCCTCAAGGTACTCATACCCCACTCACTGCCCGGCTGTGTTTCAATTGTACCAACAACATGGCGGAGTATGAGGCGTGTATCATGGGTCTTCAAGCTGCGATCGACCTAAGGATCAAGTTTCTAAGTGTCTTCGGGGATTCCGCTCTTGTGATCAATCAGATCAAAGGAGAGTGGGATACGAAACATCCAAACCTGATTCCTTACAGAGAATGTGTGTTGACCCTGATTCCCCACTTCACAGAGATAACCTTTGAGCACTTTCCAAGGGAAGAGAATCAGTTAGCGGACGCGTTAGCTACAATGTCTTCAATGTTCAAGGTCAAATGGGATAATGATGCTCCCCGGATCATCATCTGGAAACTGGATGAACCGGCATACTGTTGTGATCTCGAAACTGAATTGGTAACTGAGAAGCCTTGGTACCACGAAGTGAAGAGATATCTGGAAGCTCAGGAATACCCTGAAGGTGCCTCTGTCAACGACAAGAAATTCCTGAGGAGGTTTGCAGCCAAGTTCTTCCTAAGCAACGGCATCTTGTACAAGCGAAACCATGATTCAACCTTACTGCGTTGTGTGGACAAAACTGAGGCAGAAAGAATCATGGAAGAGCTACATGAAGGGACCTTTGGTACGCATTCCAGTGGACATACTATGGCTAAGAAGATCCTACGGGCAGGATATTACTGGTCCACAATGGAAGCTGACTGCTACCAACACTCCAGGACATGCCACAAGTGCCAGATCTATGCAGACAAGGTGCATGTTCCTCCGGTTCCCCTGAATGTTCTGACTGCGCCTTGGCCGTTTGCAATGTGGGGCATAGACATGATCGGCGAGATAAAACCTACGGCATCCAATGGACATCGCTTCATCCTAGTGGCGATCGACTATTTTACCAAGTGGGTTGAAGCAGCATCCTATGCTACGGTAACCAAGACTGTTGTGGCACGGTTCATTCGGCACAACCTGATCTGTCGGTACGGCGTCCCTGAGCGGATTATTACAGACAACGGTACCAACCTAAACAATAAGATGATTGCTGAGCTCTGCGAACAGTTCAAGATACAGCACCACAATTCTTCTCCTTACAGACCGAAGATGAATGGGGCTGTAGAAGCAGCTAACAAAAACATCAAGAAGATCGTGCAAAAAATGACAGTGACTTACAAAGATTGGCATGAGATGTTACCGTTCGCTCTGCATGGGTACCGTACTTCAGCTAGGACGTCAACCGGGGCAACTCCTTTCTCTCTGGTTTATGGCATGGAGGCAGTCTTGCCGATCGAGGTACAAATTCCCTCTCTCCGGATAATGAAGGATGCAAATCTGAACGAAGATGATTGGATCCAGACACGACTTGATCAACTCAACCTCATTGACGAAAAGAGACTTGCTGCTATCTGTCATGGTCAGACGTATCAGAAACGGATGATCAGGGCATTTAACAAAAAGGTCAGACCACAGGAATATCAAGTTGGGGATCTGGTAATCAAGCGAATCATCCTTCCTCAGAGTGATCCAAGGGGCAAATGGACCCCTACGTATGAAGGGCCATTTGTGGTTAAGCATGTGTTCTCGGGAGGAGCAATGATCTTAACCAACATGGATGGTGACGACCTTCCTCACCCCGCCAATGCAGACATAGTTAAAAAATACTACGCATGAAAAAAGACCCGCTAGGCTGACATGCCTAGGCAAAAATTAGGGCTTCCCGTCGAACCAAAAGGGTTCGGGCAAAATGAAGGGATGAAAATGAAAAATCTGTACACCCGGCAAGTCGAAAACCTGAAAAGGCGGCTTGGGCAAAAATGGGTATCCCGGTGGACTGAAAACCCGAAAGGGCGGTCCAGGCAAAAATTAGGGATAAAAGCGTAATACTATGTCTCATTGATCACTTTGCATCCAGAATCCGGTATCTGCATCAAACTCAGACGGCATCAATCAGTCAGCTTCACCTTCAACCAAGGTCATCAAGTGATGAGACGCTCGGAGTTATAAAGGCAATAGCAGAGTTGAAACCCAGTGGATCATTCATCTTTCACACAGCTGTTTTATTTTCATTTGTACAGAACTTATATAAACTCTTTTGATCGGCGACGTACCTCTTACTAGGATGTCAGCCTCTTGTATACAAAACGCCTACTCAGGCCATTCAAAAATCAATAAAAATATATCTTCAGTTAAACGTGCCAAGTGTTTTTCTTTTTTCTGTTTTGTTTTGCGAAGAACGTCCAAGGTTCAATTTGTGATGTATGCATTGACAATAATTTGCTAACTCATAAATATTTGCATACGAAACAAAGGAATTCATTGCAGGTGACACTAGAAACAGGGGCAATAAAGAGTTGTCTGAGCAGTCTAATTGTTCTATCCTCCAAGGTACCAAGATAGGTTCAGCTAAAGAACATGACCAGTACATCTTAAATTCCCCAGAGAGTGGTTCAGCAAAGCAATACACTCTTCTCCAAGCAAATCATCAAATATCAAGGAAATTGAGTATCCACCAGGCGATCTCAAACATTCCCCAGCAGCCATACATATATTCTTAACAAGCATCCCCGGCAGTCTTGGTCTAAAGATTGTTCCCCGGCGGTATCTCAACATTCAAAGGAATCACTTCCCTGCAGTTCAAACCTCCCCAGAAGAGTCCAATCCAGTTTCCCCAGGAAAGTTGGAATTCATATCTCCCCAAGCAATAAGCTTATCCCCAGTAGATTCTGGAAGCTTATCCCCTCGCAGAGCACGAACGCGTCGTCCGGCTTTATTTAAAGAGTTATTTCCTCAATAGGATATAACTGGGTTATCCTCAGCCAAAAGCCATGGAAAGAGCGTCGTCGACAAAGTCTTCTTACCCCAGCGAAGTCCTTCAACACTTCCTATACAACAAGGGTATCCTCAGCAAGTTACTATCAACATCAAGCAAAGCATCTCTATCCCCACAGAGTATTGCTTCCCAGCATGGTCGTCAGAGTATCTTTCCTCCCCGCAGACTCTTCATTTGTCAAGTTTATTCCTCAACGGAGTTGTCTGCTCCTACCGGTATTCTTGCAGTTACCATCCCCAGCGGAAGCAAAATCTATTCTTCAACGTCAGCCCAAGATACAACTTCCCGGCACCCGTCAAGGATTCACTTTCCTAGACGAAAACATACATAAAACTTCACATACATCATCATAGCATGCATAACGCACTGCATCATATCATACGAATCTCATTTATGTTGAGAACATCATTGCTCGATCCATATCATGCATTGCATATGACTGACCTTTACCTTTCAGGAAAGATGCAGTTGAAATCCTCAATCACGTCTCAAGACTTTGACCGGTTCAGTTAAATCGACCCTAAGATTTTCCTGATGCTTATCCAGTCAAAGGCCTTCTCTGGTTCAGTCAGATCGACCCTAAGATCTCCCTGATGCTTATCCAGTTGAAGATATTTCAAGACCTAGACCGGTTCAGTTAAATCGATCCTAAGATTTTCCTGATGCTTATCCAGTCAAAGGCCTTCTCTTGGTTCAGTCAGATCGACCCTAAGATCTCCCTGATGCTTATCCAGTTGAAGATGTTTCAAGACCTAGACCGGTTCAGTTAAATCGACCCTAAGATTTTCCTGATGCTTACCCAGTCAAAGGCCTTCTCTGGTTCAGTCAGATCGACCCTAAGATCTCCCTGATGCTTATCCAGTTGAAGATGTTTCAAGACCTAGACAGGTTCAGTTAAATCGACCCTAAGATTTTCCTGATGCTTATCCAGTCAAAGGCCTTCTCTGGTTCAGTCAGATCAACCTTAAGATCTCCCTGATGCTTATCCAGTTGAAGATATTTCAAGACCTAGACCGGTTCAGTTAAATTGACCCTAAGATTTTCCTGATTCTTACCCAGTCCAAGGCCTTCTCTGGTTCAGTCAGATCGACCCTAAGATCTCCCTGATACTTATCCAGTTGAAGATGTTTCAAGACCTAGACCGGTTCAGTTAAATCGACCCTAAGATTTTCCTGATGCTTATCCAGTCAAAGGCCTTCTCTTGGTTCAGTCAGATCGACCCTAAGATCTCCCTGATACTTATCCAGTTGAAGATGTTTCAAAGGCCTCCTCTGGTTCAGTCAGATCGACCCTAAGATCTCCCTGATGCTTATCCAGTTGAAGATGTTCCAAGGCCTTCTCCGGTTCAGTCAGATCGACCCTAAGATCTCCCCGATTCTTATTCCAGTAGAAGACACCCAAGATTTTTCTCAACAAGCGTTGTTGAAGTTAAAGACACCCAAGATTTTTCTCAACAAGCGTTGTTGAAGTTAAAGTCACCCAAGGTTCTCTTACCGTTCATGCTAAGGTAGTAACCATCCCTGGTTCATTCATCGCCATTTGAAGCTCCAGATCCAGCTCCTGTAACCAGTCAGGACACATCTATACCAAGCATCTAAAATCAGCTCCTGCAACGTGTCAGGTACTCATTTTCTCTTTTGCAGGTATGCAAGTTCTCGCTAAGGAATCTCCTACGCGATCAATATCCAGATGGCATCTATAAGCCCATCATCCTATCCAGCAATCTCCAAATGGCATCTATAAGCCCATTCCACCACACTGCTATCAGGTGAGCGCAAATTTCTGGGCACTCTAGTGTTCAATCATCTTTTACCCTCGGATTACGAAAGGCACGTCGGCCAATCTGCATCCTCAGGTCTAAGAAGATTGAACAGGGGCAGCTGTTGCACCCCAAAATTTGCCCTCCCATATTCTCCAAGATTTGTCAAGTCAAGGTCACAAAATTCCCCAAGGGCTAGGCAGTTCAACTGTCTCTTATACAGTCAAAACTAGGGTTTGTGTTCTGATCAAGAAAATGAAGTTTTCAAAGGTCCAATCAAGTCTCATATGCCTACAAATGTGGTCAAGTATCCTCATATCAAGTTTCAAGGCATTCAGCTCAAAATTGCACAGTCAAAACCCTAGATTGCACTACAGTCAACTGTAGGGGCAAAATGGTCATTTGACAGTCAAAAGTTCAAATGTTTGGTCAACATATCATTTTGAAGCCACAAACATCATTTGATCAATGCTTGATCATGATTCTCAAAATTTGGCTCAGAAATCATCAAAGATGTAAAAGTTGCTATATTTGGACAGCTGAAAAAGTCAACTGAAATTGACTAGGGCATAACTTTCACATGGATTATCAGAAAAATTCCATCCAAAGCTCATTTTGAAGAGAAAGACATTTCCTACAACTCATCTTCATATTTCAAGTCCAAGAAATGCTCTCACAAAAAGTTATCAATTTCAACATTATAGGTCATTTTCAAAAGTCAACAAAAAGGGACTTTAAGTCAAAGGCCATAACTTGAGATTGGTAAATCAAAATGACATGGGACCAAAGGCATTGGTTAGAGGACTCAAAGACCTTTCCAAAATGTCCAAGAACATGTGAAAAGCTTAAAAATTGACCAAGTTATGCCTTGTGGAAGTTGGGAAATATTTGGGAATTTTGAAAAGTCAACAATTGATGCAAAAGGCCTAAAAATGCAAATGGGCCCATTTTTCTTCCAAGTTTCTTCATGCCAAGCCTATGCACGACCATTAGGCCCAAAGGGAAGTATTTTCCTCATTTTTTAATTATTTATTTGAATTTATATTAATATTAATTCATTTAAATTAATTAAATACATGAAAAATATAAATTTGACCTAAAAAAAAGCTTTTTATGCACATTCCAAGGTCAATATTTCGTGCACATCTTAAATAGGCAAGTTTTGATGAGATTTGAGCATGATTGAACCAAAATGCACATGGAAAAGATTTGGAAAAGATTTCATGAAATCAAATATTGAAAACAATGAATTCAAAGGATTTTGTGCAATATTTTTAACCTAATAGCTCCACTATATGATCAGAATCAAAGACCTAATGCCTAGAGACTGCAAGCTGCGCCCCAAGAACCCTTTGCAAATTGAAATTTTTCCATAAAACACAAATACTGAAAACTAGTTTTTAGGTCGATTCAAGCTCCAATTCTTGTGCTATCATCATCCTGAGACATCATTGAACGATTCTCAATCACTAACATCAACCAAAACGCCCTGAATTGGTACCCCTAAGTCAAACTGTACCTCAAAACTTCTGAAATCGTATAGCATGATTCAAGCATATTTTTGCATTTTTATTTATGTATTCATATTCATAATGATGTTTCTAAGCTGACCAATACATTTAATTGCATTTTTGTGCCATATATATGAATCTGCCATGATCGTCCTCTAGGGTTTACAGGTTTGCTAATTTGGGGTTTTTGAGACAAAGCAAAATTGGGGCTCAAGACCATTGCCATTGCCTTTAGCACATCCAAACGAAAAGATTCCAACCCTCGCGCTCAATTTATGAGCGTCGAGGGCCTGTTCGCTATTTTCTGTTAGATGGTATTAGGCAACGTTTGCCAAACCGTGGCCTTTGAGTTTTGTTTTACAGGGACGAAGACGATGGTGTCGTGTCACACGGGGACAGGCCAATTCAAATTTGCGCGCGTTTTAACCATTATGCGTTGGTTTTGATTTTTGTTGTTTATTAACCATAATATATTAAATGAAATGCAGTAGCTCAGTTGGTAACACGTGACATGGTTAATCCTCAAGACCTGGGTTCAAGTCCCAGGTCTGTATATATTTCATAATATTTTTCAATGCCAGTTCCCATGCAGCACAAGCACTGAAGCGCATCGTGTGTCCCCCAAATCCAAGCGTACACGCGTCCAGGGGATTCCAATCAAAGGCAAGGATTAAAGAGCACCGTGCTCTATGGTCAATACGCTAACACACGATCCAGAAAAGTCAACAAATTCAGATCTAAATGGGCCAGATTGCTGGGCCTGAACCTCCCATTTGGGGCAACACCCCACTCTGGTTTGACAATTTTATTTCTTTTTCTTATATCTTTTAATTATTATTTTAATTGTTATGTTTATTTTAATTATTGTTTATTTAATTTTTTAATCAAAATACAAAAACATCATAAAATTAAAAAATGCCCAAATAAAAATATAATTTTTTATTTTAATTATTTTCTAAATAAATGCTTGTAATTATTTAGTTTTTATTAGGTTACAAATTTAATTCCTTTTAATAACTAAAATCCAAAAGAATAGAGTTTAGGTTTAATAACTTTTTATTTTCTTTTTAATTTTTCCTTTTTTTTAGAATGATAATATTAGTTATTTAGTTTCATAAATTAAAAATTGTACATAAATAATTTAGGGTTTAATTTAGGTTTTAATTTAATTCTTTCATAATAAATAAAGAAAACATTAGAATTAGGGTTTGGACATTTTACTTTAATTATAATTAATCTTTTTTCTTATTTAATCTAAAAAATACAAAATACCAAAAAAAAAACATTTAATCTTTAATTTTAATTCCTCCTTAATTAATTCATTAACTTTAAGTATTTTTGTAAAAGGGTCCAACGCCCATTGTTTAATTTAATTGCGCATATTTACTTTATGTCGTTCATTATAATTATGTAAATCTCCCAAAGCCATGTAACTTTACTTTTCGTACTTTTATTTTATTCGCACTTTATTTATTTTCCGCTAAATCGGGTCCGGTTTAATTTTGGCGATGTGGACCCGCGCCATTTGTAATAGCCTTAGATTTATTTTTCCGCAAAGATTTTAACTGTTAATAATGACATGCAAGAATGAATGACAATAAATAAAAAACAAACGCGTAGATCACCTATACCATGAACAAGACAAAATATCTGAAAACAACACACAAGTCACACACCACCCCTAGGGTACGCCTCACTGTTGCCTTTCGAAAGGTGATCGTCGAGTAGAGGACGTCTTAGTAAGTCCTCATGATCCGGGAACCTGGCATGAGGGTAGCTTCTAAGGTATCTTCCCATTGCTCTGGTGATCACCATGTCCCGAACATCGAATTGACCCAAACACCTCCAACAGTGGTGCTACCTACCTCTCAATGGTGGGATGGCACTACTTTAAAGGACATTTACACAGACGAATTCCTTAGGGTAGGTAGGTTCTCATAGATACTTGCTCTAATTTCAAAAACAAATCAAAAATACTTTTCACACCGACACATTTTCAAAAAGCTTTCGAAAGCAATTTTTCAAACACTCTTGAGGACCGATACAAGAGTCGAACTGAAATTTTCAAAGAAACTTTTTAAAACCCACACTTGAAAAGCAAACAAACAATTTTGAAAACACAAGTGAGCAAGTATCTAAGAGCCCATGGATAACCATGGATAGAAAGGGTGCTAACACCTTCCCTTTCTATAACCTACCTCCCGAACCGAGAGCAATCTCTTTAAGGAATTTTTCTGTGCTTTTGTCCTTTCCATTTGGAGAAAATAAAAGACGGTGGCGACTCTTGCTTCCGCGACATTTCGCGAACCAGCGTTAAACAGTCAGTTCCAGATCCACCGATCACAGATGGCTCAGTGGTAGACGTGTATGTTGGCAACCCCTGGGACCTGGGTTCGATCCCAGGTCCCCACCCCCTTTCATATTGTTTTTCAGTTAATATTCATATGCAGTTTCAACGTAGTGGACCACCATACGCCTTCAAAATCAAGTTGTTCACTTGGCCAATGAGATCAATCAGAGGGCCACGATCTGGAGAGCATGGGGAACTCTAGTCAACGCGTATACATGCCAGTGGAAAAGGTCAAAGAGGCCAAAGCTATTGGGCTTAAATTGCTAACCATTTACCTCACAACTGGGGACAACCCCCCCTGAGGTTTGCAATATTTTTCTTTTTTTCATTCTTTTTTTTTATTTTCAATTATTATTCTTTTTATTAATTCTTGTAATTTAATTATTTTTCATAAAATCACAAAACAATAAAAAATCAGAAAAGAGACAAAAATTAATATTTTTATTTAATTAATATTTTTTGTAAATAAATTGCATCAATTAACTTTAGTTATTAAATTAGGTTTAATTGTAATATTTTTCTTAATAAAATCTAAAATTGGTAGAATTAGGATTTATGATAATTTTTATCCCTTTTTCTTTTCTTTCATAATAATTAAATATTTAATATTATTTACTTTTATAAATTAAAATTGCATGTAAAATAATTAGGTTTAATTTTAGGTTAAAGTTTAATACTTTCTTAACAAATAAAAAATTTAGAATTAGGATTAGTTTCTCAATTTCATTTAATTCTTTTTTCCATTAAAGTCTTAAAATACCAAAAACAAATTTCTTTTCATTTTAATTTTATTAATTTAATAATCGTTTAATTTAATTTAATTAAAAAGGGTCCAACGCCCTCGTTTCAACTTTAATTCCAATTCGCATATTTATTTTCTATTCTTTATAATATTTATGTATCTCTCCCAAGGCCATGTAACATTTTAATCTTTCGCATTTTTAATTCCTTTATTTTTCTGTCAAATCGGGTTCTGGAAATTTTGGCGATGTGGACCCGCGCCTTTTGTAATAGCTTTAGAACTTTTATTTCTCGCAATATTTTAACTGTTAACAAATGCATGCAAGAATGAATGGACAAAAATAAAAACAAGCGTATAGATCACCAATAACAGGACAAGATAAAATATCTGAATCTGACACACAAATCACACACCACCCCTAGGGTACGCCTCACTGTTGCCTTGCCTCGAAAGGTGATCGTCGAGTAGAGGATGTCTTAGTAAGTCCTCATGATCCGGGAACCTGGCATGAGGGTAGCTTCTAAGGTGTCTTCCCATTGCTCTGGTGATCACCATGTCCCAAACCTCGAATTGACCCGAACACCTCCAACGGTGGTGCTACCTACCTCTCAATGGTGGGATGGCACTACTTTAAAGGACATTTACACAGACGAATTCCTTAGGGTAGGTAGGTTCTCGTAGATACTTGCTCTAATTTCAAAAACAAATTCAAAAATACTTTTCACACCAACACATTTTCAAAAAGCTTTCGAAAGCAATTTTTCAAACACTCTTGAGGACCGATACAAGAGTCGAACTGAAATTTTCAAAGAAACTTTTTAAAACCCACAGTTGAAAAGCAAACAAACCATTTTTGAAAACACAATGAGCAAGTATCTAAGAGCCCATGGATAACCATGGATAGAAAGGGTGCTAACACCTTCCCTTTCTATAACCTACCTCCCGAACCGAGAGCAATCTCTTTAAGGAATTTTTCTCTGCTTTTGTCCTTTCCATTTGGAGAAAATAAAAGACGGTGGCGACTCTTGCTTCCGCGACATTTCGCGAACCAGCGTTAAACAGTCAGTTCCAGATCCACCGATCACAGAACTGGCGACTCTGCTGGGGACTTAAACTTAAAGTGAGGTGTACCTTAGAGTTAGTTCATAACTGTGTTTTCAATTGTATTGACTTGCTTGCTTTACTATTGTGGGTTGCATGGGAGTTACATAGATCCTAACCCGGATCTGGGGATACCCTGTTTAGGTAGCATAAGCTGTGAGGGACCTGTCTGGCGTAGACCGACACGGGTGAAACAGTGGCTTCGTTGGTGTGGCACCTTGGTTTGTACCGATATCCCTTGTGTCGCAACGAGGAGAATATGGGTCTTCTAAGGAGTCATTAAGCACCAACAACCTTAGAACCTTAAATGACACAACTTGGCCATTAGAACAGTAGCAGTATGCTACGCCCATTGAGGCTAAACTCTCGTAATGGTTCTGGCCGCAAGAAAAGATTGCGATGCTGGAGTTATGACCGATTGAGGGTAGTCAATGATATTGGGATCCCCTAAGAACCCGGTTACTTTGATAGGGCAGGTATGAACCAACCAACTTCAAGAGGGTAATACCCAGACCTCATTCTGGCCTAAACTCTAAGGGCTTCTCTTGTGTGACTTGTGTGCCTTCGTACTTGACTACTTGCATGCTTTACCTGACACATGAACTATTTGCAGGTTTTGTTTATAGTCCTTAATTGGGACTCATGACAGGTTTTACTTGAGTTTCTCGCAGGTTTCGTTTATAGTCCTTAATTGGGACTCATAACAGAGTTACTAAGTCTTGCAGGTTTTATTTATAGTCCTTAATTGGGACTCATAACAAAATATATTGAATTTCTTGCAGGGTTTGGTTTGCAGTCCTTAACTGGGACTCATGACAGGTTTACTTGAGTTTCTTGCAGGTTTCTGTTTATAGTCCTTAATAAGGGCTCATAACAGGGTTTATTCATATTACCCCATGCATCATGACATCATACCATTGCATACATCCTAACCCATTTCAAGGATCTCAAGGGCTTGTGATGCAGGTCATGATGAATCAAACATCTAGCAAGGGGCAAAGAGGATTTATTTTCCTCTAGCCAAAGTTGTCAGAGGCTATGACCCACTTGATATGGTGAGCTTTGACTCCTGAAGAAGGTTCCCCCAGCCAAGGTTGTTTGGAAAGCAAAATAAGGTTGATGACTTGAGTCAGGGGCTATGACCCACTTGATATGGTGAGCCTTTGACCCTTGGAAGAGAGACTCTCAACAAATATGAAGTTTCTTTCAATCAAGCTACCAGATCCAAATGCTAACAAATTTTCTTGTTTACCCCACGAGGTCCTTGAAAACATTACATGCATGTCATACTCATCATTGCATAACAGGTATCCTTGTTGCAGGTCACTTACCTTTTCCGCTGTTTATTTCAGCAATGGCTTCCCAACAAGACAATAAGGACTTTCTTGCTCAAGAGACCCGGTTCGGGAAAATCCTCCTGAATCTATCCAAGGGGCAGGAAGAGCTAAGGACACTTCTCATGGAGACCTTTGTCAGGAACAGTGCTGAGGATGAAAGGCTGAAACATCTGCAAGCTGAAGTGGATATAATGAAAACCCAGATGCTGGGGCAGGTGACTGCCATTCAAAGCTTAGCTCAAAGACAGGAAGAGCTTGGAGTTCTCGTCAACCAACTGCTTCAGAATAACCGACTGGGGCAAGCGTCTAAGGGTAAAAAGCCAGTCATCGTTCAACCACCTTTGAGACAAGGAGGTAAGGGGAGAGCCCCTCAAATGGCTCCAGTGTCACAAATTCAACATCACGACCAACAAAAGAGCGAGAGAAGGCAGTTCACTCGGCTCAGCATGACCTTATCCCAGATATTGCCACAGTTGCTGGAGACCAAGCTGGTAACTCTAAAAGAAGCTCCGAAGAATCAAAATACAACGTCACCGAAGTATAACCCCAACGCCCGCTGCGCTTATCACTCTGACAGCCCGGGGCATACTACAGATGATTGTTGGAGCTTGAAAAATAAGGTCCAAGACATGATCGACGCTGGAGAGATTCAGTTTAAAGTACCCAAGACTCCCTACGTGATCACTACTCCCTTGCCAAAACATGGCTAGGATTGAGAAATTTTTGTTCATTCGAATGTTCAAGTTGCAATTTTCTTTTGTTCAAACATTTACTCATATTAAACGTTGTTATTTCATTAATGCATCGCATATGTCTATTCTGAAACAATATATTCGTATTCACTAAATGCAAATTATTTTCATATTTTTTCTGATGATCAACTCTTAAATAATAATTCTAAGCCTCTTGAGGGAGGATAACGAAAACGATACCGCGATCATTACAGTATGCTTTTGAACAGACCCCGCTGATGAGGTACATGCATTGTTTCAATCCCTAAACACTGGAGTTATAAGGATGATAATCCCTCGTCAACCCCTCTGAGCCAAAGAAGTAGGAGTTTTTTTTTCATTTCGAAATTTAAAACCCTTAATCATAACCTGGGGCAGGGTAGTCTCTCAGTTGATCCAAGTGCATAACAAATGGCACCAAAGAAGTCCTTACAAAACGAAGAAAGACAGTGATGGTTCCGAATAATCAATAAAGAAAGGCAGTCATTATCTCAAAAAATAAATAAAAAAACCCATTAAGTCAAAACCCATGAAGGAGACTTACAAAACTGGGGCATCCCGCTGACTGTGATTCCAAAAAAGGAAACAGTTCAGGCAAAAAAGAAAGGGATAACAAAAATCAAAAAAAGAAAGAGGTCCTACAAACCCTCAACAAAAAAGGAATGACTGCCTATTCAAAATAAACTGTCAATATCCGAACCATCACCGGAAGATCAGAGCAAAGACTCAAATAAGGTCTAACGCACAATCAACTGAGCTTAGGTTTGAAGAACATCACGAAGAGCGGGTGGGTACAAATAATTTGAGCCTTATCCTTTGTTTCTTAAACCGTGAACCAGGCCACGTTATAACCCTTAAAAGTCCTAGCTGAAGCACGAGTTTGTTCGAAAGCATACTGTTACGAAAGGTATCCTGACTCCTTAAGGCCTACAGTAAATACAGAGTTGACATCACGTTTTACAAACATTCACTTGTTTTATGAAAAAGAATGCATTTTCAAAATCTTCAAGACAGACATAAGCTTTGCATTTTTAACATAACTTTGTTTGCATATGACTTTTTGTTTGAACAGCAGGAAAATTCGCACGATGAATACCTAGTGAACAAAAGCATTTCCAATCAAGGGGCATGGTATGACTATTGTCCATCATCTGGGGCAGTTAAGTCAAGATTCGGAGAATCTCTCAAAGGCCAAATAGCCTGGGGCAAATCTCCGCCTGAGTCACTTGGGGCACTCCAACAACGAACCTTGCCTGATCAAATACCTTCTGGTGGCATGACAAAACACTTCTAACAGGGGCAACTCCCTACATTCTGAGAGCGTGGACATAGTTGAAAAAAGTACTACGCATAATCAAAGACCCACTAGGTTGACATACCTAGGCAAAAATAAGGGCTTCCCGGCGAACCAAAAGGGTTCGGGCAAAATGAAGGGATGAAATGAAAAATCTGTACACCCGACAAGTCGAAAACCTGAAAAGGCGGCTTGGGCAAAAATGGGTATCCCGGTGGACTGAAAACCCGAAAGGGCGGTCCAGGCAAAAGTTAGGGATCAAAGCGTACGACTATGTCCCGTCATCTTGTCACCTACCTACCAGAAGTAGGTTTGTCCATCAACAACTTTCAGCACCTCACAGGTCTTCCTCTCCCACCTTAGAAACAGGGGCAATAATGAGTTGCCCAAGCAATCTAATTGTTCTATCCTCCAAGGTACCAAGATAGGTTCAGCTAAAGAACATAACCGGCATATCTTAATTCCCCAGAGAGTACGTCAGCAAGTCAACATACTCTTCTCAAGCAAAGTTACAGTCAGTCTTAGGGAAGTTGGGTATATTCCCGTAGATCTCAACATTCCCCAGCAGCATATATACATGTATTCTTGACAAGCATCCCTGGCAGTCTTGGCCTAAAGATTGTTTCCCCGGCGGTATACCAGCATTCAGGGGAGTCATCTTCCCGACACAGTTCAAAACTTCCCCAGGAGAGTCCAGCCAAGTTTCCCCAGGAAAGTTGGAATCCATCTCCCCAAGCAGTAAGCTTATCCCCAATAGATTCTGGAAGCTTATCCCCGCAGAGCACGAGCGCGTCTCCCGGCTTTATTTAAAGAGTTATTTCCTTACCAGGATATAACTGGGTTATCCTCAGCCAAAAGCCACGGAAAGGTCGTCGTCAACACAGGTCCTTCTTATCCCCAACGAAGTCTATTAACACTTCCAACACAGCAAAGATATCCCCAGCAAGTTATTATCAACAACTCAGCAAAGTATCTCTCTCCCCACAGAGTATTGCTTCCCAACAAAATCGTTAGAGTACTTTCCTCCCTGCAGAGTTATTCCATTCGCCAAGCTTATTCCCCAACGGAGTTATCTTCTCCCAACCGGTATCCTTGCAATTATCATCCCCAGCGGAAGCAAAATCCATTCTTCAACATCAGCCCAGGAGTGACTTCCCGGCACCCGTCAAGGATTTACTTTCCTAGACGAAAAAATACATTCATAAACATCTTCATACATTATAGCATGCATATACGCATCATGAACATACAACCTCACGTATTCAGAGAGCATCTCGCACGTCATACCACATGACATCGCATACAACTAACGCTTGTCTTTTCAGGACAAAAGTACAAAAATGATTCCCATCAATGGTCGCAACTAAAGATCCGATTCCTGAATCTTGCCAGGGTGTATCTGTTGATGACCAATTACCAGATCCGATTCCTGTATCTTGCCAGGGTGTGTCTGAAGAGTTCGAGGATCCGATACCTGAATCTTGCCAGGGTGCATCCGTTGAAGACTAACATTACCAGATCCGATTCCTGTATCTTGCCAGGGTGTGTCTGAAGAGTTCGAGGATCCGATGCCTGAATCTTGCCAGGGTGTATCCGTTGAAGACTAACATTACCAGATCCGATTCCTGTATCTTGCCAGGGTGTGTCTGAAGAGTTCGAGGATCCGATGCCTGAATCTTGCCAGGGTGTATCCGTTGAAGACTAACATTACCAGATCTGATTCCTGTATCTTGCCAGGGTGTGTCTGAAGAGTTCGAGGATCCGATGCCTGAACCTTGCCAGGGTGTATCCGTTGAAGACTAGCATTACCAGATCAGATTCCTGTATCTTGCCAGGGTGTGTCTGAAGAGTTCGAGGATCCGATGCCTGAATCTTGCCAGGGTGTATCCGTTGAAGACTAACATTACCAGATCCGATTCCTGTATCTTGCCAGGATGTGTCTGAAGAGTTCGAGGATCCGATGCCTGAACCTTGCCAGGGTGTATCCGTTGAAGACTAACATTACCAGATCCGATTCCTGTATCTTGCCAGGGTGTGTCTGAAGAGTTCGAGGATCCGATGTCTGAACCTTGCCAGGGTGTATCCGTTGAAGACTAACATTACCAGATCCGATTCTTGTATCTGGCCAGGGTGTGTCTGAAGAGTTCGAGGATCCGATACCTGAATCTTGCCAGGGTGTATCCGTTGAAGACTAACATTACCAGATCTGATTCCTGTATCTTGCCAGGGTGTGTCTGAAGAGTTCGAGGATCCGATACCTGAATCTTGCCAGGGTGTATCCGTTGAAGACTAGCATTACCAGATCCGATTCCTGTATCTTGCCAGGGTGTGTCTGAAGAGTTCGAGGATCTGATGCCTGAACCTTGCCAGGGTGTATCCGTTGAAGACTAACATTACCAGATCCGATTCCTGTATCTGGCCAGGGTGTGTCTGGAGAGTTCAAGGATCCGATACCTGAATCTTGCCAGGGTGTATCCGTTGAAGACTAACATTACCAGATCCGATTCTTGTATCTTGCCAGGGTGTGCCTGAAGAGTTCGAGGATCCGATACCTGAAGCTTGCCAGGGTGTATCCGTTGAAGACTAGCATTACCAGATCCGATTCCTGTATCTTGCCAGGGTGTGTCTGAAGAGTTCGAGGATCCGATGCCTGAATCTTGCCAGGGTGTATCCGTTGAAGACTAACATTACCAGACTCGATTCCTGTATCTCGCCAGGGCACGTCTGAAGGGTTTAAAGATTCAGCTCCTGTAACCAGTCAGGACACATCTATACAAAGCATCTGAAAACCAGATCCTGCAACATGTCAGGTACTCATTTTTCTTTTGCAGGTACGCAAGTTCTCGCTAAGGAATCTCTTACGCGATCAACATCTAGATGGCATCTATAAGCCCATCATCCTATTCATCAATCTCTAAATGGCATCTATAAGCCCATTTCCACCATCACTGCTACTATGTGAGCGCAAATTTCTGGGCACTCTAGTGTTCAATCATCTTCCACCCTCGGATTACGAAAGGCACGTCAGCCAATCTGCATCCTCAGGTCTAAGAAGATTGAACAGGGGCAACTGTTGTACCCCAAAATTTTCCCTCCCATATTCTTCAAGAAATTGCCAAGTCATGCTTCAAAATTCCCCAAGGGTTGCACAGTTCAAGGGCCTCCTAACAGTCAAAATTAGGGTTTTGGTTCTGATCAAGAAAATGAAGTTTTCAAGAGTCCAATCAAGTCCCACATGCCTATAAATATGGTCAAGCATCCTCATACCAAGTTTCAAGACTTTCAGCACAAAATTGCACAGTCAAAACCCTAATTGCACTACAGTCAACTGTAGGGGCAAAATGGTCATTTGACAGTCAAAAGTCCAAATTTTTGGTCAACGTCTCATTTTGAAGCCACAAACATCATTTGATCAATGCTTGATCATGATTCTCAAAGTTTGGCTCAAAAATCATCAAGATGCAAAAGTTTCCTTATTTGGACAGTTGAAAAAGTCAACTGTAAATTGACCAGGGCATAACTTTCACATGGATTATCAGAAAAATTCCATCCAAAGCTCATTTTGAAGAGAAAGACATTTCCTACAACTCCTCTTCATACTTCAAGTCCAAGAAATGCTCTCACAAAAAGTTATCAATTTCAACATTATAGGTCATTTTCAAAAGTCAACAAAAAGGGACTTTAAGTCAAAGGCCATAACTTGAGATTGGTAAATCAAAATGACATGGGACCAAATGCATTGGTTAGAGGACTAAAAGACCTTTCCAAAATGTCCAAGAACATGAGCAAAGCTTAAAAATTGAGCAAGTTATGCCTTGTGGAAGTTGGGAAATTTTTGGATATTTTGAAAAGTCAACATTGATTCAAATGACCTAAAATTGCTAATGGGCCTCTTTTTCTTCCACAATTCATTATCCAAGGCATGTGAACGACTACTTGGCCCAAAGGGAAGTTTTTATTCATTTTTATTTATTTATTTGGATTTTTATTATTAATAATTCATTTAAATTAAAATAAATACATGAAAAATACTAAACCTAGGTTTTAAATCTTTTTATGCATAATATATACTCAAGATTTCGTGTCTAACCAAATATAGAAAGAATCAATTGAATTGGTCATGATTTGGTAGAAGTTTGCATGAAAAAAGATTTGAAAATCATGGTTTAAAAATCAAATATCATATTCATCAATTCATGGATTTTGGATCAATTTTCTTTGACCTAATCATTCATACACATATAAGGATGCAAACCCTCATGCCTTTGACCTCTCAGCTGCGCATAAACTCCATTATCAAACTCACACTTTTAGCTTGAAAACTCAAAACTGAAAATACACTTGTAGGTCGTTTCAAGCCACAACACTGATTCCATTGCATCCCTGGGACATCAAGCAACGTACCTGGATCAAGAACACCGTCCCTAACCCTTTGAATCATTATACAGAAGTCAAGCTTTTTCCCTTTTTTTTCATAATCGTATTCTACAATTTCAGCACATTCATTGCATTTTGTTCATGAATTCTTATTAATTAACTGATTCTGAAGCTAACCCAATTGCTTAATTGTGTTTTTATCACCTCTATGCGAATCTACCATTGTCGTATTTTAGGGTTTATGAAGCTTTGAATTGGGGGTTTTTGAATACAGCAAAATTGGAACATCACAATGCCATAAACGCAACCAGCATGCTTGGACGAAAAGATTAGATGCCTCGCGCCTAATTTATATGACTCCAGGGCCTATTCGCTATTTTCCAGAAACGTGCCTAAGGGAATGGTTCAAAAACCGTTGCCTGTTTCTTTTATGTTTCAGAAAAAAATCATGAAGAAGGAAGATGATGAAGTGTCCATCAATGGTTGGATCATTTAAATTCTTCGCGCGTTTTTGAGCCACTGACTACTTTTCTCTTATAATAATTACTGGTCATTATATAATAAACGCGCGTTGGATGGCTCAGTGGTAGACGTGTATGCTGGCAACCCCTGGGACCTGGGTTCGATCCCAGGTCCCCACCCCCTTTCATATTGTTTTTCAGTTAATATTCATATGCAGTTTCAACGTAGTGGACCACCATACGCCTTCAAAATCAAGCTGTTCACTTGGCCAATGAGATCAATCAGAGGGCCACAATCTGGAGAGCATGGGGAACTCTAGTCAACGCGTATACATGCCAGTGGAAAAGGTCAAAGAGGCCAAAGCTATTGGGCTTAAATTGCTAACCATTTACCTCACAACTGGGGACAACCCCCCCTGAGGTTTGCAATATTTTTCTTTTTTTCATTCTTTTTTTTTATTTTCAATTATTATTCTTTTTATTAATTCTTGTAATTTAATTATTTTTCATAAAATCACAAAACAATAAAAAATCAGAAAAGAGACAAAAATTAATATTTTTATTTAATTAATATTTTTTGTAAATAAATTGCATCAATTAACTTTAGTTATTAAATTAGGTTTAATTGTAATATTTTTCTTAATAAAATCTAAAATTGGTAGAATTAGGATTTATGATAATTTTTATCCCTTTTTCTTTTCTTTCATAATAATTAAATATTTAATATTATTTACTTTTATAAATTAAAATTGCATGTAAAATAATTAGGTTTAATTTTAGGTTAAAGTTTAATACTTTCTTAACAAATAAAAAATTTAGAATTAGGATTAGTTTCTCAATTTCATTTAATTCTTTTTTCCATTAAAGTCTTAAAATACAAAAAACAAATTTCTTTTCATTTTAATTTTATTAATTTAATAATCGTTTAATTTAATTTAATTAAAAAGGGTCCAACGCCCTCGTTTCAACTTTAATTCCAATTCGCATATTTATTTTCTATTCTTTATAATATTTATGTATCTCTCCCAAGGCCATGTAACATTTTAATCTTTCGCATTTTTAATTCCTTTATTTTTCTGTCAAATCGGGTTCTGGAAATTTTGGCGATGTGGACCCGCGCCTTTTGTAATAGCTTTAGAACTTTTATTTCTCGCAATATTTTAACTGTTAACAAATGCATGCAAGAATGAATGGACAAAAATAAAAACAAGCGTATAGATCACCAATAACAGGACAAGATAAAATATCTGAATCTGACACACAAATCACACACCACCCCTAGGGTACGCCTCACTGTTGCCTTGCCTCGAAAGGTGATCGTCGAGTAGAGGATGTCTTAGTAAGTCCTCATGATCCGGGAACCTGGCATGAGGGTAGCTTCTAAGGTGTCTTCCCATTGCTCTGGTGATCACCATGTCCCAAACCTCGAATTGACCCGAACACCTCCAACGGTGGTGCTACCTACCTCTCAATGGTGGGATGGCACTACTTTAAAGGACATTTACACAGACGAATTCCTTAGGGTAGGTAGGTTCTCGTAGATACTTGCTCTAATTTCAAAAACAAATTCAAAAATACCTTTCACACCAACACATTTTCAAAAAGCTTTCGAAAGCAATTTTTCAAACACTCTTGAGGACCGATACAAGAGTCGAACTGAAATTTTCAAAGAAACTTTTTAAAACCCACAGTTGAAAAGCAAACAAACCATTTTTGAAAACATAATGAGCAAGTATCTAAGAGCCCATGGATAACCATGGATAGAAAGGGTGCTAACACCTTCCCTTTCTATAACCTACCTCCCGAACCGAGAGCAATCTCTTTAAGGAATTTTTCTGTGCTTTTGTCCTTTCCATTTGGAGAAAATAAAAGACGGTGGCGACTCTTGCTTCCGCGACATTTCGCGAACCAGCGTTAAACAGACAGTTCCAGATCCACCGATCACACCTACGGGTGATCTTAGGTTCGACGATGATCTAAGGAAGAACCTAGCCTACGGGCGATCTCAGGTTCTATGATGGAAACATGGGCTACAACATGACGAGTGTTTAGATAAGAGACACGGACAAGTGTTTGGATCAATACGGACGGGTATTGAGAAATGATACAGACGAGTACCAAGGAAAGTTTAAACACGGACGAGTGTTTGGGAGACTGACACAGATGAGTGTTTGAAGACCGACACAGACGAGTGTTGGGTTTAGACTTGGCGTATTGATTTTGCTGGGCATTGAAAAGGGGAAGGTCATCGACTGGGGATTTTGGGAATGATATCCTATTGTATGGATGTATTGTTGTCTTTGGATGATTCAGGTCTTTCGTGCAAGGTACCTGATCTGGCTTATGCTTCGTATTCATGTTTGAATTTCTTTTTCCGCAAAGATCCACTCTGATGGATCAGCTACGCGCTTTTGAAGATGCAATGTTATGTAATGATAATTATATGCAATGCAAAGAAATAGACTTCATGGGGATAAGCGAAAGCTCGCTGGGAACCATTGCTCATCACTGGGGATGCCAATACATATCGGTGCTGGAAACCTGCAGTACCAAAGATTGTTCGGGATACTGGTAAGAATTTGCACTAGGAGCTCATAATACCGCAAATTATTGATGACTCTACTGAAGATTGAATTGCCGACGAAGCGAGTTTACCGGTACGCTGCTGAATTCTGAATTGTGTTGTTGGGGAAGAGATAATTTGGCCATACTTCCGTACACCCTAAACCGTTGAGAGGATGATAGGACTGAATATGCAAAAGAATGGATTCCAAACACCATGTGAATCACTTCGAATACATGCCCCAAGTTTACGCACACTGGGGAATTGCCTCTTGAATCACTTGAGGATAAGAGATGGGCATGGACACCCGCGAATGCCCCGGTTTAGCTCTACGGATGCCCCCGTTTAGCTCCACTGGGGATGTTCTTGATTAACTCCACTGGGGATGCACTTGCGCGTGCCGAGTCAAATGACGACTCCGAATTTCCAAATTCAATTGGGGAATCAGGTTTGAAATTGTCTGTAGTAGATGAAGGCATCTTCGTACGCTGGCGAGGTCAGGGTGACCATTATAATTATAATGCTTTTGACCTGATTGTAGTCGTTTCGTACAACATAATTGGCTTGAGCAACCTTGCAAGTATGGATGAGGAATGCCCCTATCTGGAGGATCTCTGAGAAGATCTATGCTGAATAGAAGACTAGAAGATTCGTGCCACAATATGATATGAGGTTGCTTGCCCCAATGTCTTGAGTCACGAAATAAACTGCTCTTGATTACAGCTTTCTTGGAGAGATTTGTCGAATCTCGACGTAACTTCCCCAGGTTGAATGAATTCTGAATAGATTTCTCGATGTGATAGCCTCTGATTGATCGAGCTTGAAGGTATTTATCGATGTGATAGATTCTGATTAGTCAAGCTTTGAGGGAATGCCCCAGATTTGGCTGACCTCAGAGAGATTGACTCTTGACTTGATTTCCCCAGATTGGAGGACTCTGATAACTTCATCCCTGAAGGGTACTCAGACTGTGAAGCACCAAGATGATTTCTCTTGACAGAATCTCTGGATAACATGCCCCTGGATAAGTCCTTTTTCTTGTAACAGCTAACTCTTGCTTCAACAGGGTATTCAAGCCTCTCTTCTCTGAAAAGATTGAGCTCTTTACCAATTGTTCATTGTGTAAACTTACTTGATGTCGATCAGTTGTTTTGTATGCAGAAGAATGTTTATTACGAGAATGATAATTCTAATGCAACACATACGTAAGTCTTGAAGTTTGAAAAAACTTTGAATGAAATGACGTCACAACTCTGTTATGAACGAGTCACTAGCTAGAGAGAAACATTTGCAAATTCTTTTTTTGAAAGATAATGCAAGCATATGATGCCAACACAGATATTCAAATGTACCTCTTAGGAGTCATTTAAATTCTATCTCGTTGTAGCACGCTTTCGAATTGACCCATGCTTCAATTAGGAATTTGAAAGGGTTGTAAAGTGGCCTGGTTCACGGTTTAAGAAACAAGGATTTAAGGCTAAAAATTATTTGGTGCCCACCCATTCTCCATGATGTTCTCCATTCCTACGTTCAGTTGACCCGATACAAGCATTCATCTCTCTAGAAGAGTTTGTGATGGTTGAGGAACCACTGAGTCTTCTTGGACACAACAGTCACTAACTTCTGATTTTGGTGTCTGATCATACAACTTTGTTCTTTGATGAGGATTTTCATTGGTAATAATTTTCTTGCCTTTTAGGCTTTTCAATTTCCTTCTTGCTTTCCCTAATTTTTTCCTGGACAAATTATTTTGAATTTCGATTTGGAAGTTCAGCGGGATGCCCCAACTTTTGCCTAAGAAACTTGTTTTCAAGTTTCAACTTAGCGGGGATTTTGTTTCTTTCTTATTCATATTTTCCATTCCGAACAAGTCGTTGGTCTTTGTGTTGTCTTTGATTTATTGGAAGTGACCGTGACTGTCTGAGTCTTTGGTAGATGAGGGATAGCATTATCGTATCATCATCTGATCTCGGCTTCTTGATTTGCGAGAGATACCCATTGGGATATTGTCAATAGACGCACATTGCTGATAGATGAGGGTTAAACATTGTGGTTTTGACTTTCCTCAACCTTTTGATGGATAACCATTGTTGTATCCTTGGATGCACACTCTTGATGAGTTCTGAACGCTTGATCAGATTAACTGAACACTACCCGCCCCAGGGTTAAAATGAGGGTTTTTTCTGAACAGAAAAGAAACTCCTACTTCGAAGGCTCAGAGGGGTTAACGAGGGTCTATCTCCCTTATATCTCCGGTGTTTAGGGATTGAAACAAGGCTTGTACATCGTCAACAGGGTCTTACTCAAAAGCGTACCAACCAGAGATTTTACGTTTTTAGATTATCGTCATCCTCCCTCCAATATTTACCTAAGCATAAGACTAGGAATTTTGGCATCAGTATGCAAGTAAAACATTTAAAGAGTAATAACAAATTAATGAATAAAAACAATAGAACACTTCAAGACAAGCATACTTATTGCATTAAAATTTTCATTCAAAAATAGGCAAGTTTTTATATACAAGCAATGTTTAAACAAACAAGCAAGAATGCAAATGAAAATGCAGTAAAGAAGCCAATGATTTCCATATTTGAGGAGACTTGACTCCGTATGGATTTCTTGATTTTGACGACTTTCTGTAGTCTTGATGCTTGAATAGGCGAAAGAATTCCCCTTCTGATCTGATTTGCACACAACAGTCTCTGAATTGATCCCGTCTTGGACATTGTCTCTGGATGACATACCTTCAATCGAATGGCCAGGTGCCCCAGTATAATATGCATAGAAGGTTCTTTCAGGAGAACGAATGAATACTTTACCAAGCGAACCGGTACAAACTACATCACCAAGCATATCATGTCTTAAAGAAATAATACAGTTCGTCCTCTATCAGAACAAAGGAGACATCCAGTTGGAGAGAAAGATCCCAACAGTTGGCCAAATAGGAATTAGACTTTTGGAAGAGACGCCAAACAGGTGTTGGGCTTTATACTTCAACCCCTTTACAATCTTCGATATCAAAACTGGGTGTCCCAGAATAGGGGATACATCTAGCATGTGTATCACAATCAGAAGAGATGTTTGTGGGAAGAGGACCCCGAAGATCAAAGCTTTGTCTAACTTCCACCAGGAGAGGAAATAACTGGATGTAATGCGCTGGAGTCGCATCACCATGCTCATCAGGCTTCTTCTGTTTTCTCTTAAAATCTTTTTTCCATGAAGTCGATAGGGGAAGAAAGATTTGTTGATGTTGAACAAATCAGGGGATGCAAGACTGTGGAGAACGCCCTTGATTAAAAAGTTTGATGTCCCAGTGTGGCAACCACATTTGACGTTGGTCAACAAGAATGAAGCACTAATATAAGATCTCATAGTAAATGGGAACCATCTGCTGATAAGAGGTTTCAAGGACTCAAGAATGTGTAGCACTCCATGGTTGAAAGCAATCCCCAAAAGATGAGGAGAAGAGAGAACGTGTTGTGGCAGTAAGTGTTGACATCCTCATTAAAGCTTTCATGACCTGGTTTATCTGAGTCTCCAATCAATTATCTTCCTTCTCGAGGAAATTTTTTTTTACCACGGACCAAAGCTTACGTGGATATCATTCGAAGTTATTCCATAACTGATCTCTGAGCATGTGATAGTAAGAATCAAGTCTGAACCTCTGAAGAAAGCCCCAAGTCTGAATAATAATCCCCAATCTTCGAGTATCTGTTATGAACGCATGAATATGCATGGGGTGCATGAATGAATTCCATGTCATGTTATGTCATTTCCAAGGGATTTACATGTTTTAATATTGATTTTACGCAAGTAAAAGATGGAAAGGTTTAGCACAAGAATTGCAAATGTTATTCCTTGGAGATAACATAACATGTATATTAAGCATGTGGTTAACCATGTTTTGTATGCAAAGACATGGGATCAAAGGGGATCAAGGTTCCATCATTCCTGAATATGATTGTTGCACTGTTCGGAATCATATGAATACCATCAAGTCAAAGGTTTGGTATAGCTTCCGCAGATATAAGAACCGAGTTCCATGTAGATCATCAATTGTATGGGATCAAGGCTTCTGGACCACTGTATATTGTTGAGCCTTTTCTGGACATGCTGGGAATACCAAGATCAAAGGCTCGAATGAACCTCCAAGTGAACAAGTCAGGAACTCATAAAATAAATATGAGAACCATACAGTTACCAATAAAATATAGCGTCTGAATAAGTCACCAACAATATATAGCATCTGAATAAGTCACCAATAGGAATCCAGAACATAATCATTAGAACCAATAGTCACTGTCTGAGCATAGTCACCATCTGAACATGAGTAACCATCTGAACATAGTCACCATCTTTACCTGTGATAAAATAATTCCCTCCCCACTAACGGGTGAAAACTAGGTCAAGGTAAGGTCGTGGTAACTCAGAATCGAGGGTACTCCTGAAAAACTATCATCGTATCACCTACGTGAAAACGATAGCCCCTCATTTGTACCTCATATGAGTATGCACGACATGGCGGCGATAGTGAGACCTAAGTCAACTAGCCGTTCATGTTCCACTCTATTCCTAGGGTACCTATGATATACAACTCTGGCTTGGGTATTGGGCCTTTTACCTCAATAGTAACACCCACCCAATAAGAAGCAGATCCAGTACAATAGTATTATATGGAAGACGGTAAAATGCAATGCATACATATGCTCAAGTATATACAGAATGAATGAACAAACTGAATGCATAAAGATAAACACCCAAAGAAAAGAAGATCAAGAGCTAGAGGCGACTCCGGGATGGACCACCATTTGGTCGACCTGTCCCCAATGAAGTCGCCAGCTGAAACAACCGGCTGAAAATCATCAAATAATGAAGTTTCCATCGAACGTCTTTTATCCCACATGTAGGGAAAGGTAAACATCGAGAAAACCTGAGAAGGGAGAGTCACGATCTTGCGACTGAGAGATCGGGTAAGGGAGTCTGTTACGCGAGGGTAAGGTATTAGCACCCCACACGCCCGTAGTACTCTACGGTATCCACTCTTGTTATCTGTCTTATGGGTGTGTTTAATATATGCTTACTGTTTACTATACTACTGAAGGGAGAATGCATGCAAAAGAAAGGAGAAAAGAATGTAGGGAAAATAAAATTATGCTCGCTTGGGCCCTACCCCAATGCCTACGTATCCTTTTTAATGAATCAGAGCTACCCTGGTTCGGCTCATATGTTTTTGTTTGTTTGTGTTTTTTACGGACAAAGTTAATTCCTCCTTCTGTCGTAGCTCGATCTTTGGAGACTTATGCGTTGGCATAGAAGTAAATTAATCACGTCCTTACCTGAAAAGGGTTTTAGAGAAAAGGTGCTCGAGCGCATAAAATGATTTGAATTGGTTTGTATTTTATTACCTTAAAAAAGGGTTTAAGTATGATTAGCATGTTTTTGATTTGCTAAGAAAAGAAGTTTTAGTTTTAGATGCTAGGATGCAAAAAGGGAAGAAAAGAGTCTAAGGGAGACTAGCCTATCTCTAACCTAATTTTATCATACAATGGTGGTCCTAAGGTTTGGATTAACAAAAGGGAAACGTCTACCTAATGTTAGCATGCATGGTTTGCAACCTAAGGTCTAACTCGCATCCGAACGGAGCAAGCGCGTCCTAAGGGAACATGGTATGTACAGGGATAAAGCAAGCAAGCCGATAAACTCAAGAGAGTGAACCTAGAGAGATCTTATCTAAGTTAGCATGCCAAAGAAAGTCTAACAAAACCATCCTATAGGGAACATGCAATGAGAGCGAAGTCGTGATCTCAATTTCTAAATTGAGTGTCTCATTGATCAACTAGAAATAAAGGAAAGCGATAAAATCCTATAGGGAGCATGCACTGAGATAGAAGTCGTGATCTCAATTTCTAAATTGAGTGACTCATCGATCAACAAGAAAGTAAACAAACACAAGCACAACACATATAGCAAATGAAGTGCGGAATGACTGCTACAGTTCTTTAAACAGCAACTTCGAGCGCACGCTCTTTATTTCCTACTTCTCATGGTATCTAAAAAATCAGTAAGTAAGCATAATAAAGTGCGAAGAAATACAAAGGTAGTAGCGGTGACTACCAAAGCGAGCAAGTCGTTAAGAGCAGACGAAAGCACTGAAGATGTAGGGAGTACGCGTCGAGCAAGCTTCACCAAGAAACAAACAGAGTCAGAAACAATATCCAACTAAGATAAAGGTAAACGCGTGTTGCGAATGCGATGCATAATCAGAAGTTCCTGTGCAAAGTATCACAAAATATCACATGTATGAGGAAAACATATAATATGATATGAATTTCTCAGGACGATGAGAAATAAAGCGCATCGCATCAGAAGCGAGCATAAGTCATATTCTTCTATCACCTAACTACTTGTTATGTTACATAATCGAAAGAAAAAAGAACGTAACTTGCACAATGAACAAACGCGTCAAAATAACGAGACACGGCGGTATGGAAATATGGATAAAACTAAAAGAAATAGTATTTTATTGTTAGTATTTATGTAAGAAAAATTATAAAAACTTAATTTTTTAAATCAATTAAAAGGGTCTAAGTTTTATTGATTTTGTAGTTTTCTTGTCACAAAGAAAATAAAATAAAATCCTAAATCTAAGAAAGGTAGGATCAGGGGTGTATGTTGGAATCTGGATGGTAAGCTCAATATTTCAGAATTCTGGTTTAGGCCCAATTAGAACGAAGTCCAAGAGCTATTTTTGGTGCATAATTCTGGATTCCAAAAAAACAACACGACAGTGGGCTGAGAGGAATATGGTTTGATCCAGAACCAGTTTTTTATACTATTTTCCAAAAATCTCAACAGGCTTAAGTGAACCATCAAAGCCCAACGAAAATAGCCACTTAGTCCAAACATTTTCTTATTGATGCTAGGGTTCAGTAAAAAATTTCTTCCATCTTCATCATGCCAAACAACCTCATTCCTTTTCTTTGTTACTGTGATCGCGCATGAACTTCTCTCTGCCGTCTCCACCATCCCGCTTTTCGGCCATCACAAGTTTGTTACATCTTCAGACGTTCTCAACCTTGTCTCAATCTCTCTTCTCCAACGAACTCACTTCATATTAAAATTGATTCAAACAAACAAGCAACGCAAATACATATGCCACAAACATACGAAAACGATAAAAGCAGAGAAAACTCAGAAGGATCAAGAGACTTACCAACTAGAGCTGCTCTGGTGGCTCTTCAACAACGACACTGATGAAGATAAGAAAAACCAGAGGCAAATGAAGTAATTCTTTGATTCTTACTTATTTTGTTGTTGCTTCTAAGTTTTTGCTCCTCGATTTGTGCGTTCTTGACGTGTTTCTTGTTATCGCTTCTGTTGTAGAGTGAAGTAGTGAAGTTGATGTGCATTAGATGAAACCGTTAAAGGTAAAAGATGATTGAAGGTGCTGCGACGAAATAGGTTACAGAAGCTTTAAGGAGCAAGGTTGATGATGGAGGATGAAGGTTGCGATGTAGAGAGGATGCAGAGTATATGGAGAGTTTGTTGAGAAGGGAAGATGGTGGAAGATGAAGCTTCTTTCCAAGACAAGATCTGAGAAATAAACTCAGAGAATTGAGATGAAGATTCCAAGTTTGCAGAGAAGCTTTTTTCAGAATTTTGTTGATGATTCTCCTTAAGGGTTAAGAATTGATGAAGATGAAGACGAGAGCAGAAGAAAGAAGTTGATGGTGATTCTTCAGAGAGTTTTTGGTGATTTTTTCAATATCGATTTTCCTCTGACCTTTTTGTGAACGAAATATGTTATCCCTTTCTGTTATAGGTGTGAGAGTTAGTTACAGGGCTGTTATAAACAGTTGGACAGTTAGAGAAATCTTAGCCATTGGATCTGAAGTTTACGTTATGGAATGAAGGGAGGAGATTGAGGCAAATATGAAGTTAGTTATGGGCTTGATAAATGTTAACTGTGAAGCTCCAACTGATATGCTTCTAATTTGTTACTCTTTCTGCTTTTCTCATTTCCTGATTTTCCAGATTTTTTATATCAACTCATGATTTTCTTTGTCCATAACTGATGCAGGGCGAGTTTGGTCTTGCTTGGAACTAATTTATTGTTGAACCAATTTTTTATTTTCGATTTATTAATTGATTTTATGTGTATGTTTTCCCGAACAGGTATATTGTTGAACCGGTTTAGATACAGGGCTTCCTCATGTTGCAGGTTCTTGCTTCTTGTAGCAGCATGCTTCTATTGTGAAGTGATCACAAAAGGCCATGGCGACAACACTCGAAGAACATGAAAATCATGGTGCTTTGGCCTAGCAATATGGGTCGTCAATAATAGGCTTAAACATATTTGTATACTTTTCTATGCATGGTAATGGTATTTGTAACTCTTGGGCAGGATTCGAGTTGTAATTCATGGCATAATCAGGTTATTATTGAAGATTTAGTGAACATAGGTGTAGGATGGGATTTAGGATGGTATTGTAACTTTCACTTGAAGTTGTAATGGAATTTTGTAATAGCATGTATGAACTTTTATTTTGATGGAATTAATTGAAACATGAATGAACTTGGATGATCTTGAATGGATTTTTGACGAAGCCTTTTGATGAAACATGAATGACATATTTGGAGAAAGCCAAATTAGGCTAGAATCATAGCTAACATGGATGGAATTTGAATGAAGTAATTTGATTTTGATGGATGATAACGCTTGGGTTTTGTTTCAACTTGTCTATATTTGAATTATGAACTATATAAATTTGGGTTAAAATTCAAAGGGAAATCGACCAACATTTGAACTTGAATAATATCCTCAGTGATTCCACAAAAATGAATTCATAAGAACCAAACCAAATCAATCTCGCCTCCTTTCCAAAATTCCTAAATTCTATCTCAGATCCGCCTTTTGTAATTGAAGCAACAAACAATAATAATGCCTTGATCATATTACACGTCCACAACATCATCTTTATACCACGATTTAAACCTTGTAATTCATTCCTCCAAGGCACCTCAATAGACAACCAATGACCTTGAAGCAAATTTCATGGAGAAAACCTTGTAGATAGGAACAATTAGAAGCGTATGAATGATGATGATCACAAAACCCTGAGATCCCTTGAGATGCACTTTGATGGCTTAAAAACCCATGATGAAGGTGTCCTTGTAGCTTGATAAGAAAGAAGTCCATAACATCCATGAACATAAAACCCTAATTCCACAATTTCACTGCCTTGAAGAATAACTAGAAGAATCAAGCTTTGTTGAACATATACACCTCAATCAATTGGAAAAACCCTAATCCCATTCATGACCATTGATCTTATGCAAAATTTGTTGATGAATGATGCATGAGGAGTAAACTGACCTAATGAAGGTTATGCACATGTGAAAAGTGCGAAACACATAAGCCAGATAAAAGTAAAAGGGGTAGGACAAATTTGGGGTATTACAACCATGTTCTTTTCTCGATATCAAAGGTTTTCTCTATATTTTCCTTTCCCTAATTCCTTTGGGATTAATAAAGTTAGGTGGCGACTTTGTTTATTCGACCTGAAGTTATATTTCGAGTAACTTCACCTCCCATTACCGCTGCAAATTTAGTAAAACAGGGAATCCTCCACCCCAATTTAAATTTAACAAGTTATCCAAAAAAAAACCTTGATACTACGTGACATCATCCAATTGAAGTCGAACCTAGACCCATTGAACAAGAGCAATTAAATCCTAATATCACAGTCGATATGATTAAGAATTACTTTGAGATACAATTTAAGGCCATGTAAAAATCAATGTATATGAAACCCCATCCTCAATGTATGAACATCTTGGTACCTTTATCTAAATATTGTAAAACTCCAATCCTTGCTACCGTTTCTAGAGAAGATGACAAATCAACTAATGGGGCTCACTTAAAAAATTTAGTGTGCAACAATGAGAGAAACCATAACGAAATCTCCAAATTTATTATGTTCCCTTTATCATTAATTAACACAAATAATAGTTTCAGAGTATTTCTCTCAATCAAAATTATTTTTTATTTTAATCTATAAAAAATGAACTTTATAAATAAATTATTGTTATGAATAAATATAAAAGTGGATGTCCATCTTTATTCTTAGTTTCCATCTTTCTATTCCCTATTAATAGTTATCATTTTTCATCTTCATAATGTCCTATAAATAAGATCCATATTGCAATGTAAAAGAGACTTTGAAGAAGATATTACAATATTATTTTCTCTCTTCTCTCATCTCTTTCTCTTCTCAATCTCTATATTGTTTTAGTTAATTTCATAATACGTTATCAGCACAAAGCTATAAAACTTGAAGGGAACTTTTTATGTTGTAAGGTAACAATATTTCTTCTTCTTTTTATAATATATATTTTCTACCTGTTATTTATAATCTGATATTTATAACATAAAGGAAAACGAATATTTATATAAGTTCCTAAAGAAGTTATCAAGCATCCTTGAAGGATAGCAAAATAATATTATATAGTTTCGGAGAACTTATAAAGCATTCGAGTTCTTGAAGAACTTATAAAGCAAAACATCTCTGAAGGATAGAAACATAACATTATATAGTTCCTGAAGAACTTGTAACGCTCTTGTAATATGGTGAGAGAACTGACTTTTTTAGTGTTATCGCAAATGTGCGGTTAGAAAGAGTCGCCACCGACGTTTCTTTTATCCAATATTTAGGAAAGGTGAAAAGAACAGGAAAGACCTTTTAAAGATTTTGAGTTTGGGGGGTAAATAATGTAAAGGGAAGGTATTAACACCCTTTACATCCTCAATTATCTACGGGTTCTTAATTTCTTAGCTCACTTGCTTTTTTGTGTGTGAATTGTTTGAAAATATTTTGAAATGTCAATGTAAGGCAGACTTTGTAATAATTCTTGCATCAGTCCTCAAGAATGTATACAAAGTGTTTCATAAAATATTTGTTGTTTTAAAAGTGTGATGTGAGAAAATGTTTTTGTTTGTGAGCAAGCATTTAAGAGTCCTACCCACCAGGTTTTTGTCTTTCCTATTATTTTCCTTTTCCTTTGGAGATAGTATCATCCATACCATTAGTTGGTAGGTAATCTTATCTATTGGATGTGAAGGGACATGCGTATGGTCATCATATGGTCATAGAGGGAAACATGTAAGGATACTTTAATAATTGTATCGAAGGGACTATCATCATTTTGCTCATAGGGTCATCGAGGGATTATGATCTTGCATATCGTAGGGACTATGATGATTGTATCGAGGGTCTTTTGCTAAAGTATCCCAACTTTCAAGAGACATGACCAATATTCATGAGGCAAAAAGAGAGGTTACCCTAAAGTTTCAAGTGTGGTTGTGTGTTATTTCAGTTTATTTTATCTTGAGAATTAGGTTTTCTATGTCCAATTGTTAGTCTTTCCATACAAACCCTAATTACTAACAGTTAAAAATATAATGTGCAGAATGTAAAGTGCGGAAAATTAAACATAAGCTATTACATCCTGTGAGCATATACATAATAAATAAAAATATGCGGAAAATAAATCTACGCTATTACGTTAGAGAGTGTGTCCTATACACTTGACTAAGAAAATAATCGGCAAAAGATGAATGAAAGTGTTAGAAAAAGATGTTTGAAACCCTAAGATTCTATGTGTTAGAAAATATATTTTTGGTGTTTTTGTGGAAAAGAATTTAAGTGTTAAAAGTATTTTAAAAAACCTAATTTTTAATTAATTTTAATTAATAAAAAAACCTAAAGTTTCATTAGTTAAAGAAAATTAATTGGTTAAGAAATAAACCTAAAACTAATCATGTTTTGAAAAGGTATTTTAGATTTTGTTTGGTTAATTAGAAAAAAAAAATAGATAATTAAATGGAATGAAAAAATAAGGGTTAGAAAAAGTGGAAAAAAATAAGATGCATGGGGGTGGGGATCAAACCCACCCCCTTTGGTTCAAAGGTGCCAGCTTCGTCCATTAGGCCATATGCTTGTTTGTGATTGAGAACGAGTATCAATCAATATGTAATGAACCTGCGTTAACCTGGAAAATAAAGAAAAGATTTTGACAAAAGGGGGAATCGAATCCACACTCTCTTGTTTAACAAGCATCTCACTTACCACCTGGCCATAGTTGTTTCGCGTTCATATCACTACCATTAATAAATAAATAATGAAATTAAATCATAAACTAAACAACACAAACACGCACGCTTGATGGGGTCAGTTGTTTTTGAATGGACCAATCAGAGAGAGGGAGGAAGCCACGCAGGCCCTTGACTCAGGTCAGCACCACCACCAATGGTGGCGCCACCTTCTTCTCTGGTGAAGCCAAATGTTAAATCTATAAAATCAAAGCAAAAAAAAAAAAAGAAAGGCGTCCCGATCCACTAATTGAGGCCCTATGAATTCAATGGTGGTGTTAGTTTTGACTAAGAAGGCTCGTAGCTATTGATTCGAAGCTTCACAAGCTCGATGCCCTAACAATGACAAGTCCTTGTTCCTGAGCTAAAGCTCACATATTATGCATCAAACTTGTTCTAATGATGTATATGAACACATGTGGATGCATAAAATTAGTTTAAAATGCATAAATTAAAGGTTTGAATTTGAAAAGGTTACCAAAACCGGTGAAGATGAGACGTGGTGTTCTGGGCACAATTTTTGATTGTGTAAGGATTTAGAAAGCTTCCTAGGAGCGTTAAGGTTATGATGGAATTCTTGGACTTGATTGAGGATAGCTGGAAACAAGGTTTTGTTCTTTCCCTAGTTTCTTGAATTTGAGTATTCTAGGGTTTATTCTTGCAAGCTGCTATTCATCCTCTTTTTGGTCTAAATGCAATGAGTATATAAAGAAGAGAAGATTAGGTCAAATGATGGGCTTAGATACTTTATGAAATCATATCTTTGATTTTGTTTGAAAATAAGTTGAGATATTCCAAAACCAAAATATTTGATTCACAAATAAGTCTACACGGTTTATAGCATGATCTTGGGCCTCCAAAAGATTTAGATCACAAGCCTTTTATGCCTTATACATTTATTTGATTTAATTTTGAATTTAAATTAATAAAAATAAAAATAAATTAAATAAAAATAAAAATGCTGCATGAATGGACTTAGAGGTCCTCTAAGGTGTCATGAAAATTTTTAGACCTTAAAAGTTTGGCCCATTAGTCCAAAACTTCAAAATTGTTCAATGAAAGTTTCATGCATTTCTCCAAATTTGCTCAACTTGCACCAATCATAAATCTCTCAATTTTTGTCATACGAAGGTGATCTTTGAATTTTTGGAAACCTCAAGATGTATCATACTACTTTCATTTTGGTTACTTTTTCATTTGAAATCCTTAACTTGATGTAAATTGCCTTCACAAAAAGTATCTTTTTGTTGACTTTCAAAATGACCTGTAAAGTTTTGGCTCATATCTCTCAAATGAGGCACTTTTGGCCTTGAGCTTAGAGAGACAAAGTTGTAGAGAATTGAATTTCCTTCAAGTTAGGATTTGGTTTAATAATTTCTAATGAAGTTTTTGAAAGTTGTGCTTGGTCAAAGTTCAGTTGACTTCTCCTTAAGAAAACCCTAATTTAGTAACTTTTGATTTTTGATGAATCTTGAGTTATCTTGATGAATAATGATCAAACCTTGATCAAATTATGAGTGTAACTTCAAAATATTGATGTTGACCAAAAATCTTGAAGTTTGACTATAGATTGGTCAATGTTGACTTTTTACCCAATACAATTAATTTTCACCCATATGAGCAATTGACTGAGCAAACTTGTGAAGCAAGGCCTAAAACCTAACATGAGGATTCTTTGAAGCATATGAGGAACTATGAAACCAACTTGATGCATTAGAAGCTCAATTTTTCTTGAGAAAAACAAAATCCTAGTTGTAGGTGAAGTTCTTAAGAGAAAGACTTATTTGATCAATTCCTTGAGTACCCTTGAGCAATTGAAACTTCTATGAGCCTGAGGGAGTGTCTTGAATTAATTTGTCTTGAAAATCTGAGAGAAAATTTTGGGGTACAACAAATCTATTTGCTATTTTCATTTAAGATGGAGCAAGAAATTTTTTGTTTCTCATAAGAAAGGAAGTTGATTTTTTTATTTAAGCCGACACTCTAAAGTATTTGTTGTTTTAAAATACCAGAATTTAAAAATCTTTATATTTATCATTGTGTAAAAAGATTGAAATTTGAATGAAATGTTATTGTTTCATGATTTTTATCAAGTTATCAATTTAGATTTTTAGATTAGATACAATAGTGCATTAATATATCATATTTATTCCCATTTACCCATATTTTACTATATTTGAGCAAGTATCTAAATTGTTGATGTATGAATATCTATCTCATAAGTCGTATCTGGATCTAATGTTGGAAGTTATTAATTATTTTTGGATTAAGTGGAACTATGATTGTAGCTATTGTAGTTCACATTTCATGGATGTAAATAATTCATCACCGTAATTCATGTGTTCTGATGACAATTTCAATTTTCACGTGTTTGGGTATGCAATAGAAATTATATGATTGTACAAAATTAATATGTTATTTGAGGCTAAAGATTATATGATCATTGCTACATACTTTGAGAACTTCATTAAACTTGTTGTAGCTTATTGTCTGAAAATGTGTCAGATGGAAGAATTTGTCACCTTATTGGAGATGGAAGTGTCAAGAATAGGGATGACAATGAGTAGGGTATGGATATAGTACTATAATGCCTATCCCCATATCCGCAGATGGAAAAAATCTATATACTCGTGCTCATACCCGCTTGGGTAACAACTTTAGCACCTGTACCCATGCCCTCTAGGTATGTAAGTACCCATACATGTACTCGTTACCCGCATTTCTAATAAAAAATAAATATATCAACTATAAAATATCATATCATTTTAAGTTTTTAAGTACATTTGAATGTTTTCAAAAAAATTATTGTTGAATTATGAAATAGACGAACACTTATGTTACATATGTAATGGTTTAACATCAATTTATTTTTAAAAATTAATAGATATTTATTTTAATATAATAATATAAATTAAAGTATATAAATGTATATTATGAGAGTATGGGGAGGGGTGGGTAATAAGGTGCCCATACCCGCTTATTTAAGTGGGTAATTACCCGAGCCCGACCTCGTATCCATTTATGCGGGTTTTTTACATTATCTGTTGTGGGTTTTTTGTGGGTACCCACTGGGGATGAGTCAAATTGCCATCCCTAGTCAAGAAATAAAATTTATGGAAATTTATTTTTCGTTATTAATAAGTTTTTATGGATATTTTGAATTTTATTTTCTAATAATAATAAAGTGTGTTTTCTACTTACATAATTTATAGTTTAAATGATTTTTGTCTTTAAAGTGCACTTATAACTTATTTTTAAAAAATATTATTGTTTTTAGAATGAATATTGACACTAACACCAGAAATGAAGATATATGTCTTGCTGATAGTGCAACAATCCATACAATTCTCAAGAATAAAAGATGTTTATCTAATTTAGTGAATCGGAAGACTAATGTCAATACTATATCTGGGACCTCGAAAATAATTGAAGGCTCCAGAAAAGCCAATGTATTATTAGATGGCGGAACAATATTACACATTGATAATGCATTATATTCCTCCAAGTCTCATAGAAATTTATTAAGTTTCAAAGATATTCACCTAAATGGATACAATATTGAAACAAGAGATGATAGAGAGATTGAATATCTTTGTGTTACAAAACACAATTCAGACACAAAATGTGTAATGGAAAAGCTACCAGCTTTATCCTCTGGCTTGTACTATAATTATATTAGTATAATTGAATCACATACAACTGTAAACCAAAAGTTTATAAATAATGATAAATTTCTAATTTGGCATGACTGGTTGGGCCATTCGGGTTATATAATGATGCAAAAAATAATTGAAAATTCATGCAGTCATCAGTTAATGAATCGGGAAATTATTTTATAAATAAGTTCTTATGCAACTCTTGCTTGCAAAAGAAACTAATAATTTAGCCATCACTAACAAAAATTGGAAATAAATCTATTAGTTTTTTAAAGCGTATACATGGTGATATTTGTGGGCCAATACGCCCATCATGTGGACCATTTAGATATTTTACGGTTTTAGTTAATGCATCAAATAGATTGTCACATGTTTGATTGTTATCAACTCGCAACTAGGCGTTTGCGAGATTGGTAGCTCAACTAATTCAAATAAGAGCTCATTTTATCAATTATCCTGTCAACAAAATACGTCTTGATAATGTTGCAGAATTTTTATCTCAAGTATTTAATGAATAGTGTATGTCTATTGGAATTGACATTGAACACCCAATAGCACATGTTAATACACAAAATGGACTTGCAAAGTCATTTATTAAATGTATAAAATTAATTGCAAGACAACTTATTATGAGATGCAAACTCTCAGTTTCTGCTTGGGGACATGTAATTTTGCATGCGAAAACATTGATTCGCATCAGGCCAACAAGTTACCATACCTCTTTCCCTTTATAATTAGTATTTGGTAAAGAACCTAATATTTCCCATCTAAGAATTTTTGGATGCACAGTGTATGTTCTAATTTCTCCACCACAGTGCAATAAGATGAGTCCTCAAAGGAGGATGTAAGTATATGTTAGATATGAATCTCCATCTATTGTAAAGTACCTTGAACCAACAACAAGAGATTTATTTATTGTTCGTTTTGCATTTTGATTAATCAAATTTTCCAACATTAGGGGGAGAGAATAAGAAGCTGAAAAAAGAGATCAGTTGGAATGAATTATTATTATCTCATCTTGATCCTCGAACAAAACAACGTGAACTAGAAGTTCAAAAGATAATTCATCTGCAAAACTTAGAAAATAAACTACAAGATGCATTTAATGATCCAAAAGGTGTGACTAAATCATATATACAAGCTACAAATGCTCCCATAAAATTGATATCCCTGTTAGACAATCCAATGAGTCTTAACCACGCCTGAAGCGTGGCATACCAATCGGTTCCAAAGATAAAAATCCTCGAACAAGAAAGGGAGCTAAGAATAAAATGGCTCGAGTGAGGATATAGAAAATCTAAAAGAACCTTCATACATAATAAACATTTCATCTCTATAATTGATTGATCATGTACCTGGAACTCATGAAAATAAAGAGATCTCGATAAATCATGTCCAAAATGGAATACAATGGAAACCGATACGAAGTCGACATTGATGATGTTTTCGCATACAATATAGCGCTAAATGAGATAAGTGACAAAGAGGATCAGAAACCAACGTCTATTAAAAATCATAGACAAAGTGAGGATTGGAAAAAAATGGAAAGATGCAATTGAAGCAGAACTAAATTCACTCTACAAAAGATAAGTTTTTGGACATGTAGTCCGAACACCTCAAGGTGTGAAGTCAGTTGGATATACTTGGGTTTTCGTACAAAAACGAAATGAAAAAAATGAAATTGTGAGATACAAAGATCGACTTGTCGCTCAAGGATTTTCACAAAGATCTGGAATTGATTTTGATGAGACATATTCACCTGTAATGGATGCAAACACTTTTTGATATCTAATAAGCCTTGTAGCAAATGAAGGGCTTAATTTTCACATGATGGATGTTGTGACAGCTTATATGTATAGTTCACTTGATAGTCAAATTTACATGAAACTCTCTGAAGGGTTTAATATATCAGAAGCACATAATTTTGAATCTCGAGAAAGCTACTTCATAAGATTGAACAAGTCTCTCTATAGGCTGAAACAATCTGGACGCATGTGGTTTAGTCGTCTTAGTGAATATTTGCTTAGAGAGGGATATACAAATAACTTCATTCGTCCTTGTATTTTTATAAAAAGATCAGGAAAAGAATTTGCAATAATAGTTGTCTATATGGATGACATAAATATTATTGGAACTCCTAAAGAGCTTCAAAAAGCTATGAATTGTTTAAAGAAAGAGTTTGAGATGAAGGACCTAGGAAATACAAAATTATGTCTAAGTTTACAAATTGAGCATTTGGACAAAGGAATATTTGTACATCAAGAAGGCTATAAAGAAAAAGTGTTAAAACGCTTCTATATGGACAACTGTCACGCATTGCCTACTCCAATGGTTGTTAGATCATTAGATGTGGAGAATGATCCTTTCAGACCTCGAGAAAAGGATGAAGAATTGCTTGGTCCTGAAGTACCATATCTTAGAGCAATTGGAGCCCTAATGTACCTCGCTAATTATACACGTCCTGATATATCATTTATTGTCAATCTATTAGCAAGATACAATTCTTCACCAACACAAAGACATTGGAACAGAGTAAAACATATACTTAGCAGCTTTGAATTCATCAAAAGTAACTTTTCCATCACTATTAGCATCCATCAAGTCGAAAATCTCATCTAGTTTTCCAGGTTCAGTGATATCAGTTGGAAGAAAATCATATGGCAAAGCCTGTTTAGTAATATACTTGTGTTAAAAGATGAAAGTGAAAATATAAAGATAATTTATTGAAATTAATAAGCATTACTCTTAGCATAGATTCTACTTCTTCCTTGCTTATGCATCCTGATCTATCTGTGTCATACATCTATTTGCCAGCAAAAATAAAATAAAAAATTCACAATAACATGTTGACATAGTCGTCTTATGTTTTTAGAGACTATGTGTAGGTTAACCATAATTCAATCTTGATAAAATAACTATTGGTTCTATTTAACCATAGTTTAGTTGTGACAAATTTATTATGAGACCCTATTTATTCATAGTTTAACAACAGAGGGTCTAGTCCACCTTGTACGCACTCAAAGACGGTCGCTCTCAGATAAATTTATGAGATTATTTTGAGTCTTCTATATATAAATTTTTACTATCAATTGAGTTGGCAACTGTTGCACCCCAAAATTTTCCCTCTCATTTTACTTAACACATGCTCATTGAGGTCCTCAATTTGTCCAAGGATGCCTAAGGATTGACCAGACAAATCCTCCTCCTAAGACAATGAGCCTCAAACTTAGGGTTTCCATTTTTATCAAGTTGTTTGAGTTCCAAGGGTCCCAAATGGTTTCTATTTCCCTAATAAGTTCTCAATATCATCCATGTCAAGTATCATGCCTTGCACAAGAAGTTGCTCAATCAATTGCTCAAATGCCTAAAAATCAACTGTATTAGGTCAAAAGTCAACTATGGTCCTCATGCAGTCAAACTTCAATATTTTTGGTCAACATCAACATTTTTAAGTGATATCCATTATTTGATCAAGGGTTGATCATGATTCCTCAAGGAATGCTCCTAATTCATCAAAACTCAAAAGTTGCTAAATTAGGGTTCCTATAGGAAAAGTCAACCAAACTTTGATCAGGCATAACTTTCTCATACTTTATCAGAAACTTCTCATCCAAGGCTCATTTTTAAAAGAATCCAATTACCTACAACTCATCTTCATCCCTCAAGTTCAAGAAATGCACTCATGAAAGGATATAAATTCAGACATTATAGGTCCTTTTCAAAAGTCAACAAAAATACCTTTTGGGTCAAAGCTTCTTACATGAACATGGAAGATCCAATTGAAATAAAACCAAAGAGGTTGCTTAGGGGACATCCTAAGCTTTCTAGAAAGTCCCAGAACACCCTCATGGGGTTAAAATTGAGAGATATATGCATTGTCAAAGTTGACCAATTTTTGAAAAAAAATGCATGAAGCAAATATTGACCAAACTTGAATTTTTTCCAAATGGGACTATATTTTCAAGTTTGAAACTCATTCCTAACATGGTCCACGACCTCTAAGCCCACCCATACATTTTTCTGCTATTTATGCAATTTATTTTGATATTTTATTCATTAAAATTCAGAATTAAATAAATAAGTAATAGAAATAATGTAAATTTTGATGTGAATACATTTTGGGCAAATTTTATGTTGGTTTATATCAATTGATTTCGTGAAATAACCCTTCAAATATGTCCAGGTTCATCCACATGTGAAAATGGCATAAAATCATCAAATATGGTATTTTTTTCAAATTTTGATCATGGTCTTAAAACACAACATTATGAGGGAGATTATTTCATGCTTTCTTGTCTCCTCATTCTCCTCTATAAATAAAGAGCCATACAATCTTGAAAGACACGAAATTCTTCTCTAAAAATCTCTCAAAAAGCTCTTCAAAAAGCTCTCCAAAAGCTCTTCAAAAAGCTCTCCAGAAATCGAAGAATTGGTGCAAGTCGTATCTCGAGGTTCCAGTCTCTCTAGATTGACATCAAGCCTCAAACCATCCTCTTGAAGTCCTCAGGAGTCTTAAAAGTCCAAAGAGCAATCCATCACACGCCTAGTAAGCCCCTATTTGACAACACCGGTTTGGTAAAATTTTAAACTTCGAATCTCTAATTTTAATCACATTTCATGGCATGCTGTGATACGGTGGGAGAACTGACTTGGGTTTTTGCATTTGATGGCAAATGTTGCGGTTAGAAATAGTCACCACTGAATTTTCTTTTATCCAAAAGGAAAGGTGAAAAAGCACAGGAAAGACCTTTGAGATTATTTCTTGAGTTCGAGGGGTAGATTATGAAAAGGGAAGGTATTAGCACCCTTTTCATCCATGTTTTTCCATGGGGTCTTAGTTACTTGCTAGATCACTTACTTTTTGTTTGAAATTTTGCTTTGTGTGGTTTTTGAAAGTATTTTGTAAAGAGGCCATTGTTTAGGCAATCTTTGTAATGATTCTTGTTTGTAAGAATGTATACAAAGATGTTGATCTTTTGAAAATGTTTTCAATTTTGTAAGATGTTTGAAAGTGTATGTGTTTGTTTTTAAAATATCAAGGATGTTTGTTTTGAAATGGAGCAAGTAATTAGGAGCAATATACCTACTCAAATGTCTTTCTTGTTCATTTTATTTTCCTTTGACATTGTTGTCTTACCATTGATTTGGTAAACAATCCTATCTTTGGATGTAAACGGGACGGGTGTGGCTCATCGTATAACCATGATTAACAATGTTGCAAGATATCCCAGCGTTCTTTTTGAGGGACTATGATCTTGTATTTGCTTATTTTTGCTAAGATACCTTACATACGTAATATGGTCATTTTGTATAAGGCAACCAAGTGGAATAACCCTAGGGGTGCTTGGGTGTAAGTATATCATTTTCATGCTTGTTTTTGTCTTGAATTATCGTTTTCTAAGTGTTTATTTTAGTCTTTCCATACAAACCCTAATTACTAGCATGTTATATAAAAGCGATAAATTGCGAAATTTAAAGTTACTACGCTATTACAACATTTGTGGGGGAGGGGATGTACAAATTAAATGGGGATTGCAAGAATTTAAACCTAATTAGTCGATTACAACCATATTGAATTGGTATAAATATAAAAGGAATTAAATAAATACAAAGTATAATAATGAATAAATGTACAAGGATACAAAATGTAAAGAAATGGATTTTTGTTTGATTTTCATGAAAAAAGGGATTTTGTCTTAACCTAATTAAATAAAGAAAATAATTAATTAAGTTTAAATTTATTAAGAAAATATTTTTTAATAAAACCCTAATTCTATTTAGTTGATTAAAAGAAAATAAGTTTAGAAAAAGTATTTTAAGTATTTTTGTCTTGAAAATATTTATAGCATTATAAACTATTTTTGGCCTTTTTTATATAAAAAAATAATATATTTAAATTAGTATGGAAGAAAATAACTAATAACCTAAATTTAATTACATTTACAAAATAGTAAGTAAAAAATAAATAAAGTATAGTTAATAAAAATATTTTTTGTGAGAAAAATAAAATAAACTAAGTCAAAATATAAATCTATTATTTTTTTTTGTATTTTATGATTTTTCAGTATTTATAAAATATATTTAAGAAAATAAAAATGAAATAAAAAAAGAAAATAAATAAACTTGGGCCAGGGGTGCCAATAGCCTGCAGGGGGTTAGTAAGCAAAAAAACAAACCCAGGCCCAAGGAGGCCCAGCGCCTGCCAAAAATGACAAAAAATCAGAAAGTAAAAATGTGAAAAGGGTACCACTGGGGCTCAAACCCAGGTCCCAAAGGTTACAGGCACGCGCTTCTACCACTAGGGCAGCTATACATCCGTTAATATAAGCAAAACAATAAATATGTTAGGTAAAACGTGCCCTGAAGACTTCATCTTCAACCTCTAGCCAGACCAACTGTAACTTGCTCATTTCTCATCAAAAATGAAAACTGTAAACATGAAACTTGTAGCAAATTTCATCACGGTTCCAGAAATGTAAAGTATTAAAACTATAGATCAAAGATCAGAATGAATTTTAATGGCCCTAATCTGAACCCTAAAATTTCAGAAATTTCAGTTTCAAAATTCTCTAAGCTCAAGCAAAATTAATGGAAACTATGGACATGGTTAGCTTCAGGGCAATGATATCTACATGTTTTATTCACAAATGAACTATTGATGATGGCTTTATGAAGAGTTCCAAGTTGAGAAAACTTACCTCAAAACTGGAAATCGTGTTTGGAGTTTGATCTTGTTTCAAGTGATGGTAATGATCAGGTTAGCTTTCTTGAGATCCTATGAAGCTAATGCAATGGTTTGCTTGAGTTGAGAGTGGCTAAAATGACTTGGAGAAGTCAATATGCAATGCTCTGTTTTTGGTTATGGAGGATATGGTAAATGATGTTACAGTAATGAAACGGGGACAGGGATAGGTTACACTTGATGTAAGGAAGCTTTAGAAACTAAGAGGCCAAGAAACACACGAGGGAAATGTGAGTTTGATGTTCAAGGTCAGAAACTATGCAACAATGGAGTTTTTGGGCAATTTCTGATTTGAGAGAGTTTGGGTGTATTTCAGGGTGCTTAACCTCGTCCTCTGGCTCACAAATAGTGACTCTATTTATAAGCAACAAGTTTAGAGTGCTCTAGTTGATCAGAATTTAAATTTACATGTTTAAGTTAAACATGTGATTTTTTGACAAAATAAGTTTCCATGCCTTGTACTTGCTAAGATAGAGTGGTTATGCTTTAATTGACTGATAAAAAATGTGATCAAAGGCTTGAAACTTGACATGAGTAAACTAGGGGGTCCATAATGATCTATTAAAATAATATGGGGCATAGAAGGTTCAAAAATCTTTGTGCAAATTCAAACCCTAGTTTTGGGTCATCAGTGCATAAGGAGGTGTCTTGAGTTGATCACTTAGAAGATCTTATGAGAAAATTCTTGATAAGTGAGAGGTAAAATTTTGGGGTACAACACATGGTAATGTTTGTTTGTGTTTATATAGAACAATTATGGACGGTTGAATCAGAGATTCCATGCAAGAATCTAAAAACACCATGGTTGGGGCATGAAGCTTTCGAAGATTCGGGCCTATGGATTTCTGATGATTGCACCCCCTGTGTACTTTTGCTACTAGGCCCATCTTTATTTTCTTGTTTTATTCATTTCATTTATTTCTTTTAATCCCTTTTTAATTTTAATCAATAAACAAATATAAAAATCACATAAAAATAGATTTAGGGTTTTTCTTAATTAAATTTTAATTTTGGTAAATTAATTAACTAATCACTTTAACTTTTTTTAAAATTAAAGTTAAGAGAACTTAGGTTTAATTTTATTTTAATTCATTTTCCTTTTCTTAACAATAATACCAAAAAAAACATAGAATTAATTTCTTTTATTTAAATTTCATGTTTCTTTAATAATTAACTTTTTTTTAAATATAGATCTAGATCAATTATTTCTTAACTTAAACCATTTTCATAAATTAAAACAAAAAACAACAAAAAGATTTTTTATATCTTAGGATTTTTAGACGTCTTTTCAAATTTGCGCGTTATTATTCTTTCGCACTTCCTTTTATTATTGTAACTATATATTGGGATGTAATAGATGATTAGTAAGACCTTTACCGCTTTTATTTATCCCCCCCCCCCCCCCCCGGTTTTGGATATGTACATAATCCCCCTCCCTGAAGCCTTATAATAGCTAGGTTTTATATTTCTGCACTTTTAAATTACTGCAATTATTAACTGCTAGATGTATGACAAATAAGATTGTATGGCAAGAATAATCAAACATTAGCAAACTTAACACAAGACTAAAATAACTGAACATAACACACCTTGCACATATGCACCCTTAGGGTATACCTCACTTGGTTGCCTCGGAAAATAATGGTCATGTCCCTCGAACGTAGGGATGTCTTAGCAAAGACCCTTAATTCTAAAGTCATCATAAAGATCATGGTCCCTAACGTCCCTCGAGTTTCCTACGAGAAATGATCTTGTCCCTCGATGTTGCCTATATGATGACAGTCCCTTCGAATGCTAAGATATATTTACATGTTACCTTCGATGACCATAGCATCCCTTTCGATAGTCCCTCAATATCCAACGATATGGCTACCTACTCACTAATAGTAGGATAGTGTTGTCTAAAGGAAACGAGAAAATGAACAATCTTTTTCGAGTAGGTAGAAACTCTTAAGTACTTGCTCAAAACAATAAAAACTCTTTTTCGTAAACACTTTCAAAACAATTTTCAAAAACAACTTCGTCACACTCTTGAGGACAGATACAAGGGTTATCACGAAGTTAAACAAAAACTTTTCAAAACACACACAAGTAATTTCAAAATGAGCAAGTACCTAAGAGCCCGTGGAAAACCACAGATAGAAAAGGGGCTAACACCTTCCCTTTCTATAATCTACCCCCTGTACTCAGAAACATCTCGAAAAAGGTTTTTTCTATTCTTTTTCCTTTTCCTTTGTTGGATGAAATAAAAGTCGATGGCAACTCTTGCTTTTCGCAACATTTGCGAATACAAAATGCAAACCAGTATTAATAGTCGGTTATGCCACCGTATCACAGAACTGGCGAATCTGATGGGGAGTTAAATAAGTGGGGTATACCTTAGGATCTAGGTCATTTCTAAAATTTCTTTCTTGATTTGCTTTGCCTGCTTTATATTCAAGGGTTTTATTTGGGTATTATTGAAGATCCTACACCTGGATCGGGGAACACCTTTTAGGTAAGTAGAAATAAACTGTGAGGAAACTTTGTGGGGTATACTGACACGGTTGAAGCAGTAGCTACGTTGATGTGACACTTTGGTTGGTACCGGTAACCCTTGAGTTAATCAAGGAAAGTACGGAGCCGCTGTGTGGTGTCATAAAGCATCAATTGGCCTTAGAACCTTTAATTGCACAACTTGGCCAGTAGAACGTAGCGAGATGGTCGACTTTGGTGTATTTTCAAGGTCGACAGATACTCGATGCTACACTCATTGAGGTTTGACTCCTGAGTTTTGTTTGGTTGCGAGTCAATCGCCTATTGAACGAAGCTTGGGGGAAAGATAAGTGATATTGAGATCCCTTAGAACCCGGTTACTATTTATAGGACAGGTTGAACCAATTCAGCTTCAATAGGGTATGACCTTAAAACTCATGCAGGCCTTAAACCTAAGGCTAATTGTGTGACTTGTGTGCTTTTTTTGCCTAACAATTTGAACTCACTGCAGGGCTTTGTTTGTATTCCTCACAGGACCTTGTTTGTATAAATCTAATAAATTGGTTTCTTACCCTGCATTTTTGCTTGATGCACAGCATACACATCATAGCATCATACAACATTTCCTTAACCATTTCAAGGATCTCAAGGGCCTGTGATGCAGGTTAAGATAAAGCAGAGGTCTAGCAAGGGGCAAGGGGATTTATTTTCCTCTAGCCAATGTCGTCAAAAGACCAAAACACGATAACTTGAGTCAGGGGCTATGACCCACTTGATATAGTGAGATTGACCCTCGTAGAAGGACATTCGATGATACGAAGTTTTTCAATCAAAGCTACAAATCTCAACTTCTGACATTTTCTTGTTTACCCCGCGAGATCCTTGAAAACATTACATACATTTATCATACATATCATTGCATAAACAGGTTTCAAAGTAGGTCTCTCATGTTCTCGCTGTTTATTTCAGCAATGGCTCTCAAACAAGATAAAAGAGATCTCCAAATTCAAGAGGCTCAGATCATGGAAATGTTCCTAAAACTATACAAGGGGCAAGAAGAGTTGAAAGCACTCCTCGCTGGGAACCTGGCCAAGAAAAATCCTGAAGACAATAAGGACGAACGGTCAAAACAACTGCAAGCTGAGGTTGAAGCAATGAGAACCCAGATGATGGGGCAGCTGGCTCTTATCTAAGGCCTAGCCCGGGGATAAGAAGAGCTGAGAACCATTATCAACAAACTTCATCAAGATGGATACAACCGTATGAAGCAAGCAGCTGAGGCTGGGGACCAAGTCATTGATCAACCTCCAAGAAGACAAGATTTTGGTTTGGTGAAGAGTGGACCTTTCCAAATTGCTACTACCTAACGGGTCCAACAACAACCTCGCCAAAAACAACGGGTTAATCAGAGTAAGCCAGATACACCCAAGAGGCAGTTTACCAAACTCAACATGCCACTGTCTCAAGCTTTACAACACATGTTGAGGATGAATCTGGTTACGTTGATAGGACCTCATCCGAATCCTAAGACTTCTTCGCCTAACTACAATCATGGTGCAAGGTGTGCATATTACTCCAACAGTCCGGGGCATGATACTGACGACTGTTGGAGGTTGAAATACAAAATTCAAGACCTGGTCGATGAAGGAGCATTGGAATTCACACAAGATGGTCAAATGGAATGTTTCTGTTAATCCTCGAAGGCCCACCATTTGAAGTGAAAATTTCTAACAAGAGGGCTTTTCGTTCATTAGAATTTTCAATTTGTAATTTTCTTTTGATTGTTCGAACATTTATTCATGTCAAACTTTGTTACTTTATCAATGCATTGCATATGTCTGTTTTGAATCAATTCATTCGTATTCACTATATTTAAACTCCGTTCCTTTTTTTTATATTCAACTCTTGATTAAAAAGTTGTAAGCCTTTAGAGGGAGGATGATGAAAATGATACCACAATCTCTACAGTATGCTTTTGAACAGACCCCGATGACGACGTACAAGCGTTGTTTCAAATCCAAAACAGTGGAGTTATAAGGAAGATAATCTCTAGTCAACCCCTTTGAGCCAAAGAAGTAGGAGTTTTTCTTTTCACACTAATTAAAACCATTAATCATAACCTGGGGCATGGTAGTTTTCTCAGTCAATTCAGACGCGCATTCAGTCGCAATCTCCCGCTTCGTACACAACGAATGGCATCGAAGACGTCCTTCTAAATCAAAATACGGTGATGGTTCCGCATAATCGTCAAGACAAGCAGTCATTATTTTGCAAAAGAAAAGCCCGTTAAGTCAAAACCTATGAAGGGACTTAAGGAAAAACTGGGGTATCCCGCTGACTTTAATCACAAAAGAAATAGTTCAGGAAAAAAAGGGATAACAAAATCAAAAAAGAAAGAGGTCCTACCAATCCTAAATATAAATAATATTACAAAAAATGACTTCCTATTCAAAATAAACTTTCAGTATCCGAACCATCATTGGAACATCAAGGACAGTACCCTAGGACTCAACTGGGGTTCTAAACGCGCAATTAACTGAGCATATGACTGAAGGACATCATGATGAATGGGTGGGTACAAATAAATTTTGAGCCTTTATCCTTTGTTTCTTAAACTGGGAACCAAGCCATGTTATAACCCTTAAAAGTCCTAGTTGAAGCATGGGTTAGTTTGAGAGCATGTTGTTACAAAGGTATCCTAACTCCTGTAGGACTTGTTACGAATCCTGAGTTGATATCACATTCTTGCAAAATTTTGTTTTACTACGCAAAACACATTTCCAAAAAATTTTCAAGACAAACATGAGTTTGCATTCTTTAAATGACATTGTTTGCATATGACTAGTTGTTTGACAGTAGAGAAATCCGCACAATGGATATTCAATGAACATACATCCTCTCAATGGACGGAATCACCTCAGCAGGAAAGACACTTCCAACAATAGGTCTTCCATAAGCAAGGGTCATGACATGATGTCTAACACAGCTGGGGAAGTCTCTCCAAAAGTGCCAAATAACCAGGGCAGATCTCCATCTGAATCGCTTGGGGAATTACGCACGCATTCTAGTAATGAATCATGTTCCATAAAGAAAACATCTTGATAGTACTACAACACAACACTATGGACAGTGACAACTCCCTACATCCTGAGAGCGTGGACATAGTCGGAAAAGACCACGCATGAAAAAGACCCGCTAGGTTGACTGGCCTATGCAAAAATAAGGGCATCCCGACGAACCAAAAAAGGTTCGGGAAAAAGTTAGGAATATACATATGAAAAAATTGTACACCTGGCAAGTCGAAAACCTGAAAATGCGGCTTGGGCAAAAGAGGGTATCCCGGTGGACTGAAAATCTAAAAAGACAGTCCAGGAAAAAGTTAGGGATCAAAGTGTACGACCATGTCCCATCATCTTGTCACTGGCCTATCAGTAGAAGACTTATCATTCTGATAAGCAGTTACCAAGCACCCCAAGAGCCGGGATAACACTCAACCCATAAAGCCTTCGCAGGCACTTTCTCCAGCAGGTACAGGGGGCAGAAAAGTTCTGATGCAAAGTCATTGTCGTATCCTCAGCATACGACCCTGTGACGTCTACACTCCCCACATAGTAGAGGAAACGAAAGCTTTGACATCGGCTTCCCCAAACAGGAGTTACTATCCCCAGCCAAGTCCCTTCAGAAAACCGACATCTATGTTCCCCAGCCAAATTTTGTAATCGGAAGCGGTTCATATAGTTTTATCCCGAGCAGAGTTTATTTCTCTGAATATAGAAACTCAATCCCTGACAGAGTTTCAGCTATGTAAGTTCATCCTCCAACAGAGTCATTCTCCCGCAGAGTTATTCTCAAAGTTGAGTCTCTCCCCCCGACAGAATATCCGTAAACAAGGAGCAAATCTCCAGCATAGTTATCTTCGTTCGTCATCCCCAACGAAAGTAGAAGAACCACTTTTTCTACAACAGTTAGGAATTCAATTTCCGATACTCTCCAGCAGTAGTCAGGGATTTATTTTCCCAGACTCGGACATGTCACAATAGCATTTCATGTTCATACATTATGACGTGCGCACACATATCGCATACAACATAATCTCATTTATTTTGAGAACATCATCATACAATGCATTTCATGCATCACATATAAATAATCATGTACGTTTTTCAGGAAAGATGGTTATCATCAAGAATTTCCAGCAGGTCCAGGATTAGCTCCCGAAACTAAACAGAGTAATTATCTGCGTGACCAAAGGCAGCTTTACACGGGTTCGTCATAAAGCAATCTTACACAGGTTTCTCCTAAATGTAGCTTCACATGAGTTTATCTTGAAAAATCTTACACGGGTCCCTTCTCATACATCTCCAAATAAAGTTTCACACGAACTTATCACGAAGCAACCTTACCTAGGTTCCTTCTCGGTTCTGATGTAGTTTTACCCAAACTCCTCACAAAGCAACCTTACCTAGGTTCCTTCTCGGTTCCGATGCGGTTTTACCCAAACTCCCTACGAAGTAACCTTACCTAGGTTCCTTCTTGGTTCGATGCAGTTTTACCCAAAATCCCCACGAAGCAACCTTACCTAGGTTCCTTCTCGGTTCCGATGTAGTTTTACCCAAACTCCCTACGAAGCAACCTTACCTAGGTTCCTTCTCGGTTCAGATGCATTTTTACCCAAACTCCCCACGAAGAAACCTTATCTAGGTTCCTTCTCGATTCAGATGTATTTTTACCCAAACTCCCTATGAAGCAACCTTACCTAGGTTCCTTCTCGGTATCGATGTAGTTTTACCCAAACTCCCTACAAAGCAACCTTACCTAGGTTCCTTCTCGGTTCAGATGCAGTTTTACCCAAACTCCCCACGAAGAAACCTTACCTAGGTTCCTTCTCGGTTCCGATGTAGTTTTACCCAAACTCCCCACGAAGCAACCTTACCTAGGTTCCTTTTCGGTTCCGATGTAGTTTTACCAAAACTCCCTACGAAGTAACCTTACCTAGGTTCCTTCTCGGTTCCGATGCAGTTTTGCCCAAACTCCCGACGAAGCAACCTTACCTAGGTTCCTTCTCGATTCAGATTCAGTTTTACCCAAACTCCTGACGAAGCAACCTTACCTAGGTTCCTTATCGGTTCAGATGTAGTTTTACCCAAACTCCCCACGAAGCAACCTTACCTAGGTTCCTTCTCGGTTCCGATGTAGTTTTACCCAAACTCCCCACGAAACAACCTGTGATCGGTGGAAATAGAACTGACTGTTTTAAAGCTGGTTCGCGAAATGTCGCGGTAAGCAAGAGTCGCCACCGTCTTTTATGTTCTCCAACATGGAAAGGACAAAAGCACAGCAAAATTCCTTTTCGAGATGTTTCTCGGTTCGGGAGGTAGATTATAGAAAGGGAAGGTGTTAGCACCCTTTCTATCCGTGGTTATCCACGGGCTCTTAGATACTTGCTCACTATGTTTTCAAAAATTGTTTGCTTTTCAAGTGTTTGTAGCTTTTGAAAAAGTTTAGTTTGAAAACTTCTAAGTAACTCTTGTATCAGTCCTCAAGAGTGTATGAAGTATTTGTTTGAAAACATTTTGAAAGTGTAGGTGCGAAAAGTTTGTTTTGTTTTTTTGAAAGAGCAAGTACCCAGGAGAAATCTACCTACTCTAAGGAATTAGGCTGTGTAAGAGTCCTTTAGAAAGTACTATCCCACTATTAAGAAGTAGGAAGCACCGTCGTTGGAGTTTGTCGGGTCAATTCGATTAAGGGACATGTGTGGTCACCAAAGCAATAGTAGGACGCCTTAGCGGTAACCCTAATGTCCTAGATCCTTTTTTATCCGAGGCAACCGTTTCGAGGCAACAGGATCTTTAGACAGGAGGGCGACCTCTAAAACACCCTATACTTGATGACCACCTCGAGGCAACCGAGTGAGGCGTACCCTAGGAGTGGCATGTGCATGTGTGTCAGGTTTCATATTAAATTTTCTTGTACATGTTATTGGTGAGCTACAGATTGATTTTATTTTTCATACAAGTCTTGTCATGCATCTTTAGCAGTCAATAATTGTGCGGAAAATAAATTGCGGAAAATTGAATCTACACTATTACAAGGCGCGGGTATATACATCGCCAAAAACAAACCCTTTGGAAAATAAATGCGAGAAAATAAAAGAAAGCGATAAAGAGGTCCTAATTACGCTATTACATTCTCGGAGAAGATACATCAATATAGCCAAAATAATAAAGTGCGAAAAGAAATTAAATCAGAACGTCCTTAGGGTTTTGACCCTTTTTTGAGAAAAGAATTAAGTTTGGTCCTTTTTGCAATTAATTAAATATTAAGCCTAATTCACTAATTAATTAATTATTTAAAAGAAAAAGTATTTTTTATGTTTTTTGATGAAAATAAAAAGAAATTAAAAGTTGTCAAGACCTAATTCTAATTTATTTTAAGTTATTGAGAAAAAAATTAAAGTTGACCTAATTTTAAAAAGCTAGATTAATTAATTTACATTTTATTTACAAAAATAAACTAAGGTGAAATTAATAAATAAAAATATTTACATTTTAATTTTCTGAATTTTATTGTGAAAATAATATTAATTATGTTAGTTAAATAAATAATAATAATAATTAATGATAATAATTAGTAAAAGAAAATAAAAAGAAAAAGAAAACAAAGAGAAAAATATGAAAGAACCAGGGGGGTGTTGGGCCCTTAGGAGGTTTTGTTAGCAATTCCAAGGCCCATTAACATCAAGCCTTCGTTGACTTTCTGGATCAAGTGCCCGTTGGTTGACTGTGTGCATGGTGAGGATCATCTTACGACCACTGGATTTATGACTGTGGCCACTTGGCGTGCATCTGGATGAGACGTATGGTGGGACGCTGTTGTAAAGCCTGCATGTGTGAATAAAAATAACATAATGCGTTTTGGGTGGACCTGGGGATCGAACCCAGGTCCCAACGCTTGCTGAACACCTGGCCAACCACTAGGCTATCACGCTGCATTTGATATAATGATAATCAATTAATATAATATAAAAACAACAACGCATATGCTATAACACACGCGCGCGCCTTTTTGTTTGAATGGACCAGTGGTACATCGCCAGCTCACCGTCTTCTTCGTTTTCCTGTAAAATAGACAAAGAGATAGCGGGGGTTTTTAACCCCCACAATATAGAACGGCCAAAAATAGCGAATAGAGCTATGCTCTATATAAATATGGCGCGATGGTTGGGTTTAATCCGTCTTGATATCCTGAGTTCAACCATAGGTCTTATGGAGATTGATTTTTCCTATACTGAAAAGCCCCAATTTGGAAGCTTGGAAAACCTAGAATTCGTCAATGGTGATTTGTAATTCAGGGCGTTTCAGTCCAATTAACCTGCACCATTAGCTTCCTATGGATTCATACAACACAAAACAAACAACAAATCGTGTTAAATGCACATGAATAATGAGATGCAATTCTGAAAAATTGGTTCAAACCGTGAAACTGTTCTTGCGTGTTTCTTGAGCCTTAAGGCTTGATTTTGATTGTAATATGTCCCTGAGTATTCCAGCAATGTGTTTGAATCACTAATATGCCTTGAATTGGCGTGGAAAGTAGAATTCAGTTTTCAAGTTTCTTTGATATTTTTTAATGTTGCATATGGCTTTCTTGCAGAGTTTTCACGTGTGCCTGATTAGGTTTAGGTTCAGTACTTATAATGGAATGGATTTAGGTTAAAATCTTGGTCAAAGATCCATGGAATTATGGTTTCAATATTTGATTGAAAATCAAATATTTTCCAATCTTTTTGATTGACAAAACTTGCTAATTTTGGAGATTTTGGTCCCCTTGATGTGCACACGAAATCTCCAGCATATGTTGACCACTTTTGCTTCACAAAAAGATTTAGAAATCATATCTTGATATTTTCCTACAATTAAATGAATTAAATGAATTAATATTGATTAAAAATTCAATTAATTAATAAAAAATAAGAAAATAATTCAATTTAAGCTCAATGGGTCGTGCATAGGCTTTGGACAAAGTTTCAAGAATAAATTTGAGGCCCATTAGCAAAAATGATGTGTTTTGAGCAAAGTTGACTTTTGCAAATTCCCAAAAATTTCCCAACTTCTCCAATGCATATCTTGCTCAATTTTGATCCTATGAACATGTTCTTAGACATTTTGGAAAGGTCTTGAAGTCCTCTAACCAATGCCTTTGGTCCCATGTCATTTGGATTTACCAATCTCAAGTTATGGTCTTTGACTTAAAGTGCATTTTTGTTGACTTTTGAAATTGACCTATAATGTAGAAATTGATAACTTTTTGTGAGAGCATTTCTTGGACTTGGAATGTGAAGATGAGTTGTAGGAAATGTCATCCCCTTAAAAATGAGCATTGGATGGGATTTTCTGATGAACCATGAAAAAGTTATGCCCTGGTCAAGATACAGTTGACTTTTCTATTGTCCAAAAATAGTAACTTTTGCATCCTTGGTGATTTTTGAGCCATGCTTGTGAAATCATGATCAAGACTTGATCAAATGATGATTGTGGGCTCAAAATAAGATGTTGACCAAAAATTCTGACTTTTGACTGTAAAATGACCATTTTTCCCCTGTAGTTGACTGTAGGTCAAATGATGCTTTTGACTGTGGAATTTGGCATTGTGAGCCTTGAGACTTGACATGTATATGCTTGACAATGTATATGGGCCTATGAGACTTGATTGAGCCATTGAAAACCCCAAATTCCTTGGAAGAAACAAAACCCTAATTTCAGCTGGCTTAGGAGGCATTTGGACTGTGCAACCCTTGAGAAGTCTTGAACTAATTGAGGATGATTCTTGATAAATCTTGAAGAATATGGGAGGGAAAATTTTGGGGTACAACAGTTGCCCCTGTTCAATCTTCTTATACCTGAGGATGTAGATTGGCTTGCGTGCCTTTAGTGATCCGAAGGTGGAAGATGATTGAACACTAAAGTGCCCAGAAATTTGCACTCGCATAGCGTGGTATCAGCAATGTGATGTCGGGAATAGGCTTACAGATGCCATTTGGAGATATGATGGATAGAAGGATGGGCTTATAGATGCCATCTGGATGTGACAGAACCTTGTCGGGAATGGGCTTATAGATGCCATTTGGAAATGTAACGAATAGTTGTGGAGATGGGCTTAAAGATGCCATCTGGAGATGTTGGTCGCATAAGAGATTCCTTAGCGAGAACTTGCGTACCTGAGAAAGAAAGATAATTTCCTGGCCTGTTACAGGGGTTGATCTTCAAACTCTTCATGTAGATACTTTCCAGGCTAGATATAGGTATCGAATCTACAATCAATTGCTCACAGATATGCCCTGGCTAGATACAGGTATCGAATCTGGAATTAGTCGCCCACAGATATGCCCTGGCTAGATACAGGTATCGAATCTGGAACTTCAAACTCTTCATGCAGATATGCCCTGGCTAGATACAGGTATCAAATCTACAAACAATCGCTCACAGATATGCCCTGGCTAGATACAGGTATCGAATCCGGAACTGGTCGTCTACAGATATGCCCTGGCTGGATACAGGTATCGAATCTCTAAACTCTTCATGCAGATATGCCCTGGCTAGATACAGCTATCGAATCCACAATCAATCACTCACAGATATGCCCTGGCTAGATACAGGTATCGAATCTGGAATTAGTCGTCCACAGATATGCCATGGCTGCATACAGGTATCGAATCTCTAAACTTCAAAAGGTTGATGGGTTGTCTCTACTGACAGGTTATCTCAGAAAGATCTTTAGGAACCGATTTAACTGAACCAGGGGAGGTTTTGTCTTCTTTGACGAGTTGTCTCTTTTAACAGGTTGCCTTCAACGACGGGTTGTCTTCAATGACAGGTTGTCTTTATTGACAGGTTGTCTTCCATGACAGGTTGTCTTCAATGACGGGTTGTCTTCAATGACGGGTTGTCTTCAATGACGAGTTGTCTTTAATGACGGATTGTCTTCAATGACGGATTGTCTTCAATGACGGATTGTCTTTAATGACGGGTTGTCTATAACGACGAGTTGTCTTTAACGACGGGTTGTCTTCAATGACGGGTTGTCTATAACGACGAGTTGTCTTTAACGACGGGTTGTCTTCAATGACCGATTGTCTTTAATGACGGATTGTCTATAACGACGAGTTGTCTTTAACGACGGGTTGTCTTTAATGACGGATTGTCTTTAATGACGGATTGTCTATAACGACGAGTTGTCTTTAACGACGGGTTGTCTTTAATGACGGATTTAGCGTCAGAAAAATATTTAGGAATTGATTTAACTGAATTTGTCTTCTTTGACTGGATTTGTCTCCTTGACTGAATTTAGAGTTTAACTACGTCTTTCCTGAAAGGTAAAGGTCAGTCATATGCAATGCATGATATAGATCAAGCAATGATGTTCTCAACATAAATGAGACTGTATGATATGATGCATATATGCATGTATCATGATGTATGACAATGTGATGTTTATGAATGTATTTTCGTCTAGGAAAATAAATCCTTGACGAATGTCGGGAGTTTGTTAAATCCTGGGCTGATGTTTGAAGAATAGAGTTCTTCGTTTCCGCTGCGGATAGTGATTGCAAGGATAAACCGGTAGGAGAAGATGACTCCGTTGGGGAATAAACTTGTTGAAGAGATTACTCTGCGGGGAATTACTCTGTGGGGAGAGATACTTCGTTGAGATTTTGATGATAACTCCGCTGGTGATACCGTTGATAAGTTTTGTTGAGGAATTTGATGAACTCCGCCGGGGGTAGGAAGAACTTCGTCGAGGACGATCTTTCCGTGGTAATTAGCTGAGGATAACCCAGTTAGACCCTGGTGGGGAATAATATTTGAACATGGTCGGGGAGAGATACATTGGTACTCTACAGGGGACAAGCTTCCAGAATCTACTGGGAATAAGCTTCCAGAATCTACTGGGGGAGGATGATTCAACTCTCCTGGGGAAACTTTTGAATTGTACTGGGGAAGTGCCTCCACTGGGGTGTCTGGTATTCCGCCGGGGAACAATCTTATATTTCCATCGAGGAATATTAAGACTGCCGGGGATGCTTGCTGAGGAACATCTGTATACTCGGCTGGGGAATGTTAAGATCTTCTGGGGATGTCCAACTTCCTTGGGGATGACAGTAGCCTAACTCTGCTTGGGGGAGAGTGTTGCTGACTTGCTAGAGATACTGTGCCTTTTCGGGCTGATGGGAGACCAACCCTGCTTGGAGAGAGTATTGCTGACTTGCTTTACTCTGCGGGGAGTGAAGGTATCTCGGTCATGTTCTTCAGCTGAACTTACCTTGTTACCTCGGTGGACAGAGCAACCAGTACAGTTCAGGCAATTCTTATTGCCCCAGTTTCTGTGGGAGAAGGTACCTGTGGAGGTGCTTGATGACTGCCGATTGACAAATCTTCTTCTGGTAGGCAAGTGACGAGATGACGGGACATAGTCATACGCTTTGATCCCTAACTTTTGCCTGGACCGCCCTTTCGAGTTTTCAGTCCACCGGGATACCCTTTTTTGCCCAAGCCGCCTTTTCAGGTTTTTGACTTGCCGGGTGTACAGATTTTTTCATTTTCGTCCCTTATTTTTGCCCGAACCCTTTTGGTTCACCGGGAAGCCCTTATTTTTGCCTAGGCCAGTTGACCTAGCGGGTCTTTGATTATGCGTAGTATTTTTTTCGACTATGTCCACGTTCTCAGAGTGTAGGGAGTTGTCACTGTTAGTAGTGTTGCCATGCTACCAGAAGATGTTTGATCATGCAAGACTCGTTGCTGGAATTCATGTCCAATTCCCCAAGTGATTCAGGCGTAGATTTGCCCCTGCTATTTGGCATTTTGAGAGATTCACTGAATCTTGACTTGACTACCCCAGATGATGGACAATGATCATGTCGTGCCCCTTGGTTGGAGGTGTTTCTTCCACTTGAGGTGACCCTTTTGAGAAGCTTTTTGTTCACTAGATATTCGTCGTGCGAATTTCTCTGTTGTTCGAACAAATAGTCATATGCAAACAATGTTATATCAAGAATGCAAAGCTTATGTCTGTCTTGAAGTTTTTTTTTTTTTGAAAATGCATTTTTTTGTAAAACAAGCAATTTTTTTTGGAAAATGTGATGTCAACTCAGGATTTGACAGCAAGCCCTATAGGAGTCAGGATACCTTTGGTAACAGTATGCTTTCGAACTAACCCATGCTTCAGCTAGGACTTTTTGAGGGTTGTAATGTGGCCTGGTTCACGGTTTAAGAAACAAAGAATAAAGGCTCAAATTTTATTTGTACCCACCCGTTCTTCGTGATGCTCTTCGATCCTAAACTCAGCTAATCGTGCGTTAGATTTTGTTTGAGTCTTTGCTATGATATTCCAGTGATGGTTCGGATACTGATAGTTTATTTTGAACAGGCAGTCATTTCTTTTTTTTTTATTGAGGGTTTGTAGGACCTCTTTCTTTTTGATTTTATTATCCCTGTCTTTTTGCCTGAACTGTTTCTTTTGTAATTACAGTCAGCGGGATGCCCCAGTTTTTGTAAGTCTCCTTCATAGGTTTTGACTTGCTGGGCTTTTTTTTTTTTTTGAAAGATAACGACTGCCTGTCTTGACGATCATAGGGAACCATCACTGTCTTTTGTTTTGGAAGGACTCATTTGATGCCATTCATTGTGCACTTGGATCAACTGAGAAAACTACCCTGCCCCAGGTTATAATTAAGGGTTTTAATTTTTGTGAAAAGAAAAACTCCAACTTCTTTGGCTCAAAGGGGTTGACGAGGGATTATCTTCCTTATTACTCCACTGTTTAGGATTGGAAACAATGCATGTACCTCATCAGCGGGGTCTGTTCAAAAGCATACTGTAAAGATCGTGGTATCGTTTTCGTCATCCTCCCTCAAAAGGCTTAGAATTTTTAATCGAGAGTTGATCATCACAAAAAATGAAAGCAGTTTGAATATAGCGAATGCGAATATATTGATTCAAAATAGACATATGCGATGCATTAATGAAATAACAATGTTTGACATGAATAAATGTTTGAACAATCAAAGAAAAATACAACTTGAACATTCGAATGAACAAAAATTTTTTTTTTCAATCCTAGCCATGTTTTGGCAAGGGAGCAGTGATCACATTGAGAGTCTCAGGCGCTTCGAACTCGACCTCCTTTGCATCGATTAAGTCCTGAACCTTGTTCCTCAAAGTCCAACAATCATCTGTAGCATGCCCCGGGCTGTCAGAATGATAAGCGCAGCGGGCGTTGAGGTTATACCTCGAAGGTGTCTTGTAGGGATTCTTAGGAGGGTCCCTTAGAGTTACCAAATTAGTCTCCAGCAACTGTGGCAATATCTGAGACAGAGTCATATTGAGTTGAGTGAACTGCCTTCGGGGTCTCTCTTCCCTTTGTTGGTTGTGACGCTGAGGAGCGCTAGCAGGCTTTGAAATGACCACCGCGTTGACAGTTTGGTGGTGTTCAGATTTGTTCTGCCCCCTTGAACCATAGACAGCACTAGATTCTTTCTTGAATGGTTTCTTTTCAGTGTTCGAGGAGTCACCCTTTTATATCTTCCCAGACTTGATACCAGCTTCTATTCTCTCCCCAGTCAAGATCAGATTTGTAAACCCAGCAGAAGAATTCCCAATCAGATGGTTGAAGAATGGACCAGACAGGGTCCCCAGGAACATGTCAATGAGTTCACGGTCAGTCAGAGGTGGCTGCACCCTTCCAGCCAAGTCTCTCCACTTTTGCGTATACTTCTTAAAACCTTCACCTGTCCCTAGTGATATACCCTAGAGTTGGGTACGCGTAGGAGCGAGGTCGGAATTATACTGATACTGCTTATAAAACGCAGTAGCCAAGTCCTCCCAGTTACGAATACTGGCTCCATCCAGCTGATAAAACCATTCGAGTTGAGTCCCTGAAAGACTATCCTGGAATAAATGGATCCATAAGTTCTTGTCTGCAGTATAAGGTTGGATCTTCCTTACATATGATCTGAGATGCAGCTTAGGACAGGAAGCTCCGTCGTACTTTGCAAAGGCAGGTGCCTTGAACTTATGGGGAATCACCACCCCAGAGGACAGACCTAGATCTTCGAAGTCCAGATCGGGCACCTTCTGTATCTCCATAGCGCTTAACCGGTCCTCCAACTGTTTGTACCTATCCTCGGCAGGAGGGTACTGCTCATCATTGTAATTTGTCTCGTTGTCGGAGACCACAGGACTAGGAACCCTTCTCTCTTGGGGACTGTCTTTCCCTACAGAGGAAGTAGCCAGATCAGCCTCATTTTGCAGTCCATTTCCAAACCTCTGTCCGGTTTTGAACAGCACAGTCCTCTTCTTCTTCTTCTTCCTCTCTTTCAGAATCAGAGTCATTAAATCCTGTTGACCCTGGGCTAGGCTCATAACCAACTCCTGGAACTGGGCGTTCTGGGCCTGGAGGGCCTTGATAGCTTGTTCAATCGCAGGTTCAGAAGACATGATGATTGCTGAAATAAACAGCGAAGAAGATAAGTGACCTGTAAGAAGGGTACATGTAATGCAATGATATGTATGATATGTGTTGTACCCTAAAATTTGCCCTCCCATTTCTCAATATTTTCTCACCATAAGACCCTTGGAGCTCAAGATCCAGTTAGGGTTTGCTCTGCTCAAGACTCCCCCTTGCACTGTTGACCCAAATTAGGGTTTGAGTTTGCACAAAGATGTTTTGACCTAAAATGCCTAAGATGACTTTCATGCCTCATGTTGGACCCACAAGTTTATCCATACCAAGTTTCAAGCCTTGATTCCAATCTTTGCCCAGTCAATTGGACAGTTGACCTAGAAATCAGTTGTATTGGGGAAAAGTCAACTGTGGTCAATTGACAGTCAAACCTCATGATTTTTGACCCACATCAACATTATGAACTCATATGGACCATTTGATCAAGTTTGGATCACAATTCCACAAGAAATTTGATCAGGTCACCAAAAGGGCAAAATGGTCATTTTTAGGGTTTTGACTGCACAAAGGCAATTTTTGACTATTTGACCTAGCCAATGGCAAACCAAGCTCACATATGGACTCAAGGATTCAATGGCTTGGTCTTGACACATTCAACAAGTTCAAAAGGTCCCAAATGCACAAGATTGACAGATGAATTTTCCAGTCAACTGAGCCAAAATTGACTGTATACTGAAAAGTCAAACTTTGACTTTTTGGTCAAAATCAAGTGTCAAGATTCATTTTTCATCAAAACATGTCAAATTATGAAACTTGGTCATCAAGAAATCAAAAATTACAAATTAGGGTTTAAAATGAAGAATTTTCATAACTTGGAAATTTTCTAAGTTATGAAAATTCCTAATTTTTTCCTAACTTTGTCCCATTGTTTCATCAATATACATTTGGATTCAAACAAAACTCAAAACATGAAAGTTATAGTACATTTCAAAATCTATAACTTTGATTCACAAAGTTTCCTCAAAAGAATCTTGTAGCTCAAGTTATGATTTTTGGAACAAGGGTGCAAAACATTCTTAACTTAGAAATATTTTGACCTATTCTAGGAAGGATTTTTGCCTAACTTCATGGCCATTTTTCACATGCTTCCACTTGGAATTTCAACTTGCATTACAAAGATGGATTTTATTACACATTCCAAGCTTTCCAAATTGTCTAAGAACTTCTCAAACACCCTTGTGGTTAGAGAGAATCGAATTTGTCAATATGGGCAAAAGTCACTTTGATTCATGGCCAAATGCATGTTCATAACTTGGGCATTTTTGAAATCAGCACGCACAAGCTAGGTTACAGGCCTCTAATCCCATTTGCACTCAATAATTAAATGCCAATCCATTGTGTTCTAGCATTATTTTGCTCATTTGGTTATTACATGAAGAATTAAGCCATATTTGGAAAAAGCATTTTAGCCATTTTGATAAAGCATGGCTTTATGTCAAAACACAAATCAAATAAGTACAGAGCATATCTTTTGGGCACAAGATTATGGACATATCCCACTGATCAAGAACAACCTTTGCAGCATGTTTAGGGGGCCTGCATAAGCTTGTAACCCAACTTGGCAATTTTGGCTTAAGAAAGAAGAAACTTGCATATTGAACACCAACTCTCATTCCTGCAATCACAAGCCTAAGCAAACTTATTGAGCACATTCCCAAACATCATAACTGAGCTGAAACACGAGCCCTTAACCCTCAATACCTCCTCATCCATCAAAGCATCTTTTTTCTGCAAAACAGAGTCCCTGTTGCAGATTGACCTCCACAGTTCATTTCCTTCGTGCGTTTTCATCCAAACCAGTTCATACATATTCCCTACCATCCATACAAACTATCCCAAGCCTTGGAAACAGACTTTAACACCTCTAACCAAGTTTGCCATTTTCACTTTTCTCTCTTGCAGGTTGACTTCTGTAGCTTGATACAGCAAGATTCAAAGCACACCAAGCATTGGAGAAGCATCCCTGAACTTCAAGCAAGCTGTACAAGTCCTCACATTGCCTTGAAAGTGCCTCCATTGTTGTACACGATTCAAGCTGAACAGGTAAGTTCTTGAACTTCTATCTCTCTATCCAAGCATATCTAGGCTTAGGTTTGTGAAGAAGTTATGTCCTACTCATGGCCCTGAATCCACCCATATCATTACTTTTCATTTATGTTGTGTGTACTGAGAGAATTTGGGACCTGAATGTTGAACAAAACTTAGGTCAGGAATTGGGGGAGAAGAAATTCTCTCTCATTTCTGAGAGTTAGATCATGTTCTTTATATGTATGAATTCGTGATTTAATGCTCTACATTTTTGGTGTTATGAGTTTTGCTTGAAAGTCCAAGAATCAGGATGTTTGAATCAGCATGAGAAACGCGCGTTTTTGAGACAAACTGGCTGGAGGTTGAAGAAGATAGACTTGGGTTGGGCCTGAGTTTTGTTTTCCTTTTTGCACCACTTTATTTCACATACACCCCCTTGGCCCATTGTGTTTATTTTTATTATTTTTTTGACTTTTTCTTTTTGTTTCTGACTTATTATTTTTTGTTAAAATATAAAAAACATAAAAAATATTTTTTCACTTTTTTATGTATTTATTAGACATTTATTTGTTTTAATTTGATATTTGTACATATAAATAAACATATATACTTTTTATGTAAAATACTAAAAATAATACTAATACATTTTTATTTTCTGATTTTTATTTTATTTTATCTCTTGAAAACGTTTTCCAAAAATATATATTTTTTTTGTAAAATAATTAATATTTTATTTTTGTACATATTTAATATATTTTGTAAATAATATAAATACTTATCTATCTTTTATTAAATATTTAGGATAAATACAAAAATAATACATTTTTATTTTTATTAATATTTGACCTCAAAAATACTTTTTTTACAATATACTTCCTTTTTATTTATTTTTTATATATAATTAATACATATTGTATATAATAAATAATAATACTTTTTATTTAGCAAAATTAGGGTTTTGCCCTAAATATGACAATATCTAAAAATTAACTTTTTTTATTTATTATTTCACTTGTAAATAAATCACATACACATTTACTTATTCTTGTACATTACTTTACATTGACATTTTCAATTAATTCGATTTTGTTGTAAATATTGGGATACCACCCTCCTATTAAGTCTCATCCCCATTTGAACATTTGTACCCCCATTCCCATGATTATTGTGTAATAATTTAGGACTTTAAATTCCGCATTTTAAAGCTTTCTAAATATGCCATGATAGACTTAGGGTTTTGTATGCAAAAACAAAATGACAAATAGCTTGACTAAACAAAAGACAAAAAGCATGAAAATGAACAACACCAATCACACTTGCACCCCTAGGGTTACTCCACTTGTTGCCTTCAATAATGGGCCATGTTGCATGTTGAGTGTTTTTGGCAAAACAAAACAATATCAAATGATCATAGTCCCTCGATGACGCTTTCGAAAGTTGCCTATCAAAATGATCATAGTCCCTTCAAGCAAAATTGCCAAAGACACTTGGCACCATTGCAATCATGGTCTAAACGATGACTCGCACCTGTCCCGTTAACATCCCAACACAAGATTGTCCACCAAATACAATGGTGGAACAAAATTGTTAAAAGGGTTAAAACATAGGAAAGACCTTTGAGTAAATTTAGGGGTAGACAACTCTTAGTTACTTGAATCAACTTGCAAAAACACTTGCCTACTTTTCAAAACACACATCACAACACACTTTCAAAAGAACTTTCAAAAACATTGAAAACTTTTCAAAAGATAAGTACACCTTTGTATACATTCAAACATGAATCATTACAAAGGTTGCCACCACATTGGCCTTTTTTCAAAAACATTTTCAAACCCACACACAAAGCCCCATTTCAAACAATTGAAAATCAAAGGCAAGTGATCTAAGCAAGTAACTAAGAGCCCATGGATAACCATGGATAGAAAGGGTGCTAATACCTTCCCTTTCTATAATCTACCCCCCGAACCCAAGAAAACATCTCAAAGGTTTTTGCTGTGCTTTTTAACCTTTCCTTAGGATAAAATAAAAAGTCGGTGGCGACTCTTGCTCAACGGAAACATTTGCGAAAACAAACGCAAAACCTCAAGTCAATTCTCCCACCGTATCACAGAACTGTCGACTCTGCTGGGGAATTACTTAAAAGTGGGGTTACCTTAGGATTTAGATCACATTTGTTTTCAATTGCTTTCTTTGTTTGCTTTTACATTTGTGGGCTTTGCATCGGAGTTTCATAGATCCTAACTCGGATCTGGGGAATACCCTTTTAGGTAGCATAAGCTGTGAGGGACCTGTCCGGCGTAGACCGACATGGGTGAAGCAGTGGCTACGTTGGTGTGACACCTTGGTCTGTACCGATATCCCTTGTGTTGCAACGAGGAGAATATGGGTCTTCTAAGGAGTCATTAAACACCAACCGACCTTAGAACCCTAATTTGACCCAACTTGGCCATAGAACAGTAGCAGTATGCTACACTCATTGAGGCTAAACTCTCGCGATGGTTCTGGCCTCAAGAAAAGATTGTGATGCTGGAGTTATGACCGATTGAGGGTAGTCAATGATATTGAGATTCTCTAGAACCCGGTTACTTTTGATAGGACAGGTCTTAACCAACGAAACTAAAAAAGGGTAATACCTAAACTTCATGCTGGCCTAAACCCTAAAGGTTGTCTTGTATGACTTGTATGCCTTATCATGCTTGCCTTTGTGAATATTTGTGGTGTGCTTCATCATAACATCATACCATCATACCATTGCATGCACCCTGCATAAGGACTGACCCATTTCAAAGATAAGAGGGTTTCATCTTTGCTCTGTTTTGTAGGACATCATGATGCCCGTGCGTAGGAATACTATCCGGCTCAACTTTGTTCAACCACCTACTTTGCTCAAGGAATTGGTTGATAGGATTCCAAATACTACTTCCTTCATCAAGAGGCATGGTTCTCTTCTCGGATTATTCACTTCAAAGTGGGACCAACAACTGATGAGTGTCCTGGTCCAGTTTTATGATCCTCGGTATCATTGCTTCACCTTTCAAGACTTCCAGTTGGTCCCTACCCTGGAAGAATTCTCTGATTTGCTTGGTATCCCTGTTTTGGAACAAACTTCATTCATTGGTTGGGAGAAGACTCTTAGGCCTGAAGAGATTGTTGCAGTCCTTCCCTTGACCAAAGAGGAGGTAATGGCTAACTGGGAGACTAGAAGTGGAGTTAAGGGCTTTTTGGCTAAGTTTCTGGTTGGCAAAGCTAATAGTTTATGGGATGACTTAGACTTCAAGGCGTACGAAAACGTTCTGGCTCTCTTAATCTATGGTCTAGTTTTGTTTCCAAATCCTGATAACTTTGTCAATATCAATGCCATAAGGATCTTCATGTCTCGAAACCCTGTACCCACTCTCTTGGGTGATATCCTGCAACAACTCTATGCTCGTACTGCCCGAAGACGTGGAACTCTGTGGTGTTGTGCTTCTTTGTTAGTGAGGTGGTTTATTTCGCACCTCCCTAAGTTCGTGCTGAAGAATGAAGAAGGAAAAGGTTGGGCTCATAGGTTAATGTCTCTCACTGATAATGACATCATTTGGACTCTTAGAGGTTTGGATGAGGTAGCCATTATTGACCGTTGCGGAGAATATCCTAATGTTCCATTAATCGGTACCCAGGGAGGAATCTCTTATAATCCATGTTTAGCTCTCCGTCAGTTTGGAAGAGCCAGAAGAGCAGGGCCTCATGAGATGTTGGTGCCTCACATTAGTTTTGAGTTTCAGGTAGACAGTGACGAGCTGCACCGTAGATTCATCAAGGCTTGGGACAGAAATCACAAAGCTGACCTGCACGAGTTGGGATCGAAGACTTCTCTACCAATGAAACCCTACTGCAGATGGGTCCACATCCATGCTCAGAAGTTAGGTATGCCATACGAAGCTGTCAGGCCTATCATTCTTGAATTTCCTGATGAAGACGGGGTTCCTCCAACTGTCCTCCCTCCTCAGATACCCACTGATGTTGATACACTAAAGAGGTCTTGGGCGAAGCTACAGGAAGAACGGGACTATTATCGGGAAAAGTTCAACGAACAGGAACAAAAGATCCAGAAGCTGACTAAGCAATTGGAGGAAGAGCGGACCCTGAACGACTATATCCGTACTGAGAAGAGGAGGCCATGGGAGCACTGATGGGCTTTGGATGTTTCTTTTACAGCTTTTATTTCCTTTTCAGTATTTTCATTCTTGTAATGCCTAAGGGCAAATTGTTGAACAATTTAAAATTTGAATTTAATGAAGTGTCTTTCCTTTTTGTCTACAAAGTTGAATCCCGATTGTCTTTGAAAACATAAGTCATACGCATCTCATTGCATCATATGCATAACATGTACCCTTCTTCTACAGGTTGCTTAATCTTCTTCGCTGTTTATTTCAGCATTCAATCATCATGTCTTCCGAGCCTACTACCGAACAAGCTATCAAGGCCCTCCAGGCCCAGAACGCCCAGTTTCAGGAGCTGGTCATGAGCTTAGCCCAAGGTCAACAGGAGTTGAAGACTTTGCTCTTGAAGAAGAAGAAGAAGAAGAGGATTGCGCTGTTTAACACTGGATGGAGGTTTGGGAATACACTGCAGAATGAGGCTGATCAGGCTACTTCCTCTATAGGGAGGGGTAGCCCCCAAGAAGGAAGGGTTCCTAGTCCTGTAGTCTCCGACAACGAGATGGATTACAATGATGAACAGTACCCTCCTGCCGAAGACAGGTACAAGCAACTAGAGGACCGTTTAAGTGCCATGGAGGTTCAACATGTGTCGGGGCTGGATTTTGGAGATCTAGGTTTATCTTCTGGGGTGGTGATCCCACACAAGTTCAAGGCACCTGCCTTTGCAAAGTACGACGGGGCTTCCTGCCCTAAGCTACATCTCAGATCATATGTAAGGAAGATCCAACCTTACACTGCAGACAAGAACCTTTGGATCCATTTCTTCCAGGATAGCCTTTCGGGGTCCCAACTCGAATGGTTCTATCAGCTGGATGGAGCCAGAATCCGAAACTGGGAGGACTTGGCTACTGCATTTTATAAGCAATATCAGTACAATTCTGACCTCGCTCCCACGCGTACCCAACTCCAGGGTATGTCACTGGGGACGGGCGAAGGATTCAAGGAGTATGCGCAAAAGTGGAGGGACCTGGCTGGCAGGGTGCAGCCACCGCTGACTGACCGTGAACTTGTTGACATGTTCCTGGGGACCCTGTCTGGTTCGTTCTTCAACCATCTGATTGGGAATTCTTCTGCTGGGTTTACAGATTTGATCTTGACTGGTGAGAGAATAGAAGCTGGTATCAAGTCGGGGAAGATACAGAAAGGTGCCTCCTCGAGTACTGAAAATAAGCCCTTCAAGAAAGAAGTCAGTGTTGTTTATGGTCCCAGAAGACAAGTTAAACCGGAACGCCGCCAAGCTGTCAACGCGTTGGTGATTTCAAAGCCTGCCGCTGCTCCTCAGCAATACAACCAACCAAGGGGTGAGAGACCCAAAAGGCAGTACACTCGGCTCAGTATGACCCTGTCTCAGATATTTCCGCAACTACTGTCAACCAATCTGGTAACTGTCAAAGAAGCTCTGAAGGTAGTGAACACAGTTTCTCCAAAGTACAACCCCAATGCCCGCTGCGCTTATCACTCTGATAGCCCGGGGCATACTACGGACGATTGTTGGGCTTTGAGGAACAAGGTTCAGGACCTTATTGGTGCTAAAGAAATACAGTTCGAGGCGCCCGAAAGACCCAATGTTGTGACTGCTCCCATGCCCCAGCATGGAGTGAATGCTGTGGAAGAAGACCGGTATGTAGCCTCCGTGGAAGAGATTGTTACTCTGTTGTTGACCATCAAAAGGAACCTGTTGCTAGCCGGTTTATTTCCGGGATGTGGTAAAGGTTGCCTTCTATGTGTTGTTTCACCTGTTGGTTGTCCTTTGCTGAAATCAGGTATCCAAAGCCTGATGGATAGCAAAGAAATCTTGTTCGAGAAGATTGCTGTTCCTGCTGTCCCTGCTGAAGAAGTTTCTATTGTCACTATTTTCAACAACCCTCCTAAAGATCCCTCAAAGAAGCCTGTCAAAATCATGTCCACTCAGAAGATTTCTCCTATCATCATCACTGTTCCGGGGCCCCTCCCTTACACATCCGACAAAGCTGTCCCGTGGCACTATGGGGCAGATGTTTATGTTCTTGGAGTAAAGCAAGAGTTCGATACTAGTACCGGCGTCAGCAACATCACCGGGCCTGCCAATATTACTCGCAGTGGTAGGCTGTTCTCACCAGATATTGCGCCACCAGCTATTCAGAGACCTCTTATCATCACACCTGCAAGTGTGCCTGCTCCCCTTCCTGATCAAGTTCCTGTTTTTACCCCTGCTGCCGAGTCATCTGATGCTCGGGGCAAAGGGATTGCTACTGATTTGCCTGCCCTGACGGAGGCACCGAAGACAACCACTGTTGAAGCTTCCCAGCAAGAGATGGAAGAGATTCTCAAGATTATCAAGAAGAGTGATTTCAATGTAGTTGAGCAGCTGGGGCACACCCCATCAAAAATTACTATGCTATCACTGTTGTTGTGTTCAGAGGCCCATGTCAAGGCCCTGATTTCCTTCCTGAAGACGGCCCATGTGCCACAAGAAACTTCTGCTGATCAATTTACCGATTGTGTGGCCAACTTGACTGCTGATAATGGGTTGGGCTTCTCTGACGCCGATCTGACTGCCAAAGGAAAGAACCATAACGATGCCCTGCATGTCTCCATTGAATGCAGGGGCACTACTCTTGCCCATGTGTTGGTAGACACCGGTTCTTCATTGAACGTCTTACCCAAGAAGGCTCTAGACAGGCTGGATTGTGAGGGTTTAGAGCTCAAGCCAAGTAACGTTGTTGTCCGGGCCTTTGACGGTTCGAAAAGGATGGTGCATGGAGAAGTTGACATTCCAATCAGGGTTGGTTCTCAAGTTTTTGATTCTACTTTCTACGTGATGGACATCCGACCATCCTATTCTTGTTTGCTGGGTCGTCCATGGATCCACAAGGCTGGAGCTGTGACCTCCACACTACATCAAAAGCTTAAGTACCCGGTCAGAGGGAAGATCGTAACAGTGCAAGGGGAAGAGGAATATATGGTCAGCCACCTCAACTCGTTCCGGTACATAGAAATGGATGGGGAATTCATTGAGACTCCATTCCAGCACTTTGAAGAGGTGCCTCAGACGCTGGCATCAGCTGAAACTGTGATTGGAGACCCTCCTTTGAAGATGGCTTCCTTAAAGGATGCCCAGGCTGTTATTGAGAAGGGCGAGTGCGCAAACTGGGGCCGACTTCCTGACTTTACTCCGAAGACTGACAAGTTTGGTTTGGGCTTCACTGCAGAGGCTCAGAGGGCTGTTCGTAAGGCAAGGATTGGAAGACCTCCTGTGTTCATCACCAACCCGGGAGTGAATGCTATTGAAGACGACGTGGAGGAATCTGAATTCGACAGTTGGATCTACCCAACAACCGACGGTGGACCAAGCAACTGGACTGCCAAAGACTTCACACCTATTACTTTTGTCACTCAGTAATGAACTCTTTTGTTTTGAATTTGTAACAGACAATATGTTGAAACTTTTATGGCTCGGTGTCTTACCCGGGGCACCGTGGCTTCATTTGTGAGGGCTTTTGTGTGTCATTTTCATATGTCATCAATAAAAACATTGGACGTTTGTTGCATTTCAAAATCTTGCGCTCCTTTTCTTTCTTTATTATATATTGCAAAACAGCTATATTTACACACACTCACCTATACAGGTTCCAATCCACTTTGGATCTCACTGGTAACGACTCTGCTACCGCCAGTTATGACTTCGAAAATCCGATCAACTTAGCCGAAGACGAAGGTGAAGATGATTGCGAAGTGCCTGGTGAACTTGCAAGACTACTACTCCATGAAGAGAGGGCCATTCAGCCACATGAAGAGCCAGTGGAAACGGTAAATCTGGGTACTGAGATAGACAGAAAGGAAGTCAAGATTGGTGCCAATCTAGAGCTCAGTGTGAAACAACGGTTGATTCAGATGCTACATGACTATGTGGAAATATTTGCCTGGTCTTATGAAGACATGCCTGGTTTGGATACCGACATTGTAGTTCATCACCTGCCTACCAAGGAAGAATGTCCTCCGGTAAAACAGAAGGTCCGCCGAATGCGTCCAGAAATGTCCGAGAAAATCAAAGTTGAGGTTATGAAACAATTTGATGCCGGGTTTCTAGCAGTGACTTCTTACCCTCAGTGGGTTGCCAACGTGGTTCCAGTGCCGAAGAAGGATGGTAAGGTCCGAATGTGTGTTGATTACAGGGATTTGAATAGGGCGAGCCCTAAGGATGATTTCCCTCTGCCTCATATCGACGTTCTGGTTGACAACACTGCTCAGCATAAAGTATTCTCCTTCATGGACGGTTTCTCCGGTTATAATCAGATCAAGATGGCTCCTGAAGACATGGAGAAGACCACCTTTGTTACTCAGTGGGGCACCTTTTGCTACAAGGTCATGCCTTTTGGGTTGAAAAATGCTGGAGCAACCTACCAACATGCCATGGTTGCTTTATTTCATGACATGATCCATCATGAGATAGAAGTATATGTCGACGATATGATTTCAAGGTCCCAAACTGAGGAGGAACACCTTGACCATCTATGGAAGCTGTTTGACCGTCTGAAGTTGTACAAGCTGAGGTTGAACCCAAACAAGTGCACCTTTGGGGTGAGATCTGGAAAACTACTAGGTTTCGTCGTGAGCGACAAAGGTATTCAAGTGGACCCTGCCAAAGTGAAAGCCATACAAGAGATGCCAACTCCCAAGACAGAGAAAGAAGTCAAAGGCTTTCTAGGACGTTTGAACTACATTGCCCGATTCATCTTACATCTAACTGCTACCTGTGAACCAATCTTCAAACTGCTGAAGAAAGATTAAGTGGTACGTTGGAATGATGAATGTCAGGCCGCTTTTGAAAAGATCAAAGAGTATCTCCAAGAACCACCCATTCTTATGCCACCGGTTGAAGGGAGACCTCTAATCTTATACTTGACTGTACTGGACAATTCAATGGGGTGTGTGCTGGGGCAGCATGACGAGTCTGGCCGAAAAGAACACGCCATTTATTACCTTAGCAAAAAGTTTACCGACTGTGAGACCCGGTACTCACTGCTCGAGAAAACTTGCTGCGCTTTGGTATGGGCTGCTCGCCGGCTGAGACAGTATATGTTGACTCACACTACTCTGTTGATTTCAAAAATGGATCCAATCAAGTACATATTCGAAAAGCCTTCCTTGTCCGGAAGAATAGCAAGATGGCAGATGATCTTGACAGAATATGACATCCAGTACATGACTCAAAAAGCAATCAAGGGAAGTGTGTTGGCAGACCATTTGGCACACCAGGCAGTGGACGATTACCAGTCGATGAACATTGAATTTCCAAACGAGGATATCATGGTAGTGACTGATTGTGAAGTACCTGGACCGGATGAAGGACCTGAGGAAGGATCCCGATGGTCTATGCACTTTGACGGAGCCTCGAACGCTTTGGGTAATGGCATCGGCGCTATGATCATATCCCCTAAAGGCACTCATACTCCACTCACCGCCCGACTATGTTTCAACTGCACCAACAACATGGCGGAGTATGAGGCATGCATCATGGGTCTTCAAGCTGCAATCGACTTAAGGATCAAGTTTCTGAGTGTCTTCGGAGATTCCGCTCTCGTGATCAATCAAGTCAAGGGCGAATGGGATACGAAACACCTGAATCTTATTCCTTACAAGGAGTATGTGCTGACGTTGATCCCCCACTTCGAGGAGATAACTTTTGAACACTTCCCAAGAGAGGAGAATCAGTTAGCGGACGCGTTGGCTACAATGTCTTCTATGTTCAAAGTCAAATGGGACAACGAGGCGCCCCGAATCATTATCTGGAAATTGGATGAACCTGCACATTGCTGCGATCTCGAGACCGAAGAGGTAATAGAAAAACCCTGGTATCACGAAGTGAAGAGGTACCTTAAAGCTCAAGAATACCCCGAAGGCGCATCTGTTAATGACAAGAAGTTCCAGAGAAGGTTTGTGGCAAAGTTCTTCCTCAGCAATGGCATTCTGTACAAACGAAACCATGATTCGAAATTACTGCGTTGTGTGGATAAGACTGAAGCAGAAAAGATCATGGCGGAGCTACATGAAGGTACCTTCGAAACACATTCCAGTGGACATACCATGGCAAAGAAAATCCTTCGGGAAAGATATTTCTGGTCCACATTGGAAGCCGACTGTTATCATCATTCTCGGACTTGTCATAAATGCCAGATCTATGCTGATAAGGTGCACATTCCTCCAGTTCCTCTGAATGTCTTGACAGCACCTTCGCCTTTTGCAATGTGGGGCATTGATATGATCGGCGAAATCAGACCTACGGCATCCAACGGGCATCGCTTCATCTTGGTAGCGATTGATTACTTCATAAAATGGGTTGAAGCAGCTTCGTACGCTACCGTAACCAAGAACATCGTGGCACGGTTCATTCAGCACAACCTGATCTGTCGATACGGTGTACCTGAGAGGATCATTACGGATAATGGTACCAATCTTAACAACAAGATGATCACTGAGCTCTGCGAGCAATTCAAGATACTGCACCATAACTCTTCTCCCTACCGGCCGAAGATGAATGGGGCTGTAGAAGCAGCGAATAAGAATATCAAGAAGATTGTGCAAAAGATGACAGTGACCTACAAAGATTGGCACGAAATGTTACCGTTTTCTCTTCATGGGTACCGTACCTCGGCACGAACGTTAACAGGGGCAACTCCCTTTTCCTTGGTCTATGGCATGGAGGCAGTCTTACCTATCGAAGTTCAGATACCCTCTCTCCGGATAATGAAGGATGCAGACTTGAGCGAAGATGACTGGATCCAGACTCGGCTTGATCAGTTAAACCTAATCGACGAAAAAAGACTCACTGCTATTTGTCATGGTCAGACGTACCAAAAACGGATGATTAGGGCATTTAACAAGAAAGTCAGACGACAAGAGTATCAAGTCGGAGACCTGGTAATCAAGCGCATCATTCTTCCTCAAAGTGATCCCAGGGGAAAATGGACCCCCACGTACGAAGGGCCATTTATGGTCAAGCATATCTTTTCAGGAGGTGCGATGATTCTAACCACCATAGATGGTGACGACCTTCCTCACCCCGCCAATGCAGACATGGTAAAAAAATACTACGCGTGATCAAAGACCCGCTAGGTTGACACACCTAGGCAAAAATAAGGGCTTCCCGGCGAACCAAAAGGGTTCGGGCAAAAATAAGGGATGAAATGAAAAAAAATCTGTACACCCGGCAAGTCGAAAACCTGAAAAGGCGGCTTGGGCAAAAATGGGTATCCCGGTGGACTGAAAACCCGAAAGGGAGGTCCAGGCAAAAGTTAGGGATAAAGCGTAATACTATGTCTCATTGGATCACCTTGCATCCAGAATCCGGCATCAACTATCAGGTTCAGATGACTCCAATCAATCAGCTTCATCTTCAACTAAGCAGCAGAGTGATGAAACGCTTGAAGACATAAAGGCGATAGCAGAATTGGAACCCAGTGGGATTATTTTTCACATAGCTATTTTGTTTCCTTTTCAAAATTGTATAAACTCTATGTTGCTCGGCGGCGTTCTCTTACTAGGACGTCAGCCTCTTGTACAAAAACGCCTATTTACAGGCAAATTTCAAAATCAATGCAAGTTCAATTTTTCAGACAAATTACCCATCGTTTTTCCTTTTTCTGTTTGTTTTGCAAAGAACGTCCAATGTTCATTTTGATATATGCACCTGACATTAATTGCTAATCATAAATATTTGCATACGAAACAAAGGATGAATTACAGGTGACATCAGAAACAGGGGAAATAAAGAGTTGTCCAAACAATCTAGTTGCTCTGTCCACCAAGGTACCAAGGTAGATCCGGCTGAAGAACGTAACCAAGTTACCTCAACTCCACACAGAGTAAGACAAGATTCAGCAATACTCTCCCCAAGCAGAGCTGGTCTCCCGTCAACCCTGAAAAGGCACAGTATCTCCAGCAAGTCAGCGATACTCTCCCCCAGGCAGAGTTAGTCTACTGTCAGCTTTAAGGAATTTGGGTATCCCCAGAAGATCTCAACATTCCCCAGCGGAGTATAGACATTCCTCAACAAGCATCCCCGGCAGTCTTAATATAAGATTGTTCCCCGGCAGAATACAGACATCCAGTGGACCATTCCCCATTACAATCTGAAAGGTTTCCCCAGGAAAGTGGAATCCATATCCCCAGCAGATTCTGGAAGCTTATCCCCAGTAGATTCTGGAAGCTTATCCCCTGCAGAGTACGAACGCATCTCCCCGGCTTTATTCAAAGGTTATTTCCCCCACCAGGGTATAACTGGGTTATCCTCAGCTTAATTACCACGGGAAGTTCGTCCTCGGCGAAGTTCTTCCTATCCCCAGCGGAGTTCATCAAATTCCCCAACATAACATATCAGTGGAATCCCCAGCGGAGCTCTCATCAAAACCTCAGTGAAGTATCTCTTCCCACAGAGTAATTCCCCGCAGAGTAATCTCTCCAACAAGTTTATTCCCCAACGGAGTCATCTTCTCCTACCGGTTTATTCTTGCAACCATCATCCCCAGCGGAATCTAATAACTCTACTCTTCAACATCAGCCCAGGATTCAACAAGTTCCCGGCACTCGTCAAGGATTTATTTTCCTAGACAAAAATACATTCATAGACATTTCACATTTCATACATCCTGCTTACATACATGATAAAGTGCATACAACACTATCTCATTTTGAGCATCATGACATCATGCATTTCATACATCATGACATTTCATACAACTGATGTCTTGCCTTTTTAGGAAAAGATCAATCCAAATATGATTACTATCAACTATCGCAGTTCCAGATTTGATTCCTGTATCTATCCAGGGCATATCTGTGAGCGATTGATTGTAGATTTGACACATGTATCTAGCCAGGATACATCTGCATGAAGAGTTTAGAGATTCGATACCTGTATCCAGCAAGGGCATATCTGTAGACGACAAATTCCAGATTCGATACCTGTATCCAGCTAGGGCATATCTGAAGACGACAAATTCCAGATTCGATACCTGTATCCAGCCAGGGCATATCTGTAGACAACAAATTCCAGATTCGATTCCTGTATCTAGCCAGGGCATATCTGTGAGTATTTGATTGTGGATTCGACACCTGTATCTAGCCAGGACATATCTGCATGAATAGTTTAGAGACTCGATACCTGTATCCAGCCAGGGCACGTCTGTAAGCAACCTTTTGAAGTTCCGGATTCGATACCTGTATCTAGCCAGGGCATATCTATGAGCGTTTGATTGTAGATTCGATACCTGTATCCAGCCAGGGCATATCTGCATGAAGAGTTCGAAGATCAACACCTGTAGCAAGCCAGGAAACCATCTTCCTTTCTCAAAGTACGCAAGTTCTCGCTAAGGAATCTCTTACGCGATCAACACTTCCAAATGGCATCTATAAGCCCATTCCCGACAAGGTTTTGTCACACCCCCGATGGCATCTATAAGTCCATCCTCCTATCCACCATCTCTCCAAATGGCATCTATAAGCCCATTCTTGCCATCACACTGCTGATACTCCACTATGCGAGTGCAAATTTCTGGGCACTCTAGTGTTCAATCATCTTCCACCTTCGGATCACGAAAGGCACGCAAGCCAATCTACATCCTCAGGTCTAAGAAGATTGAACAGGGGCAACTGTTGTACCCCAAAATTTTCCCTCCAATTTCTCAATATTTTCTCACCACAAGACCCTTGGAGCTCAAGATCCAGTTAGGGTTTGCTCTGCTCAAGACTCCTCCTTGCACTGTTGACCCAAATTAGGGTTTGAGTTTGCACAAAGATGTTTTGACCTAAAATGCCTAAGATGACTTTCATGCCTCATGTTGGACCCACAATTTTATCCATACCAAGTTTCAAACCTTGATTCCAATCTTTGCCCAGTCAATTGGACAATTGACCTAGAAATCAACTGTATTGGAGAAAAAGTCAACTGTGGTCAATTGACAGTCAAACCTCATGATTTTTGACCCACATCAACATTATGAACTCATATGGACCATTTGATCAAGTTTGGATCACAATTCCACAAGAAATTTGATCAGGTCACCAAAAGGGCAAAATGGTCATTTTTAGGGTTTTGACTGCACAAAGGCAATTTTTGACTGTTTGACCTAGCCAATGGCAAACCAAGCTCACATATGTACTCAAGGATTCAATGGCTTGGTCTTGACACATTCAACAAGTTCAAAAGGTCCCAAATGCACAAGATTGACAGATGAATTTTCCAGTCAACTGAGCCAAAATTGATTGTATACTGAAAAGTCAAACTTTGACTTTTTGGTCAAAATCAAGTGTCAAGATTCATTTTTCATCAAAACATGTCAAATTATGAAACTTGGTCATCAAGAAATCAAAAATTACAAATTAGGGTTTAAAATGAAGAATTTTCATAACTTAGAAATTTTCTAAGTTATGAAAATTCCTAATTTTTTCCTAACTTTGTCCAATTTTTTCATCAAGATACATTTGGATTCAAACAAAACTCAAAAAATGAAAGTTATAGTCCATTGCAAAATCTATAACTTTGATTCACAAAGTTTCCTTAAAAGAAGCTTGTAGCTCAAGTTATGATTTTTGGAACAAGGGTGCAAAACATTCTTAACTTAGAAATATTTTGACCTATTCTAGGCATGATTTTTGCCTAAATTCATGGCCATTTTTCACATGCTTCCACTTGGAATTTCAACTTGCATTACAAATATGGATTGTAGTACACATTCCAAGCTTTCCAAATTGTCCAAGAACTTCTCAAACACCCTTGTGGTTAGGGAGAATCAAATTTGTCAATATGGGCAAAAGTCACTTTGATTCATGGCCAAATGCATGTTCATAACTTGGGCATTTTTGAAATCAGCATGCACAAGCTAGGTTACAGGCCTCTAATCCAATTTTCACTCAATAATTAAATGCTAATCCATTGTGTTCTAGCATTATTTTGCTCATTTGGTCATTACATGAAGAATTAAGCCATATTTGGAAAAAGCATTTTAGCCATTTTGATAAAGCATGGCTTTATGTCAAAACACAAATCAAAGAAGTACAGAGCATATCTTTTGGGCACAAGATTATGGACATATCCCACTGATCAAGAACAAACTTTGCAGTATGTTTAGGGGGCCTGCATAAGCTTGTAACCCAACTTGGCAATTTTGGCTTAAGAAAGAAGAAACTTGCATATTGAACACCAACTCTCATTCCTGTAATCACAAGCCTATGCAAACTTATTGAGCACATTCCCAAACATCATAACTGAGATGAAACACGATCCCTTAACCCTCAATACCTCCTCATCCATCAAAGCATCTTTTTTCTGCAAAACAGAGTCCCTGATGCAGATTGACCTCCACAGTTTATTTCCTTCGTGCGTTTTCATCCAAACCAGTTCATACACATTCTCTACCATCCATACAAACTATCCCAAGCCTTGGAAACAGACTGTAACACCTCTAACCAAGTTTGTCATTTTCACTTTTCTCTCTTGCAGGTTGACTTCTGTAGCTTGATACAGCAAGATTCAAAGCACACCAAGCATTGGAGAAGCATCCATGAACTTCAAGCAAGTTGTACAAGTCCTCACATTACCTTGAAAGTGCCTCCATTATTGTACACGATTCAAGCTGAACAGGTAAGTTCTTGAACTTCTATCTCTCTATCCAAGCATATCTAGGCTTAGGTTTGTGAAGAAGTTATGTCCTACTCATGGCCCTGAATCCACCCATATCATTACTTTTCATTTATGTTGTGTGTACTGAGAGAATTTGGGACCTGAATGTTGAACAAAACTTAGGTCAGGAATTGGGGGAGAAGTAATTCTCTCTCATTTCTGAGAGTTAGATCATGTTCTTTATATGTATGAATTCGTGATTTAATGCTCTACATTTTTGGTGTTATGAGTTTTGCTTGAAAGTCCAAGAATCAGGATGTTTGAATCAGCATGAGAAACGCGCGTTTTTGAGACAAACTGGCTGGAGGTTGAAGAAGATAGACTTGGATTGGGCCTGAGTTTTGTTTTCCTTTTTGGACCACTTTATTTCACATACACCCCCTTGGCCCATTGTGTTTATTTTTATCATTTTTTTGACTTTTTCTTTTTGTTTCTGACTTATTATTTTTTGTTAAAATATAAAAAACATAAAAAATATTTTTTCACTTTTTTTTTGTATTTATTAGACATTTATTTGTTTTAATTTGATATTTGTACATATAAATAAACATATATACTTTTTATGTAAAATACTAAAAATAATACTAATACATTTTTATTTTCTGATTTTTATTTTATTTTATCTCTTGAAAACATTTTCCAAAAATATACTTTTTTTTGTAAAATAATTAATATTTTATTTTTGTACATATTTAATATATTTAGTAAATAATATAAATACTTATCTATCTTTTATTAAATATTTAGGATAAATACAAAAATAATACATTTTTATTTTTATTAATATTTGACCTCAAAAATACTTTTTTTACAATATACTTCCTTTTTATTTATTTTTTGTATATAATTAATACATATTGTATATAATAAATAATAATACTTTTTATTTAGCAAAATTTGGGTTTTGCCCTAAATATGACAATATCCAAAAATTAACTTTTTTTATTTATTATTTCACTTGTAAATAAATCACATACACATTTACTTATTCTTGTACATTACTTTACATTTACATTTGCAATTAATTCGATTTGGTTGTAAATATTGGGATACCACCCTCCTATTAAGTCTCATCCCCATTTGAACATTTGTACCCCCATTCCCATGATTATTGTGTAATAATTTAGGACTTTAAATTACGCATTTTAAAGCTTTCTAAATATGCCATGATAGACTTAGGGTTTTGTATGCAAAAACAAAATGACAAATAGCTTGACTAAACAAAAGACAAAAAGCATGAAAATGAACAACACCAATCACACTTGCACCCCTAGGGTTACTCCACTTGTTGCCTTCAATAATGGGCCATGTTGCATGTTGAGTGTTTTTGGCAAAACAAAACAATATCAAATGATCATAGTCCCTCGATGACGCTTTCGAAAGTTGCCTATCAAAATGATCATAGTCCCTTCAAGCAAAATTGCCAAAGACACTTGGCACCATTGCAATCATGGTCTAAACGACGACCCGCGCCTGTCCCGTTAACATCCTAACACAAGATTGTCCACCAAATACAATGGTGGAACAAAATTGTTAAAAGGGTTAAAACATAGGAAAGACCTTTGAGTAAATTTAGGGGTAGACAACTCTTAGTTACTTGAATCAACTTGCAAAAACACTTGCCTACTTTTCAAAACACACATCACAACACACTTTCAAAACAACTTTCAAAAACATTGAAAACTTTTCAAAAGATAAGTGCACCTTTGTATACATTCAAACATGAATCATTACAAAGGTTGCCACCATATTGGCCTATTTTCAAAAACATTTTCAAACCCACACACAAAGCACCATTTCAAACAATTGAAAATCAAAGGCAAGTGATCTAAGCAAGTAATTAAGAGCCCATGGATAACCATGGATAGAAAGGGTGCTAATACCTTCCCTTTCTATAATCTACCCCCCGAACCCAAGAAAACATCTCAAAGGTTTTTGCTGTGCTTTTTAACCTTTCCTTAGGATAAAATAAAAAGTTGGTGGCGACTCTTGCTCAACCGAAACATTTGCGAAAACAAACGCAAAACCTCAAGTCAGTTCTCCCACCGTATAAAAATATACATGTAATGTTTTCAAGGATCTCGCGGGGTAAACAAAGAAACTTGTTAGAATTCAAATCTGGTAGCTTGATTGAAGGAACTTCATGTTGTTGAGAGTCCTTCTTCAAGAGTCAAAGCTCACCATATAGAGTGGGTCATAGCCCCTGACTCAAGTTATCATGTTGATCTCTAGACAACTTCGGCTAGAGGAAAATAAATCCCCTTTGCCCCTTGCTAGACAGTTGGTTCTTCATGACCTGCATCACAAACCCTTGAGATCCTTGAAATGGATTAGTCCTTATGCAGGATGTATGCAGGTTAGTCCTTATGCAAGATGCATGCAATGTTATGGTGGTATGATGTTATGCCATGCGTGGAGTGACGTAAGTAAACCCTGTTATAAGCCCAGATTAAGGACTGTAAACAAAACCTGCAAGGAACTCATGCGTCAGATAACAAGAATGTGCAAGTAGTTCAAGTTTGAAGGCACACAAGTCACACATGTAGCCCTTAGAGTTCAGGCCAGCATGAAGTTTAGGTACTACCCTCTTGAAGTTGGTTGGCTCAAAACCTGTCCTATCAAAAGTAACCGGGTTCTAGAGGAGCTCAATATCATTGGATTATTTTCCGTGTTCATTGTTTTGATTTAGCCACTGGATTGGCGATCAAAATATTCCAAGAAAACAACCCTCAATGAGTGTAGTATCAAGTATCTACCAACTTCGGACTGCACCAAAGTCGGTCATCTCACTACCCCTAAAGAGGCCAGGATGGTCAAGTAAGGTTCTAAGGTCAGTTGATGCTTCACGACACCACGCGGCAACCCTGTACTCTCCTTGACTTGACTCAAGGGTTACCGGTACTCAACAAAGTGCCACATCAACGTAGCAACTGCTTCAACCATGTCGGTATACCCTGTACAGTTCCCTCACAGTTTGTTGCTACTTCTAAAAGGTATCCCCCAGATCCGGGTTAGGATCTATGAAACTCCAAAACAAGCCCACAATATTAAAGCAAACAAAGCAAGCAATTGAAAACAAGAGTGGTCTAATCCTAAGGTACACCTCACTTATTAATTATGTCGCCAGTTCTGTGATCGGTGGAAATAGAACTGACTGTTTTAAAGCTGGTTCGCGAAATGTCGCGGTAAGCAAGAGTCGCCACCGTCTTTTATGTTCTCCAACATGGAAAGGACTAAAGCACAGCAAAATTCCTTTTCGAGATGTTTCTCGGTTCGGGAGGTAGATTATAGAAAGGGAAGGTGTTAGCACCCTTTCTATCTGTGGTTATCCACGGGCTCTTAGGTACTTGCTCACTATGTTTTCAAAAATTGATTGCTTTTCAAGTGTTTGTGGGTTTTGAAAAAGTTTAGTTTGAAAACTTCTAGGTAACTCTTGTATCAGTCCTCAAGAGTGTATGCAGTATTTGTTTGAAAACTTTTTGAAAGTGTAGGTGCGAAAAGTTTGTTTTGTTTTTTTGAAAGAGCAAGTACCTAGGAGAAATCTACCTACTCTAAGGAATTAGGCTGTGTAAGAGTCCTTTAGACAGTACTATGCCACTATTGAGAAGTAGGAAGCACCGTCGTTGGAGTTTGTCGGGTCAATTCGATTAAGGGACATGTGTGGTCACCAAAGCAATAGTAGGACGCCTTAACGGTAACCCTAATGTCCTAGATCCTTTTTTATCCGAGGCAACCGTTTCGAGGCAACATGATCTTTAGACAGGAGGGCGACCTCTAAAACACCCTATACTTGATGACCATCTCGAGGCAACCGAGTGAGGCGTACCCTAGGAGTGGCATGTGCATGTGTGTCAGGTTTCATATTAAATTGTCTTGTACATGTTATTGGTGAGCTACGGATTGATTTTATTTTTCATACAAGTCTTGTCATGCATCTTTAGCAGTCAATAATTGTGCGGAAAATAAATTGCGGAAAATTGAATCTACGCTATTACAAGGCGCGGGTATATACATCGCCAAAAACAAACCCTTTGGAAAATAAATGCGAGAAAATAAAAGAAAGCGATAAAGAGGTCCTAATTACGCTATTACATTCTCGGAGCAGATACATCAATATAGCCAAAATAATAAAGTGCGAAAAGAAATTAAATCAGGACGTCCTTAGGGTTTTGACCCTTTTTTGAGAAAAGAATTAAGTTTGGTCCTTTTTGCAATTAATTAAATATTAAGCCTAATTCACTAATTAATTAATTATTTAAAATAAAAAGTATTTTTTATGTTTTTTGATGAAAATAAAAAGAAATTAAAAGTTGTCAAGACCTAATTCTAATTTATTTTAAGTTATTGAGAAAAAAAATTAAAGTTGACCTAATTTTAAAAAGCTAGATTAATTAATTTACATTTTATTTACAAAAATAAACTAAGGTGAAATTAATAAATAAAAATATTTACATTTTAATTTTCTGAATTTTATTGTGAAAATAATATTAATTATGTTAGTTAAATAAATAATAATAATAATTAATGATAATAATTAGTAAAAGAAAATAAAAAGAAAAAGAAAACAAAGAGAAAAATATGAAAGAACCAGGGGGGTGTTGGGCCCTTAGGAGGTTTTGTTAGCAATTCCAAGGCCCATTAACATCAAGCCTTCGTTGACTTTCTGGATCAAGTGTCTGTTGGTTGACTGTGTGCATGGTGAGGATCATCTTATGACCACTGGATTTATGATTGTGGCCACTTGGCGTGCATCTGGATGAGACATATGGTGGGACGCTGTTGTAAAGCATGCATGCAAATATGTGAAGAAAAATAACATAAGGCGTTTTGGGTGGACCTGGGGATCGAACCCAGGTCCCAACGCTTACTGAACACCTGGCCAACCACTAGGCTATCACGCTGCATTTGATATAATGATAATCAATGAATATAATATAAAAAACAACAACGCATATGCTATAACACACGCGCGCGCCTTTTTGTTTGAATGGACCAGTGGTACATCGCCAGCTCACCGTCTTCTTCGTTTTCCTGTAAAAGAGACAAAGAGATAGCGGGGGTTTTTAACCCCCACAATATAGAACGACCAAAAATAGCGAATAGAGTTATGCTCTATATAAATATGGCGCGATGGTTAGGTTTAATCCGTCTTGATCTCCTGAGTTCAACCATAGGTCTTATGGAGATTAATTTTTCCTATACTGAAAAGCCCCAATTTGGAAGCTTGGAAAACCTAGAATTCGTCAATGGTGATTTGTAATTCAGGGCGTTTCAGTCCAATTAACCTGCACCATTAGCTTCCTATGGATTCATACAACACAAAACAAACAACAAATTGTGTTAAATGCACATGAATAATGAGATGCGATTCTGAAAAATTGGTTCAAACCGTGAAACTGTTCTTGCGTGTTTCTTGAGCCTTAAGGCTTGATTTTGATTGTAATATGTCCCTGAGTATTCCAGCAATGTGTTTGAATCACTAATATGCCTTGAATTGGCGTGGAAAGTAGAATTCAGTTTTCAAGTTTCTTTGATATTTTTCAATGTTGCATATGGCTTTCTTGCAGAGTTTTCACGTGTGCCTGATTAGGTTTAGGTTCAGTACTTATAATGGAATGGATTTAGGTTAAAATCTTGGTCAAAGATCCATGGAATTATGGTTTCAATATTTGATTGAAAATCAAATATTTTCCAATCTTTTTGATTGACAAAACTTGCTAATTTTGGAGATTTTGGTCCCCTTGATGTGCACACAAAATCTCCAGCATATGTTGACCACTTTTGCTTCACAAAAAGATTTAGAAATCATATCTTGATATTTTCCTACAATTAAATGAATTAAATGAATTAATATTGATTAAAAATTCAATTAATTAATAAAAAATAAGAAAATAATTCAATTTAAGCTCAATGGGTCGTGCATAGGCCTTGGACAAAGTTTCAAGAAGAAATTTGAGGCCCATTAGCAAAAATGATGTGTTTTGAGCAAAGTTGACTTTTGCAAATTCCCAAAAATTTCCCAACTTCTCCAATACATATCTTGCTCAATTTTGATCCTATGAACATGTTATTGGACATTTTGGAAAGGTCTTGAAGTCCTCTAACCAATTCCTTTGGTCCCATGTCATTTGGATTTACCAATCTCAAGTTATGGTCTTTGACTTAAAGTGCATTTTTGTTGACTTTTGAAATTGACCTATAATGTAGAAATTGATAACTTTTTGTGAGAGCATTTCTTGGACTTGTAATGTGAAGATGAGTTGTAGGAAATGTCATCCCATTAAAAATGAGAATTGGATGGAATTTTTCTGATGAACCATGAAAAAGTTATGCCCTGGTCAAGATACAGTTGATTTTTCTGTTGTCCAAAAATAATAACTTTTGCATCCTTGGTGATTTTTGAGCCATGCTTGTGAAATCATGATCAAGACTTGATAAAATGATGATTGTGGGCTCAAAATAAGATGTTGACCAAAAATTCTGACTTTTGACTGTAAAATGACCATTTTGCCCCTGCAGTTGACTGTAGGTCAAATGATGCTTTTGACTGTGGAATTTGGCATTGTGAGCCTTGAAACTTGACATGTATATGCTTGACAATGTATATGGGCCTATGAGACTTGATTGAGCCATTGAAAACCCCAAATTCCTTGGAAGAAACAAAACCCTAATTTCAGCTGGCTTAGGAGGCATTTGGACTGTGCAACCCTTGAGAAGTCTTGAACTAATTGAGGATGATTCTTGATAAATCTTGAAGAATATGGGAGGGCAAATTTTGGGGTACAACACAACCTTACCTAGGTTCCTTCTCGATTCTGATGTAGTTTTACTCAAACTCCCTACGAAGACCCCTTACCTAGGTTCCTTCTTGGTTCCGATGCAGTTTTACCCAAACTCCCTACGAAGCAACCTTACCTAGGTTCCTTCTCGGTTTAGATGCAGTTTTACCCAAACTCTCCACGAAGCAACCTTACCTAGGTTCCTTCTCGGTTCTGATGTAGTTTTACCCAAACTCCCTACGAAGCAACCTTACCTAGGTTCCTTCTCGTTTCAGATGCAGTTTTACCCAAACTCCCCACGAAGCAACCTTACCTAGGTTCTTTCTCAGTTCATATGCGATTTTACCCAAATTCATCTCGAAGTAACCCTACGACCTAGGTTCCTTCTCATAGCCCTACTATTCAGGCTTTCATTTTGAAGTTACCCTACGACCCAAGTTCCTTCTCATAGCCCTACTATCCAGGCTTTCATTTCGAAGAAACCCTACTATCCAGGTTCCTTCCCATAAGTCCTATTATCCAGGCTTTCATCTCGAAGTAACCCTACTATCCAGGTTCCTTCCCATAAGTTCTACCCTCCAAGCTTTCATCTTGAAGTAACCCTACTATCCAGGTTCCTTCCCATAAGCCCTACTATCCAGGCTTTCATCTTGAAGTAACCCTACGACCCAGGTTCCTTCTCATAGCCCTACTATCCAGGCTTTCATTTCGAAGTAACCCTATGACCCAGGTTCCTTCTCAGAGCCCTACTATCCAGGATTTCATTTCGAAGTAACCCTATGACCCAGGTTCCTTCTTATAGCCCTACTATTCAGGCTTTCATTTCGAAGTAACCCTACTATCGAGGTTCCTTCCTATAAGCCCTACTATCCAGGATTTCATATCGAAGTAACCCTACTATCCAGGTTCCTTCCCATAAGTCCTACCATCCAGGCTTTCATATCGAAGTAACTATACTATCCAGGTTCCTTCCCATAATCCCTACTATTCAGGCTTTTATCTCGATGTAACCCTACTATCCAGGTTCCTTCCCATAAGTCCTACCATCCAGGCTTTCGTCTTGAAGTAACCCTACTATCCAGGTTCCTTCCCATAAGCCTTACTATCCAGGCTTTTATCTCGAAGTAACCTTACGACCCAGGTTCCTTCTCATAGCCCTACTATCCATGCTTTCATTTCAAAGTAACCCTACGACCTAGGTTCCTTCTCATAGCTCTACTATCCAGGCTTTCATTTTGAAGTAACCCTACGACCCAGGTTCCTTCTCATAGCCCTACTATCGAGGCTTTCATTTTGAAGTAACCCTACGACCCGGGTTCCTTCTCATAGCCCTATTATCCAGGCTTTCATTTCGAAGTAACCCTACGACCCAGGTTCCTTCTCATAGCCCTACTATTCAGGCTTTCATTTCGAAGTAACCCTACGACCCAAGTTCCTTCTCATAGCCCTACTATCCAAGCTTTCATTTCGAAGCAACCCTACTATCCAGGTTCCTTCTCTCTTATCTTCGGACAAAAGTTTACAACACTCTAAGACCTGGACCCGATCACACACAGACGGTTTCACATTTCCCCAGTAAGTCGTTATGCAGCCTGGACCCTCACCAGATAGGCAGTTTACTTCCACCTCCTCAATCAGAAGTTAATTCCCCAGTAGAGTAATGGACAACCGAAGCTTATATACTCTATTTCCCAGGACATAAATCAACATTCCCCGGTGAAGTTCTCCTCAACAGCAGGTACAAAGTTTCTCACAAAGGAATCTCTTATGCAATCAATATCTTTTTTGGATGGCATCTTTAAGCCCATCTCCAACGATTCTATGTCAACTTCCAAATGGCATCTGTAAGCCCATTCCCGATATCACCAATCAGTATTACTCCATGCGAGTGCAAATTTCTAGGCACTCTAGTGTTCAATCATCTTCCACCTTCAGATCACAAAAGGCAGACCCGCCAATCTACATCCTCAGGTTTAAGAAGATTGAATAGGGGAAGATGTTGCACCCCAAAATTTTCCCTCTCATTTTACTCAACACATGCTCATTGAGGTCCTCAATTTGCCCAAGGATGCCTAAGGATTGACCAGACAAATCCTCCTCCTAAGACAATGAGCCTCAAACTAGGGTTTCCATTTTTATCAAGATGTTTGAGTTCCAAGGGTCCCAAATTATTTCCATTGCCCTAATATGTTCTTAAGATCATCCATGTCAAGTATCATGCCTTGCACAAGAAGTTGCTCAGTCAATTACTCAAATGCCTAAAAATCAAATGTACTAGGTCAAAAGTCAATTATGGTCCTCATGCAGTCAAACTTCAAGATTTTTGGTCAACATCAACATTTTGAAGTTATTTTCATCATTTGATCAAGGGTTGATCATGATTCCTCAAGGAATGCTCCTAATTTATCAAAACTCAAAAGTTGCTAAATTAGGGTTCCTATAGGAAAAGTCAACCAAACTTTGACCAGGCATAACTTTCTCATACTTTATCAGAAATTTCTCATCCAAGGATCATTTTTAAGAGAATCTAATTCCCTACAACTCATCTTCATCCCTCAAGTTCAAGAAATGCACTCATGAAAATATATAAATTCAGACATTATAGGTCCTTTTCAAAAGTCAACAAAAACACCTTTTGGGTAAAAGCTTCTTACATGAACATGGAAGATCCAATTAAGATGAAACCAAAGAGTTTGCTTAGGGGACGTCCTAAGATTTCTAAAAAGTCAAAGAACACCCTCATAGGGTTAAAATTGAGAGAGAGATATGCATTGCCAAAGATGGCTAATTTTTGAAAAAAAATGCATGAAGCAAATATTGACCAAACTTGGATTTTTTTTCCAAATGGGACTATCTTTTCAAGTTTGAAACTCATTCCTAACATGGTCCAAGACCTCTAAGCCCACCCATACATTTTTCTACTATTTATGCTATTTATTTTGATATTTTATTCATTAAAATTCAGAATTAAATAAATAAATAATATAAATAATATAAATTTTGATGTGAAACTATTTTGGGCAAGTTTTATGCTGGTTTATGTCAATAGATTTCATGAAATAACCCTTCAAATATGTCCAGGTTCATCCATATATGAAAATGGCATAAAATCATCAAATATGGCATTTTTTTTAAAATTTTGATCATGATCTTAAAACACAACATTATGAGGGAGATTCTTTCCATGCTTTCTTGTCTCCTCATTCTCCTCTATAAATATAGAGTCATACAAGCTTGAAATACACGAAATTCCTCTCTAAAAATCTCTCAAAAAGCTCTTCAAAAAGCTCTCCAAAAGCTCTTCAAAAAGCTCTCAAGAAAAAATTGGTGCAAGTCATATCTCGAGGTTCCAATCTCTCTCGATTGACATCAAGCCTCAAACCATCCTCTTGAAGTCCTCGGGAGTCTTACAAGGCCCAAGAGCAATTCATCACACGCCTAGCACGCCCCCATTTGACAACACCGGTTTGGTAAAATTTTAAACTTCGAATCTTTAATTTTAATCACATTTCATGGCATGCTAACGTTTGTTTGAGTTTATATAGAACAATTAGATATAATTGAATCAGAGGCCCCACGCAAGAATCTGAAAACACCATGGTTAGGGCATGAAGCTTTCGAAGATTCGGGCCTATGGATTTCTGATGATTGCATCCTCTGTTTACCTTTGCTACTAGGCCCATCTTTATTTTCTTGTTTTATTCATTTCATTTATTTCTTTTAATCCCTTTTTTTTATTTTAATCAATAAACAAATATAAAAATCACATAAAAATAGATTTAGGATTTTTCTTAATTAAATTTTAATTTTGGTAAATTAATTAACTAATCACTTTAACTTTTTTTTAAATTAAAATTAATAGAACTTAGGTTTAATTTTATTTTAATTAACTTTCCTTTTCGTAACAAGAATACCAAAAAAACATAGAATTAATTCTTTTATTTAAATTTCATGTTTCTTTAATAATTAACTTTTTTTTAAATATAGATCTAGATCAATTATTTCTTAACTTAAACCATTTTCATAAATTAAAACAAAAAACAACAAAAAGATTTTTTATATCTTAGGATTTTTAGACGTCTTTTCAAATTTGCGCGTTATTATTCTTTCACACTTCCTTTTATTATTGTAACTGTATATTGGAATGTAATAGATGATTAGTAGTACTTTTACCGCTTTTATTTATTTTTTTCCCCCGGTTTTGGATATGTACATAATCCCCCTCCCCGAAGCCTTGTAATAGCTAGGTTTTATATATCTGCACTTTTAAATTACTGCAATTATTAACTGTTAGATGTATGGCTAATAGGATTATATGGCAAGAATAATCAAACATTAGCAAACTTAACACAAGACTAAAATAACTGAACATAACACACCTTGCACATATGCACCCTTAGGGTATACCTCACTTGGTTGCCTCAGAAAATAATGGTCATGTCCCTCGAACGTAGGGATGTCTTAGCAAAGACCCTTAATTCTAAAGTCATCATAAAGATCATGGTCCCTAACGTCCCTCGAGTTGCCTACGAGAAATGATCTTGTCCCTCGATGTTGCCTATATGATGACAATCCCTTCGAATGCTAAGATATCTTTACATGTTGCCTTCAATGACCATAGCGTCCCTTTCGATAGTCCCTCAACATCTAACGATAGGGCTACCTACTCACTAATAGTAGGATAGTGCTGTCTAAAGGAAACGAGAAAATGAACAATCTTTTTCGAGTAGGTAGAAACTCTTAAGTACTTGCTCAAAACAATAAAAACTCTTTTTCACAAACACTTTCAAAACAGTTTCCAAAAACAACTTCGTCACACTCTTGAGTACAAATACAAGGGTTATCACGAAGTTAAACAAAAAAATTTCAAAACACACACAAGCAATTTCAAAATGAGCAAGTACCTAAGAGCCCGTGGAAAACCACGGATAGAAAGGGTGCTAACACCTTCCCTTTCTATAATCTATCCCCCGTACTCAGAAACATCTTGAAAAAGGTTTTTCTATTCTTTTTCATTTTCCTTTGTTGGATGAAATAAAAGTCGGTGGCGACTCTTGCTTACCACAATATTTGCGAATACAAAATGTAAAACTGTATTAACAGTCGGTTCTGCCACCGTATCACAATAACATTTAACTGGAAGCACAAATGGATAGCATCCTCTCCTTTGGAGTTCTTGAGACTCGAAAAGCCACAAAGAATCTCTCTCATATCAACCGTTCCATCGCGGTTGTTGTCAAACAAATCAAATATTCGAGCTGCAAAAGGGATCAATGATGGCATTTTCATTTCTTTTAACACCTCCTCAAACTCACTAAGAGTCGCATTTTCTCTATCAACACATCTGTTAACAACCCATAACACCATATTAGTTAAATCAATTTCACAACTGGAACGAAGATTTTAAATAGTAGTCTCAATCCTCATCAAGATTTTTTTATTATTTAAAAATTTATGTCAAATATACTGAATACGACGACCTTGACATTTAAAAAACGTTTGTCTCGCATTAAAAATGCGATCACGAATACAATAGTTACATTTTCTTGAAATGTATCTTGAGATTTTTGATTTCGTCTTCATTGAGATCATATGATCCAACCAATGATCTCAATCTTTTAGTTCTTAGGAAGATTGTGGAGCTCCAAACACTAGCTATCGCAGTTGCGTGAAGTTTGCGTCTTGCATTAAATCTTTGTAGCCTTGACTTAATCTCAGGGTCCATTTGATCATCTTTGGCTTTCTCACCTTTCACCCAAGGATCACTTAGAAGTTGTTCCAATGACATAAGAAAATTGAAAACACTTCAATATTTTTAAGTACTAAAATTATGAAGAGTGTAGAATTATAATACCTCTTGAGCAGTAGGTATTTTATCAGGATCAACAGTTAGAAGACTTGAAATCAAGTTCTTTGCTGTTTGTGAAATTCCCTTCCAAGTCTTCTCATAAAAACTAAAATTTCCCTGTTCCAAGGAATTTTATTTAGTAAGCAAAAAAACATTATGAAATGAGTTTATCATGTGTAAGATGTTACTTACATTCAATATTATTTGTTGTTTTTGGCGATTATTTTGAGAAATGAAAGGTGGATAGCTATAAAAAAATTAAAAGCACTTAGATGAGATGATAAGAGATCTCTTTCAACCTCTCAATCTTAAAAGTATAGTTTCGGTTAAAAACACAATTGTGCATTGTGATTCTACCAAATTCAGTGATGATCCAAACAAACTACTTTTTTTAATTGACATCTGTTATGGACGTTTGCAAAACCTATAGAAAAAGGTCTAGGAGCGAATTTCGAGTCAAAAGGCTCAGAGAATAGATAAACCTTTGCTAAAATCAGAAGCGGACAATTCCGCCCTTTAACGCATCAAGCACAGTCCGATTCAATCTAATAGTTGTTGACACAACACGTGACATCATACGCGAGCAGTTTCAACCGCTTTTGATGTATAAGGGTAAAGCGCGTCATTTAAGATATTAAAATTTATTCTCACACATTACTTCTAATTTCTCTCGTTGACTTGAATGGTAAAGTGTTAACTTTACATTGAAAGTACTACTTCATCACAGCAAGACACAATTCCACCATCTCATCTTTCATTTCTAGTTCCTAACCGACCATCATCAAAGCATAAAACCTAAAAAAATTGAACATAAGAAAGGAATGAAAAAAACATACCTAGGGGGTAAGATATATAGAATAATTCCAAGAGACCACATATCACTTTTAGTAGTAATATTTCCTTGAGAAAGAGCCTCACGTGAAACATAATTAATATATCCAAACAAACCAATAACAGGATCAGTAAACTCTTCAACAGAACTTAACCCAAAATCCATAATCTTAAGACTAGAATCTTTCTCAACATCTAAAAAAAACACAATTCTCAGGCTTCAAATCCCTATGAATAATGTTAGCCTTATGAATAGCTTCTAACCCTGCTACAATCTGATGAACCACATTTGCAACCTCAGTCTTACTTATCTTGTGCAATAACTCTATCGAAAAATTTGCCGCCCAAACAAAGCTCAAGCACAAGATGAACACCATTTGTGTCTTCATAAAAATCATAAAGATCAATAATGTTCAGATGCGGCGAAACGTTTTCGACTATTCTTCTCATTACAAATATCTCATTTGTTAGTAATGTATGTGAGACAAAAACTTGTCTCATTATAGGGAAATTCATCTGTGTGCTTTTTTCACCACCATCTTTTTTCCTTGCTAAATTATTTAAAGTACCTAAATTATTCGAAGTACCTAATCTTCTAAGTGTTTTGATTGCTACTTGTGATTGTGATTTTGATTGTGATTTTTCATCATCATTGTTTGATTTTCTTATACCTTTTCTAACAACAGAAAATCCACGTCTTCTTAGAATTTCTAAAACTTCATATTTATCTAAGAGTTTTCTTGTTCCATATCCCATGGTAATGAAGAGGAAGAAAATGTATGAAGAGGAAAAGAACAAGAGAGTATATAATAATAATAATAATAATAATAATAATAATAATAATAATAATAATAATAATAATATTAATAATAATAATAATAATAATAATAATATTATTATGTTGAATAATGAAGTATAAAACGCGTTATTGAAATGGTTGAAATAGACATTAGGTTATAATAATAATATATACTATAAGATTATTGAATTAGTTTATGAAATAAAATATGAAATAAATTAAGATAGGTAGAAGGAATATTAAGTAGGGGGTAAGAGGTGTTTTAGAATGGACAAAGAGAGAGTCAACTGCTACATTTTTGCATTCTACGTTTCTTTGTTCATGATTTGGCCTAGTTGAAATTATAAATGTGTTTTGTTAAAGTATAAAACAAAAGAGAAAACTAGCTTTGTTTTATCTATAACAAACATTCTATTATTTACTTAAGAGATCTCTTAAATTTTATTTTTATCTACGAGCTTGTTCAAAAACAAGTCTAATAAAAAAGTTTTTAGGGAACAAAGTCATTTATGATCTAATCTACATAAAAATTCATGTTTTTTAAATAAATAAAATTAAGATTTTTAAATTTCAAGTTAATTACATGTTATAATTATTTTAAACCTAAACCCCAAGTTAAGAAAATATAAATGATATTATTATTTATTTATTATTATTATTATTATTATTATTATTATTATTATTATTATTATTATTATTATTATTATTATTATTATTATATGATTATTATTATTATTATTATTATTATTATTATTATTATTAAAATTTTATATTAATTTAAATATATTAGTTACATTAATTTCTTATATATTACGTATATTATTATGAAATATACATGAAATAAAATATCATATAATGTCAAAAATCTAAAATGTCCCTTTAAATATCTAAATAATATTTATTTTTAATAAATATTAATTTTTATTTCATTTAAATTATATATTATAAATTAATTTTTTAAATGTTAATATACAATATTATTTAAAATAGGTTAACTCATGGAACCAAATTTTCAAAAAGGCTCAAACCCATTAATAAAGTTTATAGCAGATAATAGGTGATACTTAGACTATATTTTTCTTGAGCAGAACTTATTTAAGTTTGTTAAAATTTATCTAGTATAATTTAGTTTTATCCCATAAAACTTAACTTTTAATTTATATTTTAAAAGATATAAGTTCGACTCTCATTATCCTGATGTCTCACAGCCAAGCATATCCTCGATGGACAACCAAGAAAAATGTTATGAATAAATATAAAAGTGAATATCCATCTTTATTCTTAGTTTTTCATCTTTCATTTCTCTATTAATAGTTATGATTTTCCATCTTATGAATATTTTATAAATAAGATCCACATTATAATGTAAATGAGGTTTTAAAGAAGATAATACAATATTATTTTCTCTCTTCTCTTTTTCTCCTTCGTCTCTATATTATTTTGATTAATTTCATAACAAAGATTAATAAATTTACAATATAAGAAACATAAACAAAACAATTCTATAATGATATGATTATATTAATTTTTCATACACCAAAATTATCCAGGTAGATCCTAAAATATTGTTATTCTTCTATAATAATGTTTACTTTGTGGAATAATAGACTTCATAACCAAAATTATCTGGGTAGATCCTAAAATATTGTTACTCTTCTATAATAATGTTTACTTTATGGAATGATAAACTTCATAAAAACAATTCCTAAAAAGAGCAAAAATAAAGTAGATAGCATACTTTGTGGAATGAAAACTTCATAAAGAAAAAAGTCCTCAAAAGAGCAACAAAAAAAGTACGTAGTATTAAAACACCATAACATAATGAATTAAAAAACTACAATGGACGAAGAGTAGAGAGAACTACATCTTGAAGAGAGCTATCTCTTTGCATAGCAGATTTGAATTCATCAAAAGTAACTTTTCCATCACTATTGGCATCCATCAAGTCGAAAATCTCATCCAGTTTTCCAGGTTCAGTGATATCAGTTGGAAGACAATCATATGGCAAAGCCTGTTTAGTAATATACTTGTGTTAAAAGATGAAAGTGAAAATATAAAACTAATTGATTGAAAGGAATGAGCATTACTCTTAGCATATATGCTACTTCTTCCTTGCTTATGCATCCTGATCTATCTGTGTCATACATCTATTTGCCAGCAAAAATAAAATCAAAAATTCACAATAACATGTTGACATAGTTGTCTTATGTTTTTAGAGACTATGTGTAGGTTAACCATAATTCAATCTTGACAAAATAACTATAGGTTCTATTTAACCATAGTTTACTCGTGACAAATTTATTATTAGAGCCTATTTATTCATAGTTTAACAAGAGAGGGTCTAGTCAATCTTGTACGCACTCAAAGACGGCATCTCTCAGTTAAAATATATGAGATTATTTTGAGTCTTCTATATATAAATTTTTACTATCAATTGATTTTGTAACATTACCTGGAAGCACAAACGGAGAGCATCTTCTCCTTTGGAATTCTTGAGACTCGAAAAGCCACAAAGAATCTCTCTCATATCAACTGTTCCATCGCGGTTGTTGTCAAACAAATCAAATATCCGAGCTGCAAAAGGGATCAATGATGGCATTTTCATTACTTTTAACACCTCCTCAAACTCACTAAGAGTCGCATTTTCTCTATCAGCACATCTGTTAACAACCCATAACACCATATTAGTTAAATCAATTTCACAGTTGGAACCAAGATTTTAAATAGTATTCTCAATCCTCATCAAGATTTTTTTTTATTATTTAAAAATTTATGTCAAATATACTTAATACGTAGAACTTTACATTTAAAAAACATTTATGTTGCATTACAAATGCGATCATGAATACAATACTTACATTTTCTTGAAATGTATCTTGAGATTTTCGATTTCGTCTTCTTTGAGATCATATGATCCAACCAATGATCTCAATCTTTTAGTTCTTAAGAATATTGTGGAGCTCCAAACACTAGCTATCGCAGCTGCGCGAAGTTTGCGTCTTGCATTGAATCTTTGTAGCCTTGACACAATCTCAGGGTCCATTTGATCATCTTTGGCTTTTTCACCTTTCACCCAAGGATCACTTAGAAGCTGTTCCAATGACATAAGAAAATTGAAAACACTTCAATATTTTCAAGTACTAAAATTATGGAGAGTGTAGAATTATAATACCTCTTGAGCACTAGGTCTTTTATCAGGATCAACAGTTAGTAGACTTGAAATCAAGTTCTTTGCTGATTGTGAAATTCCCTTCCAAGTCTTCTCATAAAAACTAAAATTTCCCTGTTCCAAGGCATTTTATTTAGTATGCAAAAAAACATTATGAAATGAGTTTATCATGTGTAAGATGTTACTTACATTCAAAATCATTTGTTGTTTTTGGCGATTATTTTGAGCAATGAAAGGTGGATACCTATAAAACAATCAAAAGCACTTAGATGAGATGATAAGAGATCTCTTTCAACTTAACGTCTCATTCTTAAAAGTATAGTTTTGGTTAAAAACACATTTGTGCATCGTGATTCTACCAAATTTAGTGATGATCCAAACAAACTACTTTTATTTAATTGACATCTGGTATGGACCGTTCGCAAAACCTATATAGAAAAAAGTCTAGGAGCGAATTTCGAGTCAAAAGGCTCAGATAATAGATAGACCTTTACTAAAATCAGAAGTGGACAATTCTACCCTTCAACGTATTAAACACAATATGATTCAATCTAATAGTTGTCCACACAACACGTGACATCATACACGAGCAGTTTCAATCGCTCTTGATGTATAAGGGTAAAGCGTGTCATTTAAGATATTAAAATTTATTCTCACACATTACTTCTAATTTCTCTCATTGACTTGAATGGTAAAGTGTTAACTTTGCATTGAAAGTACTGCTTCATCGCAGCAAGACACAATTTCACCATCTCATCTTTCATTTCTAGTTCCTAACCGACCATCATCAAAACATAAAACCTAAAAAATTTGAACATAAGAAAGGAAAGAAAAAACATACCCCGAAAGTAAGATATATAGAATAACTCCAAGAGACCACATATCACTTTTAGTAGTAATCTTTCCTTGAGAAAGAGCCTCAGGTGAAACATAATCAATAGATCCAAATAAGCCAACAACAGGATCAGTAAACTCTTCAACAGAACTCAACCCAAAATCCATAATCTTAAGACTAGAATCTTTCCCAACATCTAAAAAAAGACAATTCTCAGGCTTCAAATCCCTATGAATAATGTTAGCCTTATGAATAGCTTCTAACCCTGCTACAATCTGATGAACCACAGTTGCAGCCTCGGTCTCACTATACTTATCTTGTGCAACAATCCTATCGAAAAGTTCTCCGCCCGAACAAAGCTCAAGCACAAGATGAACACCATTTGTGTCTTCGTAAACATCATAAAGATCAATAACGTTCGGATGCGGCGAAATGTTTTCGACTATTCTTCTCATTACAAGTATCTCATTTGTTAGTAATGCGTCTGAGACAGAAACTTGTCTCATTGTAGGGAAATTCATCATAACCTGTGTGCTTTTTTCACCACCATCTCTTTTCCTTGCTAAATTATTTGAAGTATCTAATCTTCTAAGTGTTTTGATTGCTACTTGTGATTGTGATTTTTCATCATCATTGTTTGATCTTCTTGTACCTTTTCTAACAACAGAAAATCCACCTCTTCCTAGAATTTCTGAAACTTCATATTCATCTAAGAGTTTTCTTGTTCCATATCCCATGGTGATGAAGAGGAAGAAAATGTATGAAGAGGAAAAGAATAAGACAGCATGTAATATGTAATAATAATAATAAATATATTGAATAATGAAGTACAAAACGCGTTATTGAAATGGTTGAAATAGACATTAAGTTATAATATACTATACTATAAGATTATTGGATTAGTTTATGAAATAAAATATGAATTAAATTAAGATAGGTAGGTAGAAGGGAATATTAAGTAGGGGGTAAGAGGTGTTTTAGAATGGACAAAGAGACAGTCAACTGCTACATTTTTGCATTCTATACGTTTCTTTGTTCATGATTTGGCCTAGTTGAAATTATAAATGTGTTTTGCTAAAGTATAAAACAAAAGAGAAAACTAGCTTTGTTTTATCTCTAACGAACATTCTATTATTTACTTAAGAGATCTCTTAAATTTTATTTTTATCTACAAACTTGAATAAAAACAAGTCTAATAAAAAAGTTGTTTAGGGAACAAAGTCATTTATGATCTAATCTACATAAAATTCATGTTTTTTAAATAAATAAAATTAAGATTTTTAAATTTCAAGTTAATTACATGTTATAATTATTTTAAACCTAAACCCCAAGTTAAGAAAATATAAACGATATTAATTATTATTATTATTATTATTATTATTATTATTATTATTATTATTATTATTATTATTATTATTATTATTATTATTATTATTATTATTATTATTATTATTATTATTATTATATTATTATTATTATTATTATTATTATTACTTATTATTAAAATTTTAAATTAATTTAAATATATTAGTTACATTAATTTTTATATATTACGTATATTATTATGAAATATTCATGAAATAAAATATCATATAATGTCAAAAATCTAAAATGTCCCTTTAAATATCTAAATAATATTTAATTTTAATAAATATTAATTTTTTTCATTTAAATCATATATTATAAATTAATTTTTTAAATGTTAATATACAATATTATTTAAAATAGGTTAACTCATGGAACCAAATTTTCAAAAAGGCTCAAACTCGTTAATAAAGTTTATAGCAGATAATAGGTGATACTTAGACTATATTTTTCTTGAGCAGAACTTATTTAAGTTTTGTTAAAATTTAATTAAGTATAATTTAGTTTTATCCAATAAAACTTAACTTTTAATTTATATTTTAAAAGATTATAAATTCGACTCTCCTTATCCTGATGTTTCACCGTCAATTTATGAATTTTTTTAATGATTGTGTAAATATTATTTGAATTCTAAAATTTTATAGTCTAATTTATATATTTAAATTTTTTTAATAATAGAATTTATATTTTTTCAGTAGAAAAATAAATCATTTTATTTTCGAATAAATAAAACAAGTATTATTATTTAGATATATGCACGTGTGCATTAAGATATAGATTTTTTTTTTGTTTTTAAATTTAACTAATCAGTTTTGATTAATATAATAAATTGATTAATTTGATTTTATAGTTCAAAAGGATGACTCATTGATTAAATTTTATTTTCATTGAAAATTGAACTCGAATTGTACATATGAACAATTCGTCTATAGATTTGTTATCACAAAAGATTAGTTGTTGGTTTTTGTATTTTTTTTACTGTTAAATGATATATTATCTATAGATATAGAAAAATATAATCCAACTAAGAAAAACCAAATATATTTGGGGTGACAAGGGAAGAGAACATAAAAATACCTGTTAACAAATTGACATGACATTCAATTTTGCATTTAAAACAATTTAAAACAAGTGTGCACAAGGATGTGATTAATGGAATCAATGTAAAGAAACCTCTAACTATATATTACAACATAATTAATTGCTTAAAAAACATAATTAATGTAAACTTGTTTTCATGTGAGATAATCTTTCTGGATCACAGATTTTAAACTATTGGAATTTGAGACTATTTATTTAATTATAACCCATTTCAGATAATTGCTATTAATATATTCTATCTGTAATAGATTATAAATAAATTTAATTTTTTTTATATATTTGATAATTAATGAATATAATTCATATATAAACTACATAAATTCCTCATTAACAATTCTAAATCACTTCCACAATTGAAAAATGACAGTGGTTATATAATCATCGAAAATGAACAGACTACTTTTGAAAATAACAGCGTTCCTCATCGCCCATAAATTCCATACCACCGCCATCCAAATTGTTCCTACTGTTAGTCTTTCATCTGCATTTTTAATTTTGTGTCTATTCATGAGGAAGGATCTCAAGTCTTCCCCCAAAAATTTCACCGAACTACCGATCCAACCTTCAATTTTGTTCCAAATTCTTCTAGTGACAAAGCAATAATTAAATAAATGATGGGCATTCTCTTCATCTCTCGAACAAAACACACAACTAAAATCCTCTTCCCCCGCTATTATTTCTCTTTTTCCGAAGTTGATCTCTAGTGGCTAGTCTATTCAACAATAGTCTATAATCGAACATCTTGATATTGGATGGGGTTCACAAACTCCACATAAAGCTTAACGCATCCCTGACCCAGAGAACATGATGATTCATCTCTTTCAAAAAACATTATCAACAACAAAAACAATAGACAACAATCAGAATTACAACATTAATCAACAATTTAAGAATCTAGATCTTGATAAAAACGAGTCTGTATTGCATTCATCCAGCTAAAAACCTAGGTGTCGTCCTTCTCTCTCCTCCTCTTTCTAAAAACAATTATGAATTTTGGAGTCTTTCTATGAAATGAGCACTCTTGAAAAAGAATAAGCTCAAGTTCATCAATGTCAAGATGACAACACCACCTAAAACTGATCCCCTCTTTAACACTTGGGAAAAATGCAACAACATCGTTCTTCCATGGCTTTCTGCATATTTATCTCCCATCATTGGTCAAAGTACGATTTATGTCGAGAAAGTAACACAAATAGGGACAAATTTGTCTAATAGTTTCTCCAAGGCTGATCATTTTCGCCTTCCTGATTTGCTTCAACAAATTCATTCCATACGCCAACGTGACAAATTTGTAACTTCCTACTTTAATGACTAGAAAACTCTTTGGAAAGATTTAGAGGTCCTTAGGATACTATCAAATTGCACTTGTGGTGCACATCTCACAATAAAAAAAGCAACGAGACATGATGTATGTAATTTGTAACACCCTAATTCCCCTTTGGTAATTTAACCAAAAATCAGAGTAAATTAATTCATAAAATAAAACATCAAGAATATGATGCCACATCTTCGTACATCATACATGCTCATATAAAAAGATACGTAACACATAGTCACTTATTCATCATGTCTGAACTTCATTTCATTTATTCACAGCGGAAAACATCACTAGTAATTATTCTCAACATGAGTGATAGTCATCATAATTCAAAATTCAACATAAAACATCAATTAAATCCAACAAATGGAGTTCTACAATAGTTTACTCCCATCATAATAAAACAAGCGCAAAATCCCCAAGTGTTATGTATCAGAGCCGACAGCAACTCAATCTACACAAAATAAGACAATTTCTCAGCTAACCTCGACTTCGAGCTACTTCAGATCATTTGCATGTTATCCACGTAGAGGCAACATTCAAACAGAAGGGGTGAGATATCCCAACAATATAATAAGTTATATAATCATAGGTATATGGCAAATATATCACACAAGATTCCAAGCTCAACAATCATCAATCATAATTCATAATGATTATACAAGTACATACATATTTATCATCATCCATCATACAACACATACCAACTATGCAACTCAACATCATTGATATATCAACAATTCAATCAAATGCAATGCAACTGACGCTGATGCAAGATGCATGTGGTACCATCATGGAATAAGCCCTCATCTTTACGCTAATACACACCATCATTCACCAATATAGGCTATCATTCACCAATACAGACCATCTTTCACCAATACAGGCCATCATTCGCCAATACAGGCCATTATTTCGCCAATACATACCCTCGTTTCGCCAATACAGGCCATCATACACAACATAAGCCCTTATCATGAATGCATGCAAAACTGAAGCGCAACAACATAAAGTGAATTGATATTACTACTCACAAATGCCACACAATATAGGTCATCATCATCATGCATTATTTATGCAATTCATTCATACATCATTCGTATAACACCACCACGTTCAATCACAACAATATGCATCACACTTCATACAACATTAACACACAAGGCATAAAACTTCGCCAAAATAGTCATCATAAAATAGAAAATATCACTTCACATCAACATCAAAATCCTCATGATTAATTCCACAACAGCAACAATTCATCATTAAAAATACGACATTCCCATTTAATCTACTATACCAAGCATTTTCATACATTTCACAAAACGACATAACTCGACAGTACGAAACACTCACCCACGCATCAAATAGTTGGAATTTTGGTAATGAAAATATTTTTAAGAGAAATTACGTTAAACCAGTGTTCCAACAATCTGAACTACGTGTCAATCGGATACCCAAAACTCAAGTTATGAATTTTTGAAGTTTTACAAGATTTATCAACACCGACAACCTACATCAACAGACACTGACACCAAAAACATATTTACATACCAATTAAATTTAGTTCCAGAACTTGAAACCATTTTTACAAGAAGTACATTATATTAGCTTTCCAACGGTTCAAACGACACCCAAAGCAGACTCACGGTTTGAAAGTTATGAACTTTTGAAAATTTCATTTTTTTCAATTTACTCTCGGGGTAACCGATTACCCAATATGTGGTACCCGAGTACACCCAGTCAAAATGCCCAGAAATGTTGTTTTTCCATGCGGTAACTGGTTACCCATATGCTGTAACCGATTCCTACTGTACCAGAGTAAAAAAAACTAGATTTTTATGTTATGAAAATCATCATTTTCCAACCCAAAACCCCAATTTTTCAACATCAAAATACATAATCTAATTTATCACACTGTCATACTACATCTACTATATTCTAACTCAATTCACATCATCAATTTCATCAATTATGCATAATTTCAACGAATTAAATAAAAAACAATCTACACCTAAAACCTAACATTCAATATCATCATCTACCCACAATTATAACACCTATTAGAAAGTCGACACTCCACCCTTACCTTAGGTTGTAGATTCCTCAAGTTTCGACAATGGTTCTTTCCCTTCTAGCTCTTCCTCTTTCTCCCTTCTGTTTTTCTCTCGTTTCTATGATCGATAAAAAACAACTACTCTTCTATTCCTCTTGTTTTTACTTATCTAGCCTTTGGACCCCTAAATCATAAATCTCAACCTTGCTCTCACTTGTTCAACACAACATTACAATCTCACTCTTCTTGTCTTACATTATTATCCTCCTCATATTATTATAAATAATAAATCTAAATATTATCATCAAATCTAATTTAACCTCAAATAATTATTTAAGCTCTAAATAATTATAAACTAATTAAATTCTCATATTACTCTTATTCCCACACTACTCATAGCACTACATTCACCAATGATTCACCATGCATCACATAACTCACCATAATTCGTATATTCACAAATAATCACCAATATTTACACTAAATTAATTAAATAATTAATCTAGATTTTTAGGGTGTTACAACTCTCTCCCACTTAGAATATTTTTGTCCTAAAAAATTATCCAATGCGAATCACTCAGGATACGACTCTCGCATCCTACTTTCCAACCTCCACGACATGAACATCACCTTTACTATTTCATCATACAATACCGCCATAAAAACACCAACGTAACCGTGATACCGACATCATTCGACGCACAATATTAGTACCATAATGCTACGATTCACTAATCGAACATGTAAATTAACACATCAATTGACATGGCACTAACACGGATAATATACAAGCCTTTCACCTATCACTTCTAGTCTGTAATATCCAATAATTTTCATTATCCCTGTAGCTTCGAATGTTTAATCATTTACTCCAATAAGTCATACCCGTATAACAAACTGCGACACATCACGCTTCTGCTACGCCACTGTGATTATCTACTTTAAAGTTATTATCCTCATTTTGATTTCCATCAACTATCATATCTACAAGTTTCACATCTATCTTCAGACTCTCTTTAGTATCCACCAGAAAATAATGGTTCACTTTTAACATTCTCAACCTTCCACTCTACGGTGTTAGCTTGTGTAGAACTCAACATATCTTAACTGTTCAATAAGTCCCAACTCTTTCATAGACACTTTTGCATTAGGTTCACACAAAATGGTGAACAAATAACCTCTCGATAAAACGTCAATTCACTTTACTCACTATCAAGCTAGAAAGACAAGTCAATCCCATCCAATAAGATCCCGTCTACTATTAACAAGAGATTAAGAGTGATCAATTTCTCAATTTGTCAACAGGTAGCCGACAACCATAATGGTGACATAAATCATCATTACCCAACTACAATAGCGTCATTTATTTTGTGCATAAAGTTACCTAATCATAATGTTCAACAATATCTCTAAGGCTTACAAACATTTCCTTAATTTCCTTCTTTTCAACCTCGTCACTGATGCATAATGCCCAAAATCCATTACATATTCTCCCATACACGCATGTAGTACAACACAATTGTTAAATATTCTCCCAATATCGAAATGGCTACTACATCAAGTACAATTCAAATTGGTTGGCTCCAAATGAAGTGTTTATCCAAGTAGAGAACTTCAACAACACTAATAAATCCTTCGTCTTTCATTTAATCTCATAACCTCAATGATCTGTATACTTTGACATTTGGATTTTATTCCAATCACAATTTCAATAATACCATCTCATCATCCAGTTAGTAATAAAAACTTCCAAAATTTTCCTGACACGTGTCGATACCATGTCCGTAGTTTTCATTTAAATTAACTGTGTGATGAGAATTTTGAAACTGAATCGTTAGGGTTTTATTTTGGTACTGACAAAAATTCTCATTAATCTTTGATTTATAGCTTAAATAAATTACACCATTGGATTCCTTGTTCAATTTAGAGAAACTATCATGTTTAAAGTTTCTGAAATGGTTGAGAATTGAGAATTTTCGAGATTCAAAAATGGTGAAAGTTATTGTTGTTGTCTGGAGCGAGGAAGGAGATGAAGATCATTGGCCAATTTCAAAAATGCTTTTAAGTTTATAATATATTGAATGATTGTTGTTTCATAACCGGATGAAACATCCATTCCATTGGCAAAGAGCGTACGCTTGTAACCTTAGGGACCTAGGTTTGAGCCCCAATGGTACCCTTTTGTCCATTTCCTTTTTAAACTTGTCATTTTCACTTCATTTTTCACCATTTTCATTAAATTCTTTTTGCAATCAATTTTAAATATTTTGAGCTAATATTTTGTACACTACTAGTTCACCACTGCTATTTTATGAATATAAATAAATATCACAAAATATTTTTATTTCATCATTTTTTGAATTAAATCCAAACTAGTCCCTTTTAGGGTTTTCTTAAGGAATTTTGATGACCTTTTGATCAATTTCTCAACTTTGCTCATAAAACTTGATCTTACCATGATAGATATTGATTCTCATTTGATATCTTGACTCTTGAGTGAGCATTTCATGATATATTGAGCCATTTTAGAGTTTTCTCATTCAAAATTCACACTAAATCATGAAACATGTTCAAAAATCAAAAGCTATGCTCCATGACTTTCGTCTTGATTGTGATACATACATTGTTTTAAACATTTAACTCATTCTTGTTTTCACAAGTTTGTCTCAGCTTTTAAATATATTTACATCATAAAATGCTTTAAAGAATAAACCATAAAACATCAAAAACATGTTTTCAACTTTCACTCTTTTGTCACAACTTTTACTAAATAAAACTCTTGGATTATCATCCACTTGTATGATCATTGCTTGTGTGAATAACATGTTCCATTAAGCTTACTTGGTTCATTTTTTAAATATTTGAAGAAACTTGAATCAATATAGACATTAGAATCTCAATCTAAGCATGACAACATTAGGATAGATTCCCCCACAATCTCAACTATAGGATCAATCTTTGCATGACAACATTAAGATCAAGTCTCCCATTAGACTTTTCTTTTTTTTTATTTTGCATTGCATCATTAAGACTAAAATCTTTTCTCATTCAAAATCCAAAAAAACTTAACAATATTCAAAACTCTTTCAAAACTAAAGGTATGAAGGTGATGGGTGTCTCCTTGGATAAGGGTTAAAATACCATAGTTCTTCTTATCCAAGGAGACATCCATCACCTTCATACCTTTAGTTTTGAAATAGTTTTGAATATTGATAAGTGTTTTTGGATTTTTAATGAGAAAATATTTTAGCCTTAATGATGCAATGCAAAATAAAAAAAGAAAAGTCTAATGGGAGACTTGATCTTAATGTTGTCATGAAAAGATTGATCCTATAATTGAGATTGTGGGGGAATCTATCCTAATGTTGTCATGATGGGATTGAGATTCTAATGTCTATATTGATTCAAGTTTCTTCAAAGATTTAAAATAAACCAATTAAGCTTAAGGGAACATTTTATTCACACAAGCAATGATCATACAAGTGGATGAGAATCCAAGAGTTTTATTTGGTAAAAGTTGTGACAAAAGAGTGAAAGTTGAAAACATTTTTTTGATGTTTTATGGTTTATTCTTTAAAGGATTTTATGAAGTAAATATATTCAAAAGGTGAGACAAACTTGTGAAAACATGAATGAGTTTAATGTTTGAAACAATGTATGCACCACAATCAAGATGAAAGTCATTGAGCATAGCTTTTGATTTTTGAACATGTTTCATGATTTAGTGTGAATTTTGAATGAGAAAACTCTAAAATGGCTCAAGCTATCATGAAATCCTCACTCAAGAGTCAATATATCAAATGAGAATCAAGATCTATCATGGTAAGATCAAGTTTTGTGAGCAAAGTTGAGAAATTGATCAAAAGGTCATAAAAAATCTTTAAGAAAACCCTAAAAGGGACTAGTTTGGATTTAATTAAAAAAATGATGAAATAAAAAATATTTCGTGATATTTTTTATATTCATAAAATAGCAGTGGTGAACTAGTAGTGTACAAAATATTATCTCAAAAGAGTTAAAATTGATTGCAAAAAGAATTGAATGAAAATGGTGAAAAATGAAGTGAAAATGACAAGTTTAAAAAGGAAATGGACAAAATGGTATCACTGGGGCTCGAACCTAGGTCCCTAAGGTTACAGGCGCACACTCTTTGCCACTGAGATGGTTGATTCATCCGGTTATGAAACAATAACCATTCAATATATTATAAAGTTAAAAGAATTTTTGAAATTGACCAATGAACTTCATCTCCTTCCTCGCGCCAGACAACAACAACAACTTTCACCATTTTTGAATTTCGAAAACTCTTAATTTTCAACCATTCAGAAACTTTAAACATGAAAGTTTCTTCAAATTGAACAAGGGATCCAATGGTGTAATTTATTGGCAAAATACTCATTTTGGTCCCTTAACTATACCCTTGGGTTCACATTGGTCCCTTAATTTTTTTTCGGGTCATTTTGGTCCCTTAACTTTCAAAATGTTTCATTTTAGTCCTTTTTGTCTAATTAGCGACAGATTTAGCGACGTATTTCAAAGTTTTTCCGTCTCTAATTAGACAAAAAAGGACTAAAATGAAACTTTTTGAAAGTTAAGAGACCAAAATGACACGAAAAAAAGTTAAGGGACCAATGTGAACCCAAGGGTATAGTTAAGGGACCAAAATGAGTATTTTGCCTAATTTATTTAAGCTATAAATCAAAGATTAACGAGAATTTTTGTCAATAACAAAATAAAACCCTAACAGTTCAATTTCAAAATTCTCAACACACAATTAATTTAAATAAAAACTAGGGACATGGTTAGATTTAAAGGCATGATATCTACATTTTTCTTTTGAATTTGAATGCAAATGATGCTTAAATAAGGAGTTCAAAGTTTGAAAATTTTACCAAGTTGGAGAAAGTTCAACTCCTCCTCTAGCATCTCCAAGTGCAAATGAATGATATAATTAGCTTCCTGGGACTCTGGTGAGTGTATTGCAATCCTTACTTTGCTTTGAGAGTGGTTGGAATGCTCTGTCCAAGTCAAGTTGCAAGAGTTCCAAAGTGAAAATGTAAGATGGTTATAATGGAGTTACAGAAGTGAAATAGGGATTTGGATCACTTAATATGATGTATATGAGATGTGTGGATGGTTGGTTTGCACAAAAGTTACAAGGATGAAAAGTTACAAAGAAATGGACTTTAAAGCTCAAGAATGGTTGTTTTTTGGCCAATTCTTACTTGGGAGAGTTTGAGAGGTTTCAAAGGCTTTTGAATTGGTGTTTTGAACTGTAAATGAACTCTTTATTTATAGGAAAAGTTTTGAAGTAATGAGGAGGCTTAGTTTACAAGTGGTTGAGTTAAGGTTTGGTTGAAATGGAACAACCAAGTTTTTGTGAAAATTGTTGTTCAAATGCATAGTACAAGAGGATCTAAAGTGGTTAGAGGCTTTAGATATATGGATTATTGGTGTACCCCAAAATTTGCCCTCTCATTTTATCAAGATTTCCCCTCACAAGACTCTTTGAATCCCAGACAGAATCAGAGTTTGCTCTGTTCAAGACATCTCCTTGCACTGTTGACCTGAAATTAGGGTTTGAGTTTGCACAGGGATTTTTGGACTTTCAATGCTCAAAGTGACTTTCAAACTTAATGTTGGACTTATAATATTTCCTCTACCAAGTTTCAAGCCTTGAATCAAGTTTTTGTCCAGTCAATTGGACAGTTGACCTAGAAATCAGCTGTATTGGGGAAAAAGTCAATTGTGGCCAATTTATAGTCAAACCTCATAATGTTTTATCCACATCAACATTATAAACTCATATGAACCATTTGATCAAGTTTGGATCACAACTCCTCAAGAAATTTGATCAGATCATCAAAAGGGCAAAATGGTCATTTTTAGGGTTTTGACTGTATAAGGGAAATTTCTGATTTTTCACCTAGCCAATGGAAAATTGGGTTCAAGTATGGATTCAAGGACTCAATGGCATCATCTTGACCTAATCACAAGGTTCAAAAGATCTCAAATGCATTGGATTGACAGATGAATTTTCTAGTCAACTAATCAAAAATTGACTGTCACTGAAAAGTCAAGCTTTGACTTTTTGGTCAAAATCAAGTGCCAAGGGTCATTTTTCATCAAAATGTGTCAAAACATGAAACTTGTTCATCAAGAAACCTAATTTTGCAAATTAGGGTTTAAGATTGAAAAATTTCATAACTTCGAATTTTTCTAAGTTATGAAATTTTCTTATTTTTTCCTAACTTTGCCCAACATTTTCACCATGATGCAATTGGATTCAAACAAAACTTCCAATATGAAAGTTATAGTCCTCCACAAAATCTACAACTTTGATTAACAAAGTTTTTCCAAAAGAAGCTTGGATCTCAAGTTATGATTTTTGGAACAAGGGTACATGAAACTTTTAACTTAGTGAAATTTTGCCCTAGTTTAGGCAGGATTTTGACCTATCTTCATGACCATTTTTCACATAGTTCCACTTGGAATCTCAAAATTCATTTCAAAGATGGATTGTATAACATGTTACAAGCTTTCCAAAATGTCCAAGAACTTGCCAAAATCACATATCTTGAGTATCTGATATAACCAACTCTTGTAAGCATTTGAAACAAGTTTTGCACATTGCCTTGAGCCAGAAACACGAGCCATCCATCCCTCAAACACTCTTGAACATCAAAACACCAAAAACTTTCAAAATAGGACACTCTCTGCAGTTTCACTTCCATCTCACAAACCACTCGTGCGTTTTGTCCCAAACCAGTTCCAATGCCTTCCATATAACCTACCTAAGTTATCCCAACCATTGGCCATTGACTGTAACTCCATTTGCAAGCTTCACCATTTCTGATTTCAGCTTGTGCAGGCTGACTTCTACAGGATTATTCAAGCAAGCTCAAAGCAAACAAAGCATTGGGAAAGGTCAGAGGAAGTTCAGGCAAGCTCACAAACATCTCAGGCCTCATTGAAAATCTCCACATTGCCATACTCGTGTTCAACTGAAGCAGGTATTTTCCAACTTTCTATCTCTCTATTTAGGAATCATTAGGCTTAGGTTTGTGAATAAAAAATGTAGTACTCATAGCCCTTAAGCTGTACATATGCATAGATTCCATTTAAGTTAAGTGTGCTGAGAGAATTTGATTGATGAACTTCCTGAAAAAAGTTAGGTTAGAAATTAGGGCCAGAGAAATTCTCTATGGTCTTTGAGAGTTAGATTAAGTTTTTTTATATGGTTAGAATCGTGGTTTAATGCTCTATAAGTTTCATGTTTTGAGTTTTTGATTTCATGCAAAGAATAGAGAGAACAGTGTTGGAGTTTCAGGGCGCGCGTTTTTATTCAAAGGTTGAAGATGAAGATCAGTTTGGGTTGGGCTTGGCCTTGGCTTGCTTTTGACACCCCCATTTCTGTTATTTGCACCCCTTGGCCCATTTCATTATATTTTTATATTTTTTCTATTTTCTTTTTCATTTCTGATTTTATTTATTTTTTCTAAACATAAAAAAGTTACCAAAAACATTTTCATAAATTTTCACATTTTATTTTGTATTTTTATTTTATTTTTTCTAACATAAAAATAATTATTAAATAATATACTTTTATTTTCTTTAATAAAAACTTGAAAATAATACATAAAAATATTATATTTTTATTTTTATTATTTACATACTTAAATAATATATTTTTTCTAATATACTTTTATTTTTTGACATTTGTATATATTTTATTATTTTATTTTTATTGTACATAAATAATATAATATATATATATATATATATATATATATATATATATATATATATATATATATATATATATATATATATATATATATATATATATATATATATATATTCTTAAAACAAATTAGGGTTTTACCCTTAACAAAAATAACTTTTTCTTTTCTTTTTTAATACATTAAATATTATATTTTTACACATAAAAATAAACAAAAATATTTTTTGCATATTTATAATATATTGCATATTTATTTAATTGTCTATTTAAATATTGCTTATTCATCATTGGTACGAAGAAATTCAATTTGGTTGTAATAACTTAGGGTTTTATTTTCTTGCAAAATAATCCCCTATTTAAAATTGTATCCCCTCCCTATATCAATGTTCTAAGATCTTAGGTTTATTTTACGCACTTTATGCTTTCAAATATGCTATGATAGAGATTAGGGTTTGTATGCAATATCCAAAATCAAAACAAATAGTTAGACTTAAAAAACAAGACAAAAAATGCATGAAAATGACAACACAATGCACACATGCACCCCTAGGGTTTCATCCACTTGTTGCCTTTAAAATGGCCATGGTATGCATGTTGAGTATCTTGGCAAAACAAAGACAAAATAAAAAGATCATAGTCCCTCGATGATGCTATCTTGGTTGCCTATACAAAATGATCTAGTCCCTGAAAAAATTGCTAAAGATACTTAGCACTATTGCTATCATGGTCAATACGATGACCCGCGCCTGTCCCGTTTAACATCCAAATACAAGGTTGCTTACCAAATGCAATGTTAAAACAACACTGTCAAAAGGGTTAAAAATGTGTAGGAAAGACTCTTGAGTAGATAGGGTAGACAACTCTTAGTTACTTGATCAAAACTTGCAAAAACATCCTTGCTATTTTCAAACACACCTCACAAGACAATTCCAAAACATTTCCCAAAACAAACTTTCAAACTTTCAAACATTTAAACATTGAAACATCTTTTCAAAAGACAATACACCTTTGTATACATTCAAACAAGAATCATTACAAAGGTTGCCTAGACAAGGCCTCTTTTCAAAACATTTTCAAAACCGCACACACAAAGCACCATTTCAAACAATTGAAAAGCAAAAGCAAGTGATCTAAATAAGTAACTAAGAGACCATGGATAACCATGGATGAAAAGGGTGCTTGCACCTTACCTTTTCATAATCTACCCCCCAAACCCAAGAAAACATCTCAAAGGTCTTTCCTGTGCTTTTTGACCTTTCCTTTGGATAAAATAAAAAGTCGGTGGCGACTCTTGCTAAACCGAAACATTTGCAAACACAAACGCAAAACCTCAAAGTTAGTTCTCCCACCGCATCATAGAACTGGCGACTCTGCTGGGGAATATAAATAAAAGTGGGGTTACCTTAGGGTTTAGATCACCTTTATATGCTTACCTTGTTTGCTTTGATTGCTTTACACTTGGTTCTATTGTTTGGGTTTGAAATCCTCTACCCGGATTTGGGAAACATTCATAGGTAAATAGCAATATTTTGTGGAAACTATACGGGTGTTGTACCCCAAAATTTGCCCTCCCATATTCTCCAAGAAATTGCCAAGTCAAACTTCAAAATCTCTCCAAAGGTTGCACAGTTCAAGGGCCTCCTAAACAGTCAAAATTAGGGTTTTGGTTCTGATCAAGAAAATGAAGTTTCCAAGGGTCCAATCAAGTCCAACATGCTTATAAATATGGTCAAGTGTCCTCATATCAAGTTTCAAGACTTTCAGCACAAAATTGCACAGTCACAACCCTAATTGCACTACAGTCAACTGTAGGGGCAAAATGGTCATTTGACAGTCAAAAGTTCAAATTTTTGGTCAACATCTCATTTTGAAGCCACAAACATCATTTGATCAATGCTTGATCAGGATTCTCAAAGTATGGCTCAAAAATCATCAAGATGCAAAAGTTTCTATTTTTGGACAGCTGAAAAGTCAACTGTAACTTGACCAGGGCATAACTTTCACATGGATTATCAGAAAAATTCCATCCAAAGCTCATTTTGAAGATAAAGACATTTCCTACAACTCATCTTCATACTTCAAGTCCAAGAAATGCTCTCACAAAAAGTTATCAATTTCAACATTATAGGTCATTTTCAAAAGTCAACAAAAAGGGACTTTAAGTCAAAGACCATAACTTGAGATTGGTAAATCAAAATGACATGGGACCAAAGACATTAGTTAGAGGACTTCAAGACCTTTCCAAAATGTCCAAGAACATGTTCATAGCTTCAAAATTGAGCAAGATATGCATTGGAGAAGTTGGGAAATTTTTGTGAAATGGCCAAAGGCAATTATCCTTGAAAATTCATTTTTGACAAAAGGGGCCCACTTTTTCCACTTGAATCAGCTTGGACATGCTTCCCACGTGTCCCACAAATTATTTCAAAATTTAAAATTAATTTTTTCATTTTTATTTAATTTTATTGGATTTAATGCATTTTAAATCTTTTAAAATCAAATAAAAATTAAAAAGGTTAATTAAAGGGAATATTGTGTATTGAATAACTTTGAACCACCATTATGCACATCCCAAATTTGTAACAAGGCCTAATCAAGCAAGAATTCAAATTTTGGTGCAAAGATGGAAAGTTTGTTAATGGAGGTTATGGCAAAATCTCAAACATAAGTGCAAGGGTTAAAGGTGCATTATATTGTTTTGATTCTCATTCAAGGATACATATGCAAGCTTTCCCAATACATTACAAAGGGGGAGAGACACCAAAAACGAAAAAAGAAGATTCAAAAAAATTGGAAGAAAAGTGAAAACTGTTTCCAACCTTCCAGTGCAATTCAAGCATCTCTCAAACGGCCAAACCAATTCCAAAAAATTCAAAAGAAATTCGATCACAAATCCACATTCTAATACATCTTTTTCCGATTTCTAAATTTTTGATTTACCCTTTTTCACCAATTTCTCCAATAGTCTTGTACATAGAAAAGGCTGAATTTTCACCACAGTTTCTATTCACTGTATAATTCTCATTCATTACACATATCCCTTCAATCTAACCTTCAAACCTTGACATATGCAACTTGTATCTTTTCTTGAAAATCATTACCCTTTTAATAACACATTACATAGATTCATTTAACAATTTGTACGAAGTTTTTTTTTCCAGAAAATATGGAAGACAAGAGCAAATCAGATCCGCCGCAAAATTCAAAAATTCACAAGAATTGCTGTTTCATTTTGCAGAAAGAATAGGAAAGAAGAAAAAAAACTCCTCGAGAGACCGAGTCACTCACAGCAGCACCGCGACCATACAACAACCTTCTCAACAGCCACCGACAACCTCTACATCGATGCTGAGAATTGGACACCCTCTGAATGCACCCTCACAATTCCAGATATACCTCCAGTTTGGGTCAACCACCCCCCATGTTTGCATTTTTCTCTCTTTTTGTTCTTTCTTTTACTTATTTTAATTATGTTAATTATTTTCTTTTAATTCACCCAATTAATTTTAATAATATAAAAATACAAAAATCAGAAAGTCAAAAATAAAATATTTTCATTATTTAATTCACTAAATGTTTTATTTTGTAAATAAACCTAATAATCAATTTAGTTTTTATTTTAAGTTTTTAACTTTAATGATTTTTCTTAGATAATTAAAAAAATATAAAAAAACAAGTCTTTTAGCATTTTTTATTCTTTTTCTTAATAAATAATCTTTTTTTTCTTATCACTATTAATTATTAATTATTTTTGTAAATAACTTATAATTAAATAACTAGTAAATTAGGTCAAACTCGAATTTATTTCTTTAATAATTAAAAATGTTTAGAATTAGGGTTTTAATTCCAATTAATTCTCTTCAATTTCATAAATCCAAAAACATAAAAAATAAGTTCTTTTCCTCATTTAATAATTAAATCAATTTTCAATTCCAATTTAATTCCTTTAAAGGGTCCAACGCCCTCGCACTTTCGAATATAATTTCTCTTCGCGCATTTATTTTTATTTCTTTTATGAATGTAATGTATTTGCCCCAAAGCCTTGTAATAGATAATTAGGATATTTACTTTCCGCATTTTATTTATTCAAATCGGGTCTTGGTTTAATTTGGCGTTGTAGACCCGCGCCTTTGTAATAGCGTAGGACCTTTATCTTTTCCGCACTTTAAATTCCTGCACCTTTAACTGTTAAACAATAACATGAAAGAATGAATGCCTAAAAATAAAATCAAAGCGTAGATCATCAATACATGACAAGACAAAAATATCTGAAAACGACACACAATTCACACACCACCCCTAGGGTACGCCTCACTGTTGCCTTGCCTCGAAAGGTGATCGTCGAGTAGAGGATGTCTTAGTAAGTCCTCATGATCCGGGAACCTGGCATGAGGGTAGCTTCTAAGGTGTCTTCCCATTGCTCCGGTGATCACCATGTCCCGAACCTCGAATTGACCCGAACACTTCAAACGGTGGTGCTACCTACCTCTCAATGGTGGGATGGCACTACTTTAAGGACATTTACACAGACGAATTCCTTAGGGTAGGTAGATTCTCATAGATACTTGCTCTTTTCAAAAACAAACAAAATACTTTTCACACCTACACTTTCTAAAAGTTTTCAAACAAATTTTTCATACACTCTTGAGGACAGATACAAGAGTTACTTAGAAATTTTTCAAACGAAACTTTTTCAAACCCACTCACACTTTGAAAAGCAAACAAACATTTTGAAAACACAATGAGCAAGTATCTAAGAGCCCATGGATAACCATGGATAGAAAGGGTGCTAACACCTTCCCTTTCTATAACCTACCTCCCGAACCGAGAGCAATCTCTATAAGGAATTTTTCTGTGCTTTTGTCCTTTCCAATTGGAGAAAATAAAAGACGGTGGCGACTCTTGCTTCCGCGACATTTCGCGAAACCAGCTAAAAAACAGTCAGTTCCAGATCCACCGATCACAGAACTGGCGACTCTGCTGGGGAAGATTTCTTTTAAAGTGAGGTGTACCTTAGGACTAAGATCACTGTGTTTTCAATTGCTTTGACTTGTTTGCTTTAAATTGTGGGACTGTCTTGGGAGTTCTATAGATCCTAACCCGGATCTGGGGATACCTTCTTAGAAAGTAGCAACAAGGCTGTGAGGGAACTGTGCGGGGTATGCCGACACGGTTGAAGCAGTCTGCTACGTTGATGTGGCACTTTGGTGTGTACCGGTAACCCTTGAGTTCAGTCAAGGAGAGTACGGGGCCTCCGCGTGGTGTCATGAAGCATCAACAGACCTTAGGAACCTTAATTGAACCATCTTGGCCTCTTTAGGGTAGTGAGATAACTACTTTGGTGTAGTCCAAAGTCGGTTGATACTCGATACTACACTCAGTTGAGGGTTGTTTTCTTGGGATATTTTGATCGCCAGTCAGTGGCTAAATCGAAACAATGAACAATGAAAACAACCCAATGATATTGAGATCCTTAGAACCCGGTTACTTTTGATTAGGACAGGTATGAACCAACAAACTGAAAGAGGGTAATACCTAGACCTCATGCTGGCCTAAACTCTAAGGGTTTCTCTTGTGTGACTTGTGTGCCTTCCAACTTGACTACTTGCATGCTGGTTATCTGACACTTGAATTTCTTGCAGGTTTTGTTTATGTCCTTAATTGGGACTCATAACAGGGTTTACTTACAGTACCCCATGCATATCATGCCATCATACCATCGCATACATCTTGCATAAAGACTAATCCATTTCAAGGATCTCAAGGGCTTGTGATGCAGGTCATGATGAATCAAACGTCAAGCAAGGGGCAAAGAGGATTTATTTTCCTCTAGCCAAGGTTGTCAGGGGCTATGACCCACTGGATATGGTGAGCCTTTGACCCTTGAAGAAGGACTCTCAATAACAGGAAGTTCCTTCAATCAAGCTACAAATTCAAATGTTAACAATTTTCTTGTTTACCCCACGAGATCCTTGAAAACATTGCATGCGTATCATACATATCATTGCATAACAGGTACCCTTTTGACAGGTCACTTACCATCTGCGCTGTTTATTTTAGCAATGGCTTCCCAACAAGAGAACCAGGGTCCTCATGCTCAAGAGATTCAGTTCAGGGAGATCTTTCTAAGCCTATCCAAGGGGCAGGAAGAGTTAAGGACACTCCTCATGGGGAATCTGGCCAAGAAAGGTCCCGAGGATGACAAGGACGAGCGACTGAAACGTCTACAAGCTGAGGTAGACACATTGAAAACCCAGATGCTGGGACAGAGGGCTCTCATCCAAGGTCTAGCTCGGGAGCAAGAAGAGTTGAGGACCATGATTAGTCAACTCCACCAAGACAGATCCAACATGAAGCAACCAGTCCAAGTCAAGGACCAGGTCTTTGATCAGCTTCCAAGAGGACAAGAGTCTGGTATGGTGAAGAATTGACTTCCCCAAATTGCTACTTCACAAGCCCAGCATCAACCTCGCCCAGAGCAACAGGTTGGTCAGAGCAAGCCAAGCAGGTCCAGGAGGCAATTTACCCAGCTCAACACGTCGTTGTCTCAAGCCCTACAACACCTGTTGAGACTGAATCTGATTACATTAAGGGACCCTCCTAAGAATCAGAATACAGTGTCACCAAAGTATAATCCCAACGCCCGCTGCACTTATCATTCCGACAGCCCGGGGCATAATACAAACGACTGTTGGTCTCTGAAGAACAAGATTCAGGACCTGATTGACGACGGAGCAGTGGAATTCACCCAAGATGGTCAGGTCGAGTTCTTCTACTACCCCTGCAAGACTCACCATTTGAAGTGACAAATCCTGAGACTAGAAAACTTTTGTTCATTCGAATGTTCAAGTTGTATTTTTCTTTGATTGTTTAAACGTTTATTCATGTCAAACATTGTTATTTCATTAATGCATCTCTTATGTCTGTTTTGGATCAATATATTCGCATTCGCTATATTCAAACTGCTTTCATATTCTTATGATGATCAACGATCGGTTAATAATTCTAAGCCTCTTGAGGGAGGATGACGAAAACGATACCACGATCGTTACAGTATGCTTTTGAATAGACCCCGCTGATGAGGTACAGGCATTGTTTCGAATCCTAAACAGTAGAGTAATAAGGAAGATAATCCCTCGTTAACCCCTTTGAGCCAAAGAAGTAGGAGTTTTTCTTTTCAAAAATTAAAACCCTTAATCATAACCTGGGGCAGGGTAGTTCTCTCAGCTGATCTAGGTGCACAACGAATGACACCAAAGAAGTCCTTCCGAGACAAAAGACAGTGATGGTTCAGAATAATCATAACGACAGGCAGTCATTATCAAAAAAATAAGTGAAAAGCCCAGAAAGTCAAAACCCATGAAGGAGACTTACAAAACTGGGGCATCCCGCTGACTGTAATTCTAAAAAAGGAAACAGTTCAGGCAAAAAAAAACAGGGATAACAAACTCAAAAAGAAAGAGGTCCTACAAACCCTCAACGACAAAAAAAGAAATGACTGCCTATTCAAAATAAACTGTCAATATCCGAACCATCACCGGAATATCAAAGCAAAGACTCAAACAAAGTCTAACGCACGATCAGCTGAGTTTAGGTTGGAAGAACATCACGAAGAACGGGTGGGTACATATAAAATTTGAGCCTTTATCCTTTGTTTCTTAAACCGTGAACCAGGCCACGTTATAACCCTTTAAAAGTCCTAGTTGAAGCATGGGTTAGTTCGAAAGCATACTGTTACAAAGGTATCCTGACTCCTTAAGGCTTGCGGTAAAATAACGGGTTGACATCACAGTTTACAAAAATTTTCACTTGTTTTTACAAAAATGCATTTTTCAAAATTTCAAGACAGACATAAACTTTGCATTCTTACGATAACATTGTTTGCATATGATTAGTTGTTTGAACAGCAGAGAACTTTGCGCAACGAATATCCGATGAACGAAGGTCTTCTCAACAAAAGATTCACCTCCAGTGGAAGAAACACTTCCAATCAAGGGGCATGGCATGATCAGTGTCCATCACCTGGGGCAGTCCAATCAAGATTCGGAGAATCTCTCAAAAGGCCAACCAGCTTGGGGCAAATCTCCATCTGGATCACCTGGGGCATTCCGACAACGAATCTTGCCTGATCAGACATCTTCTGGTGGCATGGCAACACAACAACATGGGAACCCCCCTACACCTTGAGAGCGTGGACATAATTAAAAAAGAATACTACGCGTAATCAAAGACCCGCTAGGTTGACACACCTAGGCAAAAATAAGGGCTTCCCGGCGAACCAAAAGGGTTCGGGCAAAATAAGGGATGAAAAAGAAAAATTTGTACACCCGGCAAGTCGAAAACCTGAAAAGGCGGCTTGGGCAAAAATGGGTATCCCGGTGGACTGAAAACCCGAAAGGGCGGTCCAGGCAAAAGTTAGGGATCAAAGCGTACGACTATGTCCCGGCATCTCGTCACTTGCCTACCAAAAGGAAGATTTGCCAATCGGCAGTCATCCAGCACCTCCACAAGATATCTTTTCCCCTCACCTCAGAAACAGGGGCAATAATGAGTCGTCCAGGCAATCCAGTTGCTCTGTCAACCAAAGTACCAAGGAAAGGTTAATACAAAGATGATTACCATCTACCTTTACAAATTCCAGATCAAGGGTTAACATCCGAAACCAAACAGGACAATCATCCACTTGATCATCATCAGGCAACCCTACACCGGTTCCTTCTCAACTTTCAGACAAAGTCTTACACGGACTCATCCACAAGTAACCCTACACCGGTTCCTTTTCTTTCAGAAAAAGTCTTACACGGACTTATCATCAAAGTAACCCTACACTGGTTCCTTCTCAACTTTCAGACAAAGTCTTACACGGACCCATCACAAAGTAACCCTACACCGGTTCCTTTTCTTTCAGAAGAAGTCTTACACGGACTTATCATCAAAGTAACCCTACACCAGTTCCTTTTCTTTCAGAAGAAGTCTTACACGGACTTATCATCAAAGTAACCCTACACCAGTTCCTTTTCTTCCAGAAGAAGTCTTACACGGACTTATCATCAAAGTAACCCTACACTGGTTCCTTCTCAATTTTCAGACGAAGTCTCACACGGACTCATCTTAAGATAACCTTACCCCGGTTCATCATGAAGTCTTACACGGACTCACCCTCCACAAGTAACCTTACCCCGGTTCCCTCCAGAAGTCTTACACGGACTTACTTCAAAGATAACCTTACCCCGGTTCATCCGGAAGTCTTACACGGACTTACCTCAAAGATAACCTTACCCCGGTTCATCCGGAAGTCTTACACGGACTTACCTCAAAGATAACCTTACCCCGGTTCATCAAGAAGTTTTATACGGACTTATCCTGAAATAACCCTACACAGGTTATCTCTTTCCAGACGTAGTTTTACACGGACTCGTCATCAGTAAACCCTACACAGGTTTCCTTCTCAAAACTCCAGATGTAGTTTTACACGGACTCGTCACCCAGAAACCCTACACAGGTTCTCTATTTTTAAGGATGCAGTTTTACACGGACTCGTCATCAGTAAACCCTACACATGTTTCCTTCTCAGCTCTAGATACAGTCTTATACAGACTCATTGTCAGTAAACCCTACACAGGTTTCCTCCCTCCAAAGATGCAGTTTTACACGAACTCGCCATCAAGAAACCCTACACAGGTCCTCTCTTTCCAAAGATGAAGTTTTACACGAACTCGTCATCAAGAAACCCTATACAGGTTTCCTTCAACTCCAAATGTAGCTTCACGCGAGCCCAACCTCAAAGTAACCCTACATAGGTTCCCTCTTTCAACTTACAAAAAATACATCTCAAAAATTTCCCCAGTAGATTCTGGAAGCTTCTTCCCCGCAGAGCACGAACGCGTCTCCCGGCTTTCTTCAAAGGTTATTTCCCTACCAGGATATAACTGGGTTATCCTCAGCCAAAAGCCACGGAAAGATTGTCCTCGGCGAAGTCTCCCCATCCCCAGCGGAGTTCATCACACTTCCAACATAACAATGGTATCCCCAGCGAAGTTACCATCAATATCCGAGCAAAGTACCTCTCTCCCCACAGAGTATTGTTCCCCAGCAAGATCGTCAGAGTGATTTTCTCCCCGCAGAGTAATCCATTCGCCAAGTTTATCCCCCAACAGAGTTATCTTCTCCTACCGGTATTCTTGCAACCATTATCCCCAGCGGAAACAAGAAGCTCTTTTCTTCCACATCAGCCCAGGATTCAACTTCCCGGCATCCGTCAAGGATTTATTTTCCTAAGACGAAAACATACATTCATAAACATCGCACTTCCATACATCATTATAGCATGCATAGATGCATCATATCTTACAAATCTCATTTATGTTGAGAACATCATTGCTTGATCCATATCATGCATTGCATATGACTGACCTTTACCTTTCAGGAAAGATTCAGTTAAATTCTCAATCATATTTCAAGACCTAGACCGATTCAGTTAATCGACTCCAAAGATTTCTTATCCAGTCTAAGGCCTTCTTTAGTCCAGCTAAATCGACCCCAAACAGATTTTTCTGATGAAGACTCAGTAGAAGTTATCAAAGGTTTTTCTCAAACGTCCGCTTTTGAGATTATAATTTCCTATGGTTCTCTCCCCAATGTTGTGGAGACGATAATTCCAATCCAGGTTTTTCTCAAACGTCCGCTTTTGAGATTATAATTGCCTATGGTTCTCTCCCCGATCCTGCGGAGATGGTAATTCCCACCAAGATTTTGCTCAATGATTGTTGTTGAGGTTAAGGTCACCCAAGGTTCTCTCACCGCTCCTGTTGAGGTAGTAACCATCCCTGGTTCATTCATCACCGCTTGAAGATCCAGACCCAGCTCCTGTAACCAGGCAGGACACATCTATACCAAGCATCTGAAAACCAGCTCCTACAACATGTCAGGTACTCATTTTTTCGTTTGCAGGTACGCAAGTTCTCGCTAAGGAATCTCTTATGCGATCAACATCCAGATGGCATCTATAAGCCCATCATCCTATTCATCAATCTCTAAATGGCATCTATAAGCCCATTCCCACCACATCACTGCTACTATGTGAGCGCAAATTTCTGGGCACTCTAGTGTTCAATCATCTTCTACCCTCGGATTACGAAAGGCACGTCAGCCAATCTGCATCCTCAGGTCTAAGAAGATTGAACAGGGGCAACTGTTGTACCCCAAAATTTGCCCTCCCATATTCTCCAAGAAATTTCCAAGTCAAGCTTCAAAATTTCTCCAAAGGTTGCACAGTTCAAGGGCCTCCTAAACAGTCAAAATTAGGGTTTTGGTTCTGATCAAGAAAATGAAGTTTCCAAGGGTCCAATCAAGTCCCACATGCTTATAAATATGGTCAAGTGTCCTCATATCAAGTTTCAAGACTTTCAGCACAAAATTGCACAGTCAAAACCCTAATTGCACTACAGTCAACTGTAGGGGCAAAATGGTCATTTGACAGTCAAAAGTTCAAATTTTTGGTCAACATCTCATTTTGAAGCCACAAACATCATTTGATCAATGCTTGATCATGATTCTCAAAGTATGGCTCAAAAATCATCAAGATGCAAAAGTTTCTATTTTTGGACAGCTGAAAAGTCAACTGTAACTTGACCAGGGCATAACTTTCACATGGATTATCAGAAAAATTCCATCCAAAGCTCATTTTGAAGAGAAAGACATTTCCTACAACTCATCTTCATACTTCAAGTCCAAGAAATGCTCTCACAAAAAGTTATCAATTTCAACATTATAGGTCATTTTCAAAAGTCAACAAAAAGGGACTTTAAGTCAAAGACCATAACTTGAGATTGGTAAATCAAAATGACATGGGACCAAAGACATTAGTTAGAGGACTTCAAGACCTTTCCAAAATGTCCAAGAACATGTTCATAGCTTCAAAATTGAGCAAGATACGCATTGGAGAAGTTGGGAAATTTTTGTGAAATGGCCAAAGGCAATTATCCTTGAAAATTCATTTTTGACAAAAGGGGCCCACTTTTTCCACTTGAATCAGCTTGGCCATGCTTCCCACGTGTCCCACAAATTATTTCAAAATTTAAAATTAATTTTTTCATTTTTATTTAATTTTATTGGATTTAATGCATTTTAAATCTTTTAAAATCAAATAAAAATTAAAAAGGTTAATTAAAGGGAATATTGTGTATTGAATAACTTTGAACCACCATTATGCACATCCCAAATTTGTACCAAGGCCTAATCAAGGAAGAATTCAAATTTTGGTGCAAAGATGGAAAGTTTGTTAATGGAGGTTATGGTAAAATCTCAAACATAAGTGCAAGGGTTAAAGGTGCATTATATTGTTTTGATTCTCATTCAAGGATACATATGCAAGCTTTCCCAATACATTACAAAGGGGGAGAGACACCAAAAACGAAAAAAGAAGATTCAAAAAAATTGGAAGAAAAGTGAAAACTGTTTCCAACCTTCCAGTGCAATTCAAGCATCTCTCAAACGGCCAAACCAATTCCAAAAAATTCAAAAGAAATTCGATCACAAATCCACATTCTAATACATCTTTTTCCGATTTCTAAATTTTTGATTTACCCTTTTTCACCAATTTCTCCAATAGTCTTGTACATAGAAAAGGCTGAATTTTCACCACAGTTTCTATTCACTGTATAATTCTCATTCATTACACATATCCCTTCAATCTAACCTTCAAACCTTGACATATGCAACTTGTATCTTTTCTTGAAAATCATTACCCTTTTAATAACACATTACATAGATTCATTTAACAATTTGTACGAAGTTTTTTTTTCCAGAAAATATGGAAGACAAGAGCAAATCAGATCCGCCGCAAAATTCAAAAATTCACAAGAATTGCTGTTTCATTTTGCAGAAAGAATAGGAAAGAAGAAAAAAAACTCCTCGAGAGACCGAGTCACTCACAGCAGCACCGCGACCATACAACAACCTTCTCAACAGCCACCAACAACCTCTCCATCGATGCTGAGAATTGGACACCCTCTGAATGCACCCTCACAATTCCAGATATACCTCCAGTTTGGGTCAACCACCCCCCATGTTTGCATTTTTCTCTCTTTTTGTTCTTTCTTTTACTTATTTTAATTATGTTAATTATTTTCTTTTAATTCACCCAATTAATTTTAATAATATAAAAATACAAAAATCAGAAAGTCAAAAATAAAATATTTTCATTATTTAATTCACTAAATGTTTTATTTTGTAAATAAACCTAATAATCAATTTAGTTTTTATTTTAAGTTTTTAACTTTAATGATTTTTCTTAGATAATTAAAAAAATATAAAAAAACAAGTCTTTTAGCATTTTTTATTCTTTTTCTTAATAAATAATCTTTTTTTTCTTATCACTATTAATTATTAATTATTTTTGTAAATAACTTATAATTAAATAACTAGTAAATTAGGTCAAACTCAAATTTATTTCTTTAATAATTAAAAATGTTTAGAATTAGGGTTTTAATTCCAATTAATTCTCTTCAATTTCATAAATCCAAAAACATAAAAAATAAGTTCTTTTCCTCATTTAATAATTAAATCAATTTTCAATTCCAATTTAATTCCTTTAAAGGGTCCAACGCCCTCGCACTTTCGAATATAATTTCTCTTCGCGCATTTATTTTTATTTCTTTTATGAATGTAATGTATTTGCCCCAAAGCCTTGTAATAGATAATTAGGATATTTACTTTCCGCATTTTATTTATTCAAATCGGGTCTTGGTTTAATTTGGCGTTGTAGACCCGCGCCTTTGTAATAGCGTAAGACCTTTATCTTTTCCGCACTTTAAATTCCTGCACCTTTAACTGTTAAACAATAACATGAAAGAATGAATGCCTAAAAATAAAATCAAAGCGTAGATCATCAATACATGACAAGACAAAAATATCTGAAAACGACACACAATTCACACACCACCCCTAGGGTACGCCTCACTGTTGCCTTGCCTCGAAAGGTGATCTTCGAGTAGAGGATGTCTTAGTAAGTCCTCATGATCCGGGAACCTGGCATGAGGGTAGCTTCTAAGGTGTCTTCCCATTGCTCCGGTGATCACCATGTCCCGAACCTCGAATTGACCCGAACACTTCAAACGGTGGTGCTACCTACCTCTCAATGGTGGGATGGCACTACTTTAAGGACATTTACACAGACGAATTCCTTAGGGTAGGTAGATTCTCATAGATACTTGCTCTTTTCAAAAACAAACAAAATACTTTTCACACCTACACTTTCTAAAAGTTTTCAAACAAATTTTTCATACACTCTTGAGGACAGATACAAGAGTTACTTAGAAATTTTTCAAACGAAACTTTTTCAAACACACTCACACTTTGAAAAGCAAACAAACATTTTGAAAACACAATGAGCAAGTATCTAAGAGCCCATGGATAACCATGGATAGAAAGGGTGCTAACACCTTCCCTTTCTATAACCTACCTCCCGAACCGAGAGCAATCTCTATAAGGAATTTTTCTGTGCTTTTGTCCTTTCCAATTGGAGAAAATAAAAGACGGTGGCGACTCTTGCTTCCGCGACATTTCGCGAAACCAGCTAAAAAACAGTCAGTTCCAGATCCACCGATCACAACGGGGTATACCGACATGGTTGAAGCAATAGTTATATTAGTGCGACATATTTGTGGGTACCTATAGCCTTTTAATTAATCAAAGAGAATATGGGGCCGTTGAGTGATATCATGAAGCACTAATGGACTTTTAGAACCTTTACTTGACCATCTAGGTCTTATTAGGGGTAGTGAGATGACCGGCTTTGGTGCAGTCCGAAGTTGGTAGATAATCGATACTACACTCATTGAGGGTTGTTTTCTTGGAATATTTCGGTCGCCAGTTAAGTGGCTAAACTAAAACAATGAACACAGAAAATAATCTAGTGATATTGAGCTCCTTAGAACCCGGTTACTATTTATAGGACAGGTTGAGCCAACTAACTTCAAGAGGGTACTTACCTATGAAACCCCATGCAAGCCTGAAACTAGGAACTTGTGTGATTCGTTTGTACATATACTTGTGCATACATCATAAACATCATGAAGCATCACATGCATCCACTAACCATTTCAAGGGTTTGGATCTTCATCTTTGTTCCTGTTTTGTAGGTTATGGAATCACTCCGCAGAAAAACAATCCAGGTCAACCTTGTGAGAATCCCTCCTCAACTCAAGGAGCTTACTTCCAAGATTCCAGAGAATTCTCCCTTCAGTGAAAGACATGGTAGGCTTCTCAACTTGGTCAACTCCAACATTGAAGAAGACATGGTGAAAGTTCTCTTCCAGTTCTTTGACCCCCTACACCACTGCTTCACATTTCCTGATTACCAACTAGTGCCTACTTTGGAGGAATTTTCTCAACTCCTGAGGATTCCTATTCTCCATCAACTACCCTACAACGGTACGGAAAGAGAACCAAAGCCTGAAGATGTTGCTCAAGCCTTACACTTGCAACCATCTGATATCAAAGGTCATTGGGAAACCAAAAGTGGTGTCAAGGGTTTCTTAGAAAAGTTTCTGTTTGAGAAGGCACAAGACTGTTGGAATTATCTAGATCTGCAAGCTTTTGAGGAGATTGTAGCACTTCTCATCTATGGGTTGGTCTTGTTCCCAAACCCTGATCATCTTATAGATGTGAATGCTGTCAAGATTTTCATATCTCGGAATCCTGTGCCTACATTGCTTGGGGATATCCTCCACTCATTTCACACACGAACAATGAGGAAGATAGGTGTTCTCATGTGTTGTACTCCTACTCTAGCAAGGTGGTTTATTTCTCACCTTCCCCAGTCAGTCTTGAAGAATGAGCAAGGCATGAGGTGGTCACAACGATTGATGACTCTTACATATTTTGATGTTCATTGGTGTTCTTGATCCAGAGAAAATGTCATCATCATTGATCATTGTGGGGAATTCCCTAATGTCCCATTACTTGGCATTAGGGGAGGCATTACCTACAACCCCTTCTTGGCTCTGAGACAATTTGGGTATGCCCGAAGGGATGTCCCTCATGACATGCTGATTCCAGACTTGGTTTTTGACTTCGACAATGATGCTCAAGGACTTCGACAAAGGTTTATCCGAGCTTGGAGGATGCCCAACAAAGTAGACAGTAAGACATTGGGACACAAGAATTCCATCCCCCTTGAGCCTTATCTCAAGTGGGTACGAACCCGCGCCCAGAGTCTTATGATGCTTTACCCCTACATTCTCCCCATGATCAAAGAGCCTGTTATAGAAGGAGAGGTTCCATACACCCTCCTACATCCTGACATGCCAACATCATTGGAAGATTTGCAAAAGAGTTGGATACAGCTCAAGGAAGAACGAAACACTTTTGAAGCCAGCTTCTACGCCAGTGAGAAGAAGGTTTTGGAACTTACTCGTCGACTCCATGAAGAGAAAACTCTCAACACCTACATAGCACCAAAGAGGATGCGCAACGTCTTTTTACCTTAGAATTTTATGTTATTTTGCCCATGGGGCACTTATGTACTAACAAATTATATCTTATTAATATGACATGCATTATTTTTTGTTTACAACAAATTTGAATTTATGAATCCTTAAATGCATTACATGAATAACATATCATTCATCATATGCATAAGCAAGTCTTCACACCAGGCTTCCTTATCTCTCTGCTGTTTATTTAAACAAGATGGATATAGAGCAGATGGTCAAAGACTTACAAGCGCAGAATTCACAATTCCAACAACTACTCATGACCTTGGCAAAGGGTCAGGAGGATCTTAAAGCACTGCTGGAAAAGGAAAAGGAAAAAGAAAAGGAGAAAAAGAAAAAGAAAAGAGTGGGTGTAGCTACTTTGTGAAGAAGATTTGAGAACCAAGCTAGAAGGGTCCTGGATTTCCCCTCGACATCTGATGAAGGGGTTGGCAAAGGAAAGGGAGTTGCAGTGCCCTCCGAGTCTAAGGAAGAGGAAGAAGAAGAGGATGAAGATTACTCTGAGCAGCAGTACCCTCATGCAGACGACAAGTACAAGAATCTGGAAGAGCGTCTGGCTGCCATGGAGGTACAAAGAGTGCCTGGGTTGGATTTCGAGGAGCTAGGGTTGGTTGCTGGGATGGTGATTCTCCATAAATTCAAGGTGCCTACATTTGCTAAATACGATGGTTTGTCTTGTCCGAAGATGCACCTACGGTCTTACGTCAGGAAGATCCAACCTCATTCTTCTGATAAGGATATATGGGTCCACTTTTTTCAAGATAGTTTGTCGGGTACACAATTGGATTGGTTCTACCAGCTTGAAAGATATGATGTGCACAATTGGGAGGATTTGGCTGCTTCCTTCTACAGACAATATCAATATAATACGGATTTAGCACCTACTCGTACTCAATTATAGAGTATGGGTATGGTCTCTAATGAAGGCTTTAAGGAGTATGCCCAGAAATGGAGGGACTTGGCTGGAAGGGTGCATCCACCATTGTCTAAGAGCGAGCTTGTGGATATGTTTTTGGGGATCCTGTCAGGTCCATTCTTTAATCACTTGATCAGGAGTTCGTCTGTGGGGTTCACCGAGTTAATTCTGACTGGTGAAAGAGTTGAAGCTAGAATCAAGAGCGATAAAATTCAAAAGGATGCATCTGCTTCCGCTGCTATCAAGAAGACCTTTCCATCCAAGAAAGAAGTCTCAGTTGTTTACTCCCAGAAAAGTCAAGGAAGAATTGAGCGCCAGCCAGTGGTGGGGGCTGTATTGATTCATAATTCTGCAGCTAATCAACCTCGGAACAGTCAACCAAGAACCAACCAAGCAAGGGTGGAAAGGCCTGCACGACAATTCACCCGGATCAATATGACACCTGCTCAGGTTCTCCCTCATCTATTGAAGTTAAACCTTACAAACTTGAAAGAGGCGCCAAAGAATCTGAATACCTCTTCTCCCTACTACCATTCAAATGCAAAGTGTGCCTATCATTCGGACAACATGGGGCACGACACCAACAATTGTTGGGCCCTCAAAAATAAGATCCAGGATTTAATAGATGCCAAGGAGGTAGAGTTTGACGCCCCTGAAACACCTAATGTGATATCCGCTCCAATGCCAAAACATGGTCACAATGTCCATGCTATTGTAGAAGATCTTTATGTTGATGTTGTTGATGACTTAATGACTCCATTGCCAATGATCAAAATGAATCTGTTGAAGGCCGGGATTTTCCCGGGCTATGAAAAAGATTGCTACCTTTGTTCGTCCTTACAATTCGACTGTCCGCTGTTGAAGTTAGGCATCCAACGCCTAATGGATAATCAAGAAATCCTCTTTAAGAAAACTCCCGTTACTCCTGTTACTCATGTTACTCCAATCAACGATGTTGCTATAATCACCATTTCCGACAATCTTTCCAAGGTCTCCAAAAGACCTGTTAAGATTACACCCAATCCAAAGTTTGTACCTCTGAAGATAACAATGTCGGGGCCTATCCCATACAAGTCTAACAAGACAATACCGTGGAATTATGGAGGAGAGATCTTCTACCACGGTGTTAGGCAGATTGAATCAGTTGAAGAAAGTTCCGATGAAGAGACTCCTGACATAGGAAATATTGCGGGGACGAGTAAGATCACCCACAACGGTAGAATCTTCTCTCCGGAGATCGCTCCTCCAAAGGCAATCTTCGGACCCTCAAATGCTCCTAAGGTTACTCCTGTTCTAGTCAATACATCTATGCGAACTCCAGTGATTGAAGAAATTGTTACTCCCGTCGTTGAACCCTCTACTGTTGCTACTGATAAAGGTAAGGGGATCCAAGAAGCGCCCGTCAGGACGAGGGCTAAGCCTTTGGTCATCCCCGAGACCACTCAAAAGGAAATGGAGGAGATTTTAAAGATAATTAAGAAAAACGACTATGATGTCGTAGAACAACTGGGGCAAACCCCTTCAAAAATCTCTACGTTGGCCTTGTTACTCTGTTCCGAAGCTCATGCCAAAGCTTTGATCAAGTTCTTGAAGATGGCCCATGTGCCTCAAGAAACCTCCGTGGACTAGTTCCAGGAGTGTGTAGCCAGCTTAACAGCCGACAACGGTCTTGGCTTCTCCGATACCAATTTAACATCTAAAGGGAGAAAGCATAATGATGTGCTGCATGTCCTGGTGGAATGTAGAGGGACTACTCTTGCTCATATTCTGGTTGATACTGTGTCGTCTTTAAATGTCTTGCCTAAGAAAGCATTGGACATACTAGATTGTGAAGGTCTAATTTTGAAGCCCAACAACATCATTATAAGAGCCTTTGATGGTTCTAAGCGGATGGTCCACGGGGAAGTGGACATCCCAATTAAAGTGGGTACTGAAACTTTCCACTCCACATTTTATGTCATGGATATCCGTCCCTCCTACTCTTGCTTTTTAGGAAGATCCTGGATTCATCATGCTGAAGCCGTTACATCTACTCTGCATCAGAAGCTGAAGTACCCTATCCAGGGGAAAATTGTGACAGTTCGTGGCAAGGAGGAGTATATGATAATCCATCTGAATTCATTCCGCTATGTTGAATTAGATGGTGAATTCATCGAGACCTCCTTTCATCACTTTGAAGAGGTTTCCCCTGAAGTTGCGGTAACCAAGACAATGACTTCTGTACCCATCATTACCAAACCTGTGTCCCGGATTTCCTCCCTTAAAGATATGAAGGTTGTGATTGAAGAAGGAGGAAGCACAATATGGGGTCAACTGCCAGATTTTCCTTACAAGACAGATAAGTTCGGCTTGGGTTTCACTGCTGCTAGTCATAAGGCTGCACGCCGCTCCCGGGCTGGAGGGCCACCATTAAAGATCACTCATCATGGGGTTCATTCTTTGGAGGAGGATGAAGAGGAGAGCAATTTTGAAGACTGGATCTTTCCAACTATTGAAGGAGGGTTGAACAACTGGGAGGCGAAAGACTTCGTTCCCATTACTTTCATCAATCAGTAATTTATCTTTCGAACATTTTCTGTTGGTTTGTAATAATTATTAAATAATTCGTACACTTTTTGCCTTATGCCTTACCCGAGGCATATAGGTCCATTTGTAAGGGCTTGATCTTTCATCTTCATATGCCATTTTTAATGAATCATGGACGTTTTCATATATAAACTTTTGTGTTCATTGTCTTTTCTTTTTACATTTTATTTGTTTAAATGTGGCTATCCCTTACACACACCCACACTCACAAAATGCAGGTACCCATCTACTCCGGATTCCATGGGTAACAATTCTGCTATGGCCTTCAGTGATTCTGAAGATCTGGTCAATCATGCCAAATACGAAGGTGATGAAGACTGTGAAGTGCCTGGAGAGTTTGCTAGACTGCTGCAACAGGAAGAAAGGGTTATTCTACCTCACGAGGAGTTGTTAGAGACTATCAACTTGGGAACAGAGAAAGACAGAGAAGAAGTTAAAGTGGGTGCCAACTTAGAACCAAATGTCAAGGAGCGTTTAGTTCAGCTGTTAAATGAATATGTTGAGATCTTCGCCTGGTCCTACGAAGACATGCCAGAACTAGATACAGATATTGTGGTTCACCGTCTCCTTACAAGAGAATACTGCCCACTAATTAAACAGAAAGTCTGCCGAATGAGGCCCGACATGTCTGAAAAGATCAAAGATGAAGTAATGAAGCAGTTCAATGTTGGCTTTCTTGCTGTTACTTCCTATCCACAATGGGTTGCTAACATTGTGCCTATGCCTAAGAAGGACGGCAAAGTTAGAATGTGCATGGATTACAGAGACTTAAACAGGGCTAGACCTAAAGATGACTTTCCACTACCGCACATTGACATTTTGGTTGACAACACAGCTTAACACAAGGTATTTTCTTTCATGGATGGATTTTCAGGGTACAACCAGATCAAAATGCCCCCCGAAGACATGGAGAAGACTACTTTTGTTACGCAGTGGGGTACCTTCTGCTATAAAGTGATGCCGTTCGGACTGAAGAATGCCGGAGCAACCTATCAACGCGCCATGGTAGCTTTGTTTCATGACATGATACATCATGAAATTGAAGTCTATGTAGACGATATGATAGCCCCTTCACAGACAGAAGAATAACACCTGACCATCTGCAAAAGTTGTTTGTCATATTGAAAGAGTACAAGCTCAAACTGAACCCTAACAAATGTACCTTCGGAGTCAAGTCCGGTAAACTCTTGGGATTCATCGTCAGTAACAAAGGCATCAAGGTTGATCCTTCCAAAGTCAAAGATATACAAGAAATGCCTGCCCCTCGCACTGAGAAGGAGGTCAGAGGTTTCTTAGGATGCCTAAACTACATTGCAAGGTTCATCTCTTACCTAACATCTACCTATGAACCAATCTTCAAGCTGTTGAAGAAAGATCAGGTGGTTAAATGGAATGATGACTGTCAAGTTACTTTCGATAAAATCAAGGAGTATTTGCTGGAACCTCCTATCTTGATGCCACCTGTCAAAGGAAGACCGTTAATCATGTATCTGACTGTCTTGGAAAATTCAATGGGGTGCGTACTGGGCCAACATGACGAGTCTGGCCGAAAAGAGCATGCCATTTATTACCTTAACAAAAATTTTACCGACTGTGAGACTCGCTACTCACTGCTCGAGAAAACTTGCTGCGCTTTGGTATGGGCTGCTCGCCGGCTAAGGCAGTATATGTTGATGCATACCACTTTACTGATCTCTAAGATGGATCCAATCAAGTACATCTTCGAGAAGCCTGCTCTATCCGGAAGAATCGCTAGATGGAAGATGATCCTCACCGAATATGATATACAATACACGACCCAAAAAGCTATAAAGGGGAGTGTGCTAGCCGATCATCTGGCCCATCAAGCTGTCGAATATTACCAATCCATAAGGTTCTACTTTCCCGACGAGGATATCATGAATTTGAGTAACATTGAAGAAAACAGACCGTATGACGGACCTGAACAAGGATCCCGATGGACTCTGTACTTTGATGGTGCCTCTAATGCACTTGGAAACTGTATCGGCATGGTACTTATCTCTCCACAAGGTTGCCACACACCTTTCACTTCTAGACTCTGCTTCAGCTGCACCAACAACATGGCCGAGTATGAAGCTTGTATCTTTGGTCTCAAGGCTGCTATTGACTTGGGAATCCAATCTTTGATTGTAATTGGGGACTCAGCTTTGGTTATCAGTCAAATTAAAGGAGTGTGGGATACCAAACACCCTAACCTCATCCCTTACAAAGAACATGTCCTGACATTGTTACCACATTTCGAGCAGATCACCTTCGAGCACTTCCCACGAGAAGAGAATCAGCTAGCAGATGCGCTAGCTACAATGTCATCCATGTTTAAACTTAACTGGGATAATGAGGCTCCTCAAATCACCATTGAGCGAATGGACGAACCTGCACATTGTCACGAGATTAATACCGAAGAAGTAGTGGACCGACCTTGTTTTCATGACGTTAAAAGGTATCTTAAAGCACAAGAATACCCTGAAGAAGCTTCAGTCAATGACAAAAAGTTCTTAAGGAGGTTCGCGGCCAAGTTCTTTCTGAGCAGTGGTATCCTATACAAGCGCAATCTTGATTGTGTCCTGCTCCGTTGTGTGGACAAGGTTGAAGCTGAGCAGATTATGGCTGAACTATATAATGGCACCTTTGGCACCCACTCAAGCGGTCATACGATGGCTAAGAAGATTCTAAGGGCAAGCTATTACTGGTCTACCATGGAAGCTGACTGTCATCAACATTCCCGTACTTGTCACAAATGCCAAATCTATACTGACAAGGTACATATACCTCCAGTTCCTCTCAATGTCTTAATAGCTCATTGGCCATTCACAATGTGGGGAATCGACATGATTAGAGAGATCAAGCCTACAACATCCAATGGATATCGTTTCATCCTGGTGGCCATTGATTACTTTACCAAGTGGGTCGAAGCAGTGTCTTTCGCATCCGTTACAAAGAATGTGATTGCCCGCTTCATCAAGCAGAACCTCATTTTCCGGTATGGTATCCCCGACAGGATCATCACTGAGAACGGTACAAATTTGAAAAATATTATGGTCACCGCTCTGTGTGAGCAGTTTAAGATTCAACATCACAATTCATCTCCCTATCGGTCTAAGATGAACGGTGCTGTCGAAGCTGCGAACAAAAATATCAAGAAAATCATTCAAAAGATGACGGTCACCTACAAGGACTGGCATGAGATGTTACCGGTTTCTTTGCACGGGTACCGTACTACGGCACGCACTTCAATAGGGGTAACACCATATTCTTTGGTATACGACATGGAAGTTGTTTTACCTATCGAGGTTCAGATTCCCTCCTTGAGAATCATGAAAGATGCTGGTTTGAGTGAAGACGATTGGATTCAGACCCGACTTGATCAACTTAACTTGATTGATGAAAAACGACTTACTGCTGTTTGCCATGGTCAGGCGTATCAGAAACGTATGATCAAGGCCTTCAACAAGAAATTCAGAAGACAAGTATATCAAGTCGGAGACCTTGTAATCAAGCGGATCATCTTGCCGCAAAGTAATCCCAGGGGAAAGTGGACTCCTACTTACGAAGGACCATTTATGATCAAAAACATCTTTTCTGGTGGGGTAATGATCCTGACCACCATGGACGACTATGACCTGCCGCACCCTGCGAACACAGACATAGTCAAAAGATACTACGCATAAACAACCCGACAATTTGAAAACCCGAAAGGGCGACTTGGGCAAAAATGGGCATCCCGGTGAATCGAAAACCCGAAAGGGCGGTTCAGGCAAAAATTAGGGATAAACAAAAAATCTGTACACCCAGCAAGTTGAAAAACCGAAAGGGCGACTTGGGAAAAAAAGGGTTTCCCGGTGGATCGAAAACCCGAAAGGGTGGTCCAGGAAAAAGTTAGGGAATTAAAGCGTATGACTATGTCTCGTCGGATCACTTTAAGGACAATCTCTTCACCAGACAAGCTCCAGGCTTCTGATCAATCCAATCATCATCGGACGAAGCAACAAATGGACAAGATATCCAGAGTTACGAAGGCTATAGCAGAATGGGAACCCCATGGAATTTTTACACATAGCCATCTTTCTTTGTATAAATTTTTCTCAATTGTTACGACAACATTCTCTTACTAGGATGTATGTCTCCTTTGTACAAAATACTTACACAAAGTTAATACAAAGATACTTCAAAGTGCAGAAAACTATTTGTCTTTTCTTTTTTTACACTTGTGTTTTATTTGAAAACGTCCAATGATTTATTAAGTGAGCATATGCATTTGAATATAATCACCGGTTACAAATGAACGAAATGTGAAAGAATAATTACTGATAGGTTGAAAGGATAGGAAAATGTATTTAAGCTATTCCAAGTGAAATCCCCTACAGTACATCATCAAGGTCCCCAGTGGAGCCAAAACCTTGAAATACATGTCCCCCGCAGAGTTAAAATTCAAAACCCCCACCAGAACAAAGTTAATACAAAGATACTTCAAAGTGCAGAAAACTATTTGTCTTTTCTTTTTTTACACTTGTGTTTTATTTGAAAACTTCCCATGATTTATTAAGTGAGCATATGCATTTGAATATAATCACCGGTTACAAATGAATGAAATGTGAAAGAATAATTACTGATAGGTTGAAAGGATAGGAAAATGTATTTAAGCTATTCCAAGTGAAATCCCCTGCAGTACATCATCAAGGTCCCCAGTGGAGCCAAAACCTTGAAATACATGTCCCCCGCAGAGTTAAAATTCAAAACCCCCACCAGAACTAAGTTTCCAAACTCCCAATCCCCAGCGGAGCCAGAAAACTTTGAACTACAGACCCTCAGCGAAGGTGAAACTTTCTTCCCCAACGAAGTCCAAAACTTCAACCCTTAAACCCCGGTAGAAGACCATCCGGTTACCTCCAATTCCCCAGGGAGTTGTCTTAAAACCAGAAAATTCCCCTGCAAGATATTTTTGAACCTGACAGTTAACCAGACCACAGCTTCGGATAATTCCTCAGAAGATTGGCATGCAGCCCAAGCTCTTGAAAACTCTCCAACAGAATAAACTTTCTCCCCACAGAGTTATTTTCCCAATAGATTGAAGATTCTCAATCCCCAGCCACAGTCATCAAGTTTCTCGGGACTCCCCAAGCAGGTTTCTCAAGCAGCACTCGACATTATTCTTACAACGGAATATCTACCATGTTCCAACTTCAAAGGACTTGAAAGATCCCTATATCCCCAGGAAGTCGTGAAGGATTCTCACATCCCCACAGAAGTTGTCAAAGTTTTTGTTAACCCCCAAAAGTTGCCAAAGATCTTCTATCCCTAATAGTGGTCCAAGGATTTCTCATTTTCAACAATCAAAGATTTTGAATTCCCAACATCGGTCCAGGATTTATTTTCCCCGACAGCAGTCAAAGATTTCATTATCTCCAGCTATCAAGGATTTATTTTCCTCAGCAAGACAGCTAATCAGCTTACATGCATATACATTGCATTCATATCTCATAAATGTTGATAGAACGCATTTTATTGCATCATACATGTCATGCAACATAACTTTGTGTTTCATCTAACATTTTACCCTTTTCAGGATAAGATTAAAAGCTACCCTTAACAACTATTCAAAGATTTCAGATACAGTACGGATACACTCCAAGACATGGAAGTCATTCTGCTACTCATTCGGATCTCTTATTAAGATACAGTATGGATACACCCCAGACCCGGAGGTCATTCTATTACGCATTCAGACTTCAGCAATCAGATACAGACTAGATACGCTCCAAACACAGAAGCCATTCTATCTCTCATTCAGATTCAACTATCAACTTCAGGTTCAGATGCACTCCAGACACGGAAGTCATTCTGTCACTTGTCCAGATCCCAATTATAGTACGGATACACTCCAGATACGAAAGTTATTCTGCTACTCATACAAATCTCAACTTCAAATACAGTCTAGATACGCACCTGACATAGTTGCCATTCTGTCACTTATTCAGAATTTATCCTCGGCCCAAAGATGCTCCAGACACAGATGTCTTTCTGCCGCTTATTCAGATTTCAGATTCAGATACAATACAAATACATTCCAAAATTTGCCCTCTCATTTTATCAAGATTTCCCCTCACAAGACTCTTTGAATCCCAGACAGAATCAGGGTTTGCTCTGTTCAAGACATCTCCTTGCACTGTTGACCTGAAATTAGGGTTTGAGTTTGCACAGGGATTTTTGGACTTTCAATGCTCAAAGTTACTTTCACACTTCATGTTGGACTTATAAGATTACCTCTACCAAGTTTCAATCCTTGAATCAAGTTTTTGCCCAGTCAATTGGACAGTTGACCTAGAAATCAGTTGTATTGGGGAAAAAGTCAACGATGGCCAATTTATAGTCAAACCTCATATTTTTTTATCCACATCAACATTATAAACTCATATTAACCATTTGATCAATTTTGGATAACAACTCCTCAAGAAATTTGATCAGATCATCAAAAGGGCAAAATGGTCATTTTTAGGGTTTTGACTGTATAAGGGCAATTTCTGATTTTTCACCTAGCCAATGGCAAATTGGGTTCAAGTATGGATTCAAGGACTCAATGGAATCATCTTTACCTAATCACAAGGTTCAAAAGATCTCAAATGCATTGGATTGACAGATGAATTTTCCAGTCAACAGATCAAAAATTGACTGTACACTGAAAAGTCAAGCTTTGACTTTTTGGTCAAAATCAAGTGCCAAGGGTCATTTTTCATCAAAATGTGTCAAAACATGAAACTTGTTCATCAAGAAACCTAATTTTGCAAATTAGGGTTTAAGATTTAAAATTTTCATAACTTAGAATTTTTCTAAATTATGAAATTTTCTTATTTTTTCCTAACTTTGCCCAACATTTTCACCATGATGCAATTGGATTCAAACAAAACTTCCAACATGAAAGTTGTATTCCTCCACAAAATCTACAACTTTGATTCATAAAGTTTTCCCAAAAGAAGCTTGGATCTCAAGTTATGATTTTTGGAACAAGGGTACATGAAACTTTTAACTTAGTGAAATTTTGCCCTAGTTTAGGCAGGATTTTAACCTATCTTCATGACCATTTTTCACATAGTTCCACTTGGAATCTCAAAATTCATTTCAAAGATGAATTGTAGAGCATGTTACAAGATTTCCAAAATGTCCAAGAACTTGCCAAAATCACATATCTTGAGTATCTGATATAACCAACTCTTGTAAGCATTTGAAACAAGTTTTGCACATTGCCTTGAGCCAGAAACATGAGCCATCCATCCCTCAAACACTCTTGAACATCAAAACACCAAAAACTTGCAAAACAGAGCACTCTCTGCAGTTTCACTTCCATCTCACAAACCACTCATGCGTTTTGTCCCAAACCAGTTCCAATACCTTCCATATAACCTACCTAAGTTATCCCAACCATTGGCCATTGACTGTAAATCCATTTGCAAGCTTCACCATTTCTAATTTCAGCTTGTGCAGGTTGACTTCTACAGGCTTATTCAAGCAAACTCAAAGCAAACAAAGTATTGGGGAAGGTCAGAGGAAGTTTAGGCAAGCTCACAAACATCTCAGGCCTCATTGAAAACCTCCACATTGCCATACTCGTGTTCAACTGAAGCAGGTATTTTTCCAACTTTCTATCTCTCTATTTAGGAATCATTAGGCTTAGGTTTGTGAATAAAAAATGTAGTACTCATAGCCCTTAAGCTGTACATATGCATAGATTCCATTTAAGTTAAGTGTGCTGAGAGAATTTGATTGATGAACTTCCTGAAAAAGTTAGGTTAGAAATTAGGATCAAATAAATTCTCTCTGATCTTCGAGAGTTAGATTAAGTTTTTATATGGTTAGAATCGTGGTTTAATGCTCTATAAGTTTCATGTTTTGAGTTTTTGATTTCATGCAAAGAATAGAGAGAATGGTGTTGGAGTTGCAGGGCACGCGTTTTTATTTAAAGGTTGAAGATGAAGATCAGTTTGGGCTGGGCTGGGCCTTGGCTTGCTTTTGACACCCGCATTTCTGTTATTTGCACCCCTTGGCCCATTTCATTATATTTTTATATTTTTTCTATTTTCTTTTTCATTTCTGATTTTATTTATTTTTTCTAAACATAAAAAAATTACCAAAAACATTTTCATAAATTTTCACATTTTATTTTGTATTTTTTTCTAACATAAAAATAATTATTAAATAATATACTTTTATTTTCTTTAATAAAAACTTGAAAATAATACATAAAAATATTATATTTTTATTTTTATTATTTACATACTTAAATAATATTTTTTTCTAATATACTTTTTTTTACATTTGTATATATTTTATTATTTTATTTTTATTGTACATAAATAATATAATTAATATATATATATATATATATATATATATATATATATATATATATATATATATATATATATATATATATATATATATATATATATATATATATATATATATATATATATATATATATATATATATATATATATATATATATATATATATATATATATATATATATATATATATATATATATATATATATATATATATATATATATATATATATATATATATATATTCTTAAAACAAATTAGGGTTTTACCCTTAACAAAAATAACTTTTTATTTTCTTTTTTAATACATTAAATATTATATTTTTACACACGTAAAAATAAACAAAAACATTTTTTGCATATTTATAATATATTGCATATTTATTTAATTGTCTATTTAAATATTGCTTATTCATCATTGGTACAAAGAAATTCAATTTGGTTGTAATAACTTAGGGTTTTATTTTCTTGCAAAATAATCCCCTATTTAAAATTGTATCCCCCTCCCTATATCAATGTTGTAATATCTTAGGTTTATTTTACGCACTTTATGCTTTCAAATATGCCATGATAGAGATTAGGGTTTGTATGCAATATCCAAAATCAAAACAAATAGTTAGACCTAAAAAACAAGACAAAAAATGCATGAAAATGACAACACAATGCACACATGCATCCCTAGGGTTTCATCCACTTGTTGCCTTTAAAATGGCCATGGTATGCATGTTGAGTATCTTGGCAAAACAAAGACAAAACAAAAAGATCATAGTCCCTCGATGACGCTATCTTGGTTGCCTATACAAAATGATCTAGTCCCTCAAAAAAATTGCTAAAGATACTTAGCATTATTGCTATCATGGTCAATAAGATGACCCACTCCTGTCCCGTTTAACATCCAAATACAAGGTTGTTTACCAAATGCAATGGTAAAACAACACTGTCAAAAGGGTTAAAAATGTGTAGGAAAGACTCTTGAGTAGATAGGGTAGACAACTCTTAGTTACTTGATCAAAACTTGCAAAAACATCCTTGCTATTTTCAAACACACCTCACAACACAATTTCAAAACATTTTGCAAAACAAACTTTCAAACTTTCAAACTTTCAAACATTCAAACATTGAAACATCTTTTCAAAAGACAATACACCTTTGTATACATTCAAACAAGAATCATTACAAAGGTTTCCTAGACAAGGCCTCTTTTCAAAACATTTTCAAAACCACACACACAAAGCACCATTTCAAACAATTGAAAAGCAAAAGAAAATAATCTAAACAAGTAACTAAGAGCCCATGGATAACCATGGATGAAAAGGGTGCTTGCACCTTCCCTTTTCACAATCTATCCCCCGAACCCAAGAAAACATCTCAAAGGTCTTTCTTGTGCTTTTTGACCTTTCCTTTGGATAAAATAAAAAGTCAATGGTGACTCTTGCTAAACCAAAACATTTGCAAACACAAACGCAAAACCTCAAGTCAGTTCTCCCACCGCATCACACTTATGTCTTTTATGTTAAGTGTGTGAAGAGGAAACAAGTTAGAGGCTCAAGGAGAGTGGACTTTATGATTAATGTCACTTTACAAGAATGGAAGTGTTAGCTTTAGTTCCAAAAATGGCATGATGCATTGGATAAGGCTTTAATCAATTGGATAATAGCCAAAAGAGTGTGTAATCTTCTGATTATGGAAAGATTTAGGATTTTAGGAGCCCACAAAGTGATATTTATAGGCATGACATGAAGATTTGATCTTATGGTTATCATAGAAATGACTTCAAATTCGAGTAAAAATGTCCAACTTCATCTCTTCGAATCTCTTAGATCAAGCATGATAAATTTGTGCTCTTGGAAATTTTGGAAATATTAGAGCATCCTATTTAACTTTCATGTTGACTACTTTCCTTGAATCATCCTGGATCTTGATGAAAATTGGCCAAGAAGTTGAGATGAAAAACTGGTCAAAACTGTTTGAAAAATTTCTAAGTGTTGGATAAAAAGTATCACAACTTCATGAGAACATATCTCTTAAATTAATAACTTTTTAGAGATCAAATCCCATTGACAAAGTTGTAGAATTTCTCATTCCCTAAAACTTTCATGTTGAAATTTTTCCTTGAATCAGCTTGTATCTTGGGAAAACTTGCTTATGAAGTTAGGGTTTTTTGGGCACAAAAGACTTGAATTTCTCTAAGTATTTGAAAAATTTTCAACTTTGACTTTTGTTGACTTTCTTGATTCTCTTGATTCTTGATAATAAAGTTAGGATGGTTTTCAATATTTTGATGATTCTTGACTTGATACACCCTTGTTTGACCAAAAAGTCAAAGTTTGACTTTTGTGTGACAATTGACTTTTTCTTTAAATGAATGTAAATTCTCCATAACCAACGAAATATTGTGAGCATGATGCAATTGAGATGATGTTATTACCATGAGATGGTTTTGTTGATGATATTTTTAAGTAATCAACCTTGAATTCCCATCCACAAAACCCTAATTCCTAATTTTCTCTGATGAAGGCCAAAACCCTAATTTCCTCAAACCAAAATGATGAGACCAAATAATTGATGATGCTTTAAGAATGATGATCATGATGATAAAAAATCTTGAGAGATGAGCCTCTCCTATTCAAAACCCTAATCTTGAGAAAAAAATGTGATCTTATGCTTTGAGAACACATGTTATGAACGTTTGTGATGCAAATGGAAATGTATGTGGAGATGAATGAGTGTAAGACTTGAGTTAACTGTGGTTGAAACTCAAAGGGAAGATTTTAGGGTGAAACAGGAGGTACATGTGATAGACTAAAATGTTGTATATTTAAGAAAAGTTTAAGGTTGAATTACATGTTCTGGGATGATTATGGCTCGAGGGAGCTGGTAGTGTAAGCAAGTTGCTGAATGCACCACAATTGGGAAAGGAGCTCCTTGCAGAAGAAGTGGAAATAGTTGTGGTACTGGAAACCCTGAATACCATCAGACCTCATAAAAAGAAAACAAATGTTGAATAGACCACATGTGACGCAGCGCAAAAAATACCCAAGCGTATCACACGCTCAAAATAAGATAGAGTCGCCAGCAAAATTTATTTATTCTAAAAGGAAAGGGAAAATATCGATAAAAACTCCAAAGAACGATGATACGGTCATCGCAACCAATTTTAGGGTTCATGAGTCGGTTATGAAATAGGGAAGGTATTAGAACCCATCGCATTTGTTGTACTCAACGAGACCCATTTAGTTAGTTTCGTGATCGAATCTTAGTGTGATGTTTACTTGTGATCTTCTACTTTTTATGCAAGGAAAAAAGAAAGAAAATGTTGTTGGATTTTTTTATTATTGGGCTCACCATGATTTCAAAATATCGTGCCTACTTATTCCCAAGATGCAATGGGAAAATCAAAGCTTCGTAGTTCGTGGCAAGAAATGAATTGTTTTTGGATTTTTTTAAAGGGTGCCTGAGACTTTGTAGTTCTGGATAGCAAATGTTTGTGGGTTGGTTGTTTTTAGCAAATGGTGCTTGGTCGCATTCAAACGGAAAACATTGCTTGTTACCCAAAACATGGAGGAGAGAACATTTGCATCGCATCAAGAATGAATAACATAATCTGGAATCTCACAGATGTATGTCCTTGTCACATTCGAGTGGAAAACGTTCAATATTCTCATGTTTTAAGAACAAAAATTTGTTTGCATCATCACATAATGGATGAACCATCTTTCGTTTATGAAAATGGCTTTTGACGTCGCGTAAAAGTGAAAAAAGATGGTTTGATGGGTTGAGTTTATTTTAAATGAAAGCCAATCATTGCAAATGGTAAGCTATTAAGGCTAGAACTCAAATACTTAGAGATTAAGATGTGTATTATACCCAACTAACCCTTATCGTCCAAGTTATTATGAAAGTGATGAGACGAGTTAAGCCATGCTCCCTAATGGAAACCAAGCATTCAAATGGTAAGCTATTACGAATAGTACCTAAATACTTAGAGATTAGGTTGGGTGTTACATCCAACTAACACCTTTCGTCCAATGAGGAGCAAGCTAAACTCGATTAATGTGTTTTGAAAGGAAGTTGAGTGCTCAAATGGTAAGCTATTATGGGTAGAACTCAAACATTTAGAACTAGGATGGATATTACGTCCAACTAGCCCTTCTCTATCCACTTTTATTGAGAAAAGGTTTTGAAAATAACTTGGTGTTTACTAAGTGTTATGTTTTTGAAATGAAAAATGATTTGAGTGTAAAACGGTAATGAAAAGGTTTTTAAATGGCGATACGATGATTGATTTATTCGTGAAGTGAATGGATGCAAAAGTGATTGACTTATTGGTTTTGGAAAACGCCCTTGATGTTGATCAAGGTTTTCAAACTAAAAGGCATATGTTCTTTATTTATTTATTTTTGAAGATAACTGGATATTGATCAAGAGTTTTTATTTTAGAAAAGGGGTCTATTTTAGTTGTCATATTATTTGATTATTCAAGCTAATCTAAACTAAGCTAAAGCGATAATCAAAACGGTATAAAGTACAATTAGGGGAGGTGATACATTTTGTCACATAGGGGATGATTAAGAAAAATACAATCGTAATGTACACATTAAAGAAAATGCAAGGAAAAGGTGTTGCATGCGAATTGTCGCCGAATAACATAAACAAATCCACATGATGTGAGGACATGAATTAAACTCACGTAACACAAAGGCATAATTTCAAAACCGTCTATCAAGATTTAAATCTAAAATACACACAATAAATTGAAAAGTTACATCAACACAAATTAAACCCTAAATTACTAATGCAAGATGCGATCATGACAATCAAACCGTCACATGAAACATAAGTGTGATGAATAACGAAAGTGAATCACAAAATAAAGTCAAAAGACCTCAATATGATGAAATGTGATGCGAGGTTTCTATCATGAAATTAAGTAAATCGTGGCGACAACAAAATTAACATATTGCACGCCTACAAAGAAAAATCCAACACTTGCTAACGCCAATGCGCTGATTGCAAAATACTAAGACTATCTGAAATACAATAGAATACAAATCCAGCACCTCAATATAATATATAAATTATTTCCCACACTTTAAAACTATAATATAATCAAAAAATAAATCGAAAAACAGCACCACGCAACCAACAAAATATATGCGTTCAATATATGTTCGAGAGCGAAACCAAGTAGGCACCCGAATTCGTAATGCAATAGAAAAATAAGCAATGCTATTCAAATATATTTATAATTTGTAAACCAAAATCCATCACAGCCCACACATATTACAATATCATAGTCGAAATAACAACGAATGCAATCGAAAAACAAAAACCAACACAATACAAACAATAACTCCACAGTAAACGCAAGAAAATCCGATTTGAAGTGTTACCAAACAAGTGATGTTGGTGATGTTGATACGCTTGAAAGAGAGGTGACCTTGTTTCAATTTTGGTGCTGAAACACAGTGGTTGGTGAGCAGTTTTCGGTTGAGCAGAGAGTGAATGAGATCGCAATGTGGAAGGTTGAATCCGAAGCAGAGTTGAAGTGAGTTTCAGTTTTGTTTATGTAGTTTGAAAAGTGTGAACTGAGGAGAGAAATAGGTTTTGAGAGTTGTTTGTTTGGTGTGTGTGGGCGAAGGTAGTTTGAAGGGTAGTGAATTGAAGGTTAGTGTTTGCGGTATGAAAAAGGATGAGTTGGTGTTGTTTCAATTGCTTTGAGGTGGTTGAGCCAAGGTTTGAGGATGGAATATAGAGGCGATATGGAGGTTGTTGTTGAGATGGTGGTTAATGGAGAGTGTTTAATGGTGGTGATTGAGAAACCATGGCTGGGAGGAGGTGAGTGAAATATTGAGGTAGATGTGGTTGGAGATGAAGTGGTGTTTGGTAAGGTGGGTGGCGGATGTGGGTTAAAGGCCGATGGAGGGAGTTTTAGAGGGTGATGGATGAAGAAAAAGATGATGGGAGAGAGAGAGAGAGAGAGAGAGAGAGAGAGAGAGAGAGAGAGAGAGAGAGAGAGAGAGAGAGAGAGGTGCAATCGGGTTGATGTTTGGTTGAGTTTTTGGTGAATTTGTTTCTCCCAACTCATGCTTACTATATGTAGTATTGATTATAGGGTTTTTTTCGAAACAAATTATGAAAAAATTGCCCTCATCTTAAATAGTAAAATTTAAAATCAAAATTAAAAGAATAAAATAAACTAACTAAAGAAATATTTTATTTTAATTTTTTAAATAAAAAAGGAACTAAAATAAACGGAAATGAATAACATGCGAGCATTCGTTAAGTCGAAAAATAAAAACGAACACACAAATGCGACCTACACGCAACAATGTTCAGAAAAAATGTTCGGAAATGATAAAAAATTCAATTAAAAATACTCGGATGAACAGGCTCAGACCGGTCAAAATGGGCATGCTCACGGATGCAAAAAAAATAAAATAAGAATGCCAAACTGACCTACTAATAAATGTAAATTGTAGTTATTTTTGTATATATTTTTTGTTGAACTTATCGACTCTTTGTTGTTAATATGGGTTGAATAAATCCAACTTTTGTGTAAATACGTTTAGTTTGTGTATATTGCATTTTCATCTATAAAGTGTATCGTTTGATAGTTTCATATTCATTTTGTAGGTATTTGAGCATTGTCGGAGCAAGAGGAATAAAAGCTCCAAGACACATTATTGGATCAATAAAGGAATAAGGCCAAGAAGAGAGAGCCATTTGAAGTTGTGCAGAGAAAGCAACAAAAATTGCTGAGCTGATGTGCATTGTCGGGCGATGGCCAGGAGAGGGCCATCGCATCTGCGTCGCTGGGCGACGGTGGAGCGAGAGGGACCAATTTTCCAATTGTTTCTACCTTGCTTCGTTGTTGTGTCGCTTGGTGAAGAGAAGAAGTGTCGAAGGGTGATGTGTGTGTGTCGCCGGGCGAGAAGAGATATTTGTGGCCAGTTGCCTATGTGGCGTAGTCTGGGCCAAGAGTTTAGGCAGTGTCGTCGGGCGACGTGTTTCTGTCGTCGGGAGATGGTCGGAGAATATATTTTCTTTTATATTTCCTTTTCATTTCATTTTGTTTGGTGATGGTTTTGGGTATAGTTTTTGATCTCCCAACTCCATCACCCTCATTTTTCTCTAGGTTATCTTAGAAAACAACACTAGGGATTTGTTTATGGATGATTGGAGGTGGATTTCTCATTGACTAGCATTGACAAACCGGAAGATTTATGATTTATCTCTTCTCCTCTCTATGTATTTCTATTTTGTTGGGTTTTTGTTAGCTGAAGATTTCGACATTTGATAAAAACATGAAAGTTGATGTGAGAAGATCATGGTTTAAAAATAATATGAAATTGGACCTTATAAGATTATTTTGTAAAGCTCATTTTTATGATTCGACGTGTTGAAAGGGCAACTTAAAATGAAAGTAATATTTCAAGATATATGAATACTTCGACAGTCACGTTGGTTGAATTCAAAAGTTTCGAGCGAGAAGTTTAAATTTCAAACTAATGCGTTTCGCCAGGAAGACGCGTGGAAGCGCCACAACGTATGCATGTAAAAGGTGTCGAACGTGGCGTAATCTCATAGAAAGACCGTTAAGGTTGAATTAGTATAAATAGGAGTCTTAGATGTTAGGATTCAGGGTGTTCACATCTTTGTACAATATACTCAAATACTCAAAGTACTAGTGTTAGAGAAACGAGTTAGTGAGACATGTACGTATGATGCACCATATTTACATTCGAAAGTTATTTACATTTAATGAAATTTCTTCATGTCATTTATATTCTATATGATTTACAGTCTAGAATAGTTTTCTGTTTTATTGCTTTTATAAGGACACTTTATTTTGATATCAAAGTGATTCTATTCATTTAAAGAAGTTATCATCAAAACCTTTTTCCTAAAAACTAGAACACAATAGTCCCGAGATCAATCTGATCGATCTCGCAAGTAACTGAATCATTTTTAGAGATTTAGAAGATCATCGGTTGTTTACCAAATTACAGGATAAACAAATTGGCACGCCCAGTGGGACCCCGTGTCTAGTTTTCAGTTTTTTATCTAACTTGTTTCGTTGCATGAAATTAAAAAGTAGGAAAATATCCAATACCACAGATCTTAGAACAAAAAAGCAGAACAATAAGAGAATGGTTAACCCACCTGTTAGCAGTGCACAACAAGTTCCTCCCCCACAGGAGGGAATACAAATGCTTCGTATACAACTGAAGCCATGGCGACAAGTCAAGGGACTATGATTGTCCCTTCGACTACAAACGCTGCAATCATACTGCCAAATACAAGTGTGTTGTACCCCAAAATTTGCCCTCTCACTTATCAATTATTTTCTCACAAGATCTCTTTGACTCAAGACTGCATTAGGGTTTGACTAGCTCAAGACACCTCCTCATACACTGATGACCAAAATTAGGGTTTGAGTTTGCATAAGGATTTTTGGACTATCAATGCTTCATATGGCTTTCAAGGATCATCATGGACCCCCAAGATTACTCATGTCAAGTTTCAAGCTCTGAATCACATTTTTGATCTGTTAATTGGACAATTGACCTAAAAATCAGTTGTATTAAGGAAAAAGTCAACCATGGCCAATTTTCAGCCAAACTTCATAATTTTTGATCCACATCAACATATTAGACTCATATGTATCATTTGATCAAGTTTGGACCACAATTCCCCAAGAAATTTGATCAAATCATCAAAAGGGCAAAATGGTCAAAATTATGGTTTTGACTGAGAAGGGGCAATTTCTGATTTTTGACCTAGAAAATGGTCAATTGGTTTAAGGCATGATCTCAATAGTTCAATTGCATCATATTGACCTAATGACATTGTTCAAAACATTGCAAATCCATTGGATTAACGAATGAATTTTTCAGTCAACTGATCAAAAGTTAATTGTGGACTAAAAAGTCAAACTTTGACTTTTTGGTCAAATTCAAGTGCCAAGGATCATAATTCATCAAAACAGGTCAAAATGTGAAACTTGTTCATCAAGAAACCAAAGATTTAAGATTTGGATTTGAAAAGTTGAAAAATTCTAACTTAGAAAATTTTCTAAGTATAGAAAATTTCTTATTTTTTCTCAACTTTAGGCCAAATTTTCACCATGATACAAAATGATTCAAAGGAAGTTCCCAACATGAAAGTTGTAGATCTCCATGAAATATACAAATTTGCTTCATACAATTTCTCCTAAAGATGCTTGGATCTCAAGATATAATTTTGTGAATACATGCTCATGAACTAAAATAACTTAGTAAAAGTTTGCCCTAGTTAGGCAGGTTTTTGACCTAACTTCATGCCAATTTTTCACATAGTTCCAAGGGGAATATTTGAAAGAAATTAAAAGATGAATTATAGAGCACATTGCAAGATTTCAAAAATGTCTAAGAACTCCCTGAGATCATGTTTTAGTTGGGAGAATCAAAGAGATGAAGTTAGGGTTTTCAAACTTGATTATAGGTCATTTCCATGAAGAACAAATTTTCAAATTTTGCAAATTGGTTGTACAATCTTCACTTTTCAGGCCTCAAACTCATTTTTCACTCCACCATTAATGAATTGCACAAGGTTTCATGCCATAAAGCCAATCATTCAATGCATTGTACAAGAAAATAGCCATTTTTGGAAGAAAGGCAACATTGCCATTTTGGAAAAGCATGCTTTTTACATTTTTCCATTTCTTGAGCCTTGGACTTGTTCTTTCTGCACAAACCAAGTCTCTAAACCTGAACAAAACATGTTTAAATCTTCAAGCCACCCTACAAGATCATATTCATGCCTTAAGAAGTCACTTCTCACACTTGCTTCAAAAACAATAAATTTAGCAACACATGTGATCTTGTACTTCTGAGCAAGCACATGTCCTCCAATCTTTTGCTCTATATAAAGCCATCATTTTGCAACTAAAATGACGCATGCCCAAGCCTTGAAACACCCTAGAATCAGAAGTTGCATACCAAGCCTCCAAACTTACCATTTCTGACTTGTGAACTGAATCTTTCGTTCCACTCGTGCGTTTTCAGGCCTTTTGCTTTCCCAAGCTTCCTTACCTTACAAGTAAACCATCCCACACCCTGAAACATCACTGTAACTCCATCTTCCCCTTTGTTGAAGTTCAAAAATAGAGAAACACAGGTGGACTTCTCCAGACCATTCCAGCCACCCTCAAGACAAGCTAAGCATTGCATTAGCTTCCTAGAGGTTCAAGGAAGCTAACCTGATCATCACAGCATCCTAAAGCAAGCTTATTTTCAAAACACGATTTCCATTTTCAAGGTGAGTTTTCTGTTTTTCTAACTTTTAATATAGGCATAATTAGCTTTCCATTTGTGAACATAAAATGTAGACATCATTGCTACGAAGCTGTACATATCCATAGCTTGCATTTATTTGGCTTGAGTTTAGAGAATTTTAAGTTTGAAGTTTCTGAAAAAATTAGGTTAAGAATTAGGGCCAACAAAATTCTCTCTGATCTTGGACTTATAGTTTCAGTTATGCACGTGGTTATAATCGTGAGATAAAATGCTATAATGTTCATGTTATCACTTTCCATTTTTGTTGAGAAATGAAAAAGTTACAGGGGGTCCGGCTGACTAGAGGTTGAAGATGAAGTACAGGGCAAGGCAATGTTTTGTGTTATGTATTTATGTTTTCACTTAGACTAACAGATGTACAGCCACCCCAGTGGTAATGCAGCGCGCAAAAATGCCCTAGGTCACGGGTTCGAGCCTTGGCGTTGCCTTTTGCATTTTTTCATATTTTTTCACTTTTTTGATTGTTTTGCAGCGTGGGCTTCAGACTTTGGGCCCTTGTGTTTTTTGCTAACCTCCTGCCCCCATTTTCCTTCAGCACCCCTGGCCCTAAATATTTTATTTACTTGTTTTATTTTTATTTTTATTTTATCAAATATATTTTCTTAATAATAAAAAAATCATAAAAAATATAAAAATGATAAATATTATATTTTGTTTTTATTTTATTTTATTTTGTCATAAAAAATATTTTTATTTAGTTATATATCATCTATTTTTGTTAAATTAACTTGTAAATTAAATTAAAATTAGGTTAAATACTTATTTTTCTTCACACCTATTAAATATTTATTTTAACATATAAAAAGACCAAAATACTTCATAAATACCATACATTATTTTTCAAGACAAAAATACAAAAATACTTAAAGAAATTTATTTCCTTTTAATAAATTAGAATTAGGGTTTAATCAAAATCTTTTCTAAAAATAATTTCCTTCCTTAATTAATCTAAGTTTCATCTTGATTTGTTTATTAGGCTTAGGTTAAAACTTTTTTACATAAAAAGAACAAAACAAAATCTTCTTTTGCATTCACATATCTTTGCATATTTAATTTATTTTATACATTATTTATTCTAATACTTGTATAAATTCAATTTGGTTGTAATAGATTAATTAGGTTTATATTATTGCAATCCCCATTCATCAATTGTATACCCCCTCCCACAAAATGTTGTAATAGCGTAGTAATCTTTAATTTTCGCAATTTATCACTTTACATAACATGTTAGTAATTAGGGTTTGTATGGCAAGATAAAATCAACCAAATAGAAAACCCTAATCCAAGACAAAATCAAGCATGAAAATGACACACTTGCACACAAGCACCCCTAGGGTTACTCCACTTAGTTGCCTTGTACAAAAATGGCCATATTACGCATGTGAGGTGTCTTAGCAAAAACAAACAAATACAAGATCATAGTCCCTCGATGACGCTATTCAAAGTTGCATTACAAAATGATCTTAGTCCCTCAAAAAATGCTAAGATACTTTGCAACATTGCTAATCATGGCTATACGATGACCCACGCCCATCCCGTTTACATCCAAAGATAGGGTTGCTTACCAAATTAATGGTAAGACAACAATGTCAAAGGAAAAGAAAATGAAAAAGAAAGACATTTGAGTAGTTAGATTACTTTTAGTTACTTGCTCCATTTCAAAACAAATATCCTTGCTATTTTCAAAACAAATACCTACACATTTCCAAACATCCTAGAAAATTGAAAACATTTTCAAAAAGACAAACATCGTTGTATACATTCTTACGAACGAGAATCATTACAAAGATTGCCTAAACAATGGCCTCTTTTACAAAATACTTTCAAAACCACACCAAGCACAATTTCAAACAACAAAAGAAAGTGGTCTAGCAAGTAACTAAGAGCCCATGGAAAACCATGGATGAAAAGGGTGCTAACACCTTCCCTTTTCATAATCTACCCCCCGAACTCAAGAAATAGTCTCAAAGATCTTTCCTGTGCTTTTTCACCTTTCGTTTTGGATAAAAGTAAAGTCGGTGGAGACTCTTGCTAACCGCAACATTTGCGATAAAACGCAAAACAATCAAGTCAGTTCTCCCACCGTATCACAAAGTTCTTCAACCATATTGTCAAACGCATAAAATGAACCTTTTGTAATGGTTGTGGCTAGCCAAAATCCGCCCGTTTCCCCCAGACCTTTAGTAGGAAGTGTCTCTAGAACTTATGTACCAGGATTCACAATCCCAACATCAGATCTAATATATGGCATGCCAACTACATTCATGACAGGACTTCAAAATAACAATCCGACATACACATGCCATTTAACATCTACCTTCTCACCATTACAAGGATCGGGTTCAGGGGTAAACCATATGGCACGAAACAATTCGCAGCCAGGAAATGTGTCCCAATTTCCTCCTATTACCACAAGTACGCAGGCAGTTTTAAGGCAACAGATGGATGATAGTAACCATGAAATGGTGGGAATACTTGCCCAAAAAATGAGTACAATCTTTAACCCCCTAACCCAAAGCACCACACAGACGAATTTGCAGAATGCCCAAGCAAACCGACAAATGGCAACGCAAATTGGGCGCCTTGCAGATTTTTTTGGTGCACCCAGAGAATTAACTCGACAACCACAACCCACATGGTCAAGGGAGAATCAAGGCATATTGTTTCAAGAAGAACCAACCATTGACCATGCCCAACCAGTGATACACCCAGAAGTTGAAATTCAACAACTAGTTCGAAGGGAAGAACCACATAGATTTCAACAGGCTATTCCCAGGGAGGAACCACAAAGAAGGGTAGTCATGGTGAATCAGAACCAAGATGCTGACGAAATTCTCCAAGGGTGTCGACAGGATGATATGGTAGGAAACAATAATCTAGCGGCCATAGTCGAAAGAATAATGGCACAAAATGGAGTAAATATTAGCATGCGAAGGCCAAACTATAGATCCCATTCGTCTGAATAAATTCAGCAAACTGAGTTACCCAGGGGATGGAAAGTACCAAAATTCACAAAGTTCTCTGGTGACACCACTGAGTCAACCATAGAACATGTGGCTAGATATCTTACAGAATCAGGGGATATAGAAAACAAGGAAAATTTAAGGATTAAATGTTTCCCTAGTTCACTAACCAAAAACGTTTTTACTTGGTTTACAACTCTTGCAGCAAATTCCATCCATGATTGGACTCGTTTGGAGAGATTATTTCATGAACAATTTTATGTAGGTAAACCCAAAATTATCCTAAGCGAATTGGCAAATGTTAAGCGCAAATTCAGTGAGCCTATAGATGATTATCTTAACAGGTTCTGTTTGTTAAAGACAAGGTGTTTCACACAAGTGCCTGAACACGAGTTGGTCGAAATGGCAGCAAGAGGACTGGACTTCTCTATCAGAAAGAAGTTAGATCCCAAGTATCTAAGAGACATGGCGCAACTGGCTGACAGGGTTCGACAAGTGGAGCATTTGAAGATTGAAAAAGCAAGGGCTAACAAAAGCCACATGAAAGAAAGAGTGGCTTATGTCGAAGCATGCTCAGATGAAAGAGATGTCGAAGATGACTCTTCAGAGGTCGAATATCACGAGATAGATCATGCAGAATTAAAGCAAGGACAAACTTATCCTTACAAAGGGCTAGCACCTGCGAACAGGTAGAATCCCGTCGAACCAGAAAGGAATGACAAATTCCCAAAGAAAGCTTATACCTTCGACATCACCAAGTGTGATGAAATATTTGACTTATTAGTAAAAGATGGCCAGATGATAGTGCCCCCTGGTGCTAAAATTCCTTCTTTAGAACAACAAAAGAAAAGGGGTTTTGTAACTATCATAATTTTTTAGGCCATAAAACATCACAATGCTATCTTTTCAGGGATTTGATACAAAGTGCAATCAAGGAAGGAAGGTTGAATTTTGGAGAGAAGCCCAAGATGAAGGTCGACGCAGATCCTCTTCAGGCTGTTGAGACAAATTTTGTAGAACCTGTAGATATCAACATGGTGGACGCTGTTGAAATCGAAGAAGGTCAACTCGACAAAGTATCTGAAGATGCTCGTGGGCTGGAGACTGCTGAGGGTCTCATGGGCCAGTTCGAAGGGAATGTTGTTGATGAAAATACCAAAACTGCTGGCGAACCTAAGACTACTGAGGGTCTGAGAGCCAAATTTTAAGAACTGGATATTTCTGAAGGTCCCAAGTTCGAAGTTAACAAAACTGGGGGCAGGGCCAAAGTTGCTGTGAAATCTAAGACTATTGAGGGTCTTAGAGTCAGATTCAAAGAGCTTGAGAATGCTGAAGGTACCAAGTTTGAAGTAAACATGGTGAATCTGAACCAACTATCCCCAGAGATGGCAGAGATTGAAAGACGTTTGAAGATGGAGGATGACATGATGCGAACTAGGCACAAGAAAGTAAGCCTGGTGGAATATCTTTTTCATTTCCATACGAAGAATCCTAAAGGACTAGTGTATCCAAGGTGCAGCGCAAAGAATGATCGAAGTGCCGCAACGACATACCAGAAAGTGTACCAAGAGAGGTCTGGAAACAACTGGGAGAATGCTAGAGAATTGCTGCCATTCCCAAAAATGGGAGAAAGCTTGATGGGATTTTTAGTCAGGTGTCATAAGACAGGATCAGAAGTTCTAATATTCCCATGGTGCAGTGTTGTTTATGACAGGAAAGCAGCAGAAGCATTCGAAACAATTCCGTCTACACAATACTGGAACAATCAAAGGAGTAGCAGGGGCAGGTATGTAACTAATGCGAAAGGAATTCCAAAAAGGGCAGATAGCCCACACCCCAGAGTGAATTGACAAGTCACCTTCAAGCCACCATCCAACATCCCAATATACAAATGGTTGGAGTCTAGACAAAGCAAGGGGAAAGGAAAAGGCAAAGGAAAATGGAAGAATTTCGAGAAGGTGGCAGATCCGCATGGGCATATCGAAAACAGTTCCAGTCAACAAAATAACAAGCCTATGTTTCTGAGAACTACAAAGGGATAAACCCAATGACAAGGACCCAATGGCGAAGGTACCAAAGGACCAAGAAGGCTCCAAGGGAACTCACCAACAACAAAGTAGGGGAATCCAGTACGAATCAAACTCCATCTGCTGCACTTGTCAAAGAGATTCCACCAGCACAAAGGAGGCCTTCCCCCCCCCCCCCCAGAAAGACTGAGGTATCCATCAAAAGGGCTCCAGAGGAACCAACTAACAAAGAGCAAACCAACGATGAGGACATGCTTACTGACAACTTCGACTCAGATGGGGAGTCTTCTTTGAATATCGTATGCAAGGTGGTTTATGTACTACCACATGAATATGATCAAGTAACTAAGGTAGAAGACTCTGAAGAAGAAGATGAATTAGAGATGGAAAATCACAAACTTGTGTGATATTATGTTATGAATAGTGGAGCAGTCAAAGAACAGAACGCGTTCTTTGAAAAACCAGACCAAGGTATGAAGAACCATCTGAAGCCTCTCTTTATCAGGGGAAAAGTAGAACAAGTCGGGATCAACAAAGTAATGATAGATGGGGGTGCTGCTATCAACCTCATGCCTCAATTCTTGCTGAAGAGGATAGGTATGTATGACACAGATATAAAACCTCATGATATGGTATTGTCTAATTATGAAGGAAAAATTGGTCATACACTTGGCGTATTTCAAGTTGATCTCACTGTAGGAACCATCACCAGACCAACGATGTTCATGGTTATAGCGGCCAAGAAAAATTACAATTTACTCTTGGGCCGTGAATAAATTCATGGGATAGGCGTAGTTCCCTCCTCAATGCACCAGCACGTGGCAATTTGGAGAGAAGATGGAATTGTGGAAAATATTGAGGAAGACTAAAGCTATTATATGACAGAGGTTAACCAGGTTGATCGAAGGAATTTTGATCGAAACTTTGCCAACATAGGGCCTTGCAGTGCTGTAGATGGCGCATATGCGCCAAACAATAATGCTAAGTACTTTCTGACCCTGCATCCAAGGCATGGATTTTGCTGGGATATAGAGACTTTGGGGAAGGAAGATGATGTACCTAGACTTACAGGGATACAACTGTGATACGGTGGCAGAACCAGACTGTTTTAGGAATGCTGGTTTATGTTTTGCGTTTGTGTTTGCAAAATGTCGCGGTAAGCAAGAGTCGCCACCGACTTTTATTTTATCCAACTGGAAAGGAAAAAATCACATAAAATTCATTTTTTTCGAGATATTGAGTACGGGGGTTTTCCACGGGCTCTTAGGTACTTGCTCATCATTTTCAAATTTGCTTGTGCGTGTTTGATTTGAAAGAAGTTTTTGTTTTACTTCGATTTAACCCTTGCTTCTGTCTTCAAGAGTGTTACAAAGTTGTTTTGAAAACTTTGCTTGAAAAGAGTGTAAGTGTGAAAAAGTCTGTTTGTTTGAGCAGGTACTTAAGAACTAATCTACCTACTCGAAAAAAGAGATTGTTTCTATTCTTGTTTCCTTTAGACAGTGCTATCCCACTATTAGTGAGTAGGTAGCACCGTCGTTGGAGTTTTAAGGGTCAATTCAAAAAGGGACGTACGATCATTGAAGCAATGTTAGGACGTCTTAGTAATAACCCTAATGTCTTAAGATCAATATTCGAGGCAACAATATCTGAGGAACCCATTTTGAGGCAACTTTTCCGAACGGGACTTTGATCTTTGTTTAGACAAGAGAGCGACCACTAACGCATCCTATACTTAATGACCATTTACCGAAGGCAACCTAAGTGAGAGTATACCCTAGGAGTGCGCATGTGCGAGTGATTCAATTTCAAGTTATTATCTTTGCACATTTAGGGTTAGCTAACTGTTTTAAAGTTTAATCATACATTCTTGTCATGCATTCCTAGTTACTCATACATCTAACAGTCAATATTTTGCAGAATTTTAAAGTGTGGAAAGTAAAGCTACGCTATTACAAGGCTTCGGGTATTAATTACATAGCAAAAAACAAACCGTAAAAAAAGCGATAAATGAAAGTAAAAGGTCATAATTAATTTATTACAACTTGTGAGCAATTACATCAATATGGTAAAAATAAATAAGTGCGCAACGAATAAAGAATGAGAGAGAACTAGGGTTTTGACCCCGTCTAACCTAATCGAAAGAAAAATTATTTTTGTTGTTTTTTTTATTATTTAAGAAAAAGAATACGGTTTTTTAAATTAAATACAAATTTAATTAGTAATTAAATTTAAAGAAAATAATTTACATGGCCTATTTTTGTGTTTTGGGTTATTTTTTAAGAAAAAGAAAATAGAATTTTAAAAATAAACAAACCCTAATTTCTAACTTGTTTTAATTTATTTTACAAAAAGAAATTAAAGTTACCTAAAATTGATTAACCTAATTCAATTAATTTTTGTATAAAAAATAAATATCCTAAATCTAATTGGATGAAAATATTATTTTTTGTGATTTTATGATAAAAAAAATTAATTTTTATATTAGTAAAAATAATTAAATAAGTTAATAAAGAAAAATATAAAAAGAAAAGAGAAAGAGATATGGGTCTGAGAAGGTAATTTTGGAGGTGTGGATAGCAATTTTTTAGGCCCAAAACAAGTGATCCACATTGACTTGCCCAGATTCTCTGTTGTGCATTGACCAAGGTGTTGGTGGTCCTTCACATGATAGCCATCAGATCTGGCTTCTTGAACACCTGGATGGTTAGATTTTGATGGACCATGGTGGTCATCCCACCTATACACGCGCCTGATTGCTGAAAGAAAAACAATATGAAATATTGGGGGACCTGGGATTCGAACCCAGGTCCTAAAGCCTTTTCCAATAGCATCAATGCCAGCTGGGCTACGTGCGCGCTTTGCACATAAAAGAAGCAATAAGAATTATATTGGAAAAAACAAACAGAATAAAATATTCGCGTGAAAATTCAAATGAGGCAATCAGGTGCTGCCACGCCTTCATCCCTGTCCTCTCTCCGTGGCTAAAAGATGCAGTAACTTTTACCTACGGACAACATCCGTCACTACAAACCCTGCCATTCTCAAAATCAAACACAAGTATGATAAATAAAATCTAAAGCCATGAATCAACTCGTCTGAGCCTGCTGAGCATGATGGTGCTCCTTTTATGGCCCAATTTTACCTGTGTGAAAAGATCCCAAATCGAGACCAAGAACCCTAATAATGGCACATCTTGATACAGTCCACAAAAATGCAATTAAATGTTATGGATAGTTTGCAAATGCTTCAAGGAGCAAGAATATACAAGTATTTCATGCTATAGATGCCAAAATTATGCAATTCGATTTCAAGAAGAAGCCATTGTCGTGGCTGACTTACAGTGAGTTCTAGCGTTGGAAACTCCTTGTTCTTGATTGGTATAGCTTGCTTGTGATCCCAGGAATCAAATGAGATGGCTAGGGGACCTTGAAAGTGCCTGGAAGTACAAGATCAGTTTGCCACTTTTCTTTGATTTTTTCAAGTTTGTTCTGCCTTTGTGCGCCTCTCCAACCTTGTGATTTTTGTCTACAAATGTTTCCTATATACTGAGGAATGAATTAGGTTTACAAAAGTCCATTCAATATTTTCCAATTATTGATTTTGATCTTGATTTGATTCACTTGAAATTCTTTCCAAAGTAGGCCAAAATCAATCTTTGTGTGCCCACTTTTACCTTGCACGAATTCAATCTTTTGCTAGCTGGATATAGAACCTGAAACATGCACAATATCTTGAGGTTTCAATGATTTGGATTTTTTCATGATTTGTTTTGATTTAAATTGATTTAATTACAATAAAAATCAAAATAAATAATAAAAATAGGATAAAGACAAATGGAAAGAGCTAGAGGTCGTGGACCATGCTACCAACTCAAAAGATTGGGCCCAATTAGCAAAAATTGCAATTTGAGGCATAGTTGACTTTTGACAATTTTGCAAAAAAGGTCAACTTCACCAATGCATAACTTCCTCAATTTTTACTCTTTGAAGGTGTTCTTGGACTTTTTAGAAATATTAAGATGTCCTCTAAGCAACCCTTTTGGTCTCATCTCAATTTGGTATTCCATGTTCATATATGAAGCTTTGACAAAAAAGGTGTTTTTGTTGACTTTTCAAAATGACCTATAATGTCCAAATTCATAACTTCTTGTGAGTGCATATTTTGAACTTGGGAGATGAATATGTATTGTAGAGCATTGCATACTATTCAAAATGAGCTTTGGATGGGTCATTTCTCATAAAGTATGAGAGAGTTATGCTTGGTCAAAGTTGAGTTGACTTTTCCTACAAAACCCTAATTTAGCAACTTTAGGTTCTTGATGAATTATGAGAAATCCTTGAGGAATCATGATAAACCCTTGATAAAATGATGAATAATACTTCAAAATGAGGATGTTGACCAAAAATATTGAATTTTGACTGTATATAGGCCACAATTGACTTTTGCCCTAACACAGTCGATTTTCAGGCCTTTGAGCAATTGATTGAGCAAACTTTCTCTGCAAGGCTTGAAATTTGACATGGATTATCTTGAGAACATATTGTAACAATGGTGAGCATTTGGGATTCCTTGGACTCAAGCATCTTGATGCAACATGAAACCCTAATTTGAGGTAGATTGCCTTAGGAGAGAGCTTGTCTGGTCAACCCTTGGACTTCCTTGAGCAACTTGAGGATTTTTCTTGAAATGTTTTGAGAAATATGGGAGGGAAAATTTTGGGGTACAATAGCTGCCCCTGTTCAATCTTCTTAAACCTGAGGATGCAGATTGGCTTGCGTGCCTTTCGTGATCCGAAGGTGGAAGATGATTGAACACTAGAGTGCCCAGAAATTTGCACTCGCATGAAGTGGTACTTGTCTTGTGATGTCGGGAATGGGATTACAGATTCCATTTGGAAATTGATGATGGAAGATGGGCTTAAAGATGCCATCCGGAGGAGTTTCGGCCGCATAAGAGATTCCTTAGCGAGAGTCTGTATACCTGTTATTGAGGAAGACTACACTGGGGAATGCTGATCTTGTCTTGAGAGAAAATAGAATTTTAGGAACTTCGGTCGTCCGTTATCCTACTGGGGAAACCGTCTCTTGGTTGAAGAGGTGAAAATGAACTACTATTTGGTCGTGATCCAGGCTTCATAGTGATAAGACCGACTGCTATCTGGTCGTAATCCAGGCTTTACAGTGGCTTACTGGGGAGATGAGATTAAACTTGCTATCTGGTCGTAATCTAGGCTTCGCAATTTCTCAATTCTTATCTGGTTGTAATCCAGGCTTCAGAAGGAATTAAGTTGTTATCCGGTCGCACTCGGGCTTCAACTTGAACTTAGGGCACACAAACATCCGGTCGACTCCGGGCTTCTTAGTAATTGTCCAGGTAAACTACTATTTGGTCGAAATCCAAGCTTCGTAGTGCCTTGTACTTTTATCTGGTCGTAATCCAGGCTTCAGTCCTTTTATCGTTATCTGGTCGTAATCCAGGCTTCACGATTCTTTGTACCATTATCTGGTCGAATCCAGGCTTCATGGTGTTCTGGACTGCTATCTGGTCGTAATCCAGGCTTCACAATACCTTACTTCTTATCTGGTCGAAATCCAGGCTTCAGAAGAAATCAAGTGGTTATTCGGTCGCCTCCGGGCTTTCCATTGACTGTTAGGCCTACTAATATCCGGTCGAATCCGGGCTTCATAGTTATTGGCTGGGTAAACTGCTATTTGGTCGTAATCCAAGCTTCACAGTGTCCCTCACTATTATCTGGTCATAATCCAGGCTTCAGTGCTTTTTACCACTATCTGGTCATAATCCAGGCTTTGCGATGTCTCATACCATTATCTGGTCGAATCCAGGCTTCATGGTGTTTGGAGAAATCAAGATACTATCCGGTCGAATCCGGGCTTCATAACTTGTGTTAAAGATATACCATTATCTGGTCGTAATCCAGGCTTCGTCGTGTCTTTGGCTGCTATCTGGTCATAATCCAGGCTTCACAGAAACTTGTATTGTTATCTGGTCGTAATCCAGGCTTCACAATAACTTGATGAGCTATTATCCGGTCGTAATCCGGGCTTCACGGCTTTCTGGGGATTAAACTATTATCCAGTCAAATCCGGGCTTCATAGCTTAAAGATAAACCATTATCTGGTCGAATCCAGGCTTCACGGTGTTTGATACTGTTATCTGGTCGTTCTCCGGGCTTCACAATATGCTGCAGAAATCAAGATACTATCCGATCGGATCCGGGCTTCATAGCTTGAACTTTGTGAGAATTCGATTGTACTTTCCTGAAAGGTAAAGGGTTAGTCGTATGTAATGCATGATATGTATCAAGCAATGATGTTCTCAAAATAAATGAGATTGTGCTGTATGATGCGTATGCACATGTCATGATGTATGGATATGCGATGTTTTTATGATATTCTCTAGCTGGGGAAATTAAATCCTGGATTGCTGCTGGAGAAAAAGAGTTTCGCTCGCTGGGGATAACGACCGAAGATGATTGTAAGAATAATCCTGCTGGAGAATAAACTGACGAGAAAATGACTCTATGGTGAAGAGATGCTCTATTAGAGGATTTACTGATTTGGAGGAATAACCTCGGCTGGGAATGAATTACCATTGCTGGCGATAATGAACCCTGTTGGGGATTGAGTTTTCTGTTTGTGGAAAAAATAAACTCCACTGGGGATAATTTTCTAGTGCTGGTGATAAATAAACTCTGCTTGGGGAGAGTCGCTGTTTCTAGATACCTTTGCTCTACGGAGAGTGAATGTACCTTTAGTCATATTCTCCAGCTAGGTCTATCCCTATACCTGGCGGACAGAGCAACCGTAAGGTTTGGACATTTCTTGTTTGCCCCTGTTCCTGATATTACGAGTAATCGTCTTTTATTTCGTATGCAAATATTTATGAGCAACAATTATTGTCAAATGCATATATCAAAAATGAAACATTGGACGTTCTTGCAAAACAAAACAGAAAAAGAAAAACAATTTGAAATTTCTTTGTGAAAATGAATTGTATTGATTTTGAAGTTGGCCTGTAAATAGGCATTTTTGTACAAGAGGCTGACGTCCTAGTAAGAGAACGCCGCCGAATGATAGAAATTATACAATTTGTGTAAAACAAAGAAAAACAGCTATGTGAACAATCCCGCTGGGTTCTAACTCTGCTATTGCCTTTATATCTTCGAGCATCTCATCACTTTGCTACTTGGTTGAAGGTAGATCAGATCGATTGGCGCCGTCCGAGCTTGATAGTGGATACCGGAGTTTGGTTGCAAGATGATCTAATTAGACATAGTGTTACGCTTCAATCCCTAATTTTTTCCTGGACCGCCTTTTGGGTTTTCAGTCCACCAGGATACCCTTTTTTGCCCAAGCCGCCTTTTCAGGTTTTCGACTTGCCGGGTGTACAGATCTTTTCATTTTCATCCCTTATTTTTGCCCGAACCCTTTTGGTTCGTCGGGAAGCCCTTATTTTTTCCTAGGCTAGTCAACCTAGCAGGTCTTTGATTATGCGTAGTATTTTTTCACTATGTCTGCATTGACGGGGTGAGGAAGGTCATCACCATCCATGGTGGTTAGAATCATAGCTCCTCCTGAGAAAATGTTCTTAACCACAAATGGCCCTTCATATGTAGGGGTCCATTTGCCCCTGGGATCACCTTGAGGTAATATGATGCGTTTGATCACCAAATCCCCAACTTGATACTCTTGTCGTCTGACTTTCTTGTTAAATGCCTTGATCATCCGTTTTTGATACGTCTGACCATGACAAATAGCGGTAAGTCTCTTTTCATCGGTTAAGTTCAGCTGATCAAGTCGGGTTTGTATCCAGTCATCCTCGCTCAAACCTGCATCCTTCATAATCCGAAGAGAGGGTATCTAGACTTCAATGGGTAAGACTACTTCCATGCCGTATACCAAAGAGTAGGGTGTTGCCCCTGTTGAAGTCCGTGTTGAAGTTTGGTACCCATGAAGAGCGAATGGTAACATCTCGTGCCAATCTTTGTATGTCACTGTCATCTTCTGCACAATCTTCTTGATGTTCTTGTTATCCGCTTCAACAGCCCCATTCATCTTCGTCCGGTAAGGAGAAGAGTTGTGATGCTGTATCTTAAACTGCTTGCAGAGCTCGGTGATCATCGTGTTGTTGATATTTTTACCATTGTCCATAGTGATCCTCTCTGGTACACCATATCGACAGATCAAATTGTGCCGAATAAACTGCGCCACGACGTTCTTAGTCACTGTAGCAAATGAAGCTGCCTCAACCCACTTTGTAAAGTAGTCAATCGCTACCAGGATGAAACGATTCCCATTGGACGCAGTAGGTCTGATCTCACCAATCATATCGATGCCCCACATTGCAAAAGGCCAAGGAGCTGTCAAGATATTTAGAGGAACTGGAGGTATATGCACCTTATCAGCATAGACTTGGCACTTATGACAAGTCCGAGAATGCTGATAACAATCGGCTTACATAGTAGACCAATAATATCCTGCCCGTAGGATCATCTTTGCCATGGTATGTCCACTTGAATGAGTTCCGAAAGTACCTTCATGTAACTCTGCCATGATATTTTCTGCCTCGTTCTTATCCATACATCGCAGTAAGGTTGAGTCATGGTTACGCTTGTAAAGGATGCCATTACTGATGAAGAACTTTGTAGCGAACCTCCTCAGAAACTTCTTATCATTAACAGATGCACCCTCGGGATACTCTTAAGCCTCAAGATACCTCTTTACCTCATGAAACCAGGGTTTATTTGCTACCTCTTCAGTCTCAATGTCACAGCAATGTGCGGGTTCGTCCAACCTCTTAATGGTAATCCGGGGAGCTTCATTGTCCCACCTAACCTTAAACATAGAAGACATAGTAGCTATCGCGTCCGCTAACTGATTCTCCTCTCTTGGGAAGTGTTCAAAGGTTATCTCCTCGAAATGTGGAAGCAACGTTAATACATACTCTTTGTAAGGAATAAGATTTGGGTGTTTCGTATTCCACTCGCCTTTGATCTGACTGATCACTAGAGCGGAATCTCCGAACACACTCAAGAACTTAATCCTTAGGTTAATAACTGCTCGAAGGCCCATGATGCATGCTTCATACTCCGCCATATTGTTGGTGTAATTAAAACATAATCGGGCGGTGAACGGAGTATGACAGCCCTCAGGAGATATGATCACGGCGCCAATGCCATTACCCAACACGTTTGAAGCTCCATCAAAATACATAGACCATCAGGATCCTTCCTCAGGTCCTTCATCCGGTCCAGGTTTTTCATAGTCGGTCACTAACATGATGTTCTCATTCGGAAACTCGAAATTCATAGACTGGTAATCATTCATGGCCTGATGCGCCAAATGATCTGCCAGCACACTCCCCTTGATTTCTTTTTGGGTTGTGTATTGGATATCATACTCAGTTAAGATCATCTTCCATCTTGCTATTCTTCTGGACAAGGCAGGCTTTTCGAAGATATACTTGATTGGGTCCATCTTTGATATCAATAGGGTAGTGTGAGTCAGCATATACTGTCTCAGCTGGCGAGCAGCCCATGCCAAAGCGCAGAAATTTTTCTCAAGCAGTGAGTATCGGGTCTCACAGTCGATAAACTTTTTGCTAAGGTAGTAAATAGCATGCTCTTTTCGGCCAGACTCGTCATGCTGCCCCAATACGCACCCCATTGAATTGTTGAGTACTGTCAAGTATAAGATCAAAGGTCTCCCTTCAACTGGAGGCATCAGAATAGGTGGCTCTTATAGGTATTCCTTGATCCTTTCGAAAGCGGCCTGACATTCATCATTCCATTTTACCACTTGATCTTTCTTCAGCAGCTTGAAGATTGGCTCACAAGTAGCAGTCAGGTGTGAAATGAATCGGGCAATATAATTCAGACGTCCCTGAAAATTCTGGCAGCAGATACTCAATGTCACAGTGAATGTTATGACACCGTATCTGACTTTCTATAAGACAGTAAATAAAAACAGTAAAGAACACAGTCAATTGTTTACCCAGTTCAGTGTGAAACAACACCTACTCTAGGGGCTACCAAGCCAGGGAGGAAATCCACTATAAGAGATATTAATTCAGGAATAAACCAACCAGTTTATCTCCTTCACTTAAGACTTACCCAATGCAACTTCAATCTAAGTTCTACTTAAACCTGAGTTCCTACTCACTCCCCTTCAATCACAGCAGTGATACTTAAAACAATTGACTAATGAATTAATGAAGACACTCTTCAGAACATACACTTGATTATGCTTCACAGCTTTTTAATCAAGTAACACAAACACTCTTGCTTCACAGCTTTGAGTGATACATAAACCTAACTTGACTTTGCTTCAAAGCTTTAGTCAAGAGACACAAAACACTCTTGCTTCAAAGCTTTGAGTGGTACAAAAACCCTTACAAACAAAACCTATTCCAAGTCACTTATCACAATGATAATTGCTTGGATTACAGCAGTTAAAACTATACAGTTTCTGATTGATCTTCAGTCCAAAGAGATATTTTCCAAACAGCAATCCTGTTGAATATATAGCAGCTGTTTCTTCAGTTAGGGTTTCCACAAAAAGCTAGGGTTAATTAGGTTTAACCATAAGACTTGGTCACAAGACTTTATCAACCAGTTTAGGGTTGAGCTAGGTTAATCCAAAGACAACGGGAGATTCTGTTCTGGAAGGAATGAGCCAACTTCTTGAAAAATCTCAGAATTAACCAAACTGCACTACTGTTAGATCAGTACAGGACGTCTTAACATTTGTTATGACATCAAAAATCCTGTTTACTGATTTTGGTAGAAGGCAATAAATGTGATCTTTTGCAAAATGCTCAGATACACACTCATACACAGTAGCTACTGTATGCCATAATTTTTCTGCATAAAGTACCTAATAAACCAAAATGTTATGACATCAGTCATGACATTCACACACCTGGTTTTACCAAAAATACATGCCAATAACTAAACACTTACAAACTCCCCCTTTGACAGATTTTTGGCTAAAGCCCCTAAGCAATCAGAGAATATAGAGCAGCAGAATGAATATGACTGCAGAAAAAATATGAGGTCTACCAAGTGATTAACACAGAAAATATCTCCCCCTCTTTAGCCACAAATGGGCCAAAGAAACATGTACTTAAATGTTATACAGTTATCCAAAATAAAAAACAACAAATAAAATCTGAAGACACTTGCATCAACAGCATCAGCATCAGGCTTGACAATTCCACCAGACTTTAAGCATTGTCACCTTCAGAGGAGCTACTTTCTCCGACATTGAGCTGATCTTCAGCAGCACCCTCTTCCCTTCTGTTTCCTTCAGTCTCCTCCTGTTCTAATTTGGCAATTAGGTTTTCTAGAGTCTTTTTCCTGGTCTCCAGCTCTTTGCAGGTCTCTTTCAATACAGCTATAACATCAGATGTCTTGGACTGAGTTTTTGCAGATGATGTCTCAGCTGATGTTATGACAATGTCAGGAACATGAGATCCCTGAAACAGCTTGTAGTGTAACCCAAGAGCAGGAGCTCTTTTGCAAGCAGTGTCTCTTTCCACCAGGATATCAGGGTACTGAGTAAGAATGATTCCACATAGGAGGGAGGGAAAGGCAATTGGGCCTTTAACAGCATAGCTACCAGCATAGCTACCAGCATGTTTTAAGGTTTGATAAAAAATGTACCTGCCATAGTCAAATTCAGTCTTGGTACCAACAGCATAAATGAATCTCCCCAATCCCGTAGAGATGGTTGATTTATAGTTTGTAGGGACCCAGTTGGCTGCACCAATCTTGTGCAGGATGGCAAATTTATGCTTAGCTTGCTAGCATTTAGCTTGCCTTTTGAGGGCCAGCACTTGACTTGTCTTGCTGTGATGGTTTGGCAAAATTCATTGTCAGTAACTTCCAGTTCAGGGCAGGCCTCATTTGATTTTCCAAGAAATTTGTTAATTTTAGATGGAGAGAAATTAACCCTTCTTCCTCTCACATATACACATTCAAAGTCAGCTGACCTTCCATCAGCACATTCATCAGACAAATTCACTATGAATTCCTTGACCAGATTTTCATAGCATTTGGTAAATTTTACCACAGTCTTCATTAGTCCAGCATCTTTTATCAGGTCCATGATTTCCTTGCAATCCATGGCACCATTGTTTAGTTCTCTTTCCAAGGCTATTCTCTTCAAGCAAACATACTTCCATCTGTTGGCATTTTCAGGGTGGTGAAATGAAATGTTGTCAGTGGGGACTTCAGGAACTCTAGCCATTTTGCTGGAAGGGAGTTTCCTTCTGAGGGGAATGTCTTCAATATCAATTTCAAAATCTGACTCCTCATCAGAATCAGTAGGCTCAGGTTCTTTTCTCTTCTTTGTTATTGGTTGCCTTGCAGGTTTTGAGAGACTCCCAGCATGCACTTGGGCTTCCACCTTCCCTTTGGACAGTCCAGTCTTCCCTTCAGACCTGGTTTTCTTATCAGCAGGTTTCTATTTGTTTAGACCTTTTGCAGCATCTTGATTACCCTTCCTGTTCATCATTCTCCTAGCTATGCTAGGGTTGATATTTGCAATCAGGTCATTGTCTGAGTATTCCTCATCCACATCAATAACAGGTGGTTCAACATTCTTCTCTGAAGGGTTCTGAATATCATCCAGGTTTTCAGATGGTTTTTGAATGTTGTCATTTGGTGTTTCAACATTCTCAGATACATCTGGATTTGCTTCAACATTTGGGCTTGCTGATTCTTGATTTAATGGAACAGAAATCCCCGGTACAGAGTGGTTCTCACTCAGGATTCTTGTAACAAGCCTAGCTATTGCTTGATGTACATAAGCTGATCCTTCCCTATTAGGTACAGAAGATGAAGGTTGAGAGGGATTACCGGATGACGTAGCCTGAGACCTTCCTGCATGCCTTGTTCTCAGCTTTTTGACCTTGGAAGGGTTAGTTGCTATTTCTCTGAGAGGAGTAATCTCCAGGACTTCAGAATCCATGCATGAGGTGATTGCTCGAGAATCTTGATCAGATGATGAAGATGAAACAGTTGTCTTGGATGAGGATGAAGTTTGAGACATTTTGATTGACTTGGAAAACCAGTAGCAACTAGGGAGAAAACTTTGATTGAGAGAAAAACAGATGTTGCAAAGTCGAGAGTGGAAGGAGGAAAATGTGTGTCTATTCAACTTCTTAATAATTTTGAAAGAATTGGGGAAATATATGATTAACCCACTTAAAATAGACTTAACAAAAATAACTCCTTCAACCCTTGTTTTGAGCAAAATTAATTGCTATAATTTCTCATGTTGGCAAATACCCATCTTGCCCCTCAAGTTTTCAGATTGATTTGCATCAAGAGCCTTGGTAAAAATGTCAGCCAGCTGTAGCTTAATGGCAACATGTTCCAGTTTAATTATCTTCTCCTCTACAAGGTCTCTGATAAAGTAATTTTTAAGGTCAATGTGCTTGGTCCTGCTATGCTGAATAGGGTTCTTGGAAATATTGATTGTACTCAGATTGTCACAGTACAATGTCACAACATCTTGTGAGACATTATACTCAGTGAGCATCTGTTTTGTCCAGATAATTTGAGAACAGCTACTACCAGCTGCAACTATTTCAGCACAAAGTTGAAAAGGAATTCTTTTGACATGAATCATAGCTCTGGCAGATTCCTTATGATCCTATTTTTCCTTTTGTCAACTCCATTTTGTTGAGGAGTTATAGGAGAAGAGAATTCATGACTAATTCCTTCTGAGAAACAGAACTTATTAAACTTGTTGTTTCCAAATTCCTTGTCATGATCACTTCTGATTCTGACAATACACCCTTCTTTTTGAGTTCTTTTGTACAGTTCTTTAAAAACTTCAAAGTTATTCACCACAACATAGGCATATCTCTTTTCACCAAGCCTTTCCACCTGATATTCACCACAAACTCTCCCTTTATCAATTTGCAGTCTTGGAATCCCTCTGACTGCTTCCATGGAGATAGTCCTTTTCATTCCTCTTAGATGAAGATGGCCAAGTTTTTGGTGCCACAGTTTCACCTCTTTTTCTTCTTTGGCAATAGAACACACAGTGGAGTTATCAGTGTTCTCAGGCTGCCACAAGTAACAGTTGTCTTTAGATCTAACTCCTTTCATTACAATTTCTTGTTTTTCATTAATTACAAGACATTCAGATTTTGAGAAGTTGACCTTGAATCCTAGATCACATAATTGACTGATACTAATGAGATTAGCAGTCAGGCCTTTTACCAATAGTACTTCATTCATATTTGGAACTCCAGGGTAGTCCAAATTACCAACTCCTTTGATTTCACCTTTAGAACCATCTCCAAAGGTCACATAACTAGTGGTGTGAGGTTTAACATGATTGAGAATGTTCTTGATTCCAGTCATGTGCTTAGAACACCCACTGTCAAAGTACCAGTCTTCCTTTGCAGAGACTCTCAGGGAAGTGTGTGCTATCAGGGCAGTAGCCTTTTTCTTCCATTGAGGAGTATGTGGTACCCTGTTAGCCTTAGGTTTGACACCTGGGTTCTGATTAGGGTATCCATACAATCTGAAGCAGAAAGGCTTTATGTGACCAAACCTCCCACAATGGTGACATCTCCATCTTTGGTACTTTTTCTTCATATTTCTCTGTTCTCGATGTTGAGTGTTATGTTGTGAGATCTGCTTTGACATTTGTTTATCAGACCTGATCTTCTTGTCTGCACCAGATTTCTTTGCTTCCACAAATCCTAGTCCAGACTTGTTTCCCACATTTTGTCCAACCTGAATGATTTCTTCCAATTTGTCAGTTCCATTTGTCAGCATCTTGACAGATTTGGTCATCTGGTTCAGTTGTGAGTTCAGCAATTGAACTTCCCCTTTTAGATGACTTATAGTTTCAAGGTCTGCCCTTTTTTCAGCCTCCAACTTTATGATGAGCTTTGTTTGTCTCTCATTTTGCACACAGACTTCAGCACTTCTGATACACAATTTCTTGTAAGTATCAGCCAGTTCTTCAAATGTCACTTCCTCATCACTGGTGTCACTTTCAGAGGTACAAACACCAGTTAGAGCAGTAACTAGTTTGGCAGATTCTTCTTCAGAATTACTTTCTGAATCACAGTCAGACCAGGTAATAGTCATTCCTTTCTTTTGTTTCTTAAGAAAGGTAGGGCATTCAGCTCGAATATGCCCATATCCTTCACAACCATGGCATTGAATTCCTCTGCCTTGATTTCCCTTCTCTTCAGACCTTGGTCTTCTGCTGGAGTCATAAGATCTGTTAATGTCAGAGGGAATGTTATCAACATTTGACCTTGACTTTGGATCCATTCTCTTGATGAGTTTGTCGAATTGTCTTCCAAGCATGGCAATAGCTTCTGAAATATTTTCTTTGTCATCCTCCTTGTTTTCATCTTCAGTGTTGGATACAAGTGCTATGCTCTTGTTTTTCTTGTCAACATTGTCACTGATCCCCATCTCAAAAGTCTGAAGAGACCCAATGAGTTCATCCACTTTTAAGTTGCTGATGTCCTGGGCTTCCTCTATAGCAGTTACCTTCATTGCAAATCTTTTAGGCAGGGATCTGAGAATCTTTCTCACCAATTTTTCTTCAGACATCTTTTCACCCAATGCTCCTGAGGTGTTGGCAATCTCTAAGATGTTCATGTGAAACTCATGAATGGTTTCATCTTCCTTCATCCTTAGGTTCTCAAACTTTGTAGTCAGCATCTGAAGCCTTGACATTTTTACTTTGGATGTGCCTTCATGGGTAGTTTTGAGAGTGTCCCACACTTCCTTGGCCAGTTCACATTTATGTACTAGTCTGAAAATGTTTCTATCAATTCCATTGAACAAGGCATTTAAGGCTTTGGAATTTCCCAGGGCTAACTCATCTTCTTCTTTGCTCCATTCTTCCTCAGGCTTCAGACTGATTGTCCCATCTTTCTCAGTTACGGTGGGATGGTTCCATCCTTTGTCAGCAGCTCTCCAAGCCCTTTTGTCCAGAGATTTTAAGAAGGCAATCATGCGAGGTTTCTAGTAGTCATAATTTGTTCCATCCAGAATGGGTGGTCTATTTCCAAAAACTCCTTCTTTGTCCATAGTGCCAGAAAGTGATATCCCTAGATCTCACCCAGTAATACAGGCAGGGTGCCTGCTCTGATGCCAATTGAAAATTCTGGCAGCAGATACTCAATGTCACAGTGAATGTTATGACACCGTATCTGACTTTCTATAAGACAGTAAATAAAAACAGTAAAGAACACAGTCAATTGTTTACCCAGTTCAGTGTGAAACAACACCTACTATGGGGGCTACCAAGCCAAGGAGGAAATCCATTATAAGAGATATTAATTCAGGAATAAATCAACCAGTTTATCTCCTTCACTTAAGACCTACCCAATGCAACTTCAATCTAAGTTCTACTTAAACCTGAGTTCCTACTCACTCCCCCTCAATCACAGCAGTGATACTTAAAACAATTGACTAATGAATTAATGAAGACACTCTTCAGAACATACACTTGATTATGCTTCACAGCTTTTTAATCAAGTAACACAAACACTCTTGCTTCACAGCTTTGAGTGATACATAAACCTAACTTGACTTTGCTTCAAAGCTTTAGTCAAGAGACACAAAACACTCTTGCTTCAAAGCTTTGAGTGGTACAAAAACCCTTACAAACAAAACCTATTCCAAGTCACTTATCACAATGATAATTGCTTGGATTACAGTAGTTAAAACTATACAGTTTCTGATTGATCTTCAGTCCAAAGAGATATTTTCCAAACAGCAATCCTGTTGAATATATAGCAGTTGTTTCTTCAGACAGGGTTTCCACAAAAAGCTAGGGTTAATTAGGTTTGTAAGTGTTTAGTTATTGGCATGTATTTTTGGTAAAACTAGGTGTGTGAATGTCATGACTGATGTCATAACATTCTGGTTTATTTGGTACTTTATGCAGAAAAATTATGGCATACAGTAGTACTGTGTATGAGTGTGTATCTGAGCATTTTGCAAAAGATCACATTTATTGCCTTCTACCAAAATCAGTAAACAGGATTTTTGATGTCATAACAAATGTTAAGACATCCTGTACTGATCTAACAGTAGTGCAGTTTGGTTAATTCTGAGATTTTTCAGGAAGTTGGCTCATTCCTTCCAGAACAGAATCTCCCGTTGTCTTTGGGTTAACCTAGCTCAACCCTAAACTGGTTGATAAAGTCTTGTGACCAAGTCTTATGGTTAAACCTAATTAACCCTAGCTTTTTATGGAAACCCTAACTGAAGAAACATCTGCTATATATTCAACAGGATTGCTGTTTGGAAAATATCTCTTTGGACTGAAGATCAATCAGAAACTGTATAGTTTAAACTGCTGTAATCCAAGAAATTATCATTGTGATAAGTGACTTGGAATAGGTTTTGTTTGTAAGGGTTTTTGTACTACTCAAAGCTTTGAAGCAAGAGTGTTTTGTGTCTCTTGACTAAAGCTTTGAAGCAAAGTCAAGTTAGGTTTATGTATCACTCAAAGCTGTGAAGCAAGAGTGTTTGTGTTACTTTATTAAAAAGCAGTGAAGCATAATCAAGTGTATGTTCTGAAGAGTGTCTTCATTAATTCATTAGTCAATTGTTTTAAGTATCACTGCTGTGATTGAGGGGGAGTGAGTAGGAACTCAAGTTTAAGTAGAACTTAGATTGAAGTTGCATTGGGTAGGTCTTAAGTGAAGGAGATAAACTGGTTGGTTTATTCCTGAATTAATATCTCTTATAGTGGATTTCCTCCCTGGCTTGGTAGCCCCCAGAGTAGGTGTTGTTTCACACTGAACTGGGTAAACAATTGACTGTGTTCTTTACTGTTTTTATTTACTGTCTTATAGAAAGTCAGATACGGTGTCATAACATTCACTATGACATTGAGTATCTGCTACCAGAATTTTCAATTGGCATCAGAGCAGGCACCCTGCTTGTATTACTGGGTGAGATATAGGGATATCACTTTCTGGAACTATGGACAAAGAAGGAGTTTTTGGAAATAGACCACCCATTCTGGATGGAACAAATTATGACTACTGGAAACCTCGCATGATTGCCTTCTTAAAATCTCTGGACAAAAAGGCTTGGAGAGCTGCTGACAAAGGATGGAACCATCCCACCATAATTGAGAAAGATGGGACAATCAGTCTGAAGCCTGAGGAAGAATGGAGCAAAGAAGAAGATGAGTTAGCCCTGGGAAATTCCAAAGCCTTAAATGCCTTGTTCAATGGAATTGATAGAAACATTTTCAGACTAATACATCAATGTGAACTGGCCAAGGAAGTGTGGGACACTCTCAAAACTACCCATGAAGGCACATCCAAAGTAAAAATGTCAAGGCTTCAGATGCTGACTACAAAGTTTGAGAACCTAAGGATGAAGGAAGATGAAACCATTCATGAGTTTCACATGAACATCTTGGAGATTGCCAACACCTCAGGAGCATTGGGTGAAAAGATGTCTGAAGAAAAACTGGTGAGAAAGATTCTCAGATCTCTGCCTAAAAGATTTGCAATGAAGGTAACTGCTATAGAGGAAGCCCAGGACATCAGCAACTTAAAAGTGGATGAACTTATTGGGTCTCTTCAGACTTTTGAGATGGGGATCAGTGACAATGTTGACAAGAAAAACAAGAGCATAACACTTGTATCCAACACTGAAGATGAAAACAAGGAGGATGAAGAAGAAAATATTTCAGAAGCTATTGCCATGCTTGGAAGACAATTCAACAAACTCATCAAGAGAATGGATCCAAAGTCAAGGTCAAATGTTGATAACATTCCCTCTGACATTAACAGATCTTATGACTCCAGCAGAAGACCAAGGTCTGAAGAGAAGGGAAATCAAGGCAGAGGAATTCAATGCCATGGTTGTGAAGGATATGGGCATATTCGATCTGAATGCCCTACCTTTCTTAAGAAACAAAAGAAAGGAATGACTGTTACCTGGTCTGACTGTGATTCAGAAAGTAATTCTGAAGAAGAATCTGCCAAACTAGTTACTGCTCTAACTGGTGTTTGTACCTCTGAAAGTGACACCAGTGATGAGGAAGTGACATTTGAAGAACTGACTGATACTTACAAGAAATTGTGTATCAGAAGTGCTGAAGTCTGTGTGAAAAATGAGAGACAAACAAAGCTCATCATAAAGTTGGAGGCTGAAAAAAGGGCAGACCTTGAAACTATAAGTCATCTAGAAGGGGAAGTTCAATTGCTGAACTCACAACTGAACCAGATGACCAAATCTGTCAAGATGCTGACAAATGGAACTGACAAATTGGAAGAAATACTTCAGGTTGGACAAAATGTGGGAAACAAGTCTGGACTAGGATTTGTGGAAGCAAAGAAATCTGGTGCAGACAAGAAGATCAGGTCTGATAAACAAATGTCAAAGCAGATCTCACAACATAACACTCAACATCGGGAACAGAGAAATATGAAGAAAAAGTACCAAAGATGGAGATGTCACCATTGTGGGAGGTTTGATCACATAAAGCCTTTCCGCTTCAGATTGTATGGATACCCTAATCAGAACCCAGGTGTCAAACCTAAGTCTAACAGGGTACCACATACTCCTCAATGGAAGAAAAAGGCTACTGCCCTGATAGCACACACTTCCCTGAGAGTCTCTGCAAAGGAAGACTGGTACTTTGACAGTGGGTGTTCTAAGCAAATGACTGGAATCAAGAACATTCTCAATCATGTTAAACCTCACACCACTAGTTATGTGACCTTTGGAGATGGTGCTAAAGGTGAAATCAAAGGAGTTGGTAATTTGGACTGCCCTGGAGTTCCAAATCTGAATGAAGTACTATTGGTAAAAGGCTTGACTGCTAATCTCATTAGTATCAGTCAATTGTGTGATCTAGGATTCAAGGTCAACTTCTCAAAATCTGAATGTCTTCTAATAAATGAAAAACAAGAAGTTGTAATGAAAGGAGTCAGATCTAAAGATAACTATTACTTGTGGGAGCCTGAGAACACTAATAACTCCACTGTGTGTTCTATTGCCAAAGAAGAAAAAGAGGTGAAACTGTGGCACCAAAAACTTGGCCATCTTCATCTAAGAGGAATGAAAAGAATTATCTCCATGGAAGCAGTCAGAGGGATTCCAAGACTGCAAATTGATGAAGGGAGAGTTTGTGGTGAATGTCAGGTTGGTAAGCAGACAAGGATGTCACATCCAAAGTCAAGACATCTGACCACCTCTAAGGTTCTGGAACTTCTACATATGGATCTGATGGGACCAATGCAGGTGGAAAGTCTTGGTGGAAAGAGATATGCCTATGTTGTTGTGGATGACTATTCCAGATTCACCTGGATTAACTTCATTAAAGAAAAATATGATGTGTTTGAAGTCTTTAAAGAACTGTGCAGAAGAATTCAAAGAGAAAAGGAAGGGTGTATTGTCAGAATCAGAAGTGATCATGGCAAGGAATTTGAAAACAGTAAGTTTAATGAGTTCTGTTCCTCGGAAGGAATTAGTCATGAATTCTCTTCTCCTATAACTCCCCAACAAAATGGAGTTGTAGAAAGGAAAAATAGGACCATACAGGAATCTGCCAGAGCTATGATACATGCCAAAAGACTTCCTATTCATTTTTGGGATGAAGCTACGAATACAGCCTGTTATGTCCATAACAGAGTCACTTTGAGAAAGGGAACCTCATCCACCATTTTTGAACTCTAGAAAGGAAGAAAGCCAACTGTGAAGTACTTCCATGTTTTTGGCAGCAAATGCTATATTCTGGCAGATCATGAACAAAGGAGAAAGCTGGACCCTAAAAGTGATGAAGGTATATTTCTAGGATACTCCTCCAACAGCAGAGCTTATAGGGTATTCAATTCCAGGACCAAAGTTATGATGGAATCAATAAATGTCATAATTGATGATTATCATGAAGAAACAGATGTCCCTTGTAGTGTTGAGACATTCTTTGAGACTCCAACACAACAGAATGACCTTCCTGACACCACTACAGCAGACTCTGAATCCAAGGAAGCTAGCAAAATCCCTTCCATCAGAATTCATAAAGATCATCCTAAAGAACTCATTATAGGGGATCCAAATAGTGGAGTCATTACAAGATCTAGAGAAATCATCTCAAACTCTTGTTTTGTGTCTAAAATTGAACCAAGAAATGTTAAGGAGGCCTTAACTGATGAATACTGGATTGGTGCAATGCAAGATGAATTGAACCAGTTTAAGCAACATGAAGTTTGGGAGTTAGTTCCTAGACCTGAAGGAACAAACATCATTGGCACAAAATGGATATACAAAAACAAATCAGATGCTGAAGGAGTTGTCACTAGGAATAAGGCAAGACTTGTTGCCCAAGGATACACTCAAGTTGAAGGGGTTGATTTTGATGAGACCTTTTCCCCTGTAGCCAGACTGGAATCTATCAGACTCCTGTTGGGAATTGCTTTTCTCCTGAAGTTCAAGCTGTTTCAGATGGATGTAAAAAGTGCCTTCCTAAATGGGTACTTAAGTGAAGAAGTTTATGTGGAACAACCTAAAGGTTTTGTGGATCCAAACCACCCTGATCATGTCTACAAATTGAGGAAAGCTCTGTATGGCCTGAAACAAGCTCCTAGAGCATGGTATGACAGGTTAACAAAATTTCTCTCAGACAAAGGATACAGAAAAGGAGGCTTGGATAAAACCCTCTTTGTCAAAAATGAAGGAGGGAAGTTAATGGTAGCTCAAATATATGTTGATGACATAGTGTTTGGGGGAATGTCAGAACAAATGGTTAAACATTTTGCTGACCAGATGAAGGCTGAATTCGAAATGAGTCTCATGGGAGAACTGACTTATTTTCTTAGACTGCAAGTCTCGCAGATGGAGGACTCTATCTTTCTATCTCAAAGAAAGTATGCAAAGAACATTGTCAAGAAGTTTGGTATGGAGAATGCCAGTCACAAAAGGACCCCTACACCTACTCATTTAAAGCTATCCAAATATTCAAGTGGGGTTAAGGTGGACCAAAGTCTGTACAGAAGCATGATATGAAGTTTGTTGTACTTAACAGCCAGCAGACCTGACATTGCTTTTGCAGTTGGAGTTTGTGCAAGATACCAAGCTGATCCTAAAGTCAGTCATATCAACCAAGTAAAGAGAATTTTGAAGTATGTAAGTGGAACTTACAACTATGGCTTGCTGTACTCTCATGGCTGTGAACCAACTCTGACTGGTTATTGTGATGCTGATTGGGTTGGAAGTGTTGATAATAGAAAAAGCACCTTTGGAGGATGTTTCTTCTTAGGAAATAATCTGGTCTCCTGGTTCAGCAAGAAACAGAACTGTGTGTCTCTCTCTACTGCTGAAGCTGAATACATTGCAGCTGGTAGTAGCTGTTCTCAAATGATCTGGATGAAACAGATGCTTACTGAGTATAATGTCACACAAGATGTTATGACATTATACTGCGACAATCTGAGCACAATCAACATTTCCAAGAATCCTATTCAGCATAGCAGGACCAAACATATTGACATAAGACATCACTTTATCAGAGACCTTGTAGAAGAGAAGACGATTAAACTAGAACATGTTGCCACTGAGCTACAGCTGGCTGACATCTTTACCAAGGCACTTGATGCAAATCAATTTGAAAACTTGAGGGGCAAGTTGGGTATTTGCCAACATGAGGAATTGTAGCAATTAACTTTGCTTGAAACAAGGGTAGAAGGAGTTATTTTTGTTAAGTCTATTTTGATTGGGTTAATCATATGCTTTCCCATTTCTTTCATAATTATTAAGAATAGACACTCATTTGCCTCCTTCCTCTCTCATCTCTGCAACAAATCCCATTCTCTCAATCAAAGTTCTCTCTCTAGTTGGAACAGGAGGAGACTGAACGAATCAGAAGGGAAGAGGTTGCTGCTGAAGATCAGCTCAATGCTAAAGAAAGTAGCTCCTCTGAAGGTGACAGTGCTTAAAGTCTGGTGGAATTGTCAAGCCTGATGTTGATGTTGTTGATGCAAGTGTCTTCAGATTTTAATTGTTGTTTTTTATTTTGGATAACTGTATAACATTTAAGTACATGTTTCTTTGGCCCATTTGTGGCTAAAGAGGGGGAGATATTTTCTGTGTTAATCACTTGGTAGACCTCATATTTTTTCTGCAGTCATATTCATTCTGCTGCTCTATATTCTCTGATTGCTTAGGGGCTTTAGCCAAAAATCTGCCAAAGGGGGAGTTTTTAAGTGTTTAGTTATTGGCATGTATTTTTGGTAAAACCAGGTGTGTGAATGTCATGACTGATGTCATAACATTCTGGTTTATTAGGTACTTTATGCAGAAAAATTATGGCATACAGTAGCTACTGTGTATGAGTGTGTATCTGAGCATTTTGCAAAAGATCACATTTATTGCCTTCTACCAAAATCAGTAAACAGGATTTTTGATGTCATAACAAATGTTAAGACATCCTGTACTGATCTAACAGTAGTGCAGTTTGGTTAATTCTGAGATTTTTCAGGAAGTTGGCTCATTCCTTCCAGAACAGAATCTCCCGTTGTCTTTGGGTTAACCTAGCTCAACCCTAAACTGGTTGATAAAGTCTTGTGACCAAGTCTTATGGTTAAACCTAATTAACCCTAGATTTTTGTGGAAACCCTACCTGAAGAAACAGCTGCTATATATTCAACAGGATTGCTGTTTGGAAAATATCTCTTTGGACTGAAGATCAATCAGAAACTGTATAGTTTTAACTGCTGTAATCCAAGCAATTATCATTGTGATAAGTGACTTGGAATAGGTTTTGTTTGTAAGGGTTTTTGTACCACTCAAAGCTTTGAAGCAAGAGTGTTTTGTGTCTCTTGACTAAAGCTTTGAAGCAAAGTCAAGTTAGGTTTATGTATCACTCAAAGCTGTGAAGCAAGAGTGTTTGTGTTACTTGATTAAAAAGCTGTGAAGCATAATCAAGTGTATGTTCTGAAGAGTGTCTTCATTAATTCATTAGTCAATTGTTTTATGTATCACTGCTGTGATTGAGGGGGAGTGAGTAGGAACTCAGGTTTAAGTAGAACTTAGATTCAAGTTGCATTGGGTAGGTCTTAAGTGAAGGAGATAAACTGGTTGGTTTATTCCTGAATTAATATCTCTTATAGTGGATTTCCTCCCTGGCTTGGTAGCCCCCAGAGTAGGTGTTGTTTCACACTGAACTGGGTAAAAAATTGACTGTGTTCTTTACTGTTTTTATTTACTGTCTTATAGAAAGTCAGATACGGTGTCATAACATTCACTGTGACATTGAGTATCTGCTGCCAGAATTTTCAAGGTTTAACCATAAGACTTGGTCACAAGACTTTATCAACCAGTTTAGCGTTGAGCTAGGTTAACCCAAAGACAACGGGAGATTCTGTTCTGGAAGGAATGAGCCAACTTCCTGAAAAATCTCAGAATTTACCAAACTGCACTACTGTTAGATCAGTACAGGATGTCTTAACATTTGTTATGACATCAAAAATCCTGTTTACTGATTTTGGTAGAAGGCAATAAATGTGATCTTTTGCAAAATGCTCAGATACACACTCATACACAGTAGCTACTGTATGCCATAATTTTTCTGCATAAAGTACCTAATAAACCAGGATGTTATGACATCAGTCATGACATTCACACACTTGGTTTTACCAAAAATACATGCCAATAACTAAACACTTACAGTCCCAAAAAGCCTCTGACTTCTTTTTCCGTTCGGGGAGATGGCATCTTTTGTATAGCCTTCACCTTTGCAGGATCCACCTGAATACCTTTATCACTAATGACGAAACCCAACAGCTTACCAGATCTTACCCCGGAGGTGCACTTGTTCGGGTTTAACCTCAGCTTGTACATCTTCAACCTGTCAAATAGTTTCTGGAGATGGTCAAGATGTTCTTCTTCAGTTTGGGACCTTGCAATCATGTCATCAACATAAACTTCAATCTCATGATGAATCACGTCGTGGAACAAAGCAAACATGGTACACTGATACGTTGCCCCAGCATTCTTCAATCCAAATGACATGACTTTGTAGCAAAAGGTACCCCACTACGTAACAAAGGTTGTCTTCTCCATGTCTTCGGGAGCCATCTTAATCTGATTGTAACCAGAAAAACCATCCATATAGGAGAAGATCTTATGCTGCGCGGTGTTGTCGACCAAAACATCAATGTGAGGTAGTGGGAAATTGTCTTTGTGGCTCGCCCTGTTCAGATCCCTATAGTCTACACACATCTGCACCTTACCATCTTTCTTCGGCACCAGAACTACGTTGGCAACCCACTGCGGATAAGAAGTAACTGCTAGAAAACCAGCATCAAACTGTTTCATGACCTCAGCTTTGATTTTCTCAGACATCTCTGGGCGCATTCGGAGAACTTTCTGCTTTACCGGAGGACAGTCTTCTTTAGTTGGCAAGCGGTGTACCACAATGTCAGTATCCCACCCAGGCATATCTTCATAAGACCAAGCGAAGATCTCAACATAATCATGCAGCATTTGTATTAACCTTTGCTTAACACCAGGCTCCAGATTTGCACCGATTTTGACCTCTTTCTTGTCTTCCTATGTACCCAAATTTACTGATTCCACTGGCTCTTCATGGGGCTGTATGGCCCCCTCTTCCTGTAGTAACAGTCTAGCAAGTTCCCCAGGCACTTCGCAATCATCCTCACCTTCGTCCTCGGCTTGGTTGATCGGACTTTCGAAGTCATAACTGGCAGTAGCAGAGTCGTTATCAGTGGGATCCAGAGTGGATGTGGATCTGCATTATGATATGTGAGTGTGTGTAAGACAATAACTATTTTAATAAAGTGCAAGAAAAGAAAAACAAGGAGCGCAAAATTTGTAATGCAAGAAAACTTCCAATACTTTATTGATGATATATGGAAATGACACATAATAAGCCCTCACAAACAAAGCCACGGTGTCTCGGGCAAGGCACCGGGCCGTAGAGTTTTAAATTGTCTGTTACAAATCTCAAAAACAAAAGTCTATTATTGTGTAATAAAAGAAACGGGCACGAAGTCCTTCGCCGTCCAATTTTTCAATCCACCGTCGGTAGTCGGGTTAATCCAGCTATCGAAATGACTCTTCTTCATTGTTTTGAATTGCATTCACTCCCGGATTACTGATACGCAGGGGAGGTCTTCCAATCCGCGCACGTCAAACATCCCTTTGAGCTTCTGCAATAAAACTCAAACCAAACTTGTCAGTTTTGTGTGCGAAGTTAGGGAGTTGACCCCAATTTTCACACCCACCTTTTTCAATTACAGCCCGGGCATCCTTGAGGGAAGCCATCTTCATTGGAGGTTCTTCAACAACAACTTCAGTCAATGCCAGAGTCTGGGGGACCTCTTCAAAGTTCTGATATGGGGTTTCAATGAACTCCCCATCCATTTCCACATACCGAAAGGAGTTAAGGTGACTCACTATGTACTCCTCTTCTCCTCGTACCATAACAATCTTCCCTTTTATAGGATATTTCAACATCTGATGGAGTGTAGAAGTCACTGCCCCAGCCTTATGAATCCACGGGCGACCCAGTAAACAATAATAGGATGGTCGGATGTCCATCACATAGAACATAGATGCGAAAGTCTGAGAGACAACTTTAACAGGGACGTCCACCTCCCCGTGCACCATCCTTTTGGACCCGTCAAAGGCCCTAACCACAATATTACCTGGCTTTAGAACCAACCCTTCACAGTCCAACCGGTCTAACGCTTTCTTGGGTAAAACATTCAATGAGGACCCAGTATCCACCAGTACGTGGGCCAGAGTAGTGCCCCTGCACTCGATCGAAACATGCAGAGCGTCATTGTGATTCCTTCCTTTGGTAGTCAGATCTGCGTCATAGAAACCCAACCCGTTGTCAGCGGTCAAACTAGCCACACAGTCTTTGAATTAATCAGTAGATGTTTCCTGCGGCACATGCGCAGTTTTAAGGAAAGCAATTAAAGCCTTTGCATGGGCTTCTGAGCACAATAATAAAGATAACATGGATATCTTCGACGGGGTTTGCCCCAGCTGCTCGACTACGTTGTAGTCGCTTTTCTTAATAATCTTCAGAATTTCCTCTATCTCCTGTCTAGAGGTTTCTACAACAATCTTCTTAGGTGCCTCCACCCGGGCAGGCTCACCTGTGATCTCTTTGCCCCGAGTGTCAGACGGCTCGGCGACAGGGGTGATAACTAGAATGTGAACTGGGACAGTAGCTGATGTACTGGCAGGTGGAATAGCAACAGGATTTCGAACAGTTGGAGGGGAAATCTCAAGAGAGAAGAGTCTTCCGCTTCGAGTGATCTTACTAGACCCGACAATATTGCTGACATCAGTATCAGCTTCTTCAACCTTCAAGTCTTGTTTGATCCCATGATAATACACATCGTCCCCATAGTGCCACAAGACAGCCTTATCCAAAGTGTAGGGGATATGACCAGGAATAGTAATGATCAATGGAGCAACTCTCGGAACGGATGTAATCCTAACAGGCTTTCTCGAGGAAGCCTTGGAAGGATTGGCGGAAATGGTTATGATGGAAACATCTTCAACAGGAATCAATGGAATCAAAGTTTTCTCGAACATGGTCTCTTTGTTATCCATCAGGCATTGAACCTGACTTCAATAAATGGCAACCAGCAGGTAGGATTGAACATAGGTGGCAAACTTTGTCACAGCCCGAAAATAAACTGGCCGATAATAGATTCTTCTTTACTGTTATCAACGGAGTAGAAATGTCTTCCATAGAGGTCACAAATGAATCATCTTCCACAACATTTACTCCATGCTTGGGCATAGGAGCAGTCATGACATTAGGCTTTTCCAGTGCTTCAAACTCAATTTCTTTAGCTTCAATCAAATCTTGCACCTTATTCCTCAAGGCCCAGCAATTATTTGTATCATGCCCTGGGCTATCGGAGTGATAGGCGCAGCGGGCGTTCGGATTATACAGCGGTGATGTAGTACTGGGATTCTTCGGGGCTTCCCTCAGAGTTATCAGGTTAGTCTTCAACAATTGCGGCAGAATTGGAGATAAGGTCATACTGAGCCGAGTATACTGTCTTTACGACTTTTCTACTCTTTGCTGATTATTGCGTTGTGGGGCAACAGTGGGTCTTGATATTACTACTGCATTTACTGATTGACGGCGTTCAGGTCGGTTTTGGCTCCTCGAGCTGTAAACTGCACTAGCTTCTTTTCTGAAAGGCTTCTTTTCTGTACTTGATGAAGCACCTTTATGTATCTTGCCACTATTGATACCAGCTTCTACTCTCTCCCCAGTTAAAATCAATTCAGTAAATCCAGAGGACGAACTTCCGATCAAATGATTGAAAAATAGACCAGACAAAGTCCCAAGAAACATATCCACCAACTCCCTATCAGACAGAGGGGGTTGGAATCTCCCAGCCAGATCTCTCCACTTCTGAGCATAGTCCTTAAAGCCCCCGCCTGCAACCATAGACATACTATTGTACCCCAAAATTTGCCCTCCCATATTCCTCAAGAAATTGCCAAGTCAAGCTTCAAAGTTCCCCAAGGGTTGCACAGTCAAGGGTCTCCTAAACAGTCAAGATTAGGGTTTTTGTTTTGATCAAGAAAATGAAGTTTCCAAAGGTCCAATCAAGTCTCATATGCCTACAAATATGGTCAAGTATCCTCATATCAAGTTTCAAGACATTCAGTTCAAAACTGCACAGTCAAAACCCTAAATGGCACTACAGTCAACTGTAGGGGCAAAATGGTCATTTGACAGTCAAAAGTTCAAATTTTTGGTCAACATATCATTTTGAAGCCACAAACATCATTTGATCAATGCTTGATCATGATTCTCAAAATTTGGCTCAAAAATCATCAAGATGCAAAAGTTTCCTTATTTGGACAGCTGAAAAAGTCAACTAAAATTGACCAGGGCATAACTTTCACATGGATTATCAGAAAAATTCCATCCAAATCTCATTTTGAAGAGAAAGACATTTCCTACAACTCATCTTCATATTCCAAGTCCAAGAAATGCTCTCACAAAAAGTTATCAATTTCAACATTATAGGTCATTTTCAAAAGTCAACAAAAAGGGACTTTAAGTCAAAGGCCATAACTTGAGATTGGTAAATCAAAATGACATGGGACCAAAGGCATTGGTTATAGGACTCAAAGACCTTTCCAAAATGTCCAAGAACATGAGAAAATCTTAAAAATGGAGCAAGTTATGCCTTGTGGAAGTTGGGAAATTTTTGGATATTTTGAAAAGTCAACATTGATTCAAATGACCTAAAATTGCTAATGGGCCCATTTTTCTTCCACAATTCATCATTCCAAGCATATGCACGACCACTTGGCCCAAAGGGAAGTATTTTCTCATTTTTATTTATTTATTTGAATTTTTATTTATATTAATTCATTTAAATCATTTAAATATGTGAAAAATACTTAACTTAATCTAACAAATCTTTTTATACATGTTTTAGCCTCAAGATTTCGTGTATATGCAGATAAGGAAAGATTTGGGTTGATTGATCATGATTGAGAACAAAGAACACATGGAAAAGATTGAAAAAGATCCTTAAAAATCAAATTTTCAAAAACCATCATTGCATTGGATTTGTTCTACTTTTCTTGACCTAATGGACTCACTACATATGCTAGAACACAACCCTAATCAGAATACAGACACTAAGCTGCGCAAGAAAGCCATTCACAAATTTGGAAAAATTGTCAAAAAAGTCAATTCTGAAAACAGCCTTCCAGGACGATTCAGGTCTCAATTCTTGTTTCAATAGCTTCCTCAAGGTCTACTGGACATATTCCAATCAAAAACAACAATCAAAACGCCCATAATCGGTATGATGAAGTCAGACTGTCTCAAACAAAATCCATGATCGTGTTTTGACATATAGGCATTCTTATGGCATTTTAATTACTGATTTATATTCCTTATGCCTTTCTAATGCTAACCATATGATTCAATTATGTTTTTATGTTGTGTACACGATTATGCCATTGGTGATTTTTAGGGTTTGCAGAGCTTCAGATTAGGGGTTTCTAATCAAGGAAAAATTGGTCTTCAAGACCCATACCATTAGATTCAGCAGGCTTGAACGATCACAAACCACCCATCGCGCCTAATTTATTGACCCTCTAAGACCTATTCGCTATTTTCTGGTAGCATACCTAAGAGAGCGTAAAAAAAACCGTGGCTTAATGTTTTACGTTTCAGGGATAGTGAAGAAGACGATGTGTTGGCAAACGTTGATAGGGTGATTCAAAAATTCGCGCGCTTTAGTGGACCCGGTCATTATTTCTTTTATCATGTTTATTTGTTATTATATATTAAACGTATTTGAGATGGCTCAGTGGCAGGTACACGCGCTTGCAATGCATATGACCTGGGTTCGAGCCCCAGGTCTTCACGCTTTCCATATTATTTTCCAATTCACGTTCATATGTGTTTCAAGGCTGCAGACGCACCATACTCCTCCAAATCCAGCGTGCCATGCGTTCAGCTTCAGGAATTCAAAGGCGTGGATTGTAGGAACACTATACACGTGAGTCAATGCTCCAGCATGCTAATTGGAAAAGTCAAATGGACCCAGATTATTGGGCCAGAATTTCCAGGATCTAACCTCCATATTGGGGTCTGAACCCCCAGGTTTGCACATTCTTTTATTTTCTTTATCTTTTTTGTATTATTATTTTTATTTCTCTTAATTATTATTTATTCAGTTAATTAATTTTCATAAATATAAAAAATGCATAAAAATCAGAAAAAGATAAAAAAAAATATAATAAATGTTTTATTTTAATATTTCTCGTAAATAAATGCATGTAAATTAATTAGTTTAAATTAGGGTTTTAATTTTAATTCCTTTCATAACAAAAATCTAAAAAATATAGAACTAGGTTTAATTAATGTTTTATTCCTTTTTAATTTTTCCTTTTTTCATAATCATATCATTTATTTTATTTATTTTCATAATTAAATTTAGATATAAAAATTAGGTTTAATTTAGGTTAAAAACTTCAACATTTTTCTTAATAAATTAAAAAATAATTAGAATTAGGTTTAACATTTTATTTTAATTTTAATTAATTCCTTTTTTCTATTAAAACCTAAAACACTAAAAAACACCAAAAACAAGTCCTTTCTTTCTTTTAATATTAATTAACTTCATCATGTAATTTTAATTTCGCAAAAGGGTCCAACGCCCTCGTTTCGATTTAATTTCGCATATTTATTTTATTTTGCTTAAATAATTATGTACCTCTCCCGAAGCCTTGTGATTACTTCTCGCACTTTTAATTCTTTTAATTTCTTTATTTTTCTGTCAAATCGGGTCCTGGTTAATTTTGGCGATGTGGACCCGCGCCATTTGTAATAGCTTTAGATTTACTTTTCCTCGCAACTTTTAACCGTTAAACGAAGCATGCAAGAATGAATGGACAAAAATAAAAAACAAGCGTAGAACACCAATGACATGGCAAGACAAAAATACATGAATCTGACACACAAATCGCACACACCACCCCTAGGGTACGCCTCACTGTTGCCTTGCCTCGAAAGGTGATCGTCGAGTAGAGGATGTCTTAGTAAGTCCTCATGATCCGGGAACCTGGCATGAGGGTAGCTTCTAAGGTGTCTTCCCATTGCTCTGGTGATCACCATGTCCCGAACCTCGAATTGACCCGAACACCTCCAACGGTGGTGCTACCTACCTCTCAATGGTGGGATGGCACTACTTTAAAGGACATTTACACAGACGAATTCCTTAGGGTAGGTAGGTTCTCGTAGATACTTGCTCTAATCTCAAAACAAAAATAAAAAAAAATACTTTTCACACCAACACATTTTCAAAAAGCTTTCGAAAGCAATTTTTCAAACACTCTTGAGGACCGATACAAGAGTCGAACTGGAATTTTCAAAGAAACTTTTTAAAACCCACAGTTGAAAAGCAAACAGACCATTTTTGAAAACACAAGTGAGCAAGTATCTAAGAGCCCATGGATAACCATGGATAGAAAGGGTGCTAACACCTTCCCTTTCTATAATCTACCTCCCGAACCGAGAGCAATCTCTTTAAGGAATTTTTCTGTGCTTTTGTCCTTTCCATTTGGAGAAAATAAAAGACGGTGGCGACTCTTGCTTCCGCGACATTTCGCGAACCAGCGTTAAACAGTCAGTTCCAGATCCACCGATCACAGAACTGGCGACTCTGCTGGGGACCCTTTATAAAGTGAGGTGTACCTTAGGGTTAAGATCACTGTGTTTTCAATTGTCTTCTTTGCTTGCTTTATTATTGTGGGTTGCTTGGGAGTTCTATAGATCCTAACCCGGATTTGGGGGATACCTTTCTTAGAAAGTAGCAACAAGGCTGTGAGGGAACTGTGCGGGGTGTACCGACATGGTTGAAACAGTCTGCTACGTTGATGTGGCACTTTGGTGTGTACCGGTAACCCTTGAGTTCAGTCAAGGAGAGTACGGGGCCTCCGCGTGGTGTCATGAAGCATCAACAGACCTTAGGAACCTTAATTGAAGTATCTTGGCCTCTTTAGGGTAGTGAGATAACTGACTTTGGTGCAGTCCGAGGTTGGTTGATACTCGATACTACACTCAATTGAGGGTTGCTTTCCTGGAATATTTCGGTCGCCAGTTCAGTGGCTAAACCGAAACGATGAACAATGAAAGCAATCCTGTGATATTGGGAACCTTAGAACCCGGTTACTTTGATTAGGACAGGTTGAGCCCACCAACTTCAAGAGGGTACTACCCAGACCCCATGCTGGCCTAAACTCTAAGGCTTCTTGTGTGTGACTTGTGTGCCTTCGTACTTGACTATTTGCATGCTTGTTGTCTGACACATGAACTACTTGCAGGTTTTGTTTTAGTCCTTAATTGGGACCCATGACAGAGCTTACTAACTTTCTTGCAGGTTTTGTTTATAGTCCTTAATTGGGACTCATAACAAGGTTTTACTTAAGTTTCTTGCAGGGTCTGTTTATAGTCCTTAATAAGGGCTCATAACAGGGTCTACCTGTGTTACCCCATGCATACCATAACATCATACCCTTGCATACATCCTAACCCATTTCAAGGATCTCAAGGGGCTTGTGATGCAGGTCATGGTGAATCAACTATCCCAGCAAGGGGCAAAGAGGATTTATTTTCCTCTAGTCAAGGTTGTCAGGGGCTATGACCCACTTGATATGGTGAGCTCTGACTCTTGAAGAAGGTTCCCTTAACCAAGGTTGTTTGGAAATCAAAACCAGACATGATGACTAAAGTCAGGGGCTATGACCCACTGGATATGGTGAGCCTTTGACCCTTCAAGAAGAATACTCAACAGCATGGGTTTCCTTCAATCAAAGCTACCAATTCCGATGCTAACAATTTTCTTGTTTACCCTGCGAGATCCTTGAAAACATTGCATGCATATCATACATATCATTGCATTACAGGTACCCGTTCTTTGCAGGGCACTTACCTTTCTCGCTGTTTATTTCAGCAATGGCCTTCCAACCAGACAACCAGGACCTTCTTGCTCAAGAGACTCGGTTCGGGGAAATCCTTCTGAATCTATCCAAGGGGCAGGAGGAACTAAGGACACTTCTCAAGGGGACCTTTGTCGGGAACAGTGCTGAGGATGAAAGGCTGAAACACCTACAAGCTGAGATGGATGCTATGAAAGCCCAAATGCTGGGGCAGAGGAATGCCATTCAAGGTTTAGCTCAAAGACAAGATGAGCTCCGGTTTCTCGTCAACCAACTGCTTCAGGGTAACCAACTGGGGCAAACATCTAAGGGTAAAAAGCCAGTCATCGTTCGACCATCTTTGAGACAAAGAAGCAAGGAGAAAGCTCCTCATATGGCTCCAGTATCACCAATTCAGTATCAACCTCACCAGCTTCAACCAGACAAGCCCCAAAGGCAATTCACCGAGCTCAACGTGCCGCTGCCTCAAGCCTTACAACAACTGCTGAGGTTGAACTTGGTAACTCGAAAAGATCCTCCTAAGAATCCCAACAGGACACCTTCAAGGTATAACCCCAACGCTCACTGCGCTTATCATTCTGACAGCCCGGGGCATGCTACAGAGGATTGTTGGAATTTGAAGAATAAGATCCAAGACCTGATTGACGAAGGAGCTGTGGAATTCACCCAAGATGGCCAGGCTGAATGCTTCTACCATCCCTACAGGAGGCACCATTTGAAGTAACAAGCCCTGAGATGAGAAGACTTTTGTTCGTTAGGATTTTCAAGTTGTAATTTCTTTTTGTTCAAACGTTTACTCATGTTAAACATTGTTATTTAATTAATGCATCGCATATGTCTGTTTGGAAGCAATATATTCGTATTCACTATACGCAAATTATTTTCATATTTTTTCTGATGATCAACTCTTGGTTAATAATGCTAAGCCTCTTGAGGGAGGATGACGAAAACGATACCACAATCTTTACAGTATGCTTTTGAACAGACCCCGCTTATGAGGTACAGGCATTGTTTCAATCCCTAAACACTGGAGTTATAAGGAAGATAATCCCTCGTCAACCCCTCTGAGCCAAAGAAGTAGGAGTTTTTCTTTTCGAAATTTAAAACCCTTAATCATAACCTGGGGCAGGGTAGTTCTCTCAGTTGATCCAAGTGCATGACGAATGGCACCGAAGAGATCTTTACAAAACGAAGAAAGACAGTGATGGTTCCGAATAATCAATAAAGAGAGGCGGTCATTACTTCTCAAAATAAAAGCCCAATAAGTCAAAACCTATGAAGGGGACTTACAAAACTGGGGCATCCCGCTGACTGTAACCACAAAAGAAACAGTTCAGGCAAAATTTAGGGATAGCAAAATCAAAAAAAAAGGGAGGTCCTACAAACCCTCGACAAGAAAAAAAAGAAAAAAATGACTGCCTATTCAGAATAAATCATCAATATCTGAACCATCATTGGAACATCAGGACAAAGACTCAAACAAGGTCTAACGCACGATCAACTGAGTTTAGGTTTGAAGAACATCACGAAGAGCGGGTGGGTACAAATAATTTGAGCCTTTATCCTTTGTTTCTTAAACCGTGAACCAGGCCACGTTATAACCCTTAAAAGTCCTAGCTGAAGCATGGGTTAGTTCGAAAGCATACTGTTACAAAAGGTATCCTGACTCCTGAAGGCCTACGGTAAAATACGGAGTTGACATCACGTTTTACAAACATTCACTTGTTTTATGAAAAAGAATGCATTTTCAAAATCTTCAAGACAGACATAAGCGTTGCGTTTTTAACATAACTTTGCTTGCATATGACTTTTTGTCTGAACAGCAGGGAAATTCGCACGAGAAATACCTAGTGAACAAAAGCACCTCCAATCAAGGGGCATGGCATGACCATGGTCCATTATCTGGGGCAGTCCAATCAAGATTCAGAGAATCTCTCAAAAGGCAAAATCGCCTGGGGCATTTCAGCAACGAATCTTGCCTGATCAAACACCTTCTGGTGGCATGACAAAACACTTCTGACAGGGGCAACTCCCTACATTCTAAGAGCACGGACATAGTCGAAAAAATACTACGCAACATCAAAGACCCGCTAGGTTGACACACCTAGGCAAAAATAAGGGCTTCCCGGCGAACCAAAAGGGTTCGGGTAAAATGAAGGGATGAAATGAAAAATCAGTACACCCGGCAAGTCGAAAACCTGAAAAGGCGGCTTGGGCAAAAATGGGTATCCCGGTGGACTGAAAACCCGAAAGGGCGGTCCAGGCAAAAGTTAGGGATCAAAAGCGTACGACTATGTCCCAGCATCTTGTCACTCGCCTACCAAAAGAATATTTGTCAATCGGCAATCACCAAGCACCTCCACAGGTAACATTGGAAACAGGGGCAATAAAGAGTGGTCTAAGCAATCTGATTGTTCTGTCCTCCAAGGTGCCAAGGTAGGTTCAGCTGAAGAACATAACCAGATATTCTAATTCCCCAGGAGAATCCAATCCAGTTGGAATTCATCTCCCCAAACAGTAAACTTATCCCCAGTAAATTCTGGAAGCTTACCCTCGCAGAACACGAACGCGTCGTCCGGCTTGATTTAAAGAGTTATTTCCTTAACAGGATATAACTGGGTTATCCTCAGCCAAAAGCCACGGAAAGAGCGTCCTCGACGAAGTCTTCTTACCCCAGCGAAGTCCATCAACACTTCCAACACAGCAAAGATATCCTCAGCAAGTTGTTATCAACACTCAGCAAGGCATCCCTCTCCCCACAGAGTGTCACTCCCCAACATGGTCGCTAGAGTATTTTTCTCCCCGCAGAATCTTCCATTTGCCAAGTTTATTCCTCAACGGAGTCATCTTCTCCTACCGGTATTCTTGCAGTTATCATCCCCAGCGGAAGCAAAATCTTTTCTTCAACATCAGCCCAGGATATGACTTCCCGGCACCCGTCAAAGATTTACTTTCCTAGACGAAAAACACATACATAAACATCACATACATCATTATAGCATGCATAACGCATCATATCATACAAATCTCATTTATGTTGAGAACATCATTGCTGGATCCATATCATGTATTGCATATGACTGACCTTTACCTTTCAGGAAAGATGCAGTTAAAATTCTCAAACATATTTCAAGGCCTTCTCTAGTCCAGCTAAATCGACTCTCAACAGATTTTCTGATAAAGACTCAGCAGAAGTTATTCCAGATTATAATTGCCTATTGGTTCTCTCTTCGACAGTGCATGAGATTTCCACTTTAGGGTTTTTTTAGGATTATAATTTTCAGATGGGTCCCCTCTCCGACGGTGAGTGAGGTGGTAATTCCTTTTCAGATGTTTCCCTCTCCAACGGTGAGTGAGGTGATAGTCTCCTATGGTCCCCTCTCCGACGGTGAGTGAGGTGGTAATTCCTTTTCATATGTTTCCCTCTCCAACAGTGAGTGAGGTGATAGTCTCCTATGGTCCCCTCTCCGACGGTGAGTGAGGTGGTAATTCCTTTTCAGATGTTTCCCTCTCCGACGGTGAGTGAGGTGATAGTCTCCTATGGTCCCCTCTCCGACGGTGAGTGAGGTGGTAATTCCTTTTCAGATGTTTCCCTCTCCAACGGTGAGTGAGGTGATTAGTCTCCTATGGTCCCCTCTCCGACGGTGAGTGAGGTGGTAATTCCTTTTCAGATGTTTCCCTCTCCAACGGTGAGTGAGGTGATAGTCTCCTATGGTCCCCTCTCCGACGGTGAGTGAGGTGGTAATTCCTTTTCAGATGTTTCCCTCTCCGACGGTGAGTGAGGTGATAGTCTCCTATGGTCCCCTCTCCGACGGTGAGTGAGGTGGTAATTCCTTTTCAGATGTTTCCCTCTCCAACGGTGAGTGAGGTGATAGTCTCCTACGGTTCCCTCTCCGACGGTGAGTGAGGTGGTAAGTCCTTTTCAGATGTTTCCCTCTCCGACGGTGAGTGAGGTGATAGTCTCCTATGGTCCCCTCTCCGACGGTGAGTGAGGTGGTAATTCCTTTTCAGATGTTTCCCTCTCCGACAGTGAGTGAGGTGATAGTCTCCTATGGTCCCCTCTCCGATGGTGAGTGAGGTGGTAATTCCTTTTCAGATGTTTCCCTCTCCGACGGTGAGTGAGGTGATAGTCTCCTATGGTCCCCTCTCCGACGGTGAGTGAGGTGGTAATTCCTTTTCAGATGTTTCCCTCTCCAACGGTGAGTGAGGTGATAGTCTCCTATGGCCCCCTCTCCGACGGTGAGTGAGGTGGTAATTCCTTTTCAGATGTTTCCCTCTCCAACGGTGAGTGAGGTGATAGTCTCCTATGGTCCCCTCTCCGACGGTGAGTGAGGTGGTAATTCCTTTTCAGATGTTTCCCTCTCCAACGGTGAGTGAGGTGATAATTCCCTAGGGTCCCCTCTCCGACGGTGAGTGAGGTGGTGATCCCTTTTCAGATGTTTCCCTCTCCGACGGTGAGTTAGGTGATAATTCCTTTTCTTATGGTCCCCTCTCCGACGGTGAGTGAGGTGACAATTCCCTTTCAGATTATAATTGCCTATGGTTCTCTTCCCTTTAAGATTTTTCTCAACGAGCGTTGTTGAAGTTAAAGTCGCCCAAGGTTCTCTTACCATTCATACCAAGTTAGTAACCATCCCTGGTTCATTCATCATCATTTGAAGCTCCAGACTCAGCTCCTGTAACCAGTCAGGACACATTTATACAAAGCATCTGAACTCCAGTTCCTGCAACGTGTCAGGTACTCATTTTTCTTTTGCAGATATGCAGGTTCTCGCTAAGGAATCTCTTATGCGACCAACATCCAGATGGCATCTATAAACCCATCACCCTATTCATCAATCCCCAAATGGCATCTGTAAGCCCATTCCATCATCACCGCTACTATGTGAGCGCAAATTTCTGGGCACTCTAGTGTTCAATCATCTTCCACCTTCGGATTACGAAAGGCACGTCAGCCAATCTGCATCCTCAGGTCTAAGAAGATTGAACAGGGGCAATTGTTGTACCCCAAAATTTTCCCTCCCATATTCCTCAAGAAATTGCCAAGTCAAGCTTCAAAGTTCCCCAAGGGTTGCACAGTCAAGGGTCTCCTAAACAGTTAAGATTAGGGTTTTTGTTTTGATCAAGAAAATGAAGTTTCCAAAGGTCCAATCAAGTCTCATATGCCTACAAATATGGTCAAGTATCCTCATATCAAGTTTCAAGACATTCAGTTCAAAACTGCACAGTCAAAACCCTAAATGGCACTACAGTCAACTGTAGGGGCAAAATGGTCATTTGACAGTCAAAAGTTCAAATTTTTGGTCAACATATCATTTTGAAGCCACAAACATCATTTGATCAATGCTTGATCATGATTCTCAAAATTTGGCTCAAAAATCATCAAGATGCAAAAGTTTCCTTATTTGGACAGCTGAAAAAGTCAACTGAAATTGACCAGGGCATAACTTTCACATGGATTATCAGAAAAATTCCATCCAAAGCTCATTTTGAAGAGAAAGACATTTCCTACAACTCATCTTCATATTCCAAGTCCAAGAAATGCTCTCACAAAAAGTTATCAATTTCAACATTATAGGTCATTTTCAAAAGTCAACAAAAAGGGACTTTAAGTCAAAGGCCATAACTTGAGATTGGTAAATCAAAATGACATGGGACCAAAGGCATTGGTTAGAGGACTCAAAGACCTTTCCAAATGTCCAAGAACATGAGAAAAGCTTAAAAATTGAGCAAGTTATGCCTTGTGGAAGTTGGGAAATATTTGGATATTTTGAAAAGTCAACATTGATTCAAATGACCTAAAATTGCTAATGGGCCCATTTTTCTTCCACAATTCATCATTCCAAGCATATGCACGACCACTTGGTCCAAAGGGAAGTATTTTCTCATTTTTATTTATTTATTTGAATTTTTATTTATATTAATTCATTTAAATCATTTAAATATGTGAAAAATACTTAACTTAATCTAACAAATCTTTTTATACATGTTTTAGCCTCAAGATTTCGTGTATATGAAGATAAGGAAAGATTTGGGTTGATTGATCATGATTGAGAACAAAGAACACATGGAAAAGATTGAAAAAGATCCTTAAAAATCAAATTTTCAAAAACCATCATTGCATTGGATTTGTTCTACTTTTCTTGACCTAATGGACTCACTACATATGCTAGAACACAACCCTAATCAGAATACAGACACTAAGCTGCGCAAGAAAGCCATTCACAAATTTGGAAAAATTGTCAAAAAAGTCAATTCTGAAAACAGCCTTCCAGGACGATTCAGGTCTCAAATCTTGTTTCAATAGCTTCCTCAAGGTCTACTGGACATATTCCAATCAAAAACAACAATCAAAACGCCCAGAATCGGTATGATGAAGTCAGACTGTCTCAAACAAAATCCATGATCGTGTTTTGACATATAGGCATTCTTATGGCATTTTAATTACTGATTTATATTCCTTATGCCTTTCTAATGCTAACCATATGATTCAATTATGTTTTTATGCTGTGTACACGATTATGCCATTGGTGATTTTTAGGGTTTGCAGAGCTTCAGATTAGGGGTTTCTAATCAAGGAAAAATTGGTCTTCAAGACCCATACCATTAGATTCAGCAGGCTTGAACGATCACAAACCACCCATCGCGCCTAATTTATTGACCCTCTAAGACCTATTCGCTATTTTCTGGTAGCATACCTAAGAGAGCGTAAAAAAAACCGTGGCTTAATGTTTTACGTTTCAGGGATAGTGAAGAAGACGATGTGTTGGCAAACGTTGATAGGGTGATTCAAAAATTCGCGCGCTTTAGTGGACCCGGTCATTATTTCTTTTATCATGTTTATTTGTTATTATATATTAAACGTATTTGAGATGGCTCAGTGGCAGGTACACGCGCTTGCAATGCATATGACCTGGGTTCGAGCCCCAGGTCTTCACGCTTTCCATATTATTTTCCAATTCACGTTCATATGCGTTTCAAGGCTGCAGACGCACCATACTCCTCCAAATCCAGCGTGCCATGCGTTCAGCTTCAGGAATTCAAAGGCGTGGATTGTAGGAACACTATACACGTGAGTCAATGCTCCAGCATGCTAATTGGAAAAGTCAAATGGACCCAGATTATTGGGCCAGAATTTCCAGGATCTAACCTCCATATTGGGGTCTGAACCCCCAGGTTTGCACATTCTTTTATTTTCTTTATCTTTTTTGTATTATTATTTTTATTTCTCTTAATTATTATTTATTCAGTTAATTAATTTTCATAAATATAAAAAATGCATAAAAATCAGAAAAAGATAAAAAAAAATATAATAAATGTTTTATTTTAATATTTCTCGTAAATAAATGCATGTAAATTAATTAGTTTAAATTAGGGTTTTAATTTTAATTCCTTTCATAACAAAAATCTAAAAAATATAGAACTAGGTTTAATTAATGTTTTATTCCTTTTTAATTTTTCCTTTTTTCATAATCATATCATTTATTTTATTTATTTTCATAATTAAATTTAGATATAAAAATTAGGTTTAATTTAGGTTAAAAACTTCAACATTTTTCTTAATAAATTAAAAAATAATTAGAATTAGGTTTAACATTTTATTTTAATTTTAATTAATTCCTTTTTTCTATTAAAACCTAAAACACTAAAAAACACCAAAAACAAGTCCTTTCTTTCTTTTAACATTAATTAACTTCATCATGTAATTTTAATTTCGCAAAAGGGTCCAACGCCCTCGTTTCGATTTAATTTCGCATATTTATTTTATTTTGCTTAAATAATTATGTACCTCTCCCGAAGCCTTGTGATTACTTCTCGCACTTTTAATTCTTTTAATTTCTTTATTTTTCTGTCAAATCGGGTCCTGGTTAATTTTGGCGATGTGGACCCGCGCCATTTGTAATAGCTTTAGATTTACTTTTCCTCGCAACTTTTAACCGTTAAACGAAGCATGCAAGAATGAATGGACAAAAATAAAAAACAAGCGTAGAACACCAATGACATGGCAAGACAAAAATACATGAATCTGACACACAAATCGCACACACCACCCCTAGGGTACGCCTCACTGTTGCCTTGCCTCGAAAGGTGATCGTCGAGTAGAGGATGTCTTAGTAAGTCCTCATGATCCGGGAACCTGGCATGAGGGTAGCTTCTAAGGTGTCTTCCCATTGCTCTGGTGATCACCATGTCCCGAACCTCGAATTGACCCGAACACCTCCAACGGTGGTGCTACCTACCTCTCAATGGTGGGATGGCACTACTTTAAAGGACATTTACACAGACGAATTCCTTAGGGTAGGTAGGTTCTCGTAGATACTTGCTCTAATCTCAAAACAAAAATAAAAAAAATACTTTTCACACCAACACATTTTCAAAAAGCTTTCGAAAGCAATTTTTCAAACACTCTTGAGGACCGATACAAGAGTCGAACTGGAATTTTCAAAGAAACTTTTTAAAACCCACAGTTGAAAAGCAAACAAACCATTTTTGAAAACACAAGTGAGCAAGTATCTAAGAGCCCATGGATAACCATGGATAGAAAGGGTGCTAACACCTTCCCTTTCTATAATCTACCTCCCGAACCGAGAGCAATCTCTTTAAGGAATTTTTCTGTGCTTTTGTCCTTTCCATTTGGAGAAAATAAAAGACGGTGGCGACTCTTGCTTCCGCGACATTTCGCGAACCAGCGTTAAACAGTCAGTTCCAGATCCACCGATCACACATACCCTGAAGCTGAGTACGCATGGGAGCAAGGTCGGCATTATACTGGTATTGCTTGTAAAAAGCAGCAGCAAGGTCCTCCCAGTTGCGGACATTAGCTCCTTCCAATTGATAGAACCATTCAAGTCGAGTCCCTGACAGACTATCTTGAAAGAAATGAACCCACAGGTTTCTATCAGCAGTATAGGGTTGGATTTTTCTGACGTACGAGCGGAGGTGTAGCTCTGGACAAGATCCTCCATCATACTTAGCAAAGACAGGAGCTTTAAACTTGTGAGGGATCACCACCCCAGATGCCAGTTCCAGATCTCCGAAGTCCAAACCAGGTATCTTCTGAATCTCTATTGCACTCAACCGGTCTTCGAGTTGCTTATACTTATCCTCAGCAGGAGGATACTGTTCTTCATCAAAATTAGTGTCATTATCAGAGACCACAGGACTATGACCCTTTCCTTCCTCTTGATTCTCTCCTCCTCTAGATGAATGAGACAGACCAGTTTCCTGTCGCAACCTATTCCCAAATTTGTGACCCATATTCAAGAGGACCACCTTCTTCTTCTTCTTCTTCTTCTCCTTCAGGATGAGAGTCTTCAAATCCTGTTGTCCTTTAGCCAAGTTCAAGAACAGCTCTTGGAATTGAGCATCCTGTGCTTGAAGAGCCTTGATGGCTTGATCGGTAGGTGTTTCAGAAGACATTTTATGCTGAAATAAACAACGAAGAAAATGAGAAACCTGTAACGGTACCTGTAATGAGGTGCATGATAATGAAATGCGTATGAAATGATTTCAAAGACTTTGGGAGATTTAAATTTATGAACCAAGAAATAAACAAACTTTATTAGATTCAAACTTGTAAAAATTTTAACAATGCCTTTAAGGCGTTACAAAAGAAATAGACTGAAAACAAATCTAAACTAGAAACAAGCAGAAATCAGAAATCCCATGGTCGCTTTCCCTTCGTGCTAACATAATCATTGATTGTCCTTTCATTCTCAAGCTGCCTCGTGAGCTTCAAGATCTTCCTTTCCTGTTCATGATACTTCTCCCTGTAGGTATCCCGCTCCTCCTTTAGCTGAATCCAGGATCTCTTTAATGCCCCAAGATCAGTAGGCATGTAGGGATAAAGCATGGTACAAGGAACCCCTTCTTTATTAGTATGCTCCACAATCACTGGAAAAACAGCTTCATAAGGCATCCCCAACTTTTGAGTACGGGCTCGAACCCACTGGAGATAAGGTTGCATAAGGAGAGAAGTCTTTAGTCCTAGCTCTTGAGGGTCAGACCTGTTCACCATGCTCCAGGCTCGTATAAACCTTCGGTGATGCTCATCCACGCCCCCTTGTAGTCAAAGACAATGTCTGTAAGAAGTAGCTCATGGGGACCGTCTCTCCGGGCGCGTCCAAACTGTCGTAAAGCCAAACAAGGACTGTATGTTATACCCCCTAATCCCAAGCAACGGGACATTAGGGTATTCCCCACATCGATCAATGACAGCTACTCTTTCCATATCCTTAGAACTCCAAAGAATGTCCGTATGAGCAAGGGACATGATTCTGTAAGCCCAACCTACACCTTCCTCATTCTTCAATACAGACTTTGGGAGGTGCAAAATAAACCACCTCGCCAGCAGCGGCGTGCAACACATGAGGGTCCCCCTTCTTCATACAGTATGAGTATAGAGAGCATGTAAAATATCACCCAGAAGAGTAGGCACTGGTTTACGAGACAAGAAGATCTTGACCGCATTCACATCTATGAAGGAATCTGGATTCGGGAAAATAACCAAGCCGTAGATGAGGAGAGCCAAAGTGTCTTCAAAAGCTTGAAAGTCCAAGTCATCCCAGAACTGTTGAGCTTGATCCATTAGAAACCTGGCCAAGAAACCTTTAACCCTGCTTCGTGTTTCCCAACTAGACACTACATCAGCCTTTTTCAAGTGTAAAGCTGAAGCAATATCTTTTGGCCTAGGAGTCTTTTCTAAACCTGTAAAGGGCATCTGCTCAAGGATGGAAATACCCAACAAATGAGAAAACTCTTCCAAAGTAGGTACTAGCTGATAATCCGGGAAGGTGAAACAATGATGCACTAGGTCGAAGAACTGGAATAACACACTCATCATTTGCTCATCAAACCTGGAGGTTACCAAACTAAGAAGCTGACCATGTCTTCTAATGAACAAGGAAGTATCAGAAATTATTGAGGCCAAATCTTTGAGTTGAGCAGGTATTTGCACAAAGTTAACTCGGATGGTGTTTCTGCGCATAGACGTCATGATCTACAAAATAGAACAAAGATAAATCCCCTCAGTCCTTAAAATGGTTAGTATAGTGAAGTATGCATGCTATGTTATGATGCATGATGTCATGGTAAAACAAACAAGAGGTATAACAGATAACAGACATGGTAAAGGCAAACAAGTCACACAAAAACCCTTAAGTTTAAGGCTTGTATGAGGTCTAGGTATTACCCTCTTGAAGTTCAGTTGGTTTCAACCTGTCCTAATAATAGTAACCGGGTTCTAGAGGTTCTCAATATCACTGACCATCCTCCATTGGTTATGGTTTCAGCTCACACAATCTTTTCTTGCGGCCGAAACTATCTCGAGAGTATGGTCTCAATGAGTGTAGTATCGAGTATCAACTAATTCTCAGCTCTATACCGAGGCCGGCTATCTCACTACTTCCTATGGCCAAGTTTGTAAATTATAGGTTCTAAGGTCAGTTGATGCTTAACGAACCATATAACAGCCCCGTATTCTCCTTGTTTCTCCACAAGGGATACCGGTACCAACTAATGTGCCACATTAACGTAGCTACTGCTTCAACCGTATCTGTCTATGTCGTATAGTTCCCTCACAGTTTATTGCTACTTACCTAAAAGGTGTCCCCAAGATCCGAGTTAGGATCTATAGTAACTCCAATACAAAGCCCACAAAGATAAAGCAATCAAATCAAACAATAGAAGCAATACGATGAACTAATCCTAAGGTATACCCCACTTATCTTATCCCCAGCAGAGTCGCCAGTTCTGTGATACGGTGGCAAAACCAGACTGTTTTAGGAATGCAGGTTTGCGTTTTGTGTTTGTGTTTGCAAAATGTCGCGGTAAGCGAGAGTCGCCACCGACTTTGATTTTATCCAACTGGAAAGGAAAAAAGCACAGAAAAATTCCTTTTTTCGAGATTTTGAGTACGGGGGGTAGATTATAGAAAGGGAAGGTATTAGCACCCTTTCTATCTGTGGTTTTCCACGGGCTCTTAGGTACTTGCTCATCATTTCAAATTTTCTTGTGTGTGTTTGATTTGAAAGAACTTTTCGTTTTACTTCGATTTAACCCTTGCTTCTTTCTTCAAGAGTGTTACGAAGTTGTTTTGAAAACTTTGCTTGAAAAGAGTGTAAGTGTGAAAAAGTTTGTTTGTTTGAGCAAGTACTTAAGAACTAATCTACCTACTCGAAAAAAGAGAATGTTTCTATTCTTGTTTCCTTTAGACAGTGTTATCCCACTATTAGTGAGTAGGTAGCACCGCCGTTGGAGTTTTAAGGGTCAATTTGAAAAGGGACGTACGATCACTGAAGCAATGTTAGGACGTCTTAGTAATAACCCTAATGTCTTAAGATCAATATTCGAGGCAACAATATCCGAGGCAACCATTTCGAGGCAACTTTTTCGAACGGGACTTTGATCTTTGTTTAGACAAGAGAGCAACCACTAAAGCATCCTATACTTAATGACCGTTTACCGAAGGCAACCGAAGTGAGAGTATACCCTAGGAGTGCGCATGTGCGAGTGATTCAATTTCAAGTTATTATCTTTGTACATTTAGGGTTAGCTAACCATTTTAAAGTTTAATCATACATTCTTGTCATGCATTCCTAGTTACTCATACATCTAACAGTCAATATTTTGCGGAATTTTAAAGTGTGGAAAGTAAAGCTACGCTATTACAAGGCTTCGGGTATTAATTACATAGCAAAAAACAAACCGTAAAAAAAAAGCGATAAATGAAAGTAAAAGGTCCTAATTAATTTATTACAACTTGTGAGCAATTACATCAATATGGTAAAAATAAATAAGTGCGCGACGAATAAAGAACGAGAGAGAACTAGGGTTTTGACCCCGTCTAACCTAATCGAAAGAAAAAATATTTTTTTATTTTTTATTATTTAAGAAAAAGAATAAGGTTTTTTTAAATTAAATACAAATTTAATTAGTAATTAAATTTAAAGAAAATAATTTACATGGCCTATTTTTGTGTTTTGGGTTATTTTTTAAGAAAAAGAAAATAGAATTTTAAAAATAAACAAACCCTAATTTCTAACTTGTTTTAATTTATTTTACAAAAAGAAATTAAAGTTACCTAAAATTAATTAACCTAATTCAATTAATTTTTGTATAAAAAATAAATATCCTAAATCTAATTGGGTGAAAATATTATTTTTTGTGATTTTATGATAAAAAGAATTAATTTTTATATTAGTAAAAATAATTAAACAAGTTAATAAAGAAAAATATAAAAAGAAAAGAGAAAGAGATATGGGCCTGAGAAGGTAATTTTGGAGGTGTGGATAGCAATTTTTTAGGCCCAAAACAAGTGATCCACGTTGACTTGCCCAGATTCTCTGTTGTGCATTGACCAAGGTGTTGGTGGTCCTTCACATGATAGCCATAAGATCTGGCTTCTTGAACACCTGAATGGTTGGATTTTGATGGACCATGGTGGTCATCCCACCTATACACGCGCCTGATTGCTGAATGAAAAACAATATGAAATAATGGGGGACCTGGGATTCGAACCCAGGTCCTGAAGCCTTTTTCAATAGCATCAATTCCAGCTGGGCTACATGCGCGCTTTGTACATAAAAGAAGCAATAAGCATTATATTGGAAAAAACAAACAGAATTAAATATTCGCGCGAAAATTCAAACGAGGCAATCAGGTGCTGCCACGCCTTCATCCCTGTCCTCTCTCTGTGGCTAAAAGATGCAGTAACTTTTACCTACGGACAACGTCCATCACTACAAACCCTGTCATTCTCAAAATCAAACACAAGCATGATAAATAAAATCTAAAGCCATGAATCAACTCGTCTGGGCCTGCTGAGCATGATGGTGCTCCTTTTATGGCCCAATTTTACATGTGTGAAAAGATCCCAAATCGAGACCAAGAACCCTAATAATGGCACATCTTGATACAGTCCACAAAAACGCAATTAAATGTTATGGATAGTTTGCAAATGCTTCAAGGAGCAAGAATATACAAGTATTTCATGCTATAGATGCCAAAATTATGCAATTCGATTTCAAGAAGAAGCCATTGTCGTGGCTGACTTATAGTGAGTTATAGCACTGGAAACTCGTTGTCCTTGATTGGTATAGCTTGCTTGTGATCCCAGGAATCAAATGAGATGGCTAGGGGACCTTGAAAGTGCCTGGAAGTACAAGATCAGTTTGCCACTTTTCTTTGATTTTTTCAAGTTTGTTCTGCCTTTGTGCGCCTCTCCAACCTTGTGATTTTTGTCTGTAAATGTTTCCTATATACTGAGGAATGAATTAGGTTTACAAAAGTCCATTCAATCTTTTCCAATTATTGATTTTGATCTTGATTTGATTCACTTGAAATTCTTTCCAAAATAGGCCAAAATCAATCTTTTTGTGCCCATTTTTGCCTTGCACGAATTCAATCTTTTGCTAGCTGGATATAGAACCTGAAACATGCACAATATCTTGAGGTTTCAATGATTTGGATTTTTTCATGATTTGTTTTGATTTAAATTGATTTAATTACAATAAAAATCAAAATAAATAATAAAAATATGATAAAGACAAATGGAAAGAGCTAGAGCTCGTAGAACATGATACCAACTCAAAACAAGTGCAAAAGATTGGGCCCAATTAGCAAAAATTGCAATTTGAGGCATAGTTGACTTTTGACAATTTTGCAAAAAAGGTCAACTTCACCAATGCACGACTTCCTCAATTTTGACTCTTTGAAGGTGTTCTTGGACTTTTTAGAAATCTTAAGAGGTCCTCTAAGCAACCCTTTTGGTCTCATCTCAATTTGGTATTCCATGTTCATATATGAAGCTTTGACAAAAAAGGTGTTTTTGTTGACTTTTCAAAATGACCTATAATGTCAAAATTCATAACTTCTTGTGAGTGCATATTTTGAACTTGGGAGATGAAGATGGATTGTAGAGCATTGCATACTATTCAAAATGAGCTTTGGATGGGTCATTTATCATAAAGTATGAGAGAGTTATGCTTGGTCAAAGTTGAGTTGACTTTTCCTACAAAACCCTAATTTAGCAACTTTTGGTTCTTGATGAATTATGAGAAATACTTGAGGAATCATGATAAACCCTTGATACAATGATGAATAATACTTCAAAATGAGTATGTTGACCAAAAATATTGAAGTTTGACTATGTATAGGCCACAGTTGACTTTTGCCCTAGCATAGTCGATTTTCAGGCCTTTGAGCAATTGACTGAGCAAACTTTCTCTACAAGGCTTGAAATTTGACATGGATGATCTTGGGAACATATTGGGACAATGTTGAGCATTTGGGACCTTGGACTCAAGTATCTTGATGCAACATGAAACCCTAATTTGAGGTAGACTGCCTTAGGAGAGAGCTTGTCTGGTCAACCCTTGGACTTCCTTGAGCAACTTGAGGATTTTTCTTGAAATGTTTTGAGAAATATGGGAGGGAAAATTTTGGGGTACAACAACGGCCAATAGGCTAGGATGACGAATACACTGACCATGTCTTAATCTTCCTTCTTCGAAAAGATTTCGGCCTATTTGGCTGAAAACAGACTAAAAACGGATTTTGAAGCCGAAGTAAAGATTATGGCTATAAAGGCCAAGGAAGAAACAAATCATGCAAAAGGACTTGGGATTTTCTTCAAGCCAACACCCCCTGACAAAGAGAAGCCCGTCGAAGAAAAAGACCAAAGGCTAGACGCAATATATGATGCTAGGTGTAACGCCCGTAATTTAATTAATTATTTAATTAAATTATTTTTGGAATATTTGTGAAGATGTGTTGTGATTAATTGGATTTAAGTATTTTATTAAGTGGTGAAATAATATTAGAAGTATAATATTATTTGATGTGGGCTTGTTTCAAAGGAATAGAAGTAATAAGGGGGTGCATTAGTTTTGAGCCCATTAAGGCATAAAGAGAATAATAAGTTATTTTATTACTGTGGAAATAGTAAGAAAGAAGAAGCAGTAAGAAGAATAAGGGTTGGAAAGAAGAACGTGAAGCTGTTGGAAAAGAGGAAAAATGGCAGAACGGGAATTCAACCAGAAGTTATAGAGCAACCTTCAATCCAAGATAAGGGTGGGGTTCTGACTCTATAATTGGGTTCATGATAATTGGTTTATGGGATTAGATGTAAAGTGTTGTTTTGTTCATGATTGAATTATATGTTGTTGTATGATGAGAATTGATGATTGAAAGATGAACGATGATGTTCCTATGCTGTTCATTTGATGTAGAATTATATGATAACTGTGATGATTATCTATGATTAGATTAGGTTTTTAGGGCTTAAAGTATGGAACCCATAGTGAAAACGTAGAGAAAATCACAGAAATTTCCCATGACAGAGTGTGATACAGTGGCAAAACCGACTATTAATACTGGTTTGCGTTTTTTGCTCGCAAAATGTCGCGGTAAGTAAGAGTCGCCATCGAACTTTATTTTATCCAATTAGGAAAAGGAAAAGAACAGAAAAAACATTTTTCGAGATGTTTCTGAGTACGGGGGTAGATTATAGAAAAGGAAGGTGTTAGCACCCTTTCTATCCGTGGTTTTTCATGGGCTCTTAGGTACTTGCTCATTTTGAAAATTTCTTGTGTGTGCTTGCTTTGAAAAGTTTTGTTTTACTTCGTTTTAACCCTTATTTCTGTCCTCAAGAGTGTTACAAAGTTGTTTTTGAAAACTTTATTTGGGAAAATGTTGGTGTGAAAAGTTTGTTTGTTTAAGCAAGTACTTAAGAACTAATCTTCCTAATCGAAAAAAGTCTGTTCATTTTCCTTTTAGACAATGCTATCCCATTATTGAGAAATAGGTAGCATCGTCGTTGGAGTTTTTAAGGACATTCGAAGGGACGTGTACGATCATAAAAGCAATGCTAGGAAATATTAGTAATTATCCTACAGCCTTAAAGATTTATTTCCGAGGCAACATCCGAATAGGTCATTTTAGATCTTTCGGAGCTAGAGGACAACCACTAACAAAGTCTATACTTCATGACCGTTTACCGAAGGCAACCGGAGTTGAGTAAACCCTAGGAGTGAGCATGTGTGAGTGTAATTTTTCAGTTAATTTATCTTTGCACATTTAGGGTTTTCTACTATATTAATTTTCAGTTAATCTTTCTATACAATCCTATTAACATACATATAAGCAGTTTATAGTTTGTGGAATTAAAAGTGCGAAAGTTAAAGTCCTAGCTATTACAAGGCTTTTGCAGATACATAATTACCTTGATTGAAAATAAAAGTGCGGAAATTTAAACCCTAATTAATCTATTACAACCTCGAAACTGTTACAATAATAATAAAAAAGGAAATTAAAATGCGCGCGGCAAATTAAATGCGAGAATAATTTAGGAAAACCTAAAAATCTAATTGAAAAATATTCAAGTTATTTTTTTGAGAAAAAATTAGGTTATGTACAAATGAACCCTAATATCTAATTATTTTAGATTATATAAAAATAATTAAATTGCCCTAATCTTATATAAACTAATTAATTAAGGAAATAAAATATTTTATGAAAAAAATAATTTTTGATGTTTTTATGATTTTTGATTTTATGATAAAAAAAATGATTTTTTGTTATTTTGTAAAAAAGGATAATTAGTGAATAATAAAAAATAAGAATTAAAATATAAGAATTAGAGATGAGCCTGTATTGAAGCTTAAAAGGGGGGTGTATGTCTGAATTGTTAGGCCCATCAGTTGCTGAGCCCAGTCAATGCGTGAGATTCAGTGTTGTTTCTTCCTGATGGTGTACCATTGTCCTCTCTTGCATGGGATGTTAGATTGGTGATGGAGATGATCCATTGGTTGGATTGTTGGAGTGCATGATAGGCGCCTGAAAACATAATGTATAGAATCTGCATGTAAACCTTAAGAAAATAATAAAATGCTGGGACCTGGGATCGAACCCAGGTTCTTTCGCTTACAAACATGCGCTTTTGCCACTGGACCACCTGTCTGAATTGTTAATAATAACAACAATTAATAATATAATGCAAACACAAGCGGATAACTGAATAATAAAAACACGCGCGTTTTATTCAAATGGGCCAATGGTTATCAGTCACGTATCTTCTTCTTCCCATGTCCGTCGTTTTAGGTTTGCAACTTTTACCTACGGACAAACTTCCATGGCTATAACCCTGCATCTTTCAAAAATCTCAAACAAGCAAGATAAATTAATTCAAAATATAACAATCAACTCGTAGTGATCTCACGAGTATGATGCCATCCTTCTTTTTCCCTAATTTTCCCTGTATCAAGAACCCCTAAAACGGCCATGAAAACCCTAATAATGGAAAACATGTATAAAGGCATCAAAGCTTCAATTAAGCCATTCAAACACGTTACAAATATTTTAATGAACAAAAATATATAATTAGTACATATTTATGATGCAAGAATTGCTGTAATCGAATTTGAAAAAAGAAGCAAACCGCTTGGGTGTTATGTGACAATTATGGGCTTGTGGAAGCTTGTAATTTATCGTGCTAACTTCTGGGAAGGTCCAGGAAATGATTGGGAGCTTTGAAATGCTTTGAATTTCCCTCCAAGCTTGAAATCGATCCACCACTTTTTGACAACTTTTCAGTTTTTGTTTGATGCTTTCACGACCTCCAAACCATGTTCTTGCGCCTTGGTTGTGTTCAACATATATACTAGAGCATATTAGGTCAACAAAAATGCTTTGTATCTTTTTGATTCATGGAGATTTGATTTAGTTTTTCTCTTGTATGATATGTTTCCAAAATAGGCCTAATCATGCCAATTTTTGCTTCAATTTGCTTTGCATGATTTGATATGATATGCTAACTTGATTAGATTGTGATTCCTACAAAAATCAGATCAAAACCAATCTTTTTTATATATTTTTTCAATTTATTTGATTTAATTTGAATTTTGAATAATAAAAAATCAAAATAAAATAAATAATGAAGCAAATAATATGTGGATGCTGATTTGGGTCGTGGACCATGTCACAAGCAAGATTCAATCATAAAAAACTAGGCCCATTTGACAAAAAATGCACTTTTGAGTACATTTACTTTTGACAATTTTGAAAAGATGGTCAAATTTGACAATGCATATCTCCTCCAATTTTGGCCCTAGAGAGGTGTTCTTGGACTTTTTAGAAAGCTTAGGATGTCCCCTAAACAACCCTTTTGGTTTCATCTCAATTGGACCTTCCATGTTCATCTAAGAAGCTTTGACCCAAAAGGTGTTTTTTGTTGACCTTTCAAAAGGACCTATAATGTAGAAATTCATATCTTTTTATGGGTGCATATTTTGAACTTGAGGGATGAATATGAATTGTATGGAATTGCATCCTCTTAATAACGAGACTTGGATGGAAAATGTTTGATAAAGTATGAAGAAGTTATGCCTAGTCAAAGTTTGGTTGACTTTTCCTAAGAAACCCTAATTTAGCAATTTTTGGGTTTTGATGAATTTGGGGCATTCCTTGAGGAATCATGATAAACCCTTGATCAAATGATGGTTATCACATAAAAATGTTGATGTTGACCAAAAACCTTGAAGTTTGACTGTATATGGACCACCGTTGACTTTTGACCTAATATGGTTGATTTTTAGGCATCTGAGCAGTTGACTGAGCAAACTTCTTGTGCAAGGCATGAAAATTGTCATGGATGGTCTTAAGAACACATTAGGACTATGGAAAGCATTTTAGGCCTTTGGAGTTCCCACACCCTGATGAAAATGGAAACCCTAGTTTGAGGTACATTGCCTTAGGAGAGAGTTTGTCTGGTCAACTCTTGGGCATCCTTGAGCAAGTTGAAGACCTCAATGGGCATGTGTTGAGTAAAATGAGAGGGCAAATTTTTTGTTACAACAGCTTCCCCTGTTCAATCTTCTTAAACCTGAGGATGTAGATTGGCTGTCTGCCTTTCATAATCTGAAGGTGGAAGACGGTTGAACACTAGAGTGCCCAGAAATTTGCACTTGTCTGAGATGGTGCTGGACTGTGTAGGTAGTATCGGGAATGGGCTTACAGATTCCATTTGGAAAAGATGATGGTAGATCATCGGAGATGGGCTTAAAGATGCCATCCAGAAGATATGACGGAGAATCGTCGGAGATGGGCTTAAAGATGCCATCTAGAGGATGTTGATTTCCCGAGATATTCCTTTGATGAGAATTCCTGTTCCTGTCGTCGAGGACGAATCTGTTGAGGAATATTAGTCTATGTCTTGGGATAAATAGAATTTTAGGAGCTTCAGTTGTCTGTTACTCTACTGGGGAATCATCTCTTAGTCGAGGAGGTGAAAGTGAACTGCTATCTGGTCGTGCTCCAGGCTTTACAGTGATTTACTGAGGATAATAAGATTAACTGCTATCTGGTCGTGCCCCAGGTTTTACAGTGACTTACTGGGGAGATGAGATTAAACTTGCTATCTGGTCGTGCTCCAGGCTTTGCAATCTCAAAAACTTTTATCTGGTTGTGCTCCAGGCTTCAGAAGGAATTAAGTGGTTATCCGGTTGCATCCGGGTTTCAACTTGAATTTAAGGCATACTAATATTCGATCGTTTCCAGGCTTCATAGCAATTGGCCGAGTAAACTACTATCTGGTAGAATTCCAAGCTTCGCAGTACCTCATACTGTTATCTGGTCATGCTCCAGGCTTCACATTGTCTCTTGTCGCTATCTGGTCGTGCTCTAGTCTTCAGTGTCTTATAACATTATCTGGTTGTGCTCCGGGCATCAGTAATTTGGGGAAATTAAACTGTTATTCGGTTGATTTCCGGGCTTCATAGCTTTTAAACTGGAATAGAAATCAGTATCGATTTGACTGAACCAGGGAAAAGTCTCGAGTTGTCTTCAACTGGGAGAGAAATCTTAGTATCGATTTGACTGATCCCGGGAGAGGTCTTGGATTAACTTTAACTGGCATAGAAATCAGAGGAATCTTAGCGGCGATTCGGCTGACCCATACGAAAGTCTTAGAACATCTTCAACTAGAATAGAAACCTTAGTGTCGGTTTGACTGAACCAGAGAAAGTGTTGGAACATCTTCAATTGGAATAGAAATCTTAGTATCGATTTGAATGAACCAGAGAGAACTTGTGAGAACTTGATTGCATCTTTCCCTGAAAGGAAAAGAGTTAGTCGTATGTAATGTCATGATGTATGAAATGTATTAAGTAATGTTGTTCTCAAAATAAATGAGATTGTGTTGTATAATATGTATGCATATGCCGTGATGTATGGATATGCAATGCTATTATGATATTCTCTAGCTGGGGAAAATAAATCCTGGACTGCTGCTTGAGAGTATAAGGAGTTGAGTTCTTCGTTTCCACTGGGGATAGTGACCGAAGATGATTAGCTGGGGATTTACATCCATTCTGCTTTAGAATATTCTGCCATAGGAGACTCTATATGAGAATAATTCTGCGGGGGAATAACTCTGTGGGGAAGGGAGATACTCTGTTGGAAGATCTGCTGATTTGGAGAAATAAACTCAGCTGGGGATGAACTTCCATTGCTGGAGAGAAGAGCTCTATTGGAGATTGAGCTTCCGCTGTCAGAGAAATAAACTCTGCTCGGGAGATGGCTTTATAAACTGCTTATGGTTATAAAACTCGGTTGGGGAATGCAAATATCAGCTTTCTGAAGGAACCTGCTGGGGAAGGAATTCTTGCTTGGGGATACGGAGGTCGGACCTTGGTTGTCTCGGCTCTGTAGGGAATATAGGTATCACTGGCTTGTATGTGATAATGACTTTGCTTCCAACTGTCTCTGCCCCTTGTACCATGATGGAAGGGGTACATACAGAGATTTTGTGGATGGATCTATGTCGTGATTGTACTTGAACATGTATTTAATAAGTGTCAGGATGACATCCGTCTCTAGATCGTATCTGAACTATACTTGAAACATGTGTTGAATGAGTGTAAGAATGACATCCGTATCTGGAGCGTATCTGAAAGTTGAATCTGAATAAGTATCAGAATGGCGTCCGTATCTGGAGCGTATCTGAACTGTATCTGAAAGCTGAATCTAAATGAGTATCAGAATGGCATCCGTATCTGGAGCGTATCTGAACAGTATCTGAAAGCTGAGTCTGAATGAGTATCAGAATGACATCCGTATCTAGAGGGTATCTGAACTGTATCTCGATTCTTGTGCTCTTGATGAATGTTGATCAAGGTATAAGTCTTCCACTGATAAAAAGTGACGGGACATAGTCGTACGTTTTAAATCCCTAACTTTTGCCTGGACCGCCCTTTTGGGTTTTCAGTCCACCGGGATACCTTTTTGCCCAAGACGCCTTTTCAGGTTTTCGACTTGTCAGGTGTACAAATTTTTTTTTATGTATATCCCTAACTTTTTCCTGAACCCTTTTGGTTCGCCGGGATTCCCTTATTTTTGCCTAGGCGTGTCAACCTAGCGGGTCTTTTTTGTTGCGTAGTATTTTCCGACTATGTCCATGCTTTCAGGATGTAGAGAGTTGTCATTATCCATAATGTTGTGTTGTAGTACTGTCAAAAATGTTTTCTTGATGGCACATGATTCGTTGCTGGAATGCATGCGTAATGCCCCAAGCGATTCAGATGGAGATCTGCCCCTGGTTATTTGGCACTTTTGGAGAGACTGCCCCAGATGTGTTTAGACATCATGTCATGCCCCTTGCTTATGGAAGACATGTTATTGGAAGTGTCTTTCCCGCTGAGGTGAGTTTGTCCATTGAGAGGATGTTTGTTCATTGAATATCCATTATGCGGATTTCTCTGTTGTCAAACAATTAGTCATATGCAAACAATGTCATTTAAAGAATGCAAAACTCATGTCTGTCTTGAAATTTTTTCGAAAATGTGTTTTGTGTAGTAAAACAAAATTTGCAAGAATGTGATATCAACTCAGGATTCATAACAAGGCCTATAGGAGTCAGGATACCTTTGTAACAATATGCTCTCAAACTAACCCGTGCTTCAGCTAGGACTTTTAAGGGTTATAACATGGCCTGGTTCACGATTCAAGAAACAAAGGATAAAGGCTCAAATTTTATTTGTACCCAACCCGCTCTTCGTGATGTTCTTCAGTCCTATGCTAAGTTAATTTCGCGTTTAGATCCCGATTGAGTATGGAATCTTTGCTATGATACTTGGTGATGATTCAGAAATTGAACATTTGTTTTGAAAAGGCAGTCATTTTCGTAATCTTCTTTTGTCGAGGATTTGTAGTAACCTCTTTTTTTTTTCTTTTCGTTATCCCTTCTTTTGCTTGAACTGTTTCTTTTGTGATTACAGTCAGCGGGATGCCCCAATTTTTCTCTTCAGTCTCCTTCATAGGTTTTGACTTAATGGGCTTTTATTTTGAGATATAATGATTGTCTATCTTGACGATTATACGGAACCATCACCGTCTTTTGTTTTAAAAGGACGTCTTCGAGGCCATGCATTGTGTATGAAGCAGAAGATTGCGACTGAATGCGCGTCTGAATTGACTGAGAAAACTACCCTGCCCCAGGTTATGATTAAGGGTTTTAATTAGTGTGAAAAGAAAAACTCCTACTTCTTTGGCTCAAAGGGGGTTGACTAGGGATTATCTTCCTTATAACTCCACTGTTTTGGATTTGAAACAACGCCTGTACATCGTCAGTAAGGTCTGTTCAAAAGCATACTGTAGAGATTGTGGTATCATTTTTGTCATCCTCCCTCTAAGGCTTAGAGTTTTTAATCGAGAGTTGAATATCACAAAAGGAAATAAGAATGCATTTTTGAAATAGTGAATACGAATGAATTGATTCAAGACAAACATGTGCAATGCATTGATGAAATAACGAGGTTTGATATGAATAAATGTCCAGACAAATCAAAAGAAAATTACACATTGAAAATTCTAATGAACAAAAAGTCTTCTTGTGAGAACTTGTCACTTCAGATGGTATGCCTTGGAGGGATGGCATAAGAACTCATCCTGACCGTCTTGTGCGAATTCTAGCGCTCCTTCATCAATCAGGTCTTGAATTTTATTTCCCAATGCCCACAGCTGTTGGTGTCATGTACAGGACTGTTGGAATGGTACGCACATATTGCATTTGGATTGTACCTTGGAAGGCTATGTTGGGATTCTGAGGAGGGTCCCTTAATATAACCAACTTGGCCTTCAACAAGCGTTGCAATGCTTGAGCCAATGGCATGTTAATTTTGATGAAGCGTCTTTCAGATGTATTCTTCTTATGCCGATTTCCCCTTTGTCATTGGCGAGGTTGTGGTTGGGCTTGTGATGTAGTAGCAATCTGGAAAGGTCTGTTCCTGACCAAACCAACCTCTTCTCTCACTGGGGGCTGATTAATACCCTGATCCATAATTTTAACTGTTTGTTTCATGGATCTGCATCCATCTTGGTGAAGCTTGTTGAGGAAAGCTCTTAGCCCTTCTTGTCCTCGAGCTAAGTTTTGGATAAGAGCCATCTGCCCCAGCATCTGGATTCTCATTGCTTCTACCTCAGCTTGCAGTTGTTCCAATTGTTCATCCTTGTTGCTGCCTGGACGTTCCTTGGTCAGATTCCCGGCGAAGAGTGTTTTCAGGTCTTCTTGCCCCTTGGATAGATTCAGGAGAAATTCCTTGAACTGGGCATCTTGAGCTTGGAGATCTCTGTTGTCTTGTTGAGAGCCATTACTGAAATAAACAGCGAGAACATGAGAGACCTGCTTTGAAACCTGCTCATGCAATGATATGTATTATATATGTATGCAATGTTTTCAAGGATCTCGCGGGGTAAACTAGAAAATGTTAGAAGTTGAATTTTGCAGCTTTGATTGAAGAACTTTTTACCATTGAGAGTCCTTCTACGAGAGTCAAGCTCACCATATCAAGTGGGTCATAGCCCTTGACTCAAGTTATCGTGTTTTGATCTTTTGACGGCATTGGCTAGAGGAAAATAAATCCCCTTGCCCCCTGCTAGACGTTTGGTTTACCATAACCTGCATCGCAAACCCTTGAGATCCTTGAAATGGTTAAGGAAATGTTAAGGCATGATGTTATGATGTGTATGCTATGCGTTTAAGTAAAAGTGCGGGGTGATGTAAGCAGGTAAATCTTACAAGAAATCCAAGTTATTGGATAATGACTATAAACAAAACCTGCAAGGAACTCATGTCGTCAGATAATAAAACCCTGCAAGTAGTTCAAGTTGAAAGCACACAAGTCACACAAACAGCCTTAAGTTTAGGCTTGCATGGGTTTTAAGGTAGTACCCTCTTGAAGTTGGATTGGTTGAACCTGTCCTATAAATAGTAATCGGGTTTTAAGGGATTTCAATATCACTGATCTTTCCCCCAGCTTCGTTCAATAGGCGATTGACTTGTAACCAAACAAAACTAAAGAGTCAAACCTCAATGAGTGTAGCATCGAGTATCTGTCGACCTTGGGCATACACCAAAGTCGGCCATCTCGCTACGTCCTATTGGCCAAGTTGTGCAATTAAAGGTTCTACGGTCAGTTGATGCTTTATGACACCACACAGCGGCCCCGTACATCTCCCTGATTGACTCAAGGGTTACAGGTACCAACCAAAGTGACACATCAACGTAGCTACTGCTTCAACCATGTCGGTATACCCCGGCACAACTCCTTCAAAGTTTATTGCTACTTACCTAAAAGGTGTTTCCCGATCTGGGTGTAGGATCAAATAACCCAAACAGTTCCCATAAATATAAAGCAAGCAAGACAATCAAGAGAAAGCAATTAAATATGACCTAGATCTTAAGGTTTACCCTACTTTATATTTTATTCCCCAGCAGAGTCGCCAGTTCTGTGATACAGTGGCAGAACCGACTGTTAATACTAGTTTGCGTTTTTTGCTCGCAAAATGTCGCGGTAAGCAAGAGTCACCACCGACCTTTATTTTATCCAATCAAGAAAAGGAAAAAGAACAGAAAAAACCTTTTTCGAGATGTTTCTGAGTACGGGGGTAGATTATAGAAAGGGAAGGTGTTAGCACCCTTTCTATCCGTGGTTTTCCATGGGCTCTTAGGTACTTTCTCATTTTGAAAATTGCTTGTGTGTGCTTGCTTTGAAAAGTTTTGTTTTACTTCGTTTTAACCCTTGTTTCTGTCCTCAAGAGTGTTACGAAGTTGTTTTTGAAAACTTTGTTTGGGAAAGTGTTGGTGTGAAAAAGTTTGTTTGTTTGAGCAAGTACTTAAGAACTAATCTACCTACTCAAAAAAAGTATGTTCGTTTTTCTTTTAGACAATGCTATCCCATTATTGAGAAATAGGTAGCATCGTCGTTGGAGTTTTTAGGGACATTTGAAGGGACATGTACGATCACAAAAGCAATGCTAGGAAATATTAGTAATTATCCTACAGCCTTAAAGATATTTTTCCGAGGCAACATCCGAATAGGTCATTTTAGATCTTTCGGGGCTAGAGGACAACCACTAACAAACCCTATACTTCATGACCGTTTACCGAAGGCAATCGGAGTGGAGTAAACCCTAGGAGTGAGCATGTGCGAGTGTAATTTTTCAGTTAATTTATCTTTGCACATTTAGGGTTTTCTACTGTATTAATTTTCAGTTAATCTTTCCATACAATCCTATTAACATACATCTAAGCAGTTTATAGTTTGCAGAATTAAAAGTGCGAAAGTTAAAGTCCTGGCTATTACAAGGCTTTTGCAGATACATAATTACCTTGACTGAAAATAAAAGTGCAGAAATTTAAACCCTAATTAATCTATTACAACCTCGAAACAGTTACAATAATAATAAAAAAGGAAATTAAAATGCGCGCGGCGAATTAAATGCGAGAATAATTTAGGAAAATCTAAAAATCTAATTGAAAAATATTTAAGTTATTTTTTTAAGAAAAAATTAGGTTATGTACAAATTAACCCTAATTTCTAATTATTTTAGATTATATAAAAAGAATTAAATTGCCCTAATCTTAATTAAACTAATTAATTAAGGAAAAAAATATTTTATGAAAAAAATAATTTTTGATGTTTTTATGATTCTTGATTTTATGTTAAAAAAATGATTTTTTGTTATTTTGTAAAAAAGGATAATTAGTGAATAATAAAAAATAAGAATTAAAATAAACGAATTAGAGATGGGCCTCTATTGAAGCTGAAAAGGGGGATGTATGTCTGAATTGTTAGGCCCATCAGTTGTTGAGCCCAGTCAATGCGTGAGATTCAGTGTTGTTCCTTCCTGATGGTGTACCATGGTCCTCTCTTGCATGAGACGTTAGATTGGTGATGGAGATGATCCATTGGTTGGATTGCTGGAGTGCATGATAGGCGCCTGGAAACATAATGTATAGAATCTGCATGTAAACCTTAAGAAAATAATAAAACGCTGGGATCTGGGATCGAACCCAGGTCCTTTCGCTTACAAACGTGCGCCTTTGCCACTGGACCACCTGTCTAAATTGTTAATAATAACAACAATTAATAATATAATGCAAACACAAGTGGATAACTGAATAATAAAAACACACACGTTTTATTAAAATGGGCCAATGGTTATCAACCACATATCTTCTTCTTCCCCTGTCCGCCGTTTTAGGTTTGTAACTTTTACCTACAGACAAACTTCCATGGTTATAACCCTGCATCTTTCAAAAATCTCAAACAAGCAAGATAAATTAATTCCAAATATACCAATTAACTCGTTATGATCTCACGAGTATGATGGCATCCTTCTTTTGCCCTAATTTTCCTTGTATCAAGAAGCCCTAAAACGGCCATGAAAACCCTAACAATGGCAAACACATATACAAGCATCAAAGCTTCAATTAAACCATTCAAACACGTTACAAATATGTCAATGAACACAAATATATAATTAGAACATGTTTATGATGCAAGAATTACTGTAATTGAATTTGAAAAAGGAAGCAAACCGCGTGGGTGTTATGTGACAATTTTGGGCTTGTGGAAGCTTGTAATTGATCGTGCTATCTTTTGGGAAGGTCCAGGAAACGATTGGTAGATTTGAATTTCCCTCAAAGCTTGAAATCGATCCACCACTTTTTGACAAATTTTCAGTTTTTGTTTGATGCTTTCACGACCCCTAAACCCTGTTCTTGCGCCTTGGTTGTGTTCAACATATATACTAGAGCATACTAGGTCAACAAAAATGCTTTGCATCTTTTTGATTCATGGAGATTTAATTTAGTTTTTCTCTTGTATGATATGTTTCCAAAATAGGCCTAATCATGCCAATTTTTGCTTCAATTTGCTTTTCACGATTTGATCTGATATGCCAGCTTGATTAGATTGTGATTCCTACAAAAATCAGATCAAAACCAATCTTTTTTATATTTTTTTGCAATTTATTTGATTTAATTTGAATTTTAAATAATAAAAAATCAAAATAAAATAAATAGTGAAGCAAATAATATGTGTATGCTGATTTGGGTCGTGGACCATGTCACAAGCAAGATTCAATCATGAAAAACTAGGCCCGTTTGACAAAAAATGCACTTTTGAGCACATTTGACTTTTGGCAATTTTGCAAAAATGGTCAACTTTGACAATGCATATCTCCTCCAATTTTGGCCCTAGAGAGGTGTTCTTGGACTTTTTAGAAAGCTTAGGATGTCCCCTGAACAACCTTTTTGGTTTCATTTAAATTGGGTCTTCCATGTTCATGTAAGAAGCTTTGACCCAAAAGGTGTTTTTTGTTGACTTTTCAAAAGGACCTATAATGTAGGAATTCATATCTTTTGATGAGTGCATATTTTGAACTCAAGGGATGAGGATTAATTGTAAGGAATTGTGTGATACGGTGGGAGAACTGACTAGTGTTTTGCATTTGTATTCGCACTTGTGCGGTTAGCAAGAGTCGCCACCGACTTTTTATTTTATCCTAAAGGAAAGGTTAAAAAGCACAGCAAAAACCTTTTGAGATATTTCGTGGGTTCGGGGGGTAGATTATGAAAAGGGAAGGTATTAGCACCCTTTTCATCCATGGTTATCCATGGGCTCTTAGTTACTTGGTTTTTTAGATCACTTGCCTTGATTTTTGATTGCTTTGAAAATAGTATGTGTGTGGGTTGTTTTGAAAATGTTTTGGAAAAAGATGCCTTGTCTTAGGCAACTAATGTATTTGACTCGTGTTTGAGTGTTTTACAAAAGTGTGAATCTTTTCGAAAAGATGTTTTCAAATGTTTTTGAGAGTTTGTTTGAAAGTGTTGTGGATTGTGGTTTTTGAAAAGAAGGCAAGTGTTTTTGCAAGTGTGATCTCAAGTAACTAAGAGTTTTTGTCTACCCTATGGTACTCAAAGGTTTTTGTCATGTTTTAACCTCTTTTAACAATTTTGTTCCACCATTGAAATTGGTAGACAATCTTGCATTTAGGAAGTTTATTCGGGACGGGCGCGGGTCATCGTATGGACCATGAATGCAATGATGCCAAGTGTCTTTGGCAATTTGTTTTGAAGGGACTATGATCATTCCGTTTAGGCAACACTTTGAGACTTATGATCATTTGATTTTGTTTTGCCAAAGATACTCGACGTGCAAGCATGGCCCATTTTGGAAGGCAACATGTGGGATTACCCTAGAGGGTGCAAGTGTGATTGTGTATTGATTACATGTATTTGTCTTGTATTAGGTTATCTAGCGTTTGATTTTATGTACATGCAAACCCTAGGTCTAACCATGGTATAATTGGAAAACTGTAAATTGCGGGAATGTAAAATCTACGTTATTACAAAGTGAGCATCCGGGAGTGGGGGTACATGTGTATGAATGGGGATGAGACTTATAGTATCCAATAAGTTACAACCAAATCGAATTCGCGATCAAATGTAAATGACGAATATCAATGTATAAGATAAACAAGCGTGTAGGAGCAATGTGAATGTATTGGCATTGTGTAAGTGTGAGATGTATTGTATAGGTGTGTAATTATTTACAGGTGCTGTAATGCGAATTTAAGAAAGTATTGTTAGGTATTTGTTTTGACCTAAATATGCGTTTAATGAATCTTGGATTTGTATATTTTTAATATGCACAAAAGAAATGTGTTTTAATTGAATGTTCAAGTTCTAATTGAATTACGTATAAAAAGTATCTTCATTTATTATGTAAAAATATTTAGAAGAGAGGAAATGTAAAATGTGTGTCTATTAAAAAAGAAAATAACTTTTGTTTAAGAAAATATTTTTTGTCTTTTCATATTAAAAGAAAATATATCATGCAAATGTAAAATATTTTTGGTGTTTTTTTTTGATTAAAAAATATAATATAATATGATGGCAAAATAAAATAAAATAAAAAAAAAGCAGGGAAACATAATCAGCGCAAAGTGCCAAAAAATAGAAGAGGTCAGAAGTTCTGACTCTGACTTGGCTGCACAAACAGAAATAGGTTAGCAAAAATATGAAAGTTCAGAAGTTCTGGATCTTCTGAGAACTCATAAGTTCTTCAGAAGTTCTGACACAACTGTCAGAACTTTGCCTCTCTCCATGCCAGTCAGAGCATCTGCAGCTTAGTCATTTACATAACAGAAGTTGCATGCATAATAGTTATGACAAATTTCATGAATTATCAGAAGCATGAATCAAAAGTAACATGTATTTTCTGATTTTAATTTTGAACCCTGATTTCTTTATGAAACTCTGAACTGGGATCCCTTCTTACTTAGGCAGGCAGATGCATGAATTTTCAAAATATGAACCTCATCAGGATCAAAATATCTACATTATGCTAAATATGCAAAATCTGACAATGCTTAATCAATATGATGAGAGTCAGCATAAAACTTACCTTGTTGATGGAAAGGATTTTGTGAACTGGAGGTTGGGCAAGAATGCTTGAGAGAAATAGAAGTTGGCACTCAAACTGCAGAGGTTGTTCTTTTTGAGCAGTTTCAAGGTGATTCTGAGTTTTGGGATGGATTGGAGGTAAAAGGCTCGTGCAATAGCTTGGTTATCTTTGGAAGGTGTTTGATAACTTTGTCTAAGTGTGTGTAAGCTGAGATGGAAGTTGGTATTGAAAAAAAACTGGTTTTCTGGTTTTTTTGACACTTTTTACACTATACTTCCACCAGTGGAAGTTGTGTTGAAAAACTGGTTTTTCTGGTTTTTGACACTTTTTACACTATACTTCCACCAGTGGAAGTTGTGTTGAAAAACTGGTTTTTTTGGTTTTTGACACTTTTTACACTATACTTCCACCAGTGGAAGTTGTGTTGAAAAACTGGTTTTTCTGGTTTTTGACACTTTTTACACTATAATTCCACCAGTGGAAGTTGTGTTGAAAAACTGGTTTTTCTGGTTTTTGACACTTTTTACACTATACTTCCACCAGTGGAAGTTGTGTTGAAAAACTGGTTTTTTTTGGTTTTTGACACTTTTTACACTATACTTCCACCAGTGGAAGTTGTGTTGAAAAACTGGTTTTTCTGGTTTTTGACACTTTTTACACTATAATTCCACCAGTGGAAGTTGTGTTGAAAAACTGGTTTTTCTGGTTTTCAATAATTTGTCTTGCATGCTTAGCTTTGTGTCATTATTATTTTTGTGAGCGACAAAAAAAAGGGAAGAGAAGGGGTTTATACCTTAGGCTTTTTGGGAGATGGAGATGAGGCGGACCGGAGGCGCTGAGGATGGCCGATGGGTGGAGGATACACGTGATGATGTACCCTTTGAGCTTCCTGGTACTCTTTATCTTTTTCTTTACCACTGTATGCTTGCCGTTTCTTCTTCCACCCTATGATGAAGAGTTTCTTCTGAGGCCTGGGGTATTTGGGTTTGGAAATGGTGTTTTTGAGTTTAAGTCAGGCTTTTGTTTGACAGTAGGGTGAGTTTGGTCTGGTTTGATGTGTTTCAGCAGGTTATGTTGGTATGGTTGTTCAGGTTTGAGGTTATGAAGTTTTTAGGCCATGTATTGCTGGTTTCTGAGCTTTGTGTTTGCTTCAGTATATGGTTGTGACAGGTTGGTCTTGTTGGTTTAGGTTCAGCAGGTTTAATGGCTGAGAAACTAGTTTGAGTTTGGAGGTGTTTGATGTTTGTAGTAGTTCAGCAGGTTTGAGGTTGGCCTTTTGTTTCTGGTTTGTGAAATAGCAGGTTATGCTTGTGTGGTCGCAGGCAAGTGTGCTTGCAGGTTTATGATGGTTTGGAGGATTTTTCTGTTTAGGCCTTTGATGTAGCAGGTTTTATGCTTGTATGGCCTTTTGTATGTTTCTTTGGTGTTTTGGAGGAAGGGCTTATACAGGTTGTGGTTAGGCTTCAAGCTTAGCAGTTTGTATCTTTCTTGTTTTTTGTCTTGGTGAAAGTTCTGCCTTGTATATTTTCTTATGCCTCCTCCTCTTGAACTGTGTTGTTCTTCTTGTATATCTTTCTCTCTATCTCTGCCTGCCTAAGCCTGAAAACCTGCATCTTTTTGTCTTGATCAGAGTGTTATGTCCATGAATCTTGTGTCCAAAGATATGCATTGTACCATTTGATTTGCAAACTTGACATAAAGTTCTTCTTTTCAAAAATGGATAAACCACTTTTTCCAATTAAGGCTTAATTCCTTGTGTAATGACTATATGAACAAAACAAAGCTAAAACACAATGGATTGGCATTTAATTATTGAGTAAGAAAAGGATTAGAGGCCTGTAACTAGCTTGCCCATGCTGATTTGAAAAATTGCAAAGTGCATGAACATGTGCATGGCCATGAATCAAAGTGACTTTTGCTCATTTTGCAAAATATGATTCTCCCTAACCATGAGGTTGTTTGAGAAGTTCTTGGACATTTTGGAAAGCTTGGAATGTGTACTACAATCCATCTTTGAAATGCAAATTGAAATTCCAAGTGGAAGTGTATGGAAAATGGCCTTGAAGTGGGGTAGAAAACCTTGTCAAAATAGGTCAAAAATTCACTAAGTTAAGAATGGTTTAGTGCCCTTATTCAAAAATTTGTAACTTGAGATACAAGCCTCAAATTGGAAAACTTTGTGAATCAAAGTTGTAGATTATGCAACAAGCTACAACTTTCATGTTTTGACTTTTGTTTGAATCCAAATGAATCTTGGTGAAAAAGTGGGGCAAAGTTGGGAAAAAATTAGGGTTTTCCATAACTTAGAAAAATTCTAAGTTATGAAAAATTCCATTTCAAACCCTAATTTGCATTTCTTGAGAAAATTGCGAGGGCAAATTTTAGGGTACAACAGTTGCCCCTGTTCAATCTTCTTGGACCTGAAGAGTTAGATTGGCAAGTTTGCCTTTCGCGACTTGAAGGTAAAAGAAGATTGGACACTAAAGTGCCCAGAAAATTTGCACTCGGCGATGTGATGGTAGATGTGAATGGGCTTAAAGATGCCATTTGGTGATGGGCTTAAAGATGCCATTTGGTGCGATAGAATTTTGTCGGGGGATGGGCTTAGAGATGCCATCTGGTGACTGCTGGTAGGAGGATGGGCTTATAGATGCCATCTGGTTATGTTGAACTGTATGTCAAAAGTGAGTGGGCAAATATCAGAAGGGCATCCATGTTTTGGAACATCTCTGAATTAGGGGTCCGAATAAGCAACAGATTGACGTTCATGTCTGGAGAATCCGTAAACTATTTTCAGGAGTTGGGATTGAATAAGCAATAGAGCAACGTCCGTTGTTGGGAAGCGTCCGTAAACTGTTTTCAAAAGTTGAGAAGAGTCTGAACCAGTCGGTAGATTGACATCCGTTGTAGGGAAGAATCTGTAAACTGTTTTCAGAAGTCTTGAAGTTGAAGAGGAACCGGTGTAGGGTTTCTTGATAATGCGTCTGAATGGATCTGGAATAAGTATCAGAATGTTGCCGTGTCTGGGTCACATCTGAACTATTTCTGGATGAATCTCGGGAGATGATCTGCGTCTGTCGACTGCTCTTACCTAAAAAGGTAAAGGGTTAGTTGTATGCAATGTTATGATGCATGATGCAATGTATGTGACATTAATGTTTATGACATGAATGTGATGAATGCGCATGTAAGCTGATGAGCTATCTTGCTGAGGATAAATGAATCCGAGATGGCTGAAGACAAAAGAATCTTGACTGCTGCCGGGGAAAATAAATCCTTGGCTGCTGCTGGGGAAGAGAATTCCTGATGAGGCTACTGGGGAGTTCCAAACTAGTAGACTCACGCTGGGGAGGCCAGATTGAGAATCTTCAGCTTAATGGGAAGTAACTCTGGCGACTTCACTGGGGAACTCAAGATTTGCTTCCTTAAAACTCTGTGGGGAGAAGGTTTAAAAGTCTGACTCCGCTGGGGATTGAAGGAACTCCGCTGGGGATAGGGAGAATCTTGGCGAGTGCGATCTTCCGTGGTGGTTATCTTCGAGAAGAATCTGAACAAGCGATAGGTTAACATCCGTTTACTTGGAGAACCCGTGAACTGTTTTCAGAAATCTTGAAGTTGAATCAGCAATAGAACAACATCCGTTGTTGGGAAGCGTCCGTAAACTAAATTCGAAGGTTGCTTCTGAACAAGTTGATAGATTAACATCCGTTGTTGGGATGAATCCATGAACTGTTTTCAGAAGTCTTGATAAGAATCTGAACAAGTCGGTAGATTGGCGTCCGTTGTTGGGAAGAATCCGTAAACTGTTTTCAGAAATCTTGAAGAGGAATCAGCAATAGAACAACATCCGTTGTTGGGAAGCGTCCGTAAACTGAATTCAAAGGTTGCATCTGAACAAGTTGATAGATTAACATCCGTTGTTGGGATGAATCCATGAACTGTTTTCAGAAGTCTTGATAAGAATCTGAACAAGTCGGTAGATTGGCGTCCGTTGTTGGGAAGAATCCGTAAACTTGTTTCAGAAGTCTTGAAGAGGAATCAGCAATAGAACAACATCCGTTGTTGGGAAGCGTCCGTAAACTGAATTCAAAGGTTGCATCTGAATAAGTTGATAGATTAACATCCGTTGTTGGGATGAATCCATGAACTGTTTTCAGAAGTCTTGATAAGAATCTGAACAAGTCGGTAGATTGGCGTCCGTTGTTGGGAAGAATCCGTAAACTGTTTTCAGAAGTCTTGAAGGGGAACCGGTGTAGGGTTTCCTGATGATGAGCTTGTGTAAAACTGCATCGGGTTTTGAACACTTTTGACATTCGAATGCCCCAAGTGGTGATGTAGATAAATCCTGGCTTATTACAGGTGTTGGTCTACAATCGGTCGTTCACAGATGTTTCCTGGGTTGTTGCAGGTGTTGATCTGGAATTCTTCAGACATGCCCTGGCTGGATACAGGAGTCGAATCTGGAAAGGTGGTAGTTGATAGATATGCCCTGGCAGGATACAGGAGTCGAATCTTCGAACTCTTCAGACGTGCCCTGGCTAGATACAGGAATCGAGTCTGGAAATGTAGTTAACAGATATGCCCTGGCTGGATACAGGAGTCGAATCTGGAAATAGTCGTCAACAGATATGCCCTGGCTGGATACAGGAATCGAATCTTCGAACTCTTCAGACGTGCCCTGGCTAGATACAGGAATCGAGTCTGGAAATGTTGGAGTTGATGTGTTGAACACTTTTGACATCCGAATGCCCCAAGTGGTTGTGAAGGAGTCTTGAATCGGATTATTCTGCATATTGAGAGATTTCTTGAAATCTTGACTGGACTGCCCCAGGTTAACTGAACTGTGACATGTCATGCCCCTTGTTGATAGGAGATTTGATGGAAGTGTTATCCTTTTGAAGTGATTTTGACTTACCGAGAGAGTTTTCGTTCCTCCGAACATTCGCTGTATGAATTTCTTCGTTGTCAAACAAAAAGGTCAAATGCAGACAGTGATATTCGAATAATGCAGAGTTTATGTTTGTCTCAAAATTTTGAAAAATGCGTTTTTAGCAGAAAACTTTTCATAAGATAAGTCAACACAAGATTTAGAGTTAAGCCCTACAGGAGTCAGGATACCTTTTGTAACAGTATGCTTTCGAACTAACCCATGCTTCAATTAGGACTTTTGAAGGGTTGTAACGTGGCCTGGTTCACGGTTTAAGAAACAAAGGATAAAGGCTCAAAGTATATTTGTACCCACCCGCTCTTCGTGATGTTCTTCAACCTAAGCTCAGTTAATTGTGCGTCGCACTCTGTTTTGAGTTTTAGAACGACTTTTGGGCGATGGTTCACCAGTTGAATTTGGGGAGACAGTCATCATCTCCTTTTTCTTTTTCAACACTTTTCATGTTGTTGAGGATTTTGTAATGACCTCCCTATTTTGATTTTGATTTGTTATCCCTAACTTTTGCCTGACTGTTCCCGTTTTCGAGATTACTGTCAGCAGGATGCCCCAGCTTTCTTAAGCCTCCTTTATAGGTTTTGGCTCAGTGGGCTTTTCTCTTTTGAGAGATTGACTGTCTATATGATAGGGAACCACCCTTGTCTTTTGATTCCAAAGGAATGCTTTCTTTTTCGACGTCGTTCGTTGTGTTACGAACTGAGAGTTTGCGACTTCAATGCGCATTTTCTTTTGAATTAACTGAAATACTACCCTGCCCCGGGTTTATATCAAGGGTTTTGATCGTTTAGAACAGAAAACTCCTACTTCTTTGGCTCGAAGGGGTTGACTAGGGATTAACTTCCTTATAACTCCAGTGTTTGGGAATTGAAAGAAATGCCTGTACATCATCAGCAAGGTCTGTTCAAAAGCATACTGTATAAGATCACGGTATTGTTTCGTCATCCTCCCTCTAAAGGCTTGCAGCCTTTTATCAAGAGTCAAATATCATAAAGAAAAGCATAAGAGTAGTGAAACGAATGGATGAATTCAAGACAAACATATGCAATGCATTAATGAAAACAGAGTTTAACATCAACAAATAATTGTTTTGACAGCAAAAGAAATTACAACTTTGAGAAATTCAAAAAGAAGCAAAAGTCTTTCAGTTCGAGTTTCGTCACTTCAAGCGGAGAACCCTTTAACGGAAGATCTTCATCTCGCCGTCTGGCATGAACCTCAGCACCCCAATGTCAATCAGATCTTGAATCTTGTTCTTCAAGGCCCAACAGTTATCGGTGTCATGTCCTGGGCTATAGGAATGGTAAACACAAAATGCATCGGGATGATAGTCAGGAGCGGAGGTATTAGGATTCCGGATAGGATCCCTCAAAGCAGTCAGATTAACCTCCAACAAGCGCTCCAGAATTAGGGATGACGGTATGTCAGTCTCTGTGAACTGCCTTCCCGACGTTTCTTGTCTACGCCGATTGCCCCGCTGACGCCGGCGAGGTTGTTGATGGGTTTGTGACCCTGAAGCTAGCAAAGGAGCTTTTCCTTTGTCTTCTTGAGTTGATGGAGGTTGAGCGGTGACTTGCTCTTCGACCTCAGATGTTTGCCCCAGTTGATTGTTTGGAAGCAGTTGGCGGACCAGAACCCTGAGTTCCTCTTGTCTTTGAGATAGGTCTTGGATAAGAGCCATCTGGCCCACCAAATATCCCATCATTTGAGTCCTCAGTGTTGTTAAATCAAACTGCAGCTCCGCAATCTGATCATTCCTGGCATTGTTGGAATTCCCCAAGCCGTTGGTGAGGAGAGCTTTCATCTCTTCTTGCCCCAGAGACAAGTTCAGGAACATCTCTTGCAATTGAGCAGTCTGGTCTTGGATGTCCTTGACAGACCGTTCTAGAGCCATCTCTTGCTGAAATAAACAGCAGGAGAGTAAGGAAACCTGAAAAATGAAAGATTGTCAAAATGAAATGCATGATATGTGGATGCATGCTTTCAAGGATCTCTTGGGGTAAACACAAGAAAAATGTTAGAGGTTGAAATCTGCTCTCGGATTGGAGATCTCTGCATCGGTGGACGTCCTCCCACGAGAATCAAGCTCACCATGTCGAGTGGGTCATAGCCACTGATTCAAGTTGTTGTACTTGATCTTTGATTGGACTGGTTAGAGGAGAAACCTCTTGCCCCTTGATAGATGTCTGGTTCAACGTATCCCTGCATCAACAAGACCCTCGAGATCCTTGAAATGGTTATTGAAAATGCTAGAATGCTATGGTATGATGTCATGATGTTATGTACATGTGTGCACAAACAAGTAAGTGTATATACAGGCAAACAATATTCACACAAAGCACACAAAGCCTTAGGTTTAGGCTTGCATGAGGTTCAGGTACTACCCTCTTTCAGTTTGTTGGTTAAAACCTGTCCTATCAAAAGTAACCGGGTTCTAGGGGTCCCAATGTCACGGGATTGCTTTCATTGTTCATCGTTTCGATTTAGCCACTGAACTGGCGACCGAAATATCCCAGGAAAGCAACCCTCAATTGAGTGTAGCATCGAGTATCAACCAACCTCGGACTGCACCAAAGTCAGTTATCTCACTACCCTAAAAAGGCTAAGATGGTCAATTAAGGTTCTAAGGTCAGTTGATGCTTTACGACACCACGCGGCGGCCCCGTACTCTCCTTGACTGAACTCAAGGGTTACCGGTACACACCAAAGTGCCACATCAACGTAGCAGACTGCTTCAACCATGTCGGTATACCCCGCACAGTTCCCTCACAGCCTTGTTGCTACCTAAAAGGGTTTCCCCAGATCCGGGTTAGGATCTATAAAACTCCGATACAATGCCCTCAAATGTTAAAGCAAACGAAGCAATCAATTGAAAGTAAAGGTGATCTAAACCCTAAGGTAACCCCACTTTAATTCATCCCCAGCAGAGTCGCCAGTTCTGTGATACGGTGGGAGAACTGACTAGTGTTTTGCATTTGTATTCGCACTTGTGCGGTTAGCAAGAGTCGCCACCGACTTTTTATTTTATCCTAAAGGAAAGGTTAAAAAGCACAGCAAAAACCTTTTGAGATATTTCGTGGGTTCGGGGGGTAGATTATGAAAAGGGAAGGTATTAGCACCCTTTTCATCCATGGTTATCCATGGGCTCTTAGTTACTTGGTTTTTTAGATCACTTGCCTTGATTTTTGATTGCTTTGAAAATAGTATGTGTGTGGGTTGTTTTGAAAATGTTTTGGAAAAAGATGCCTTGTCTTAGGCAACTAATGTATTTGACTCGTGTTTGAGTGTTTTACAAAAGTGTGAATCTTTTCGAAAAGATGTTTTCAAATGTTTTTGAGAGTTTGTTTGAAAGTGTTGTGGATTGTGGTTTTTGAAAAGAAGGCAAGTGTTTTTGCAAGTGTGATCTCAAGTAACTAAGAGTTTTTGTCTACCCTATGGTACTCAAAGGTTTTTGTCATGTTTTAACCTCTTTTAACAATTTTGTTCCACCATTGAAATTGGTAGACAATCTTGCATTTAGGAAGTTTATTCGGGACGGGCGCGGGTCATCGTATGGACCATGAATGCAATGATGCCAAGTGTCTTTGGCAATTTGTTTTGAAGGGACTATGATCATTCCGTTTAGGCAACACTTTGAGACTTATGATCATTTGATTTTGTTTTGCCAAAGATACTCGACGTGCAAGCATGGCCCATTTTGGAAGGCAACATGTGGGATTACCCTAGAGGGTGCAAGTGTGATTGTGTATTGATTACATGTATTTGTCTTGTATTAGGTTATCTAGCGTTTGATTTTATGTACATGCAAACCCTAGGTCTAACCATGGTATAATTGGAAAACTGTAAATTGCGGGAATGTAAAATCTACGTTATTACAAAGTGAGCATCCGGGAGTGGGGGTACATGTGTATGAATGGGGATGAGACTTATAGTATCCAATAAGTTACAACCAAATCGAATTCGCGATCAAATGTAAATGACGAATATCAATGTATAAGATAAACAAGCGTGTAGGAGCAATGTGAATGTATTGGCATTGTGTAAGTGTGAGATGTATTGTATAGGTGTGTAATTATTTACAGGTGCTGTAATGCGAATTTAAGAAAGTATTGTTAGGTATTTGTTTTGACCTAAATATGCGTTTAATGAATCTTGGATTTGTATATTTTTAATATGCACAAAAGAAATGTGTTTTAATTGAATGTTCAAGTTCTAATTGAATTACGTATAAAAAGTATCTTCATTTATTATGTAAAAATATTTAGAAGAGAGGAAATGTAAAATGTGTGTCTATTAAAAAAGAAAATAACTTTTGTTTAAGAAAATATTTTTTGTCTTTTCATATTAAAAGAAAATATATCATGCAAATGTAAAATATTTTTGGTGTTTTTTTTTGATTAAAAAATATAATATAATATGATGGCAAAATAAAATAAAATAAAAAAAAAGCAGGGAAACATAATCAGCGCAAAGTGCCAAAAAATAGAAGAGGTCAGAAGTTCTGACTCTGACTTGGCTGCACAAACAGAAATAGGTTAGCAAAAATATGAAAGTTCAGAAGTTCTGGATCTTCTGAGAACTCATAAGTTCTTCAGAAGTTCTGACACAACTGTCAGAACTTTGCCTCTCTCCATGCCAGTCAGAGCATCTGCAGCTTAGTCATTTACATAACAGAAGTTGCATGCATAATAGTTATGACAAATTTCATGAATTATCAGAAGCATGAATCAAAAGTAACATGTATTTTCTGATTTTAATTTTGAACCCTGATTTCTTTATGAAACTCTGAACTGGGATCCCTTCTTACTTAGGCAGGCAGATGCATGAATTTTCAAAATATGAACCTCATCAGGATCAAAATATCTACATTATGCTAAATATGCAAAATCTGACAATGCTTAATCAATATGATGAGAGTCAGCATAAAACTTACCTTGTTGATGGAAAGGATTTTGTGAACTGGAGGTTGGGCAAGAATGCTTGAGAGAAATAGAAGTTGGCACTCAAACTGCAGAGGTTGTTCTTTTTGAGCAGTTTCAAGGTGATTCTGAGTTTTGGGATGGATTGGAGGTAAAAGGCTCGTGCAATAGCTTGGTTATCTTTGGAAGGTGTTTGATAACTTTGTCTAAGTGTGTGTAAGCTGAGATGGAAGTTGGTATTGAAAAAAAACTGGTTTTCTGGTTTTTTTGACACTTTTTACACTATACTTCCACCAGTGGAAGTTGTGTTGAAAAACTGGTTTTTCTGGTTTTTGACACTTTTTACACTATACTTCCACCAGTGGAAGTTGTGTTGAAAAACTGGTTTTTTTGGTTTTTGACACTTTTTACACTATACTTCCACCAGTGGAAGTTGTGTTGAAAAACTGGTTTTTCTGGTTTTTGACACTTTTTACACTATAATTCCACCAGTGGAAGTTGTGTTGAAAAACTGGTTTTTCTGGTTTTTGACACTTTTTACACTATACTTCCACCAGTGGAAGTTGTGTTGAAAAACTGGTTTTTTTTGGTTTTTGACACTTTTTACACTATACTTCCACCAGTGGAAGTTGTGTTGAAAAACTGGTTTTTCTGGTTTTTGACACTTTTTACACTATAATTCCACCAGTGGAAGTTGTGTTGAAAAACTGGTTTTTCTGGTTTTCAATAATTTGTCTTGCATGCTTAGCTTTGTGTCATTATTATTTTTGTGAGCGACAAAAAAAAGGGAAGAGAAGGGGTTTATACCTTAGGCTTTTTGGGAGATGGAGATGAGGCGGACCGGAGGCGCTGAGGATGGCCGATGGGTGGAGGATACACGTGATGATGTACCCTTTGAGCTTCCTGGTACTCTTTATCTTTTTCTTTACCACTGTATGCTTGCCGTTTCTTCTTCCACCCTATGATGAAGAGTTTCTTCTGAGGCCTGGGGTATTTGGGTTTGGAAATGGTGTTTTTGAGTTTAAGTCAGGCTTTTGTTTGACAGTAGGGTGAGTTTGGTCTGGTTTGATGTGTTTCAGCAGGTTATGTTGGTATGGTTGTTCAGGTTTGAGGTTATGAAGTTTTTAGGCCATGTATTGCTGGTTTCTGAGCTTTGTGTTTGCTTCAGTATATGGTTGTGACAGGTTGGTCTTGTTGGTTTAGGTTCAGCAGGTTTAATGGCTGAGAAACTAGTTTGAGTTTGGAGGTGTTTGATGTTTGTAGTAGTTCAGCAGGTTTGAGGTTGGCCTTTTGTTTCTGGTTTGTGAAATAGCAGGTTATGCTTGTGTGGTCGCAGGCAAGTGTGCTTGCAGGTTTATGATGGTTTGGAGGATTTTTCTGTTTAGGCCTTTGATGTAGCAGGTTTTATGCTTGTATGGCCTTTTGTATGTTTCTTTGGTGTTTTGGAGGAAGGGCTTATACAGGTTGTGGTTAGGCTTCAAGCTTAGCAGTTTGTATCTTTCTTGTTTTTTGTCTTGGTGAAAGTTCTGCCTTGTATATTTTCTTATGCCTCCTCCTCTTGAACTGTGTTGTTCTTCTTGTATATCTTTCTCTCTATCTCTGCCTGCCTAAGCCTGAAAACCTGCATCTTTTTGTCTTGATCAGAGTGTTATGTCCATGAATCTTGTGTCCAAAGATATGCATTGTACCATTTGATTTGCAAACTTGACATAAAGTTCTTCTTTTCAAAAATGGATAAACCACTTTTTCCAATTAAGGCTTAATTCCTTGTGTAATGACTATATGAACAAAACAAAGCTAAAACACAATGGATTGGCATTTAATTATTGAGTAAGAAAAGGATTAGAGGCCTGTAACTAGCTTGCCCATGCTGATTTGAAAAATTGCAAAGTGCATGAACATGTGCATGGCCATGAATCAAAGTGACTTTTGCTCATTTTGCAAAATATGATTCTCCCTAACCATGAGGTTGTTTGAGAAGTTCTTGGACATTTTGGAAAGCTTGGAATGTGTACTACAATCCATCTTTGAAATGCAAATTGAAATTCCAAGTGGAAGTGTATGGAAAATGGCCTTGAAGTGGGGTAGAAAACCTTGTCAAAATAGGTCAAAAATTCACTAAGTTAAGAATGGTTTAGTGCCCTTATTCAAAAATTTGTAACTTGAGATACAAGCCTCAAATTGGAAAACTTTGTGAATCAAAGTTGTAGATTATGCAACAAGCTACAACTTTCATGTTTTGACTTTTGTTTGAATCCAAATGAATCTTGGTGAAAAAGTGGGGCAAAGTTGGGAAAAAATTAGGGTTTTCCATAACTTAGAAAAATTCTAAGTTATGAAAAATTCCATTTCAAACCCTAATTTGCATTTCTTGAGAAAATTGCGAGGGCAAATTTTAGGGTACAACAAATTGCATCCTATTCAAAATGAGCCTTGGATGGAAAATTTATAATAAAGTATGAAGAAGTTATGACTGGTCAAAGTTTGGTTGACTTTTCCTAAGAAACCCTAATTTAGCAACTTTTGGGTTTTGATAAATTTGGGGAATTCCTTGAGGAATCATGATAAACCCTTGATCAAATGATGGATATAACCTTAAAATGTTGATGTTGACCAAAAATCTTGAAGTTTGACTGTATATGGGCCACAATTGACTTTTGACCTAATACAATTGATTTTTAGGCATCTGAGCAGTTGAATGAGCAAACTTCTTGTGCAAGGCATGAAACTTGACATGGATGATCTTGAGAAAATATTAGGACTATGTAAAGAATTTGAGGCCTTTGGAGTTCCCACACCCTGATGAAAATGGAAACCCTAGTTTGCGGTACATTACCTTAGGAGAGAGTTTGTCTTGTCAACTCTTGGGCATCCTTGAGCAAGTTGAAGACCTCAATGGGCATGTGTTGAGTAAAATGAGAGAGCAAAATTTGGGGTACAACACAGATCAGTATGCGTCAACCCCAAATGGTATGTGTCGATACAAGCAGGTCTTTAGACTCAGGATGAGTCGACACGAAGGAGTCTTGTGTCGATACATGAGGACTTTTAGACTCAGGATGAGTCGATATGTATGAGCATGTGTCGATACATGCTGTGTGGTAGACTCAGTATGAGTCAATACAATAGAGGATGCGTAGACTCATGTTGCAAGTTAAGTGTAGTACGCGTCGATCCAAGGCACTATGCATCGATCCATGTTGTCTGGTTTTTGGTAGAATCAGTTGAAGATGTTGTAACTTGAGTTTTCAGATTCTGTTTGAAGTGCCATTCGAAGCGTTGAATAGCTAACGCGATGAGCTTAATTCTTGAGGATTAAAATGAAGAATAGGAAGGATAATCCTAGTATCCAAATTAGGATTAGATTTAGTTCCCGCGGTAATCGCTATGTTGGTTTTTTGTGAAGAAGGATGAGGATGAGACATTTATAGATTGATGTCTGGTTTGTAACAGTAGGATTAATGATGATAATGATGTAATATTACAGAATAGTAGTATGTAGAGGTTTGGTGATTTATAAGTAAGACTTACTTTATTAACTAATTATAGGCAATATCTTGTATAGGCCTAAGGACAATGTTGTGAAATTTATGAGTTACTGTTGTATTACTGTACGACTGAGTTGTTGATGAGATGATGCTAATGAGAGTTTGTTTTGATGAATTATGATGTATAAATGATGTTTGATAATTTATGATGATAAATGATGTTGATGAAAAGATGTTGAGATGCTTTTAAGATGTAGGCGTTTGGCCGACGATGATTTTGTATTGAGATGTTGTCAATTATGGTGTTGTCATTACATTCATGATTGTGTCGCATACATTGCATTTTGAGATGGAGCTTATGCTCGTTGAGATGGCCCGTATTGGAGAATATTGAGATGAAGGCTTATGCCTTGTTGATGCCTCTATTAATTGGTAATTTTTGAGATGAGAGTTCTTCTCCAATGGTACCACATGCATTTGCATAGTATTGAGTCACATTATATGATTGCATAAAGAAGTGTGTATTGATGTTGTGAATGTGTATTATTGTTGTGATTATTGTTGATTATGAGATGAGAAGTGGTGATTCTATGTGATCTAACTTAATATATTAATTATCACGCTGTTTATTATATTGTTAGATGTCTCACCCTTTCTATCTGAATATTACCCTTACGTTGGTAACGTGCAGGTAATCGAGAGTGAAGGTTATATACCTTCAATAGTTTGAGTCGGTGTCATTGCTATGATATGTAACACTCGAGGGGATGAACGCTTGTTACTTTTGATTATTGATTATTCAGTTGTTGAACTTTAAGTTAATTAATATTAAATTGTGTTATTTTGAAGTTGCTCTAATGATGATAAATATGTTGTTAAGAATTCCGCTGCGTAGATGTTTAAATTGTTGAATTAGTTAATTAAAGTATTATGCTGATGGTTTATCCGATTTTTTAAAGTGTTATATATCCACGATGAATGCAATGAGTTTTTAATTATGAATATGTGACATCCTGATTCGTTTGTGCGAATGATTTTATAAATCTAATTTATCTATAATTACCGGGTAGAATTGGGGTGTTACAAAGTTGGTATCAGAGAAAAAGGTTGGTCTGACCTTGTCATCGAGTCGTAGTTGTCTAACAATCGAGTATTGTTAATTTGAGTTCTAACTGTTGTTTATGTTGTAGTGATAAGTTGAGATGGCTGGAAGGAATGATATTGCACTTGTTGCTGCTTTAGAAGCAATGACTCATGCGATGGAGAATCATCCGAATGCTGATGGGAATGCTGGATCTCGTAGCTTGGCGACTTTCCAGAGAGAGAATCTGCCTACGTTCAAGGGAAAGCATGATCCTGACAGAGCATTGGAGTGGTTGAAAGAGATTGATAGAATCTTCTGTGTGATGGACTACACTCCAACACAAAAGGTTTGTTATGGTACTCATATACTAGCAGTCGAAGCTGATGAATGGTGGTTAGAGACCTGTCAGAGATTAGACACTGCAGGTGAGAATGTCACTTGGGTTGTGTTCCGTAGGGAATTTTTGAGGAAGTACTTTCCTGAAGATGTTCGTGGTAAGAAGGAGATTGAGTTCCTTGAGTTGAAGCAAGGGAATATGTCAGTGGTTGAGTATGCTGCCAAGTTTCCTGAGTTGGCTAAGTTTTATCCGCACTACGCTGAGGCAGATGCTGAGTTTTCGAAGTGTATTAAGTTTGAGAATAGGTTGCGCCCGGAGATCAAGAAGGCAGTTGGATACCAGAAGATCCGTGTCTTTGCTGATTTGATTGATAGTTGCAGGATTTTTTAGGAGGATAATAATGCACATTACAAGATTATCATTGAGAAGAGGGGTAAGCACCAACAGAATCTTGGTAAGCCTTATGATACCACAGTTGGTAAAGGTAAACAGAAAGTTGCTCAGGGTCAGAGGACTAGTGGGGGAGATGCTCCTACTGGTGTGGTTTGTTTTAAGTGTGGAAAACATGGGCATAAGAGTAATGTGTGTACTACTGAAGTGAATAGGTGTTTCTGTTGTGGTAAGAACAAACATGTTGTATCTGAGTGTGAACATAAGGATGTGATTTGTTTCAATTGTAGAGAGGAAGGGCATATTGGTAGTCAGTTTCAGAAACCAAAGAGGGTGCAGACAAGTGGTAAAGTGTTCGCTTTGGTGGAGGATCAGACAACTGTTGAGGACAGACTTATCAGAGGTACATGTTTCATTAATAGTACTCCTTTAATTACTATTATTGATACCGGTGCTATGCATTATTTTATTGTTGTTGATTGTGTTGAAAGATTGGGTCTTATGTTGTCTTCCTTGAATGGAGAAATGGTCGTCGATACTCCAGCCAAGGGGTCGGTGACTACTTCTTTTATGTGTGTTAAGTGTCCCTTGTCGATCTTCGACAGAGACTTTGCTGTTGATTTGGTTTGTTTACCGTTTAGAGGTTTGGATATGATTTTTGGTATGGACTAGTTAGAGCATAACTGTGTTCATATTAACTGTTAAGACAAGTCTGTGAAGTTTTCTACTCCTAAAGAAGAGGAAGATGGTTTGTTGTCTTCTGAATAGTTAAGGAAGTTGATGCAAGAGGAAGCACATATGTTCTCTTTGATGGCGTCGCTATATGTAGAGACTCAAGCTATAATTGAGGAATTGCAGGTGGTGTGTGAATTTCCTGAAGTTTTCCCTGATGAGATTCCTGATGTACCGCCGGAGAGGGAAGTTGAATTTGCTATTGATCTTGTACCTGGTACCAGACCCGTGTCTATGGCACCATACAAGATGTCTGCATATGAATTGTCAGAGTTAAAGAAGCAATTGGAAGAGTTACTTGAGAAGAAGTTTGTAAGACCAAGTGTATCGCCGTGGGGAGCTCCAGTGTTGTTAGTAAAGAAGAAAGATGGAAGTATGAGGCTTTGTGTTGATTATAGACAGTTGAATAAGTTGACGATTAAGAACAAGTATCCGCTTCCAAGAATAGATGACTTGATGGACCAATTGGTGGATGCCCGTGTGTTTAGTAAGATTAATTTGAGGCCGAGTTACCATCAGATTAAAGTGAAGGATGAAGATATCCAGAAGACGGCTTTCAGAACGCGTTATGGACATTATGAGTATTCGGTGATGCCTTTCGGTGTTACTAATGCGACAGGAGTATTCATGGAATATATGAATCGTATCTTTCATACTTATTTGGATCAGTTCGTAGTGGTGTTCATTGATGATATTTTGATTTACTCTAAGTCAGAAGAAGAGCATGCATAACACTTAAGGGTAGTATTGCAAGTTTTGAAAGAGAAGAATTTGTATGAAAAGTTGTCCAAGTATGAATTCTGGTTAAAGTAGGTTAGTTTTCTTGGTCATGTGATCTCAGGTAGTGGCATCGCTGTAGATCCATCGAAAGTTGATGCTATGTTGAAATGGGAAACTCCGAGGTCAGCTATAGAGATTAGGAGCTTTTTGGGATTAGCTGGTTATTATAGAAGGTTTATCGAAGGTTTTTCTAATTTGGCACTTTCGTTGACTAAGTTGACTTGTAAAGGTAGAGCTTTTGTGTGGGATGTTCAGTGTGAAGAAAGTTTTACAGAATTGAAGAAGAGATTTACGTCGGCTCCGATTTTGACGTTGCCTAATCCAGGAGAGCATTTTGTGGTGTATTGTGATGCTTCTAAGATGGGTTTAGGAGGTGTGCTTATGCAGAATGGTAAGGTAGTTGCTTATGCGTTAAGGCAGTTAAGGAGTCATGAGAAGAACTATCCTACGCATGATTTAGAGCTTGCTGCAGTTATTTTTGTGTTGAAGATTTGGAGGCATTATCTTTATGGTTCTAGATTTGAAGTGTTTAGTGACCATAAGAGTTTAAAGTATTTATTTGATCAGAAGGAGTTGAATATGAGGCAACATAGATGGTTGGAACTGTTAAAGGATTATGATTTCAGTTTGAATTATCATTCAGGAAAAGCGGATGTGGTGGCTGATACGTTGAGTCGAAAGACTTTACATATGTCAGAAATGATGGTTAAAGAGTTGGAATTAATTGAGCAGTTCAGAGATATGAGCTTAGTTTGCGAGGTTACTCCGCAAAGTGTTATGTTGGGTATGTTGAAGGTTAATAATGAATTTCTAGATAGTATCAGAGAAGCTCAGAAGTTGGATGTGAAACTGGTAGATTTGATGGTTGGGATTGATCAGTCTGAGAATAGTGATTTTAAGCTAGATGCGCAAGGTGTGTTGAGGTTTCGTAATCGGATTTGTATTCCTGATGATGCTGAGATAAAGAAAGTGATACTTGAGGAAAGTCATAGAAGTAAGTTGAGTATTCATCCAGGAGCTACAAAGATGTATCAAGATTTGGAAGGTTTGTTTTTGTGGCCTGGAATAAAGAGTGATGTGGCTCGGTTTGTGTATGCATGTTTGACTTGTCAGAAGTCGAAAGTTGAACATCAGAAGCCTGCAGGGTTGATGCAACCGTTAGAAGTTCCAGAATGGAAATGGGATAGAATTTTAATAGACTTTGTGACGGGGTTACCTAGTACTATAAGAGGACATAATTCGATTTGGGTGATTGTTGATAGGCTTACAAAGTCGGCTCATTTTGTTCCTATTAACATCAATTTTCCAGTGTCGAAGTTGGATGAGATTTACACTAGTGTGATTGTGAAGTTGCATGGTGTTCCTTTGTGCATTGTGTCAGATAGAGATCTAAGATTTACTTCTGATTTTTGGAAAAGTTTGCAAGAAGTGTTGGGTTCTAAGTTGAGGTTAAGTTCAGCATACCATCCTCATACAAATGGTCAGACTGAGCGGATTATTCAATCGTTGGAAGACTTGTTGAGAGCATGTGTTCTTGAGCAGGGTGGTTCGTAGGATACTTATCTTCCATTGATAGAGTTCACTTATAATAACAATTACCATTCTAGTATTGGGATGACACCTTTTGAAGCGTTGTATGGTCGCAGATGTAGAATTCCTTTATGTTGGCATGAATCTGGTGAAAGTGTAGTACTTGGACCTAAACTTATTCGTGAAACTACTGAGAAGGTGAAGTTGATTCGAGAAAAGATGAAAGATTTCCAAAGTAGACAGTAGAGTTATCATAACAAGTGAAGGAAAGATTTAGAATTTCAAGCTGGTGATCATGTGTTTTTGAGAGTTACACCTGTGACTGGTGTTGGGCGAGCATTGAAGTCTAAGAAGCCCACTTCTCGTTTTATTGGACCGTATCAGATTTCGGAGAGAGTGGGGAATGTTGCTTATAGAGTGGCTTTACCGCCTAATCTTTTCGTAGTTCACCTTTAAAATTTTTGAAACACAAGTGTGTTGGTTGATTTTAAGAGACGAGACATCATCATCATATCCGAGTGGAAAACATACTTACTACCCACAATTATGAAAAAGGAGAATTTGCATCATCTCAAAGTGGAGGATATAGCTTGGATTTTAAAATCAACAAAGCCTCACTCGACACCCAAGTGGAAAATATCTCACTTCACTATATATCGTAGAAGTATAGTAGCTCGCATCACTACAAGAATCGACAAGAGTCTGATCTTTTGAGAAAATTTTAAAGTAAAAAGCCAAAGTAGAAAAATGATTTGAATGAGATTGATTGAATTTTAGTCTTCTCACCAAAAATGTCAAAGTATTATTAAGTTGATTAAAGTTTAATTAAGGAAATATTATTGTGAAAATGGTTCAAGTTAAAAACAAGAAGAGTTTTTGAAAGGAGGTAGAAGATTTTTTAAAATTTAAGAAGGGAGGAGAAGAAGGGACTAACCAAAAGCATTTTTATATATCTTTTTAATTATTTTATTTTATTTTATTTTTAATACCTAAAATAAATTAAAACTAAAACAATTAAAATAAATAAGGGAAATATTAAAAGAAATGAGAAAGCAGAGGGAGGTGTGAAATTCTGACTCAAGTGTGCTGAAAAATAAAAAACGTAGGGCCCAGGGTTAGGATGAGGCCCAAAGAAATTTTTGTGTCTAATACCTTCAGCTCCAAAAACAATGGTAACGGGCCAAGGAAAGAATGTGGTCCAGTCCAGAATCGATTTTTTTCTATTCACAATGCCATCAGACTAGAAAAAAAACATATGGGCTCAGGAAGAAGAAAAGCCCAACCCGGTTCAACAAAACTATTTTATATTTTAATATTTTTCATATTTGATACTTATGTTAAAAAAAGAAAAAGAAAAAGAGTAACCAACAAGAGAACGGTGCGTTTTGACAGGTAGAGTTAGGGTTGAAAAGAAAAAGAGATGGTTCAACTTTAAACATGATACTCTCTCTTCTCTACCTCCGTTCTTCTTCTACTTCTTCGTCTAAAAACTCAGAGTCACAACCGCTCTTGCAACATCGATTTTGACGAAACAGCACCACCAATCGTCAATGCAATCTCAACATTTTCCTCCGATCATCGTCACCAGTTGATTTCGTCTTCACTTCAAACATGTTGCATCCTTCTCCGCTCATCTCTGATTCAACTTCATTTGACTCCTCTGATTCTTCCGCGATTGACATCCTCATCTCAGACTCGACTTCATGCTTTATTCGTCTCAACATCGTTGTGACTCCGTGGAGACCTCTTCCTTCGCATCGACTCATCCTCTTCACAGCACTGCTTCCCTCACTTCTTCACGATTCTCTAAACGAAGTTTCTGAATCAAATTTTGAAGATTCGCTCCATCTCGCTTATTCGCTCTCAGTCTCACTTGTGGTTGTGTTTCACATTGTAACAAAACGGATTCAACGCCAGAAAAATAAAACATGCAAAACAAAGAACAAAATAGGATGCAAGTCTTACCAATCGGAGAATCGCCTAGTGCATCTTTAATTTGAGAAAGCGAGAAAACCAGAGGTGAATGCATTTTTTCCTTTTATTCTTATTCATCTCTTTCTATTACTCGTTCTACTTTTTTTGCGTTTCTGAATCTCTTCTGATGCGATGTGTTCTGCGTAAATTGTTTGAATGAATAATGACAATAATGTTGTTGCAGCGAAGAATGAAGATGATGCAGTGATGATGAAGTATACGTGATGTTGATTATTGTTGTAGAGAAGTAGATTCATATTTGTTGATGGAGATGAAGCTGTGCAGAGAAGCAATTAGAGTGTGAGTTTTAGAGAGATAAAGTTTGGAGAAAAGTGCATCATGAACCGTGGAAGCCTCAGAGAGAACTCTGAAGCTTCTCTGAGAAGTTTTTGCAGCAATGAATCGTGTCCCTAGAATGAAGAAGAAGTTCAGATTTATAGTTGCAAGAGTTTGTTACAGGTAAAGCCATCCCAACCTTTGATTTAGAAATTCTATTGCAAAAATGAAGAGCTAAGATTAAAAAATTTCTCCTCTGAAATTCTATTATGAAGCTTGTTAGAGAAGCTTTTAATATGCTAAGTTCTTTTCTCTTTTTTATTTACTTCTTATTCTCCCTGTTTTCTTCTGTTTTAGTTTTAATATTTTTTCATTTTGTACTTGTTTTAAATTCCCTCAATTTTCCTGATTGTTTTTTTTCCAAAACAGATATGCATGTCCCTTGAATGACCACTACTTTAACATGCTGATTTTTGATCATGGCCCTTTCTGATATGGCTTTCGACTATGCAAGTTCATAATCATGGTGCCGTTTGGATAAGCATTCAATATGGGCCTTTCAAATTCGCCTGAATAGTGAAGAATGATGAAAATGACTTGAAGAAAAATGAGGAGGACTTGTACTTATGGTTCTGATTTAGGATGGGTCATTCAAACCAAGTTGTTCTACTACTCTCTCCATAACGTCATCATATGTAAAAACTCGACATCTCTAGGGGGAAATCATCTTCCTTTTTAATGATCTTTGAATCTTGAATTTAGACAAGAATGAAAGTTTTCCTTTGTGATACGGTGGCAGAACCGACTGTTTATACTGGTTTTGCGTTTGTATTCGCAAATCTTGTGGTAAGCAAGAGTTGTCACCGGCTTTTCTTTTATCCAACAAAGGAAAGGGTGAAAAGAACAAAAAAATACATTTTTCGAGATTTTCTGAGTAAGGGGGTAGATTATGGAAAGGGAAGGTGTTAAAACCTTTCCATCTGTGGTTTTCCACGAGCTCTTAGGTACTTGCTCATTTTTGAAAATTATTTTCGTGTTTGTGTGTTTTGAAAAGTTTTGTTTGCTTTATGATAACTCTTGTATGAGTCCTCAAGAGTGTGATAAAGTGTTTTTGAAAAGATTTTTGAAAGTGTGGTGTAAAAAGGAATTAGATTTGAGCAAGTACTTAACAACTATCTACCTACTCGAAAAAGGCGTTCTTTTCCTCCTTTCCTTTAGATAGTGCTATCCTACTATTAGTGAGTAGGTAGCCCTATTGTTGGATGTTTGATGGACTATCAAATGGACGTTTATGGTCATTGAAGGCAAAATGTAGAGATACTTTAGCAGTTCGAAGGGACTGTCATCATACATTTATAGGCAACATCGAGGGACAAGATCATTTCTCGTAGGCAACTCGAGGGACATTGAGAGACTATGATCTTTATGATGACTTTAACTGTGGGTCTTTGCTAAGAGTATCCCTACGTTCGAGGCACATGACCATTTTCAAAGGCAACCAAAATGGGAGATACCTTAGGGGTGCAAGTGTGCAATAATGTGCTTTTTTCAGGTATCTTTATCTTGATGTTAGTGATCTAAGATTGATTGATTAGTTCTTGCTATACACGCCTAATTACTAGTAGTTTATATACAGACATACAATATAATATGGAAAGTGAAGCCTGCAGCTATTACAAGGCTTCAGGGTAGATCCAATTATATCTGACTGAAATGTAAAATGCGGAAAGTAAAAATCCTAATTAGGCTATTACAAACCGGGAAACAGTTACATAATCGAGAAAATAATCGTATGAAAAATAATGACGCGCAAAAATTAAGACGGAAATAACTTTGAAACCCTAAAAATCTAATTGCTTATTAAAAATATTTTTTTGGTATTTTATGAAAAAAATTGAGATTTAACCTAATTTCTAATTAATTTTAAATTAAAGAAAATAAGTTAAAATTAAATTAAATTAATTTGCAAGAATTAATTTTAATTAAAAAAACCTAAATCTATTTTTTTTGTGATTTTTGTTGATTTTATGATTAAAATAAAATTGATTTTAAAAGTAATATAAAACAAGTTAAATAAAATAAATTAAGTAAAGAGAAAAAGAATTGGGCCTGATGTTGTAAAGTAATTTGGGGGTGTATGCGCTGAAAATTATCCAGGCCTAGATCTGTTGGCCCACTATAGTGTATGGTCTAGTAGTGCTGCATCTGGAAGGTCCACCATGGAGTTGCACCCTTGGAGGCACTGGATCCAAGCCACTGGGATCTGATGGTGTGAGTTTGAGGGCCTATGATGCATGCCTTGAATCTGGGCACACTGAATCTGTAAATAGCTTGTTAGAAAAATAAAACGCTGGACCTGGGATTCGAACCCAAGTCATCCCTTTCCCACACGCCTTGCTTTGCCATCTGTGCTAACTCTTCATTCGTGTACATAAATGAAACAATAATATAATATGCAAAATTAGGTCAGATATATTAACAAATAAAACGTGTGCGCTGAGTGGGCCCCTGGAGTTTAAATGAACCAATCAAGGAACGATGTCCAGCCACGCCAGTGCAGGGAAGGTCAAACCACCCCTCACGGTGGTTGATCACCATCGTCTCCGATAATATCAAAATTGGAACCTACAAAATAACAAGAATCAAAGCCAGAGATTAAGCCTACCCCCCTTAAATCATATGTTGTGAGTTCAATGGTGGTGTCGATTTGGCCTGAAAGCCCCTGTATTGTAAGGTTTAAAGGTTTCAGTTTGTGATGTCCTAACAATGGCATCCTGTGATTCAAGCATCAAAGCTTTCATGCGAAACGTCCAACCTATTCTAATGGATGTCCTAAACACAAACCAACACATCAAACATGTCAACAATGCATGAATTATTAAATTTGAATTTATCAAACCTTACCAAACTGGTGGCGCTTAGTTACAGTGATCTGGGGTGCTACGAGCTTCAAGAATGATAGGGATGGACTCCTGGGACCATCAGGAGTGTGATGGAGTGCTTAGATCTGATGGAGAATGGATGGATCGTACAATACAAGTTGCACCTTCTCTTTGAATTTTTTTGAAAATTTCTTAGGGTTATTTTAGAGGCAGTTGCGCATGTCCCTTAGGTCTGGAGTTGTTAAGCATATATATGGGACCAAATTAGGGTAACAAATGTGGAAGAATATCCATGCTTTGATGAGAAAAAATCTTCTTTCAATTATGTGATTTTTTTTTGGCTTTTTCAGAACAAATCCAATCTTTCTTTTCTCCACGAGCTTCCCTTGATATGCCAGTATATTTTGTCCATTATTTGATGAGAAAAAGATTCTAAATCATATCTTCCATTATTTCTTTTATTTATTTATTTTATTTTGCATTTTAATGGATAAAATATCAAAATAAATAGTATAAATAATAAAACAATGTATGAATAATCTCAGAGGTCGTGGGCCATGTTAGAAACAAGTTTCAAGCATGAGAAGATGGGCCCATTTAGAAAAAATTCAAGTCTGGTCAATATTGGCTTCATGCATTTTTCCAAAAATTGGTCAACTTTAGCAATGCATATCTCTCTCATTTTTAACCCTAAGAGTGTGTTCTTGGACTTTTTAGAGAGCTTAGGGTGTCCTCTAAACAACCCTTTTTGTTCATTTCAATTGGATCTTCCATGTTCATGTAAGGAGCTTTGACCCAAAAGGTGTTTTTGTTGACTTTTTGAAATGACCTATAATGCCTAAGCTTGTATCTTTTAACTGGGCCGTTTCTTGATCTTGGGGGCTGAAGAGAAGTTGTAGGGAATTGGATTCTCTTCAAAATGAGCTTTGGTGAAAAAAGTTTGATAAAGTATGAGAAAGTTATGCCTAGTCAAAGTTTGGTTGACTTTTTCTATAGAAACCCTAATTTGCCATTTTTAACTTTTGATGAGTTAGGAGCATTTCTTGAGGAATCATGATCAACCATTGATCAAATGATGTATGTTACTTCAAAATGTTAGTGTTGATCAAAAATCTTGAAGTTTGACTGTATATAGGCCACAATTGACTTTTGACCTAGTATAGTTGATTTTCAGGCATTTGAGCAGTTAATTGAGCAAACTTGTTGTGTAGGGCATGAAATTTGGCACGGATAACCTTGGGGACATATTAGGGCCATGGAAAACATTTGAGACCATTGGATCTCACACATCTTGATGAAAACTGAAACCCTAGTTAGAGGTTTATTGCCTTAGGAGGAAAATTTGTCTGGTCAATTCTTAGTCATCCTAGGGCAAGTTGGGGACCTCAATGGACATGTCTTCAGTAAAATGAGAGGGAAAATTTTGGGGTAAAAAATCTTCCCCTGTTCAATCTTCTTAAACCCGAGGATGTAGATTGGCTGGTCTGCCTTTCGTGATCTAAAGGTGAAAGATGATTGAACACTAGAGTGTCCAAAAATTTGCACTCGTCTGAAGTGATACCTTTCGTGGATGATATCGGGAATGGGCTTATATATGCAATTTGTAAAAGATGACAGAAGATCGTCGGAGATGGGCTTAAAGATGTCACCCATAGAATGTGACAGAGAGTCGTTGGAGATGGGCTTAAAGATGCCATTTGGAACAATGTTGATTTCATGAGATATTCCTTTGTGGGGATTCCTATTCTTGTTGTTGAGGAGGCCTCCACTGAGGAATGTTGGTCTCTGTTTTGGGAAATAGAGTTCAGGAGATTCAGTTGTCCATTACTCTACTGGGAAGTCATCTCTTGATCAGAGAGACGAAAGTGAACTGCTATTTGGTCAGGATCCAGGCTTCACAGTGACTTGCTAAGGATAATAAAGCTGACTGCTATTTAGTCGTATTCCAGTCTTCACAGAAATCTACTGGGGGAACATGAAATTAACTGCTATCTGGTCGGACTCCAGGCTTTACAGTTTCTTTAATTGGTTAAAAATCAGAAAAATCTTAGTATCGATTTAATTGAACCAGAGAAAGGTCTTGAATTATCTTAAATTGGAATAGAAATCAGGAAAATCTTAGTGTCGATTTAACTGAACCAGAGAAGGGTCTCGAGTTAACTTTGACTGGAATATAAATCAGAAAAATCTTAGTGTCGATTTAACTGAACCATAGGAAAGTCTTGAATTATCTTCAACTGGAATAGAAATCAGAAAAATCTTAATGGCGATTTAACTTAACCAGAGAAGGGTCTCGAGTTAACTTTGATTGGAATAGAAATCAGGAAAATCTTAGTATTGATTTGACTGAACCAGAGAAAGGTTTTTTTAGAATGATATTTCTGAGGAAGAAACTGAAATATCCCTTCGTCATACGTAGCCTTTGAGAAGACTTCCAGGTCATGCAAGTAGTCAACAGTGTTTGTTGATTTGATCTTTCCTGAAAAGGTAAATAGTTAGTCGTATGCAATGTCATGATGTATGAAATTCATTGTGTAATGATGTTCTCAAAATAAATGAGATTATGATGTATGCGATATGTATGCGCATGCCAGGATGCATGAATGTGGAATGCTGTTGCGATATCTCCTAGTTTGGGAAAGTAGATCCCTAGCTGCTACTAGGGAGTACTAGGAAGATGAATCCCATACTGATGTTTGGTAGACGAGGAAAGTGATTCTTTCATTCTCGCTGGGGATGATGAATGGAGATGATTTTTCAGGGATTTTTGACTCCTGCTTGAGAATGACCCTGTGGGGAGAAAGATGTTCTCTCGGAAGATTTTATCGATGTAGAGAAATAAACTCTGTTGGGGGATAAACTTTCGCAGCTAGAGAAATAAGCTCTACCAGGTAAGGCTTTATAAACTGTTCGAGATTATAAAAACTTAGTTGGGGAACATGGATTTCAACCCTCTGAGGGAACTTGGATGGAGGAGGTAATTCCTGCTTGGGGAGGCAAAGATAAGGATTTTGGTTGTTTTTACTCTGCGGGGACATAAGCATCACTAGGACGTATGTCGAGGATGTGACACAAGGATGCCCCTATTCCTAATGGAAAGAGTAATTGTCGGGGCTACAAATGAATTGTTTATACTTTGCCCCGTTTCTTAAAGTCATTAACAACTGTCTTCCTATTTCATATGCGAGTATTCGTAAACGGTAATCATACTCAAATGCATATGTCAAAAATAATCATTGGACATTTTTCCAAAACAAAACAGAAAAATAGAAAACAAATAGTTTTGTACTTTTAAAGAAATGATTTATATTGATTTTTGAATTTTGCCTATAACAGGAATTTTTGTACAAAGAGATTGACGTTCTAGTAGGATAACGCCGTCATGAAAATAAAAACTATACAAAACAGTGTACAAAGAGAAAACAGCTATGTGTAATAATCCCATCGAGTTTCAATTTTGCTATTGCCCTTATGTCCTTGAGCGTCTCATCACTTTGTTACTTGTCTGAAGCTGACTGGATTCATTGGTACCGTTTGAGCTTGATAGTTGATACTGAAGTCTGGTCACAAGGTAATCCAATGGAACATAGTTGTATGCTTTAAATCCCTAACTTTTTCCTGGAACGCACTTTCGGGTTTTCAGTCCACTGGGATACCCTTTTTTGCCCAAGCCGCCTTCTCAGGTTTTCGACTTGCCGGGTATACAGATTTTTATTATTCATCCCTAATTTTTGCCCGAACCCTTTTGGTTCATCGGGATGCCCTTATTTTTTCCTAGGCCAGTCAACCTAGCGGGCCTTTATTCATGCGTAGTATCTTTTCACTATGTCTGCATTCACAGGGTGAGGAAAGTCGTCACCATCCATGGTGGTTAGAATCATGGCTCCACTGGAAAATATGCTTTTGATTAAAAATGGCCCTTTGTATGTGGGAGTCCATTTTCCCCTGGGATCACCTTGTGGCAGTATGATGCGCTTGATTACTAGATCACCCACTTGATATACCTGACGTTTGACCTTTTTGTAGAAATCCTTGATCATTCGTTTTTGGTACATCTGACCATGACAAACAGCAGTAAGCATTTTCTCATCAATGAGATTCAGTTGGTCAAGTCGAGTCTGGATCCAATCATCTTCATTCAAATCTGAATCCTTCATGATCCTCAAAGAAGGGATCTGGACCTCAATAGGTAAGACAACCTCCATACCATACACCAGAGAATAAGGTGTTGCCCCTGTTGACGTACGTGCTGAGGTACGGTACCCATGAAGAGAAAATGGTAACATCTCATGCTAGTCTTTGTATGTCACCACCATTTTCTCTATGATTTTCTTAATGTTCTTGTTAGCAGCCTCCACAACACCATTCATCTTCGGCCGTTAAGGGGAAGAATTATGATGCTGGATCTTGAATTACTTACAGAGTTCAGTGATCATCGTATTATTGAGATTTGTACCATTATTTGTGATGTTTATTTTTGGAACACCATACTGACAGATAAGGATATGCTTGATGAACCGCGCCACAATATTCTTGGTGACAGTAGCAAAAGAGGCAGCCTCAACCCACTTCTTGAAGTAATCAATGGCCACTAGGATGAAGCGATGCCCATTGGAAGCGGTAGGTCTAATCTCTCTGATCATGTCAATTCCCCACATTGCAAAGGTCCAGGGAGCCGTCAAGACATTCAAGGGAACCATAGGTACATGTACTTTATCAGCATAGATCTGGCATTTATGACACGTTCGAGAATGCTGATAACAGTCTGCTTCCAAAGTAGACCAATAGTATCCTGCCCGTGGGATCTTTTTAGCCACGGTGTGTCCACTAGAATGGGTACCAAAGGTACCTTCGTGTAAGTCCGCCATAATCCTTTCTACTTCGCTTTTGTCTACACACCGAAGTAAAGTATAGTCATGGTTGCACTTGTAGAGGATTCCATTACTGAGGAAGAACTTTGCGGAGAACCTTCTCAGAAACTTTTTATCATTGACAGATGCCCCCTCATGATATTCTTGAGCCTCGAGGTACCTTTTCACTTCATGGAACCAAGGTTTGTATGTTACCCCTTCAGTATCAATATCATAGTAGTATGCTGGTTCATCCAATCTCTCAATAGTGATATGAGGAGCCTCATTGTCCCACCTGACCTTGAACATAGATGACATAGTAGCTAGCGCGTCCGCTAACTGATTCTCTTCTCGTGGAAAATGTTCAAAGGTGACTTCTTCAAAGTGTGGAAGTAATGTCAACAAATCCTCTTTATAAGGGATGAGGTTAGGGTGCTTCGTGTCCCACCCCCCTTTGATTTGGCTTATTACTAAAGCTGAATCCCCAAAAATGCTCAAGAACTTGATCCTTAGGTCAATAGCAGCTTTGAGACCCATGATGCATGCTTCATACTCATCCATATTGTTGGTACATTTGAAGCATAATCTAGTGGTGAAAGGAGTATGACAACCCTCGAGAGATATGATTAAAGCACCGATACCATTGCCAAGTGCGTTGGAAGCTCCATCAAAAACCATAGTCCATCGGGATCCTTTCTCAGGTCCTTCATCCGGTCCACGTTCTTCGTAGTAAGTCACTAACATAATATTCTCATCCGGGAATTCAAAGTTCATGGATTGGTAGTCATCCATAGCCCGGTGAGCCAAATTATCAGCTAATACACTCCCCTTGATTGCTTTCTGGGTCATGTATTGGATGCCGTATTCGGTCAGGATCATTTGCCATCTTGCTATTCTTCCGGAGAGAGCGGGATTCTCAAAGATGTACTTGATCGGATCCATCTTAGATATCAACAAAGTAGTGTGGGTCAACATATATTATCTCAGTCAGCGATCAACCCATGCCAAAGTGCAGCAAGTTTTCTCGAGCAGTGAGTATCTTGTTTCACAGTCGGTAAACTTTTTGCTTAGGTAGTATATCACATGCTCTTTTCGACCAGACTCGTCTTGTTGCCCTAGCACACACCCCATTGAATTATCTAACACTGTTAAGTACATTATCAAAGGTCTTTCTTCAATCAACGGCATCAGAATTGGAGGATCTTGAAGGTATTCCTTGATTCTCTCGAAGGCAGTCTGGCATTCGTTATTCCACTTTACCACTTGATCTTTCTTCAGGAGTTTGAAGATTGGCTCACAAGTAGCAGTTAAATGGGAAATGAACCTGGAAATTTAATTCAGGCGTCCCAAGAAACCTCTAACCTCCTTCTCAGTGCGAGGAGATGGAATCTCTTGTATAGCTTTCACCTTTGCAGGGTCTACCTGAATGCCCTTGTCTTTGACAATGAAACCTAGGAGTTTACCAGACCTTACCTCGAAGGTGCACTTGTTCAGATTTAATCTCAGCTTATACGTCTTCAACCTATCAAACAACTTTTGTAGATGACCAAGGTGTTCTTCCTCAGCTTGAGACCCGGCTATCATGTCATCAACATAGACCTCTATCTCATGGTGAATCATGTCATGGAACAAAGCTACCATGACTCGCTGATAGGTTTCCCCAGCATTCTTCAATCCAAACGGCATCACTTTGTAATAGAAAGTGCCCTATTGCGTGATGAAGGTTGTCTTCTCCATGTCTTCGGGTGCCATCTTGATCTGGTTGTAACCAGAGAAACCATCCATGAAGGAAAATATCTTATAATGCGCGGTGTTGTCAACCAGAACGTCAATGTGGGGAAGCGGGAAGTCTCCTTAGGGCTTGCCCTGTTCAAATCTCTGTAGTCCACACACATCCATACCTTGCTATCCTTCTTAGGCACCGGGACTATGTTAGCAACCCATTGCGGATAGGAGGTGACAGCTAAGAACTAGTGTTGAACTATTTCATAACCTTTGCTTTGATTTTCTTTGACATCTCAGGGCGCATACGACAGACCTTCTGCTTTACTGGAGGGTAGTCTTCTTTAGTTGGAAGACGATGAACCACAATATATGTGTCTAGTCCTGGCATGTCTTCATATGACCAGGCAAAGATCTTGACATAATTATGCAACATCTGTATCAACCGTTGTTTGACACTAAGCCACAAATTTGCACCTATCTTGACTTCTTTTCTATCTTCTTCTGTGCCCAAATTCAATGTCTCAACTGGCTCTTCATAAGGATGTATAGCCCTTTCTTCCTACTATAACAGTCTGGCAAGTTCTCTGGGTACCTCACAATCTTCCTCACCTCCGTCCTCGACTTAGTTGATCGGATTTTCAAAGTCATAACCGGCAATAGCAAAATCGTTATCAATGGGATCCAGAGTGGATATGAATCTGTAGTTTGATACGTGAGTGTGTGTAAGAACATAGTTGTATAGACAAAGTAAAAAAGCAGAAAATAAAAATAGAGAGCGCAAAATTTGTATGCAAAACGTCCAATACTTTATTAATTACATATGATATTGAAACATGATAACCCTCACAAACAAACCATTGCCCCCCAGGTAAGACACGTGACCATATAGTTTATATTGTTTAATTATTACATATCCAAAAACAAGAAAGACAATTACTTCTGAACAAAAGTAATCGGTACAAAGTCTTTAGTCGTCCAGTTACTGGGTCCACCGTTGGTAGTAGAGAAGATCCAACTATCTATGTCATAGTCACCATCACTGTCTTCTAAAGCGTTAACCCCATGGTTGTTGATGCGTAGGGGAGGTCCTCCAGCACGAGCACGATGAACAACCCTTTGATCCCCTGAAGAGAAACCCAAACCAAAATTATCATATTTGTATGGAATGTCAGGGAGTTGGCCCCAAATGGTACACCCACCTTCTTCAATAACTGCTTTGGCGTCCTTGAGAGAAGCCATTTTCAAGGGAGGTCTAGTGATCTTTGGCATGTTAGTAACAGTCTCAGTTGCAGCCATGGTCTGAGGCACCTCTTCAAAGTTCTAACAAGGAGTATCGATGAACTCGCCATCCATTTCCACATACCTGAAAGAGTTCAGATGACTTACCATGTATTCTTCTTCACCATGTACTGTGATGATCTTTCATTTCACCGGGTACTTCATCATCTGATGTAGAGTGGACGTGACAACTCCTGCCCCATGGATCCAAGGGCGACCCAATAAACAAGAATAAGATGGTTTGATATCCATCACGTAGAAGGTGGAGTCAAAGGTATGAGAACCAACTTTGATGGGGATGTCCACCTCCCCGTGCACCATTCTTTTTGAACCATCGAAAGCCCTTACTACAATGTTGTTGGGCTTCAGGGTCAAACCTTCGCAATCTAATCTATCCAGAGCCTTCTTGGGCAACACATTCAATAATGAACCAGTATCTACTAGAACATGGGCCAAAGTAGTGCCTCTGCATTTAATGGAGACATGCAGCGCATCATTGTGTTTTCTTCCTTTGGGTGTCAGATCAACATCAGAAAAACCCAAACCGTTAGCAGCCGTCAAACTGGCCACACAATCTTCAAATTGGTCAGCGAAGGTTTCTTGTGGCACATGAGCAGTTTTGAGGAATTTCACCAAAGCTTTTGCATGAGCTTCAGAGCACAATAGTAGGGCTAACATTGAAATCTTAGAAAGGGTCTGCCCCAGCTGTTCGACCATATTGTAGTCGCTCTTTTTAATTATCTTTAGGATTTCTTCCAATTCCTTCTTGGAAGCCTATGAAATAGATTCTAAATGTGCCTTCGTCTAGACAGGCTCAATCAATATGTCTTTTCCCCAAGCCTCGGCCGACTCGGTGATAGGTGTGGCAATAGGGGTAATCACAGGAATTGCGGTGGTAATATCAGCAGGAACAACAGTAGGAATAATCACATGAATAATAACAGCTTTTGGAGGAGAAATATCAGGGGAGAAAACTCTTCCACTTCTTGTTATTTTGCTGGTCCCAACGATGTTGCCAATGTCGGGATCAGTATTTCCAGAAACTTGGTCTTCAGCAGCCAACAAGTCTTGATTGATGTCGTGGTAATAGACGTCAGCCCCATAATTCCAAGGAACAACCTTGTCCGAGGAGTATGGGATTGGTCCTGACATAGTGATAATCATGGGAGCTAACTTTGGAGCAGATGTAATCCTGACGGGTCTTTTGGTGGAGACCCTAGGAGGATTGGCGGAAATGGTTATAATCGAAACATCCTTACAAGAAACAGTTGTAACGGGAGTCTTCCCAAATAGGATTTCTTTATCATCCATCAGGCACTGAACACCTACTTTCAACAAATAACAACTAGTCGGTAGAGATAAACATAAGTGGCAATCTTCACCACAACCTGGAAATAACCCGGCTTGCAAAAAATTCTACTTAACACTCATGAGAGGAGTAACAAGTTCCTCAACATAAGTAAAAAATGTATCATTGTCAACAGCATTAACACCATGGTCGTGCTTGGGTATGGGAGCAGTTATAACATTGGGAATCTCAGGAGCGTCAAATTCAATCTCCTTCGCCTTGATAAGGTCTTGCACCTTGTTTTTCAAAGCCCAACAGTCGTTTGTATCATGGCCTGGACTTTCTGAATGGTAAGCACAGCGAGCATTTGGGTTTTAGCAAGGAGATGAGGTGTTGGGATTCTTGGGAGCTTCCCTCAAGGTAACCAGATTAGATTTCAGTAGGTGAGGCAAGACTTGAGACAAAGTCATATTTATCCGGGTGAATTACCTTACAGGTCTCTCTGCTCTAGGCTGATTATTTCGTTGTTGAGTAGCTGCAGGCTTGGATATCATAACAGCCCCTACCGTTGGACGATGCTCGGTTCTGCCCTGGTTTCGTTGATTGTAAACAACACTAACCTCTCTTTTCCCTATGAAAGGTCTCTTTCCCGCACTTGAAGAGGCATCCTTCTGAATCTTGCCACTTCTAATCCCAACTTCCACTCTTTCTCCCGTCAAAATCAACTCGGTAAAGTCAGCTGAGGAGCTTCCAATCAGATGAATGAAAACAGACTTGATAGGGTATCCAAAAACATATCCACTAACTCCCTATCAGATAGGGGGTTGGACTCTTCCTGCTAAGTCCCTCCACTTCTGAGCATAGTCTTTAAAACCCTCGCTCAAACCCATAGACATACATTGAAGTTGTGTACGGGTGGGAGCAAGGTCTGCGTTTTACTAATACTGCTTGTAGAAAGCAGCAACCAGATCTTCCCAGTTACGAATATTGGTCCCCTCTAGCTGATAGAACCACTCTAGTTGAGTCCCGGATAAACTGTCTTGAAAGAAGTGGACCCACAAGTCCTTGTATGCAATGTGAGGCCGAATCTTCCTCACATAAGATCGGAGATGCATCTTGGTACATGAGACCCCATCATATTTAGCGAACACCGAAACCTTGAACTTCTGCGGGATGGCAACTCCAGAAACCAAACCCATCTCTTCAAAATCCAGCCCAGGTACCTTCTAGATTTCCATTGCATTCAGACGACCCTCCAGTTGTTTGTATTTTTCATCAGCCGGAGGATACTGCTCCTCATTATAGTAAGTCTCATTATCAGATTCCCTTGGACTAAGGTCTTCCTCTCTTGTTTCCCCTTCTTGATTGTCTCCTTCCTTTGACGAACATGCTAGCTCTACAACTTGCCTTAACGGTCCTTTGAACCTCCTTCCCAAATTCACCACACCAACTGGCTTCTTGGGTTTCTTGGTCTTCTCTTTAATAATCAGGGCTTTCAGTTCCTCTTGCCCCTTGGCCAGAGCCATGGTCATTTGTTGAAACTGAGCATTTTGAGTTTGTAGATCCTTCACTGTTTGTTCGAGAGCCATTTCTTTACTGCTGAAATAAACAGAGAAGAAGATGAGAAACCTGCCTTGAAACCTGTTTATGAAATGATATGTATGGTATATGTATGCAATGTTTTCAAGGATTTCTAAGACTTAAAATTGCTTAAATAGAAAGAAAATAAACGTTAATTGCATTAAGAAGTTTTAACGGTCACAATGATGCCTCTTGGGCTTACAAAAGAAGTAACAAAGAAAAAAGTAAACTCTCCGAGCAAAGAAAGACTCAAGCTTCCGACAGGCGCATCCTCTTTGGTGCAATGTAAGCATTTATACTCTTCTCTCCGTGAAGTAACCTGGTAAGCTCTAAAACCTTCTTCTCGCTGGCGTAGAATTGGGTTTCAAAGGTATCCCGTTCTTCTTTGAGTTGGATCCAGGATTTCCGTAGCTCCTCGAAATCAGTTGGCATGTCAGGATGAAGAACAACGTAAGGAGTGTCTCCCTCAGCAATTGGCTCCATAATTACAGGTAAGACGGTGGGGTAAGGCATCATAAGACATTGAGCACGAGCTCGCACCCATTTGAGGTAAGGCTCAATAGGGATAGAATTCTTATACCCAAGTGTCTTGCTATCAACTCTATTTACCATGCCCCAAGCTCGAATGAACCTCTTACGATAACCCTGAACATCATTCTCATAGTCAAATGTGATTCCTTAGACGAGTGTGTCGTGAGGACCATCCCTTCTAGCATAACCAAACTGTCACAACACCAAACAAGGATTATAAGTGATTGCTCCCCTAATTCTTAAGAGAGGGACATTAGGGAATTCCCCATAGCGATCAATGATGGTAACATTCTCCAAGGATCGAGAACACCAATGAATATCTGAATGCGTAAAGGACATCAACCTATGAGACCATCTCATACCCTGCTCATTTTTCAAAACAGACCGAGGTAGGTGAGAAATAAACAACCTAGCCAATAGAGTAGTGCAACATAGAAGAGTCCCTATTCTCTTTAGAGTGCGAGTATGCAGAGAGTGTATAATATCTCCAAGTAAAGTAGGCATCGGATTATGAGATAGAAAAACTTTGACCGCATTCACATCTATGAGCTGGTCCGGGTTAGGGAATAGTACCATCCCAAAGATGAGAAGAGCCAGCACTTCTTCAAAATCTTGTAAATTAGGGTATCCCAAAAATGGTGAGCTTTCTCAAATAGAAACTTAGCTAGAAATCCCTTGATGCCTCTTCTAGTTTCCCAATTTTCCACTACATCAGACCGTTGTAAAGACAGAGCTTGAGCAATCTCTTCAGGCCTTGGGTCTCTTTCCATACCGTTGAATGGTAACTAATTAAGGATAGGTACCCCTAATAACTGAGAAAACTCCTCCATAGTAGGCACTAACTGGTAATTAGGAAAAGTGAAGCAGTGATGTAACGGGTCAAAGAACTGAAAGAGCACCTTTATCATTTCTTCATCAAGGTTTGAAGTGACCGATTGAGAAGTCGACCATGTCTTTCAATGAAGGGAGATCTTTCAGGAATCCTTGATGCTAATTCTTTGAGTTGAGGAAGTACCCTCACAAGGTTGACTTGAATAGTGTTCCTGCAAGCAGATGCCATGTCCTACAAAATAAGACAAAGATAAGCCCTAGAAAATCCTTGAAATGGTTAGTATGATATGCCATGTTATGATGTCATGATTATGCTAAGAAATCACATATATAGTGTTATACCCCAAAATTTGCCCTCCCATATTCCTCAAGAAATTGCCAAGCCAAGTCACAAAATTCCCCAAGGGTTGTGCAGGTCAACTGTCTCCTATACAGTCAAAACTAGGGTTTGTGTGCTGATCAAGAAAATGGAGTGTTCAAAGGCCCAATCAAGTCTCATGTGCTTACAAACATGGTCAAGCATCCTCATATCAAGTTTCAAAGCATTCAGCTCAAAATTGTACAGTCAAAACCCTAAATTGCACTACAGTCAACTGTAGGGGCAAAATGGTCATTTGGCAGTCAAAAGTTCAAATTTTTGGTCAACATATCATTTTGAAGCCACAAACATCATTTGATCAATGCTTGATCACGATTCTCAAAATTTGGCTCAGAAATCATCAAAGATGCAAAAGTTGCTATATTTGGACAGTTGAAAAAGTCAACTGAAATTGACCAGGGCATAACTTTCACATGGATTATCAGAAAAATCCCATCCAAAGCTCATTTTGAAGAGAAAGACATTTCCTACAACTCATCTTCATACTTCAAGTCCAAGAAATGCTCTCACAAAAAGTTATCAATTTCAACATTATAGGTCATTTTCAAAAGTCAACAAAAAGGGACTTTAAGTCAAAGGCCATAACTTGAGATTGGTAAATCAAAATGACATGGGACCAAAGGCATTGGTTAAAGGACTCAAAGACCTTTCCAAAATGTCCAAGAACATGTGAAAAGCTTAAAAATTGAGCAAGTTATGCCTTGTAGAAGTTGGGAAATTTTTGTGAAATGGCAAAAGTCAACTATCCTTGAAACTCCAATTTTTGACAAAAGGGCCCACTTTCTTCCACTTGATTCATCCTTGTCATGCCACACACGTGTCCCATGATTAATTTCAAGACCAAATATTGATTTTTCTATTTTATTTAATTTTTGATAATTTAATTCATTTTAAATATTTAAAAATTCAAATAAAATTCAAAAACCAATGGAATAGTGTCATTTGAATTTGGACAACTTCCATGTATCATGGGCCAACTCAAAAACTCAGGCTAGGTTTAAATTGCACACTAAGTCTTGGTCTTGGCTTAAAAGAAGGAAAATTGGTTAATGGTGAAAACCCTAGGACTAGTTCTTTCATGAGCATGAATCTAGGTCAGTTAGCAAGCCAATTCTCTTCCATCATAAGCACCAAGTCAAACCCTAACCTTAACACACCATATGCTGCGCTGAAAAGCCTATTGGAAACTTGAAAATTTAGCCATATAACAAAAATCTGAAATCAAGGTTGGAGAGAGTTTCGAGCCTTAATTCTTTTTCTAATAGCTTCCTGGACCATTTCTGAACAGATCCCAACTCCAAACATCTTTCAAAACTCCAGGAATTGGTAGGGAGAACTCAAACCGTGTCACATAATTTTTGAGATTGCATATCACAATTCATACGTCCTTTTGCATTTTTATTGATGAATTCTTGTTCCTTACAAAGTTTCTAAGCTATCCATTGTGTTTAATTGCATTTTTGTTGATCATACGCGAATCTACCATGTCCACATTTTAGGGTTTTCAGGTTTTGATTTTAGGGCTTTTACAATACTGTAAAATCAGCCTTCCAGACCATGATAGTCATACTCAGCAAATCTAGACGAAGATGAAGCATTAGTCGCGACAAATTTATGAACCACACAGGCCTAATCGCTATTTTTTCAAAAGTTGCCTAATGAAACGCGTAAGAAAACGTTGCCTTTGAGTTTTGTTTTGCAGGGGTGGTGAGGACGATGATGTGGTGTCAACCAACGATTCGTTCATTCAAAGTTTCGCGCGCTTCAGTCACTAGCGCGTTGCTTTTGTATTATATGATTTATTTGTTTATTATATAACGAATGGATTAAATGGCACAGATGGCAAGCGAACACGTGAATAATGCATAAGACCTGGGTTCGATCCCCAGGTCTACTTTACTTCCATATTCTTTTTCAATATATATTCAGGTGTAGATAGGACGTTGCAGACTACCGTGTACTCACCATATCAGGCCAGCCACGCACTTAGTGGAATCAGATCAAGGGTTATGTACTGGGGAATACCATGAGGACAAGTCAGCAGGCATGCACGTGGCTCAGGAAAGTCAACAAATTCCATTGCTTATTGGGCCAGATTTCACTAATTTGACCTCCAAATTTGGGGCTACCCCCCCCCCCCCCCTGGTTTGCATTTTTTCTATTTTTCTTCTTATTTTATTTTTGCTATTTTATTTATTCTATTTGTTTTAACATAATTAATTTATTTTCATAAAAAATATAAAAACATTCAAAAATCAGAAAAGACCAAAAAAATAATAAATATTTATATTATAATTATTTTTATAAATAATAACATGTAAATATTTAGTTTTAATTAGGTTTTCAACTTTAATTCCTTTTAATAAAAATCAAAACAAAAACATAGAATTAGGTTAATTAACAATGTTCATTCCTCTTAAATTTTTCTTTTTTATCATAATATAATTATTAATTTATTCTATTTTGTAATTAAATGTATATAAATAACTTAGATTTAAATTAGGTTAAAAATTAAATCTTTTTCTTAATAACTTAAAAAACATTAGAATTAGGGTTTACGACCAATCTTTTTGTTTTAATTTTTATTTTAAATCTTAAATACAAAAATACAAAAAAACATTCCTTTTTCTTTAATCTTAATTCTTCATTAGTTCTAATTAATTAATTTTTATGCTTTAAATACTTTTACAAAAAGGGTCCAACGCCCTAGTTTTGTTTTTTAATTCCTTTATTTCGCACGTTTATTTTGTATCATTTAAATAATTATGTATATGCCCCAAAGCCTTGTAACAATTTTTACTTTATTTCTCGCACTTTTATTTTATTGCTTTCTTTACTTTCAGTCAAATCGGGTTCGGTTTATTTTGGCGATGTGGACCCGCGCCATTTGTAATAGTTTAGATTTATTTTTCGCGAACTTTATAACTGTTAAATATGCATGCAAGAATGAATGGCCCTAATTAAAATCAAGCGTAGAACACAACAAACATGACAAGACAAAATAATTGAAACATGACACACGAACCGCACACACCACCCCTAGGGTACGCCTCACTGTTGCCTTTCGAAAGGTGATCGTCGAGTAGAGGACGTCTTAGTAAGTCCTCATGATCCGGGAACCTGGCATGAGGGTAGCTTCTAAGGTGTCTTCCCATTGCTCCGGTGATCACCATGTCCCTAAAACTCGAATTGACCCGAACACCTCCAACGGTGGTGCTACCTACCTCTCAATGGTGGGATGGCACTACTTTAAAGGACATTTACACAGACGAATTCCTTAGGGTAGGTAGGTTCTCAAGGATACTTGCTCTAATTTCAAACAAATCAAAATACTTTTCACACCAACACACTTTCAAAAAACTTTCAAAGCAAACTTTTCACACACTCTGACGTACGAGTTGAACTGAAACTTTTCAAAGAATATTTTTGAAACCCACATTGAAAAGCAAACAAACAATTTTGAAAACACATTGAGCAAGTATCTAAGAGCCCATGGATAACCATGGATAGAAAGGGTGCTAACACCTTCCCTTTCTATAACCTACCTCCCGAACCGAGAGCAATCTCTTTTAAGGAATTTTTCTGTGCTTTTGTCCTTTCCATTTGGAGAAAATAAAAGACGGTGGCGACTCTTGCTTCCGCGACATTTCGCGAACCAGCTTTAAAACAGTCAGTTCCAGATCCACCGATCACAGAACTGGCGACTCTGCTGGGGACTATTAAAGTGAGGTGTACCTTAGGACTAAGATCACTTGTGTTTTCAATTGCCTGAATTGTTTGCTTTTAAATTGTGGGTACTGTCTTGGGAGTTCTATAGATCCTAACCCGGATCTGGGGGATACCCTTTTAGAAAGTAGCAACAAGGCTGTGAGGGAACTGTGCGGGGTATACCGACATGGTTGAAACAGTCTGCTACGTTGATGTGGCACTTTGGTGTGTACCGGTAACCCTTGAGTTCAGTCAAGGAGAGTACGGGGCCTCCATGTGGTGTCATGAAGCATCAACAGACCTTAGGAACCTTAATTGAACCATCTTGGCCTCTTTAGGGTAGTGAGATAACTGACTTTGGTGCAGTCCGAGGTTGGTTGATACTCGATACTACACTCAATTGAGGGTTGCTTTCCTGGAATATTTCGGTCGCCAGTTCAGTGGCTAAATCGAAACGATGAACAATGAAAGCAATCCCGTGATATTGGGAACCTTAGAACCCGGTTACTTTGATTAGGACAGGTTGAACCCACCAACTTCAAGAGGGTACTACCCAGACCCCATGCTGGCCTTAAACCTTAAGGGCCTGTCTGGTGTGCCTTGTGTGCCTTACATGTTTGTCTTTGTAAATATCTGTGGTGTGTTTAATCATAGCATCATGACATCATCCAGCATCATACGCATTGACTAACCAGTTCAGGGGTTCGAATTTTCATCTTTGTTCTTGTTTTGTAGGACATGGAAACTGTTCGTAGAAAGACAATTCCAATCAGTCTTGTAAGGATCCCTCCTCAGCTTAAGGAGCTTATATCCAGGATTCCCGAGAACTCTTCATTCAGTGAAAGGCATGGAAGTCTCATCAGCTTGGTCAATACCAACATTGAGGAAGATATGATGAAGGTCCTGTTCCAATTCTTTGACCCTCTGCATCATTGTTTCACCTTCTTGGACTATCAGTTGGTACCTACATTGGAGGAGTTCTCCCGACTCCTGAAGATCCCTATCCTTGATCAGCTACCCTTCAACGGTACAGAAAAGGAACCTAAGCTTGAAGAGATTGCTAAAGCCTTGCACCTACAGTCATCTGACCTCAAGGGACATTGGGAAGTCAGAAGTGGTATTAAAGGGTTCTTAGCCAGGTTTCTGTTTGAAAAGGCCTATGAATGTTGGAACTCCCTTGACTTGCAAGCTTTTGAAGAGGTTGTGGCCCTCCTTGTTTATGGTTTGGTGTTGTTCCCTAACCCAGATCAGCTCATTGATATCAGTGCTGTCCAGATCTTTATGTCCAGGAATCCTATACCTACGTTGCTGGGGGACCTCCTTCACTCATGTTACACTCGAACCATGAGAAAAAGAGGTGTCCTTATGTGTTGCACTCCTCTCCTGGGAAAGTGGTTTATTTCGCACCTTCCACAATCAGTCCTGAAGAATGAGCGGGGTTTGAGATGGTCACAACGGTTGATGACTCTTACACAGGCAGATATACATTGGTGCCCTAGGTCCAGAGAAGATGTCACTATCATTGATCGTTGCGGGGAGTATCCTAATGTTCCTTTACTTGGAATCAGAGGGGGTATTACTTATAGTCCATGCCTGGCTTGGAGACAATTTGGTTATGCTCGGAGGGATGGTCCTCATGACATGTTGATTCCTGACATAGTTTTTGACTTCGACAACGATACTCAAGGACTTCGCCAGAGATTTATCAGAGCTTGGAGGATGCCTAGTAGGATAGACAGCAAGACACTGGGGCACAGGAACTCCATCCCTTTGGAGCCTTACCTCAAATGGGTACGAGCCCGCTCTCAGAAGTTAGTAATGCCTTATCCTCACATGCTTCCAGTAATCAAAGAGCCTGCCTTGGAAGGAGAGGTGTCTCATGTTATTCAGCACCCTGATATGCCCACATCCTGGGAAGAGATGCAGAAGAGCTGGATCCAGCTTAAGGAAGAGCGGAATTCTCTTGAGACTAGTTTGCATGCCAGTGAAAGGAAGGTCTTGGAGCTCACCCGCCTGTTGCATGAGGAAAGGAACCTCAACACTTACATAGCTCCAAAGAAGATGCGCAACATATTTTGGGATTGATTTGATCTTTTTTGTATTTTTGCCCATGAGGCTTTGATGTATTAAACAATGATTTTCTTAATAATAACGTGTGTTCCTTTTGGTCTACAACAAATTTGAATTTTCGAACTCTTGAATGCATTACATAAACACATATCATTCATCATGTGCATCATAAATACTCTTCTTTTCAGGTTGTTTACCGTTCTTCGCTGTTTATTTCAGCATCATGAACCCTGAATCATCAACCGAGGCATCTATCAAGGCTCTTCAGGCGCAGAACGTCCAATTTCAGGCGCAGAACGCCCAATTTCAGGAGCTGATCAAGGGCTTGGCTCAGGGTCAACAAGAGTTGAAGACCATGCTTCTGAAGAAGACTAAGAAGAAGAGGAGGACTGTGCTATTTAACACTGGGCGCAGACTCGGGAACACTTTGGTTGAAGCTGAAAGGACTCCTCCATCTGTGACGGAAGGTAGTCACCAAGAAAGGGAGGTCCCAACTCCTGTGGGCTCTGATACTGAAACAGACTTCAACGACGAACAGTACCCTCCTGCTGAAGACCGGTACAAACAGCTGGAAGACAGATTAAAGGCTATGGAAGTTCAGCGGGTGCCTGGATTGGATTTCGGAGACTTGGGGTTATCTACTGGGGTGGTGATCCCACACAAGTTCAAAACACCTGCCTTCGTGAAGTATGATGGGGCTTCCTGTCCCAAGATGCACCTCCGTTCTTATGTAAGGAAGATCCAGCCTTACACAGCAGACAAGAACCTTTGGATCCACTTCTTCCAGGAGAGTCTTTCAGGGACTCACCTCGATTGGTTCTATCAGCTGGATGGAATCAGCATTCGTAACTGGGAGGATCTGGCCACTGCTTTTTACAAGCAGTATCAGTATAATGCCGACCTCGCTCCTACGCGTACCCAGCTCCAGGGTATGTCGCTAGGGTCGGGTGAAGGTTTTAAGGAGTACGCCCAGAAATGGAGAGACCTGGCTGGCAGGGTGCAGCCACCATTGACGGATCGGGAGCTGGTAGATATGTTTTTGGGGACCCTATCTGGTCCATTTTTCAATCATCTCATTGGTAATTCCTCTGCTGGGTTTACTGATCTGATCCTAACTGGTGAAAGGATCGAGGCCGGTATAAAATCGGGGAAGATACAGAAAGTTGCCTCCTCCAGTACTGAGAAGAAACCCTTCAAAAAGGAGGCTAGTGCTGTATATAGCTCCCGGAGAACAGAGCGACCTGAACGCCACCAATCTGTCAGTGCGGTAATGATTGCCAAACCTGCTGCCGCTCCTCGGCCAACTAATCCTCAAAAGTTTGAAAGACCCCAGAGAGAGTTTACCCGGTTAAGCATGACCTTATCACAGATCCTGCCACAGTTGCTATCCACCAATTTAGTGACTGTCAGGGAGGCTCCAAAGTTTCCCAATACCGCATCCCCCAAGTTCAATCCAAATGCTCGCTGTGCTTATCACTCTGATAGCCCGGGGCATAACACAGATGACTGTTGGGCCCTAAGGAATAAGGTTCAAGACCTCATTGATGCAAAGGAAATACAGTTTGAGGCGCCCGAGAAGCCGAATGTTGTAACTGCTCCCATGCCCCAGCATGGAGTGAATGCTGTTGAGGAAAATTTGTATGTAGCTTCGGTGGATGATGTTGCTACTCCGTTGCTGATGGTCAAGAGGAATCTGTTGCTAGCCGGTTTATTTCCGGGATGTAGCGAAGGTTGCCCTCTATGTGTTGCTTCCCCTGCTGGTTGTTCTCTGCTGAAGTCAGGTGTCCAAAACCTGATAGATAGTAGAGAAATTTTGTTCAGAAAGACTGTTGTTCCTGCTGCTCCTGTTGAAGAAGTGTCGATCGTTACCATCTTCAACAACCATTCCGAGGCACCTTCAAAGAAGCCTGTCCAAATTTTGTCAGTTCACAAGAGTGCTCCCATCACCATTACTGTTCCGGGGCCTATACCCTACAAATCTGATAAGGCTGTCCCATGGCACTATGGGGCGGATGTTTATGTTCTGGGTGTGAAACAAGAGTTCAACATTGATACTGGTGTCTCCAACATCACCGGGCCTGCTAAGGTCACTCGTAGTGGAAGACTGTTCTCACCAGACATTGCTCCTCCGGTAATTCATAGGCCTTTGATCTTCACACCTGCCAGTGTGCCTGTTTCTCCCTCTGACCAAGTATCCACCCCTGCTACTGAGTCATCTGATACTCGGGGCAAGGGGATTGCTGCTGATATGCCTGCCAGGACGGAGGCACCAAAGACCATTGTTGAGGCTTCCAAGCAGGAAATGGAAGAAATCCTCAAGATAATAAAGAAAAGTGATTTCAACGTTGTAGAACAGCTGGGGCACACCCCCTCTAAAATCTCCATGTTGTCACTGCTGCTGTGTTCAGAGGCCCATGCAAAGGCTCTGATTGCTTTCTTAAAGACAGCCCACGTACCCCAAGAGACGTCTGCTGACCAGTTCACCGACTGTGTGGCCAACCTAACCGCTGATAATGGCCTGGGTTTCTCTGATGCCGATCTGACAGCAAAGGGGAAAAACCATAATGATGCCCTGCATGTCTCCATTGAATGCAGGGGCACTACTCTTGCTCATGTGCTGGTTGACACAGGTTCTTCATTAAACGTGCTGCCTAAGAAGGCTCTGGATAGGCTGGATTGTGAGGGTCTAGAGCTCAAACCAACTCACATTGTTGTTCGGGCCTTTGACGGGTCCAAAAGAATGGTACATGGTGAGGTGGACATCCCAATCAGGGTTGGGTCACAGGTATTTGATTCAAAATTCTATGTGATGGACATCCATCCGTCCTATTCTTGTTTGCTGGGTCGCCCGTGGATCCACAAGGCTGGAGCTGTGACCTCCACATTGCATCAGAAGCTCAAGTACCCGGTCAGGGGGAAGATCGTAACAGTGCAAGGGGAAGAGGAGTACATGGTCAGTCACCTCAACTCCTTCAGATACGTAGAAATGGATGGGGAGTTCATTGAAACCCCCTTTCAACATTTTGAGGAAGTACCACAAACCTTGGCAGCAACAGAAGCAGATGAAGAGGTTTCTCCTTTGAAGATGGCCTCCTTAAAGGATGCCCGGGCTGTGATCGAAAGAGGTGAATGTGCAAACTGGGGCAAGCTCCCTGATCTTACTCCTAAGACTAACAAGTTTGGGCTGGGTTTCACCACAGAAGCTCAGAAAGCGGTGCGCAAGGCGAGAATTGGAAGACCTCCTGTGCTCATCACCCACTCAGAAGTGAATGCTATTGGAGAGGAAGATGAAATAGAAGAGTCAGAGTTCGATAGCTGGATCTACCCGACGGCCGACGGTGGATTGACCAATTGGACTGCTAAAGATTTTACACCCATAACTTTTGTTCCCCAGTAATGAATTTCTTTGTTTTTGATTTGTAATAAACAATAATTTGAAACTATATGGCCCGGTGTCTTGCCCGGGGCACCGTGGTTTTATTTATGAGGGCTTTTGTTTGTCACCGTCATATATCATGAATAAAAGCATTGGACGTTTTTCACAATTCAAATTTTGCGCTCCTTTTCTTTCTTTTCTTTACATATTGCAAAACAGCTGTATTTACACACACACTCACTCATACAGGTTTCAATCCACTCTGGATCTCCCTGGTAGCAACTCTGCTACTGCCAGTTATGACTTCGAAAATCCGATCAACTTAGCCGAAGACGAAGGTGAAGATGATTGCGAAGTGCCTGGTGAACTTGCAAGACTGTTACAACAGGAAGAGAGGGCAATTCAACCCCATGAAGAGCCAGTAGAAATAATAAACTTGGGTACTGAGGAAGACAAGAAAGAGGTGAAGATTGGTGCCAACCTAGAACTCAGCGTGAAGCAACGGTTGACTCAGATGCTGCATGACTATAAGGAGATCTTTGCTTGGTCCTACGAAGATATGCCCGGATTAGATACCGACATTGTGGTCCATCACTTACCAACTAAAGAAGATTGCCCTCCAGTTAAGCAAAAAGTCCGCCGTATGCGTCCAGAGATGTCTGAGAAGATTAAAGCCGAGGTTATGAAGCAGTTTGATGCCGGGTTTCTTGCAGTGACTTCTTACCCTCAATGGGTTGCTAATGTGGTGCCGGTACCTAAGAAAGACGGCAAGGTCAGAATGTGTGTCGATTACAGGGATCTGAACAGGGCCAGCCCCAAGGATGACTTCCCTCTACCTCACATTGACGTCCTTGTTGATAATACAGCTCAACATAAAGTGTTCTCTTTCATGGATGGTTTTTCAAGCTACAATCAGATCAAGATGGCTCCGGAAGACATGGAAAAGACTACGTTTGTTACTCAGTGGGGCACCTTCTGCTACAAAGTCATGCCTTTTGGACTAAAGAATGCTGGGGCAACCTACCAACGTGCCATGGTTGCTTTATTTCATGACATGATCCATCATGAGATAGAAGTGTATGTTGACGACATGATCGCTAGGTCCCAGACTGAGGAAGAACACCTTGATCATCTGCAAAAACTGTTTGACCGTTTGAAACTGTACAAGCTGAGGTTGAACCCGAACAAGTGCACCTTCGGGGTAAGATCTGGAAAGTTGCTAGGCTTCGTGGTGAGTGACAAGGGAATTCAAGTGGACCCTGCTAAGGTCAAAGCCATTCAAGAGATGCCAGTTCCTAAGACAGAGAAGGAAGTCAGAGGCTTTCTAGGACGTCTGAATTACATTGCTCGGTTCATCTCACACTTAACTGCTACCTGTGAACCAATCTTCAAGCTGCTGAAGAAAGATCAGGTAGTACGTTGGAATGATGAATGTCAGGCTGCTTTTGACAGAATCAAAGAATATCTCCAAGAACCACCCATCCTTATGCCACCAGTTGAAGGGAGACCTTTGATACTTTACCTGACAGTGCTTGATAATGCAATGGGGTGTGTGCTGGGGCAGCATGACGAGTCTGGCCGAAAAGAGCATGCCATTTATTACCTTAGCAAAAAGTTTACCGACTGTGAGACCCGATACTCACTGCTTGAGAAAACTTGCTGCGCTTTGGTATGGGCTGCTCGCCGGCTGAGACAGTATATGCTGACTCACACTACCTTGTTGATCTCAAAAATGGATCCTATAAAGTACATATTCGAAAAGCCTGCTCTGTCTGGGAGAATTGCAAGATGGCAGATGATCTTGACGGAATACGACATTCAGTATACGACCCAAAAAGCCATCAAGGGAAGTGTATTGGCAGACCACTTAGCACATCAAGCTGTGGATGACTACCAATCAATGAACTTCGAGTTTCCAGACGAAAGCATTATGATAGTAACTGACTGTGAAATACCTGGACCGGATGAAGGACCTGAACCAGGATCCCGATGGTCTATGCACTTTGACGGAGCCTCCAATGCTTTAGGAAATGGTATCGGCGCCATAATCGTATCTCCACAAGGTACTCATACTCCACTCACCGCCCGGCTGTGTTTCAACTGTACCAACAACATGGCGGAGTATGAAGCGTGTATTATGGGTCTTCAAGCTGCGATCGACCTGAGGATCAAATTTCTGAGTGTCTTCGGAGATTCCGCTCTCGTGATCAATCAGATCAAAGGAGAGTGGGATACGAAACATCCAAACTTGATTCCTTACAGAGAATGTGTGTTGGCCTTGATCCCCCACTTCACAGAGATAACATTTGAGCACTTTCCAAGAGAAGAGAATCAGTTGGCGGACGCGTTAGCTACAATGTCTTCAATGTTCAAGGTTAAATGGGATAATGAGGCTCCCCGGATCATCATCTGGAAACTGGACGAACCGGCATACTGTTGTGATCTCGAAACCGACTTGGTGACTGAGAAACCTTGGTACCACGAAGTGAAGAGATACCTAGAAGCTCAGGAATACCCTGAAGGAGCATCTGTCAATGATAAGAAATTCCTGAGGAGGTTTGCAGCCAAATTCTTTCTTAGCAATGGCATCTTGTACAAGCGAAACCAGGATTCAACCCTACTGCGTTGTGTAGATAAGACTGAAGCAGAAAGAATCATGGAAGAGCTACATGAAGGGACCTTTGGTACACACTCCAGTGGACATACCATGGCAAAGAAGATCCTACGGGCAGGGTATTACTGGTCCACCATGGAAGCTGATTGCTACCAACATTCTAGGACATGCCATAAATGCCAGATCTACGCAGACAAGGTGCATGTTCCTCCGGTTCCCCTGAATGTTCTGACTGCGCCTTGGCCATTTGCAATGTGGGGCATAGACATGATCGGTGAGATTAAACCTACGGCATCTAATGGACATCGCTTCATCCTAGTGGCAATTGATTATTTTACGAAGTGGGTTGAGGCAGCATCCTATGCTACGGTAACCAAGACTGTTGTGGCACGGTTCATTCAGCACAATCTGATCTGTCGGTACGGTGTCCCTGAGCGGATTATTACAGATAACGGTACCAATCTGAACAATAAGATGATCGCTGAGCTCTGCGAACAGTTCAAGATACAGCACCACAATTCTTCTCCTTACAGACCGAAGATGAATGGGGCTGTAGAAGCAGCTAATAAAAACATCAAGAAGATCGTGCAGAAGATGACAGTAACGTATAAAGATTGGCACGAGATGTTACCGTTCGCTCTGCATGGGTATCGTACCTCAGCTAGGACGTCAACCGGGGCAACTCCTTTCTCTCTGGTTTATGGCATGGAGGCAGTCTTGCCGATCGAAGTACAAATTCCTTCTCTCCGGATAATGAAGGATGCAAATCTGAATGAAGATGATTGGATCCAGACACGACTTGATCAGCTCAACCTTATTGACGAAAAGAGACTTGCTGCTATCTGTCATGGTCAGACGTATCAGAAACGAATGATCAGGGCATTTAACAAAAAGGTCAGACCACAGGAATATCAAGTCGGGGATCTGGTGATCAAGCGAATCATCCTTCCCCAGAGTGATCCAAGGGGCAAATGGACCCCTACGTACGAAGGGCCATTTGTGGTTAAGCATGTGTTCTCAGGAGGAGCAATGATATTAACCAACATGGATGGTGACGACCTTCCTCACCCCGCCAATGCAGACATAGTTAAAAAATACTACGCATGAAAAAAAGACCCGCTAGGCTGACATGCCTAGGCAAAAATTAGGGCTTCCCGTCGAACCAAAAGGGTTCGGGCAAAATGAAGGGATGAAAATGAAAAAAATCTGTACACCCGGCAAGTCGAAAACCTGAAAAGGCGGCTTGGGCAAAAATGGGTATCCCGGTGGACTGAAAACCCGAAAGGGCGGTCCAGGCAAAAATTAGGGATAAAAGCGTAATACTATGTCTCATTGGATCACTTGGCATCCAGAATCCGGTATCTATATCAAGTTCAGACGGCATCGATCAGTCAGCTTCACCTTCAACCAAGGTCATCAAGTGATGAGACGCACGGAGTATAAAGGCAATAGCAGAGTTGAAACCCAGTGGATCATTCATCTTTCACACAGCTGTTTTATTTTCTTTTGTACAAAACTTGTAATAAACTCTTTTGCTCGGCGATATTTCTCTTACTGAGATGTCAGCCTCTTGTACACAAAACGCCTATTCACAGGCTAATTCAAAATCAATACAAATATATTTTTCAGTTAAACGTGCCAACTGTTTTTTCTTTTTTTTGTTTTGTTTTGCGAAGAACGTCCAAGGTTCAATTTGTGATATATGCATTGACAATAATTTGCTAGCTCATAAACATTTGCATACGAAACAAAGAATTAATTGCAGGTGACACTAGAAACAGGGGCAATAAAGAGTTGTCTGAGCAGTCTAATTGTTCTATCCTCCAAGGTACCAAGGTAGGTTCAGCTAAAGAACCTAACCAGACATCTTAACTTCCCCAGGAGAGTCCCATCCAAGTTCCCCAGGAAAGATGGAATTCATCTCCCAAGCAGTAAGCTTACCCCCAGTATATTCTGGAAGCTCATCCCCTAGCAGAGCACGAACGCGTCGTCCGGCTTTATTTAAAGAGTTATTTCCTTAACAAGATATAACTGGTTTATCCTCAGCCAAAAGCCACGGAAAGGTCGTCGTCAACATAATTCTTTCCTATCCCCAGTGAAGTCCATTAACACTTCCAACAACAAAGATATCCTCAGCAAATTACTGCTATCAACTCAACAAAGCATCTCTAGAGCATTGCTTCCCACAGAGTATTGCTTCCCAGCATGATCGCTAGAGTATCTTTTCTCCCTGCAGAATCTTCCATTCGCCAAGTTTATTCCGCAACGGAGTCATCGTCTCCTACCGGTATCCTTGCAACTACTATCATCCCTAGCGGAAGCAAAATCTATTCTTCGACATCAGCCCAGGATACGACTTCCCGGCACCCGTCAAGGATTCATTTTCCTAGACAAAAACATACATAAAACATCACATACATCATTATAGCATGCATAACACACTGCATCATACAAATCTCATTTATGTTGAGAACATCATTGCTTGATCCATATCATGCATTGCATATGACTGACTTTTACCTTTCAGGAAAGATCCAGTTAAGTTCTCAAGCTACATTTCAAGACCTAGACCGGTTCAGTTAAATCGTCCCAAGATTTTCCTGATGCTTATCCAGTCAAAGGCCTTCTCTGGTTCAGTTAAATCGTCCCAAGATTTTCCTGATGCTTATCCAGTTGAAGACATTTCAAGACCTAGACCGGTTCAGTTAAATCGTCCCAAGATTTTCCTGATGCTTATCCAGTCAAAGGCCTTCTCTGGTTCAGTTAAATCGTCCCAAGATTTTCCTGATGCTTATCCAGTTGAAGACATTTCAAGACCTAGACCGGTTCAGTTAAATCGTCCCAAGATTTTCCTGATGCTTATCCAGTCAAAGGCCTTCTCTAGTTCAGTTAAATCGTCCCAAGATTTCCCTGATGCTTATCCAGTTGAAGACATTTCAAGACCTAGACCGGTTCAGTTAAATCGTCCCAAGATTTTCCTGATGCTTATCCAGTCAAAGGCCTTCTCTGGTTCAGTTAAATCGTCCCAAGATTTCCCTGATGCTTATCCAGTTGAAGACATTTCAAGACCTAGACCGGTTCAGTTAAATCGACCCTAAGATTTTCCTGATTCTTACCCAGTCAAAGGCCTCTCTGGTTCAGTCAGATCGACCCTAAGATCTCCCTGATTCTTATCCCAGTAGAAGACACCCCAGATTTTTCTCAACGAGCGTTGTTGAAGTTAAAGTCGCCCAAGGCTCTCTTACCATTCATGCCAAGGAAGTTATCATCCCTGGTTCTTCTTTCATCGTCGTTTGAAGCTCCAGACTCAGCTCCTGTAACCAGTCAGGACACACCTATACCAGGCATCTAAAAAATCGGCTCCTGCAACGTGTCAGGTACTCATTTTCTGTTTTGCAGGTATACAGGTTCTCGCCAAGGAATCCCCTACGCAATCAAACATCCAGATGGCATCTATAAGCCCATTCCCCCATCATTGCTAACATGTGAGCGCAAATTTCCGGGCACTCTAGTGTCCAATCATCTTTTACCCTCGGATTACGAAAGGCACGTCAGCCAATCTGCATCCTCAGGTCTAAGAAGATTGAACAGGGGCAACTGTTATACCCCAAAATTTACCCTCCCATATTCCTCAAGAAATTGCCAAGCCAAGTCACAAAATTCCCCAAGGGTTGTGCAGGTCAACTGTCTCCTATACAGTCAAAACTAGGGTTTGTGTGCTGATCAAGAAAATGGAGTGTTCAAAGGCCCAATCAAGTCTCATGTGCTTACAAACATGGTCAAGCATCCTCATATCAAGTTTCAAAGCATTCAGCTCAAAATTGTACAGTCAAAACCCTAAATTGCACTACAGTCAACTGTAGGGGCAAAATGGTCATTTGGCAGTCAAAAGTTCAAATTTTTGGTCAACATATCATTTTGAAGCCACAAACATCATTTGATCAATGCTTGATCACGATTCTCAAAATTTGGCTCAGAAATCATCAAAGATGCAAAAGTTGCTATATTTGGACAGTTGAAAAAGTCAACTGAAATTGACCAGGGCATAACTTTCACATGGATTATCAGAAAAATCCCATCCAAAGCTCATTTTGAAGAGAAAGACATTTCCTACAACTCATCTTCATACTTCAAGTCCAAGAAATGCTCTCACAAAAAGTTATCAATTTCAACATTATAGGTCATTTTCAAAAGTCAACAAAAAGGGACTTTAAGTCAAAGGCCATAACTTGAGATTGGTAAATCAAAATGACATGGGACCAAAGGCATTGGTTAAAGGACTCAAAGACCTTTCCAAAATGTCCAAGAACATGTGAAAAGCTTAAAAATTGAGCAAGTTATGCCTTGTAGAAGTTGGGAAATTTTTGTGAAATGGCAAAAGTCAACTATCCTTGAAACTCCAATTTTTGACAAAAGGGCCCACTTTCTTCCACTTGATTCATCCTTGTCATGCCACACACGTGTCCCATGATTAATTTCAAGACCAAATATTGATTTTTCTATTTTATTTAATTTTTGATAATTTAATTCATTTTAAATATTTAAAAATTCAAATAAAATTCAAAAACCAATGGAATAGTGTCATTTGAATTTGGACAACTTCCATGTATCATGGGCCAACTCAAAAACTCAGGCTAGGTTTAAATTGCACACTAAGTCTTGGTCTTGGCTTAAAAGAAGGAAAATTGGTTAATGGTGAAAACCCTAGGACTAGTTCTTTCATGAGCATGAATCTAGGTCAGTTAGCAAGCCAATTCTCTTCCATCATAAGCACCAAGTCAAACCCTAACCTTAACACACCATATGCTGCGCTGAAAAGCCTATTGGAAACTTGAAAATTTAGCCATATAACAAAAATCTGAAATCAAGGTTGGAGAGAGTTTCGAGCCTTAATTCTTTTTCTAATAGCTTCCTGGACCATTTCTGAACAGATCCCAACTCCAAACATCTTTCAAAACTCCAGGAATTGGTAGGAAGAACTCAAACCTTGTCACATAATTTTTGAGATTGCATATCACAATTCATACGTCCTTTTGCATTTTTATTGATGAATTCTTGTTCCTTACAAAGTTTCTAAGCTATCCATTGTGTTTAATTGCATTTTTGTTGATCATACGCGAATCTACCATGTCCACATTTTAGGGTTTTCAGGTTTTGATTTTAGGGCTTTTACAATACTGTAAAATCAGCCTTCCAGACCATGATAGTCATACTCAGCAAATCTAGACGAAGATGAAGCATTAGTCGCGACAAATTTATGAACCACACAGGCCTAATCGCTATTTTTTCAAAAGTTGCCTAATGAAACGCGTAAGAAAACGTTGCCTTTGAGTTTTGTTTTGCAGGGGTGGTGAGGACGATGATGTGGTGTCAACCAACGATTCGTTCATTCAAAGTTTCGCGCGCTTCAGTCACTAGCGCGTTGCTTTTGTATTATATGATTTATTTGTTTATTATATAACGAATGGATTAAATGGCACAGATGGCAAGCGAACACGTGAATAATGCATAAGACCTGGGTTCGATCCCCAGGTCTACTTTACTTCCATATTCTTTTTCAATATATATTCAGGTGTAGATAGGACGTTGCAGACTACCGTGTACTCACCATATCAGGCCAGCCACGCACTTAGTGGAATCAGATCAAGGGTTATGTATTGGGGAATACCATGAGGACAAGTCAGCAGGCATGCACGTGGCTCAGGAAAGTCAACAAATTCCATTGCTTATTGGGCCAGATTTCACTAATTTGACCTCCAAATTTGGGGCTACCCCCCCCCCCCCCCTGGTTTGCATTTTTTCTATTTTTCTTCTTATTTTATTTTTGCTATTTTATTTATTCTATTTGTTTTAACATAATTAATTTATTTTCATAAAAAATATAAAAACATTCAAAAATCAGAAAAGACCAAAAAAATAATAAATATTTATATTATAATTATTTTTATAAATAATAACATGTAAATATTTAGTTTTAATTAGGTTTTCAACTTTAATTCCTTTTAATAAAAATCAAAACAAAAACATAGAATTAGGTTAATTAACAATGTTCATTCCTCTTAAATTTTTCTTTTTTATCATAATATAATTATTAATTTATTCTATTTTGTAATTAAATGTATATAAATAACTTAGATTTAAATTAGGTTAAAAATTAAATCTTTTTCTTAATAACTTAAAAAACATTAGAATTAGGGTTTACGACCAATCTTTTTGTTTTAATTTTTATTTTAAATCTTAAATACAAAAATACAAAAAAACATTCCTTTTTCTTTAATCTTAATTCTTCATTAGTTCTAATTAATTAATTTTTATGCTTTAAATACTTTTACAAAAAGGGTCCAACGCCCTAGTTTTGTTTTTTAATTCCTTTATTTCGCACGTTTATTTTGTATCATTTAAATAATTATGTATATGCCCCAAAGCCTTGTAACAATTTTTACTTTATTTCTCGCACTTTTATTTTATTGCTTTCTTTACTTTCAGTCAAATCGGGTTCGGTTTATTTTGGCGATGTGGACCCGCGCCATTTGTAATAGTTTAGATTTATTTTTCGCGAACTTTATAACTGTTAAATATGCATGCAAGAATGAATGGCCCTAATTAAAATCAAGCGTAGAACACAACAAACATGACAAGACAAAATAATTGAAACATGACACACGAACCGCACACACCACCCCTAGGGTACGCCTCACTGTTGCCTTTCGAAAGGTGATCGTCGAGTAGAGGACGTCTTAGTAAGTCCTCATGATCCGGGAACCTGGCATGAGGGTAGCTTCTAAGGTGTCTTCCCATTGCTCCGGTGATCACCATGTCCCTAAAACTCGAATTGACCCGAACACCTCCAACGGTGGTACTACCTACCTCTCAATGGTGGGATGGCACTACTTTAAAGGACATTTACACAGACGAATTCCTTAGGGTAGGTAGGTTCTCAAGGATACTTGCTCTAATTTCAAACAAATCAAAATACTTTTCACACCAACACACTTTCAAAAAACTTTCAAAGCAAACTTTTCACACACTCTGACGTACGAGTTGAACTGAAACTTTTCAAAGAATATTTTTGAAACCCACATTGAAAAGCAAACAAACAATTTTGAAAACACATTGAGCAAGTATCTAAGAGCCCATGGATAACCATGGATAGAAAGGGTGCTAACACCTTCCCTTTCTATAACCTACCTCCCGAACCGAGAGCAATCTCTTTTAAGGAATTTTTCTGTGCTTTTGTCCTTTCCATTTGGAGAAAATAAAAGACGGTGGCGACTCTTGCTTCCGCGACATTTCGCGAACCAGCTTTAAAACAGTCAGTTCCAGATCCACCGATCACATATAGCAAGCACAAGCAAATCACACAAAGATCTTAGGTTTAAGTCTTGCATGGGTTTTAAGGTAATACCCTCTTGAAGTTTTGATTGGTTCAACCTGTCCTATAAATAGTAACCGGGTTCTAAGGGATCTCAATATCACAGATCTTTCCCATAAGTTTCGTTCCGATAGACAACTGACTTGCCACCAAACAAAACTCGGGAGTCAAATCTCAATGAGTGTAGTATCGAGTATCAACCGACTTTAGGGATACACCAAAGACGGCTATCTTACTATGTCCTAATAGCCAAGTTGTTTAACTAAGGTTCTAAGGTCAGTTGACGCTTCATTACACCATGCAGCAGCCTCGTATTCTCCTTGATTAACTCAAGGGCTACCGGTACTCACCAAAGTGTCACATCAACGTAGATATCACTTCAACAGTGTCGGTATACCTCACACAGTTTCCACGATCTATTGCTACTTACCTAAAAGGTTTCCTCATATCCGGGTGTAGGATCTATAGTAACCCAAACAATACCCTTAAAAGTAAAGCAATCAAAACAAACAAAGAAAACATATTAGAAATGAACTAGACCCTAAGGTAAATCCCACTTTATTGTTATATCCCCATCAGAGTCGCCAGTTTTGTGATATGGTGGCAGAATCGACTGTTTATACTGGTTTTATGTTTGTATTCGCAAATGTTGCGGTAAGCAAGAGTCGCCACCTACTTTTCTTTTATCCAACAAAGGAAAGGATGAAAAAAAAAACAGAAAAAGTCCTTTTTTGAGATTTTCTGAGTAAGGGGGTAGATTATGGAAAGGGAAGGTGTTAGCACCTTTCCATCCGTGGTTTTCCATGGGCTCTTAGGTACTTACTCATTTTTTAAAACTGTTTTCGTGTTTGTGTGTTTTGAAAAGTTTTGTTTGCTTTATGATAACTCTTGTATCAGTCCTCAAGAGTGTGATAAAGCGTTTTTAAAAATAGTTTTGAATGTGTGGTGTAAAAAGGAATTAGATTTGAGCAAGTACTTAACAGCTATCTACCTACTCGAAAAAGGTGTTCTTTTCCTCCTTTCTTTTAGATAGTGATATCCTACTATTAGTGAGTAGATAGCCCTATCGTTGGATGTTTAAGGGACTATCGAAGGGACATTTATGGTCATTGAAGACAACATGTAGAGATACTTTAGCAGTTCGAAAGGACTGTCATCATACATTCATAGGCAACATCGAGGGACAAGATCATTTCTCATAGGCAACTCGAGGGACATTGAGGGACTATGATCTTTATGATGACTTTAACTGCGGGTCTTTGTTAAGAGTATCCATACGTTCGAGGGACATGACCATTTCCGAAGGCAACCAAAATGGGAGATACCCAAGGGGTGCTAGTGTGCAATAGTGTGCTTTTTTCTGGTATCTTTATCTTGATGTTAGTGATCTAAGATTGATTGATTAGTTCTTGCCATACACGCCTAATTACTAGCAGTTTATATACATGCATACAATATAATGCGGAAAGTGAAACCTACAGCTATTATAAGCCTTCGGGGCAGTTACAGTTATATTTGACTGAAATGTAAAACGCGGAAAGTAAAAATCCTAATTAGGCTATTACAAACCGAGAAATAGTTACATAATCGAGAAAATAATCATATGAAAAATAACGACGCGCAAAAATTAAGACGGGAATAAGTTTGAAACCCTAAAAATATAATTGCTTATTAAAAATATTTTTTTGGTATTTTATGAAAAAAAATTGAGATTTAACTTAATTTCTAATTAATTTTAAATTAAAGAAAACAAGTTAAAATTAAATAAAATTAATTTGCAAGAATTGATTTTAATTAAAAAAAAACCTAAATTCAATTTTTTGTGATTTTTATTAATTTTATGATTAAAATGAAATTGGTTTTAAAAGTAATATCAAACAAGTTAAATAAAATAAATTAAGTAAAGAGGAAAAGAATTGGGCCTGATGTTGTAAAGTAATATGGGGGTGTATGCGCTGGAAATTATCCAGGCCCAACTCTGTTGGCCCACTACAATGTATGATCCAGTAGTGCTGCATATGGAAGGTCCACCATGGAGCTGCACGCTTAGAGGCGCTGGATCCAAGCCATTGGGATCTGATGGTGTGAGTTTGAGGGCCTACGATGCATGCCTTGAATCTGAGCACACTGAATCTGCAAATAGCTTATTAGAAAAATAAAATGCTGGACCTGAGATTCTAACCCAAGTCCTCCCTTTCCCACACGCCTTGCTTTGCCATCTGTGCTAACTCTTCATTCATGTACATAAATGAAACAATAATATAATATGCAAAATTAGGTCAGATATATTAACAAATAAAACGTGCGTGCTAAGTGGGCCCCTAGAGTTTAAATGAACCAATCAAGGAATGTTGTCCAGCCACGCCAGCGCATGGAGGGTCAAACCAACCCTCACGGTGGTTGACCACCATCGTCTCCGAAGATATCAAAATTGGACCCTACAAAATAACAAGAATCAAAGCCAGAGATTAAGCCTACCCCCCCCCCCCTAAATCATATGTTGTGGGTTCAATGGTGGTGTCCATTTAGCCTGAAAGTCCCTCTATTGTAAGGTTTGAAGGTTTCAGTTTATGATGCCCTAACAATGGCATCCTGTGATTCAAGCATCAAAGCTTTCATGCGAAACGCCCAACCTTTTCTAATGGATGTCCTGAACACAAACCAACACATCAAACATGTCAGCAATGCATGAATTATTAATTTTGAATTTATCAAACCTTACCAAACTGGTGGCGCTTGGTTATCGTGATCTAGGATGCTACGAGCTTCAAGAATGATAGGGATGGACTCCTGGGACCTTCAGGAGTGTGATGGAGTGCTTGGATCTGATGGAGAATGGAGGGATCGTATAATACAAGTTGCACCTTCTCTTTGAATTATTTTGAAATTTTTTTTAGGGTTATTTTAGAGGCAGTTGCGCATGTCCCTTAGATCTGGAGTTGTTGTGCATATATGTGGGACCAAATTAGGGTAACATATGTGGAAGAATATCCATGCTTTGATGAGAAAAAATCTTATTTCAATTATGTGATTTTTTGGATTTTTTAGAACAAATCCAATCTTTCTTTTCTCCATGAGCTTCCCTTGATATGCCAGCATATTTTGTCCATTATTTGATGAGAAAAAGATTCCAAATCATATCTTCCATTATTTATTTTATTTATTTATTTAATTTTGCATTTTAATGGATAAAATATCAAAATAAATAGTATACATAATAAAATAATGTATGAATGAGCTCAGAGGTCGTGGGCCATGTTAGAAACAAGTTTCAAGCATGAGAAGATGGGCCCATTTGGAAAAAAATCAAGTTTGGTCAATATTGGCTTCATGCATTTTTCCAAAAATTGGTTAACTTTAGCAATGCATATATCTCTCATTTTTAACCCTAATAGGGTGTTATTGGACTTTTTAGAGATCTTAGGATGTCCTCTAAACAACCCTTTTGGTTTCATTTTAATTGAATCTTCCATGTTCATGTAAGGAGCTTTGATCCAAAAGGTGTTTTTGTTTACTTTTTGAAATGACCTATAATGTCCGAGCTTTTATCTTTTAACTGGGGCATTTCTTGATCTTTAGGGCTGAAGATAAGTTGTAGGGAATTGGATTCTCTTCCAAATGATATTTTGTGGAAAATTTTATGATAAAGTATGAGAAAGTTATGCCTGGTCAAAGTTTGGTTGACTTTTCCTGTAGAAACCCTAATTTTCCATTTTTAACTTTTGATGAGCTAGGAGCATTTCTTGAGGAATCATGATCAACCCTTGATAAAATTATGGGTATTACTTCAAAATTTTGATGTTGACCAAAAATCTTGAAGTTTGACTGTATATAGGCCACAATTGACTTTTGACCTAGTACACTTGATTTTCAGGATTTTGAGCAGTTGACTGAGCAAACTTGTTGTGTAGGGCGTGAAATTTGGCATGGATAACCTTGAGGACATATTAGGGCAATGGAAAACATTTGAGACCCTTGAAGCTCACAAATCTTGATGAAAACTGAAACCCTAGTTAGAGGTTTATTGCCTTAGGAGGAGAATTTGTCTGGTAAATTCTTAGTCATCCTAGGGCAAGTTGGGTACCTCAATTCTTGCTCAGACCAAAAAAGTGTAAGTCTCAGAGTGTCTAAGAGGGGGGGGGGGGGGGGGGGTAAATTAGGTCTTATAAAATTTATTCGGTTTTATGAGAATATTTGTAGAACTTTTTGGTTAAGTGTTTGAAGGTTTTGATTATATCTTTATCTTTTCCTGATTATGGTGATGAAAGCGATAAATGCGGAAAAGTAAAGAACACGGTGATATATCCTGGTTCCCCTCACAATCCGAGAGTACTCCAGTCCCATTTCCAACACGAAAGAGATTTCACTATAGTTAGAATGATTGTACAGCCTATGCTTACTATCTAACCTATAGGGTGATCAAAGGTTCTTAACACCTTTAAGACCAAACAAACACTAATGTGAATGAAGAACAATCCTCTTCAAATCACAACACTTACTTCCAACAATCCTGGATAGTAAGGGAATAAATTCTCTAAGTAATACAATGATTGATTTGAAATATGTGGAGAGCTTTATCAATCTTCAATTGATCTTCTTCTTCAAGATATAAACAATTCTCAAACAATGTATATAAATGTTCACAATGTATGTATGAAATTTGTAATGATAATGAAAGTGTATATGGCAAGTTTCACAAAATTATGAACACATGAAAATATGAATTCAAATGTCAATGATGAAAAATTGTTTATTGAAGAAGTATATTTGTTAATTTGAAAATTGAAGCATTCTTGTATATTTTTGAAATAAGAAAATCTGCAGCATTTTATAAAGTCACAAGAACCTCTTCATTCATGCCAATTCATATGAAAAGTTGCAATGCATTCATGAAAAGATACCACTTGAAAAATGTTCAAAAACCAAAAGAAAAACTGCACTGGTTCGCTAGGAACCGGTTCCGACACTGACAGAACCCGGTTCTTAGTGAACGTTATAAGTCAGATTTCAAAAAATATTACGCAGGAACCGGTTCCCCTATTGGTACAACCCGGTTCCTGGTACAAAAACCAGGGACAGGTTTTTTGAGAAAGTCTGGAACTCGGTTCCCTGTTAGGGAGGAACCGGTTCCTAAAGGGTTATTTTCAAAAATACATTTTGAAAAATATTTCAAACAAAGTTTTTCTTGATGTTAAAGTTATGGGATATGTATATGTTGATGAATGCATATTTTTGTGAACATGTATATTCAAGATTAAGAATTATTTATACCATTTTGACATTTGATGATTCTTCAATAATTCTTCTATAATCTTCAAGACTTTTATATGATGTTGATAAGCTTTTTGCACATCCTTTGAATGTTGATATCCATGTTGTCTTCATCAAAACAAATGATTTAAGTATGACTTGAGAAGCTTGCAATTACATTCTCCCCCTTTTTGATGATGACAACCAAGTCTTGAAAACGATTCTTGAATTGTTTATGTTGTTTTGTGTAGCAAACAAGTTGAGCAAATGCAAGGCTCCCCCTAAATTGTATGCTCCCCCTAAGTCCATGATTCCTTGAATTTTGGAGTGAGTATAATAGATATTTGGGCCTGCAATTTCTTTGAAAACAAAACAACACATATGCATATTCTTCTCCCCCTTTCTTAACATAAAAAAGGATGGGGAAAAAGAGTGAAACAAATACATATAAAAGAATAAGACGGAAAAAAAATATAAAAGAAGGAGTAGAAGCAGAGTGTACTGAAACATAAGAAATTCTTGTTGAAGAATTAAGACGTGCACCTTATGAGAAACCTTTAGATATCACTTTCATCCAAAATACCAAGTTCTCTTCAGATTTTGAAGAAAGGTTCTCGAGCAAGCGGTTTTGTGAAGATATCTTCGTCGGATTTCTCGTCAAACTTACCGAGATTGTCTTTGTCATTGTTAAGAACAAAGCACTTGCATCCAAAAATGTGAAAGTGAGCAATGTTTGGCTTTCTTCCTTTGAAGAGTTCATATGGAGTCTTCTTTATTATAGGTCTAATGATAACTCGATTTCCAACATAACAAGCCGTACTAACTGCATCCGCCCAAAAATATTTAGGAAGATTTGCATCACTAAGCATTGTTCTTGCAAGTTCCACTAGAAACCTATTCTTTCTTTCAACTACTCCATTTTGTTGTGGAGTTCTTGGTGCTGAAAAATTATGAGAGATACCATGTTCTTCACAAAATTCTTCAAATTGTGCATTTTGGAATTCTCCACCATGATCACTTCTTATGGATACAATCTTTAGTGATTTTTTATTTTGGATTTGCTTAGCATACTTCTTAAAAGCTTTAAAAGCATCACTTTTCTGCACAAGAAACAAAGTCCAAGAATATCTAGAAAAATCATCAATAATAACCAATGCGTATACATTACCTCCGAAGCTTTTTGTTCTTGATGGACCAAAGAGATCCATGTGCAACAATTGTAGTGGCCTTGTAGTAGATACCACATTCTTAGATTTGAAAGTTGTTTTGGTCTGTTTGCCCTTTTGGCAAGCGCTACATAATTTGTCTTTGATGAACTTCATCTTTGGTAGACCAATAACTAAGTCATGCTTAATCAATTTGTTCAAGTGCTCCATGTGAATGTGAGCAATCCTCTTGTGCCATAACCAAGCGTAATTGTTGTTTACCATAAGACATTGTACCTTCATAGACAAATCATCTAGAGTAATCATAAAAATATTGTTAGTTCTTATACCTTTGAGTTTTACCTCATTGGTTGCCTCATCCATAATAAGGCATTCATCTTTGTTGAATTTGATCTTGAACCCTCTATCGCAAAGTTGACTTATGCTAAGAAGATTGTGCTTCAATCCTTCAACATAGAGAACATCCTCAATTTGAATGGATGGAGGTGTGCCAACTATTCCAACGCCAAGAATCTTTCCTTTGGTGTTGTCTCCATAGGTGACATACCCTTTGGCTTTATGTACTAGATATGAAAATTGGTGTACATCTCCTGTCATATGCTTTGAACATCCACTATCAAGATACCAAACATTTGATGTGGATTTCAAGCATACCTACAAAAACAAATTATTCTTTGTTAGGTACCCAAGTTGCCTTGGGTCCTTCATAGTTAGTTCCCTTTTTCACCCACACATAATGCCCACTTGCTATACTAAAGTTTCTAACATAGCAAGCATTATGTGTATGGCCTTTAATACCATAATAAAAACAAGTAGGTTCAAAGTTACTTCTATATCTATAAGGATAAGATTTCTTTTTAGGAAATGTTTTCTTTTTCGATACATTATCCTTTTTCTTTTGATGATTATGAACAACTTGCTTCTTTTCTATTTTCTTGGGATTGGAACTATTACTAGCCTTTACAAAAACAGTGGGATTGTTACTTGGTTTCTTAGAATTCACATAACCAAGACCTCTTTTATCATTTGGATAACATTGTTGGCTTAGTAATCCTTCCAATCCTATTTGTCCTTTTTCATATCGTTCAATGACTCTTTTCAATTAAACAATTTGAAAGACATTTGATTCACACTTGGAGCATGCAAAGTTTTCCTTTTCTTTAATAAAATTTTGTTTTTGAAGATCAAAATCTTTAGTCATGGTGTCAATTTTTTCTAGACAAATTAAAAGTTCTTTTTCTTGATTTGACACCTTTTTGTATAAACTTTTGCATTCTCCCAAGAGTTCATCAATAGCACCTTGAGGCTTGAACATCATCATCAAAAAGATTAAATTCATTACTAACCTCTTCTTCATCGTCGGAGTGATGTGAAGCCATCAATGCTAGATTTGCACATTCGTCGCTTTCCGAATCGGATGAAGAACTTATCTCATTATCTTCCCATGCAACATAAGCCTTTTTGTTCTTGAACTCCTTTTTTCCTTTGAATCCATTTTTCTTGGAGAGTTTTGGACAATCCGTCTTTATGTGACCTTGCTTTCCACATTCATAGCATGTGACATCTTGTGTTGATGTGGAGGCTTCTTTGTCTTTATGCTTATAGAATTTCTTTCTTTTGACAAAGTTAGCATTATGAAGATTATTTTTATGACCAAAATATTTTCCTAACCTTTTTACAAGAAGCAAGAGATTTTCATCTTCCTCCGATGCATCTTTATCTTGACTTTCTTTTGAATCAACTTTCAAAGCAATGCCTTTGGATTTCTTCTCATTATTCTCATGTTTTTCAAGTCTTCCAAGTTCCGTCTCATATTCTTGAAGCTTTCCGAAAAGTGTTGCGGAAGTCATAGTTGCTAGGCTTTTCTTTTCGGATATTGCCGTCACTTTTGGTTGCCATTCCCTTGTTAAAGATCTAAGCACTTTAAGATTTAATTCATCATTTGATAAAGTCTTACCAAGTTCCTTCAAATGGTTTGTCAAGTGAACGAATCTCTTTTGCAAGTCAAGGATGGATTCTCCGGGCAGCATTCTGAATAATTCATATTCTTGACTCAAAGTGTTCAACCTAGACCTTTTTACTTCGGTGGTTCCTTCATGAGTTTCTACAAGAGTGTCCCAAATTTCCTTTGCCGTTGTACATGCCGATACTCGGAAAAATTCATCCATACTAAGAGCACTTTGGAGAATATTGATTGCCTTTTTGTCAAAGAGAACTTTCTTCTTGTCATCGTCATCCCATGATGCTTTAGGCTTTGATGACCCAACACCATTGACAACACACACCGGAGTAAATGGACCATTCTCAACAGCATTCCATATTTCTTCTCCTTGCGCTTCAAGATGAGCCTTCATGCGAATTTTCCAAAAGTCGAAGTATTCACCACAAAACAGTGGAGGCTTGTTGTTACTACCACCATCTTTGAAAACTGAATTTTGATTTGGATTTGCGGAAGCCATTCTGGATCTTTAGGAACAAGTTACCTATAACTTGCTCTGATACCAATTGTAAGTCTCAGAGTGCCTAAGAGGGGGGGGGGGGTGAATTAGGTCTTATAAAATTTATTCGGTTTTATGAGAATATTTGTAGAACTTTTTGGTTAAGTGTTTGAAGGTTTTGATTATATCTTTATCTTTTCCTGATTATGGTGATGAAAGCAATAAATGCGGAAAAGTAAAGAACACAGTGATATATCCTGGTTCCCCTCACAATCCGAGAGTACTCCAGTCCCATTTCCAACACGAAAGAGATTTCACTATAGTTAGAATGATTGTACATCCTATGCTTACTATCTAACCTATAGGGTGATCAAAGGTTCTTAACACCTTTAAGACCAAACAAACACTAATGTGAATGAAGAACAATCCTCTTCAAATCACAACACTTACTTCCAACAATCCTGGATAGTAAGGGAATAAATTCTTTAAGTAATACAATGATTGATTTGAAATATGTGGAGAGCTTTATCAATCTTCAATTGATCTTCTTCTTCAAGATATAAACAATTCTCAAACAATGTATATAAATGTTCACAATGTATGTATGAAACTTGTAATGATAATGAAAGTGTATATGGCAAATTTCACAAAATTATGAACACATGAAAATATGAATTCAAATGTCAATGATGAAAAATTGTTTATTGAAGAAGTATATTTGTTAATTTGAAAATTGAAGCATTCTTGTATATTTTTGAAATAAGAAAATATGCAGCTTTTTATAAAGTCACAAGAACCTCTTCATTCATGCCAATTCATATGAAAAGTTGCAATGCATTCATGAAAAGATACCACTTGAAAAATGTTCAAAAACCAAAAGAAAAGATGCACTGGTTCGCTAGGAACCGGTTCCGACACTGACAGAACCCGATTCTTAGTGAACGTTATAAGTCAGATTTCAAAAAATATTACGCAGGAACCGGTTCCCCTATTGGTACAACCCGGTTCCTGGTATAAAAACCAGGGACAGGTTTTTTGAGAAAGTCTGGAACTCGGTTCCCTGTTAGGGAGGAACCGGTTCCTAAAGGGTTATTTTCAAAAATACATTTTGAAAAATATTTCAAACAAAGTTTTTCTTGATGTTAAAGTTATGGGATATGTATATGTTGATGAATGCATATTTTTGTGAACATGTATATTCAAGATTAAGAATTATTTATACCATTTTGACATTTGATGATTCTTCAATAATTCTTCTATAATCTTCAAGACTTTTATATGATGTTGATAAGCTTTTTGCACATCCTTTGAATGTTGATATCCATGTTGTCTTCATCAAAACAAATGCTTTAAGTATGACTTGAGAAGCTTGCAATTACAAAAAGGAACATACATTATATTAATAAATCCAAGTTTGAGTACATCATGCCTCTTTGAGCTTACAATGAAAGAAACAAAATACAACAAAAACTCTTAAGACAAAAAGGTTGAAAGCATCCTCTTTGGCGCGATGTAGGTGTTCAGATTCTGCTCTTCATGAAGCTGCTTGGGGAGTTCCAGAACCTTCTTCTCACTGGCATAAAATTAGGCTTCAAAGGTGTCTCTCTCTTCCTTCAACTGAACCCAAGCATTCTTCAAGTCTTCGAGAGAGGTAGGCATGTCAGGATGAAGGACAATGTATGGGACGTCTCCTTCAGCAACTGGCTCTATGATAACAGGGAGGATGCAAGGGTAAGGCATCACGAGACACTGAGCACGAGCCCGTACCCACCTAAGGTAAGGCTCGAGAGGGATAGAGTTTTCGTGTCCCAAAGTTCTACTGTCCACCTTGTTCACCATTATCCAAGCTCGTATAAACCTCTGGCGATAACCTTGGTCTTCTTTGTCATAGTCAAACATCGGACCTTGAATGAGCATCTCGTGAGGACCATCTCTTAGGGCATACCCAAACTGTCGAAGAGCTAAGTAGGGGTTGTAAGCGATACCTCCCCTAATACCAAGCAGAGGGACGTTAGAGAATTCTCCATAACAATCAATGATAGAGACATCTTCCAAGGATCTCAAACACCAATGGATATCAGAGTGGGTGAGGGACATCATCCTTTGAGACCATATCAGTCTTTGCTCGTTCTTCAATACTGATTGAGGTAGGTGTGAAGTGAACCACTTAGCGAGTAGGGGAATACAATACAATAGAGTACCTCTTTTCTTCATGGTGCGGGTATGAACACAGTGCAAGATGTCTCCCAGTAAGGTAGGTATAAGATTGCGAGAGAGAAAGACTTTGATGGCATTAACATCTATGAATTGGTCTGAGTTGGGGAATAGAACCAAACCATAAATGAGAAGAGCTAGGATGTCTTCAAAAGCTTGGAAATCCATGTCGTCCCAGAATGGACGAGCCTTCTATAATAGAAACTTGGATAGGAAGCCTTTAACCCCGCTTATTGTCTCCTGATTGGCTATGATGTCGGCTCTCTTCATATGCAAAGCTTCGACGATGACTTCAGGTTTTAGAATCCCCTCTAGACCGGTGAACGGTATCTGATCAAGTATGGGCACCCCTAAGAGTAGAGAGAAATCTTCCAGTGTAGGTACCAACTGATAGTCCGGGAAAGTGAAACAATGATGTATGGGATCAAAGAATTGGAACAGCACACACATCATCTCTTCTTGGAAACTGGATGTAGCCAAACTGAGGAGTCGACCATATTTCTTGGTGAAAGGAGAATCCCCGAGAACTCTTGAGGCAACTCTTGAAGTTGAGGGTGTGCTTTTACGAAGCTGATTCGGATGGTGTTTCTTCGGACAAAATTCATGACCTACAAAACAAAAACAAAGATAAACTTCTAAATCCTTAAAATGGTTAGTGAGCATGCGTATGATGCTTATGATGTTTAGGATGTTATGTACAAGTAAATATATACACACAGAACAAACAAGTCCCTATGTTTTAGGCTTGCATGGGTTTTATAGGTAAGTACCCTCTTGAAGTTTAGTTGGCTCAACCTGTCCTAGTAATAGTGATCGGGTTCTAAAGGATCTCAATGTCACCGACCTTTATCTTAGGCATTGTCTCAGCATAATAAATCTTTTCTTGCGGCCGAGATATCTCATAAGTCTAGCCTCAATGAGTGTAGTAACGAGTATCAACCAATTTTTAGCTCTACACCGAAACCGATTATCTCACTACGTCCTAATGGCCAAGTTTGTTCAATTAGGGTTCTAAAGTCAATTAGTGTTTCATGACGCCACTCAGCGGCCCCGTATTCTCCTCGATTCACCACGAGGGATACCGGTACCTACAAATGCGTCACACTAACATAGCCATTGCTTCAACCATATCGGTCTACGTCGTACATTTTCCATAATCTATTGCTACTTACCTAAAAAGGTGTCCCAGGTCCGGGTGGAGGATCAAAGCAAGCCCAATACAAAAGAATAAAATATAAAGCATGCAAAGAAACAAGTAAAGGTGATCTAACCTTAAGGTAACCCCGTTTAGATTTTGATTCTTCCCCAGCAGAGTCACCAGTTCTGTGATACAGCGAGAGAACTGACTCAGGTCGTTTTGCATTTTGATCGCATTTGTTCGGATAGCAAGAGTCGCCACCGACTTTTCTTTTATCCAAAAGGAAAGGTAAAAAAAGCACAGGAAAGACCTTTCGAGATTATTTCCCGGGTTCGGGGGGTAGATTATGAAAAGGGAAGATATTAGCACCCTTTTCATCCGTAGTTATCTACGGGCTCTTAGTTACTCGCTAGATCACTTACTTTTGCTTTGACAATGTGCTTGTGGTGTCGGCTTTGAAAGTATTTTGAAAATGTCTTTGTAATGGTTCTCGTTTCTATAAGAACGCATACAAAGTTTTGTTTTGAAAAATAGTTCAAAGATGTGTTTGTGGAATGTGTTTTTGAAAAGATGTTTTTTGCAATGGTTCTCGTCTCTATAAGAACATATACAAAATGTTTTGTCTTTTGAAAATGTCTTGAGATGAAAGTGTCGGTGTAAAAATTTTTTTTTGTCGTGGACAAGCAAGTAACTAGGAGCGAATCTACCTACTCGAAAGGTCTTAAATGTTCTTTTCTTCCTCCTTTAAATGTTGCTATCTTACCATTGATTTGGTAAGAAGCCCCATCGTTGGATGTGAAGGGACAGGCGCGGGTCAATCGTACAGTCATCGAAAGCAACTTATGAGATGCTTTAGTAATTTTTCGTGAAGGGCTAGATCATTTTATCAAAGGAAACATCGAGGGTCATCGAGGGACTACGATCCTTTATCGAAGGGTCTTTGCTAAAGCGTCCCATATTCGAGGGACATGACTGTTTTCCGAAGCAACGAGCGAGGTTACCCTAGAAGTGCGCATGTGAAAAAGTGTGTTCGATTCAAGTTAATTTTGTTGAAATTAGGTTATCTAGCGATTGTTTTTTTGAATCTTGCCATACGTGCCTAATTACTATACAGTATACAGAAAACAGTAAATTGCGGAAATTGAAATTCTATGCTATTACATAGTTTTCGGGAATGGGGGTACAATTTTTTTACAAATGGGGATGAGTCGAAGGCAATTAAAAAGTCCAAATAGCAAACAATACAACCAAATCGAATTGAACAATTAATTAAAATTATAACAGTCTATGAAATAAAATTAATTAACAAAGTATGGAAATAAAGTTCTTGGTATTTATTTGAAAATTTTGGAAAGAAAAGAAAATAATTAATTAAAAGAAACTAAGTCAATTGTGTATTTTGTTGGCGAGGAAAATTTGAAAAGAAAATAAAAAACATATTCTATTTAAAAATATGTATGTATTTTTTTTATATATATTTTTTTAGATAAAAATATAAAGGAAAATAAAATCCTATTCTATATTTTTTTTTATATATTTTTTATGAAGGAATTAAACAACTTAAAAGAATATTAACAAAAAAAAGTGCTATTTAGCTAAATTATTCACAAAATCCCTAAGTTAAAAAAAAACTAAATAACTTTGAAATTAATTTTTTTTATCTAATTGAATAAAAAATTAAAAAATAAACCTAAACTATGTTTGTTATCAAATATGTAATAAAGTTTGAAGATAAAGCTAAAAGAATCAAGAAAAACAGAATAAAGGGCCTAGCTGAGAGTTGAACTTGGATCCTCTGGATTACAACAAACATGCCTTGCCAACTGTACTGGAATACTATTCGTTTACTAATATAAATCTAATATTATAAAAATCTAAGAGAAAAAGAAATGGGCTAGTAAAAAATGGGCCGGGTTGAGGCCTAAGAGAGGAAGATGGAAAAAAAATTGTAACCCTAGTGGTATAGGCGCCGCGAATGCTCTCTCTTTCTCTCAAATATTCATCCCTCTCTCTGTTCACTACTTCTTCTTCTCCACTCAACTCATTGTTGGAGATCCGAACACCACCATCAATCCACTCGCGTAACCACACTCATTCCAACTCTCCTTTCCATCCTCTCAGATTTTACTCACATCCATATATATCTAAGCTTGGCCGGAACCCTAGGATTCTGAAAGAAGTAAGCAAATCGCAACGGTGAAGGATTTTTCTTCAAGACCTTAGGGGAAATGATCCTAAGGGGCTACTCTTCCCAACGACATCAAGAAATTGTAAAAAAAGATGAGGTAACCACTTACCTTGTGGTGGAGACGACACTGAAGTCCGGTGGATGCTTCAGATGAGTTTTCCTCTCTTTTATCTCCTTCTTCCTCTTTGTTCTTGTGACTTATTCTTTTCGTTTCTGCTTTCACGTTGATGTGTCGCTTTTGTTTCGGCCGTAGTTCATTGTTGTTTTGAGTTGTGATTGAGTGAGGATTTCAGAGGGGTAGGTATTTGTTGTGAGGTCTATGGAGTTACTATGAGTTGCAGTTTTGAATGTAGGGGAAACAGATTTACAGGGTTGTGTGAGGTTTGTAGAAGGTGAGTTATGAGGAGTGGGGTTTGTTAAGGGTTTAGCAGAGTGTGTTAATACAAGTGTGTGAGGAGATTAAGAGCGAGGTTTCTGTTGTGAGGTTTTTTTGGTTTTGTATTGTTTTGGCCTTTGTTGGTTTTTTTTGCTGTTTTCTCTGGTTTATTATATTTGTTGTTGTCTTGGGGTTTTATAATAGCATGAGGATTTTAGTTGGGATGGAAAAAATCAGATCCTCCTCTGAATAAGTTTGGCCACTGTTATATAGGAGAGATAGTAGGAAAATGGAGGAAATTTTTGATAACTTGGTTAACTGCTCTGTGGCCTTTTTGAGTGCAGGTTGATGTTTTGCCATTTTAGTGCAACTCTTGGACCTTTTTTATGATGCAGGATTGTGGACAGGTTTTGTACTGCTATGGGCAACATATGGATGCTTTGAGAGCAGGTCTTCTTGGACTATTTTTGTAGCAGGTCTTTATAACAATAGCAGCCTGTTTGTCTTGGTATGACTTTGAATTATTTGTTGGCTAGGTGATATCTTTCCTCTTTCCTCTTTCAATGAAAATAAACAAGTTTGTTTACCTATTGAAATTCTGAAGGTATTGAAATTCTGAAGGGTTTGCTATCTTTAGGAACATGATGATGTAACTGAGGTTGCTTGAGCATGTGGTAGCTAGCTGTTTTTTTTATGAACAATGCTATGTTGTTTTTACTCTGTTTGGTTTTCCCTGTTGTATATTTGTTGCTTACTTCCTGCTGTTGGCCGCTTGTTGCCTGATGTTAGCCGCTTGTTGACTTGCTTGTTGTTCTGGTTATGTTTGTTGTAGGCTTTGGACAACATGCTTGCTGTTATATGGCTGCATTGCCTTGTTGGCTTGCTTGCTGTAAATGCAATGCAGCCCTGTTTTGTTTGGATTGTTGCAGTAGCTTGTTTGGTTTGCTTGTAGAGAATGCCTTGCATATATCTTTCCCCTTTTTTGTGAACCAAAATCCAGGTTTTGTGATTTGCAAAATAGGAGGAGATGGATTATGATTAAAAACAAAAAACCTGTTAATTTCTGACTCCAAAATGCAAACCCTAATGATGAGATAAAAACTTGTTTTAACCATTAATTCTTGCTTGAATTTTCATATATTGATTGTTTTGCTAACTTTTTTCTTTTCTTGTTTCATGAATGGCGAGCGAGGCTTGGGATGAGTTGCTTGAAGATGAAGCAAGGAAGACTTGAAAATAAAACTTCTCTTTGTAAACTTGAAATTCTTTGTAAACAAACAATTTGTAATTTCTCTTTGTAAACAAGAAACTTGTGATTCTTTGTAAACAAACAAAAATTTGTAATTTTGTTTGCAGTGTAATAATACAAAGAGTTGGACAACTTTGGTATGATAGGATTCTATACAAATTTTTGTATTCTAATTGAATTTTTTTGAAATTCCCAATCAGACATTTGAAATGAAATACTTCAACCCGGTAACTTGAATTCCAAATAATCACAACTGACTTTGTAACTGTATTTCAAACAAACATGCACCTTGTACTCTAATTCCTAAACAAAATAAATGTTTAAGAATGTAATTCATTTGGTCAACTTGAATCCAAAACCATGATTGTTTTAAATGATAGTCTTAATCTTCACATCTTGTCCAAACAAACATGCTCTGAGAACAATCGTCAATCTTTCAGTAAACTGTGGTTAAGAAAATTCAAAATCAACAAATGCCTTGCGACGGTTCGATAATTTTAAAGTCTTCCAAACACAATTTTCCTTCGATTCTTTGAAGATAAACCCGTGAGCGACATCACATATGACCATGAACAGAAATAATCGTCTCAAGGTCTTGTAATTTGAAGAAATCACAATTCTTAGAAATCAAATGACTGTTATTTAAAATTAGGTCAAATTCCATGATGCGACTTCTAACGCATTCAAATTTTTGGTGATCTTCTACGCGTAATCAGTTCTTGATTTGTGAAGAGAAATTGGAGATGGCATCAAAGGAGAATCATACGCAAGAAAAAACACTCAAAAATATTGAATAATGAAGAAGTTACGATCGTTTGAATTTGTTCTCGCAAAAAGGGCGATTTTCAAGTCGATGTAGTCGTTTTCAGTTATCTGGACCATTAATTGAGAAAACTTGCAATGCGAGGTTTGAAAACTGACTTAAACAACCTTGAGGAGACATGAAGACCTATGAAGACCATTTGAAACCTTGAAGACTCAATTTTCTTTGAGAAATACAAAACCTTAATTGTTGATTTACTGCTTAGGAAGAGAATCTGTCTGATCAACTTCTGAGCCAAATTAAGTATTTGAGGAACCCTAGGATAGTATCTTGAATGAAAAAATGGGAGGGCGAATTTTGGGGTACAACACAATCATTTTGAATTCATCTATGTAATTGATCCTCTTTCAATCAGGATTAATGATCAATATCTTATTCATAGATGCTAAAGGACATATGGGGGATCATGGAATTAAGTTTGAATCAAAAACTCAAAGAAATCTTTATCAAATCCCAAAACCCTAATTTTGGTCCCTTGTGTTAGGAGGTGATGGCCATGCTTCAAAACCCTAATTTCAAGGGACATGTTGGTCCTTTGAGCAGAAATTTCTCATATGACACTGAGAAGATCATACCTCTAGGAGATGGCTTATACAAGCATCAGACGCCCCATACGGCTAAAACCCTAATATCAGGAGATGGATATGAGAGCAGGGATTCACTTCAATACTCTCGCAACTTTCAATCTTCTAATGAATCACTGAGTCAATTGAGATGTTCTGAGGTATGAGAAGCCATTTTAGCTTGAGTTGTCCCAAAGAGTGAGGGCATTAGACCCTTCTTGTACTTATTATCAATATCAATATCTTTTATATCTTGACGAGACCCTGAAGACAAGAACACATTGATCCCATAACATTGAGTTAATACAATGCTAATGATGTTTATGATGATGAAGCATAAACTATTTTGTTTATAAATAAGAGGATAAATTTTGGGGTGAAATATTGCTCATACACAATTTAGAAAGACAATCGAGCAAATAAGATTTGACAATGACAAAGAATGTTTAATGGCTAATTATTTCAAGGAACAAGACATCATTCACCAAAGGACTTGCATAGAGACTCCACAACAAAATGTTGTTCTAGAAAGAAAAAATAGACATAGCTTGAATTTTGTAAGAGCTCTCATGTTTCAATCTAATTTACCAAAACTTTTCCATCACTCATGCAGTTTTCCTCTTCAATAGAATTCATTCTCCTATTATTATTTCACAATCTCTTTATGAGTTTCTACAAGGCTCACCTCCTGACTATGACAACATCAAAAATTTTGGTTGCCTAACTTTTGATTCCACTCTTGTCCAAGGCCACCAAAAGCTTGATCCCCGTGCAATAAAATGTATTTTTTCTTGGTCATAGACAAGGTACAAAAGGCTACCTTCTCATGATATCATTACAAGGTAAGTTCTATTATCTAGGAATGTCTCCTTTTATGAGGATAGATTCCCTTTCACTCTTAATTTAGGTACTAAGCAAACTTATACTTCTAAAATATTTGATTATAGCCTCTCTTTCCTTGACACACAAGATGATCAGATGATCATATTTAAACTACTAACCACTTCATTCCTCAGTCCTCACACCAATACATACCTTAAACCTCGCCCTTACATTATGCTTCTCATGAACCTACCACCAACATTTCGACAAATATGTTTAGATTCTGAATTCCTAGTTTTATTTATTAGCTTAGCTATTAGGTATATTTTTATTAAGGCCTACGTGACAGTTCATTTTGTTTATTTAAACAAGTTTGGTATTTAGGGTTTTAAAATGTAACTGTTAATTAAGTTTCTTTTACAACAAATTTGTTCTCTCTCTCTCTCTCTCTCTCTCTCTCTTCTCTCTCTCTCTCTCTCTCTCTCTCTCCTCTCTCTCTCTCTCTCTCTCTCTCCTTTTGTACACCAACAAATTTAATTCGAAAATACATCTCTGGATTTTCTTAAGATTGATGTATATCTAAAAATACCCAACTTCAGACACAACATACCAGGGCCTGTTTTTCTTCTATCTTTTTATGATTCAATTCAAGGCGATGAAATTGATCTACCTTTTTATGATTCAATTTAAGGCGATGAAATTGATTTATAATTCAATTCAAGGCGATGAAATTGAAGGTCATGCAAATATTAATAATGATTGTTGGCATTATCTCTGTTGGTAGAAGCATATGCATCTTATTAACTCCAACAAGCCCTACCATGCTGCAATTCCTCTTGTGGAGATATACAAATTCCATATCCATTGGACATAGGAAACTCAACAACACAAGATCACACACCAAGTTACATGAAATCCAAATTTGAACTCACTTGTAACAACAACGAGCTATCCTTGGTAAGAACTAAGGATGGCAACATATCGGATCAGGTGCAGGTTTCACACTATCCAAACCCGCATCCGAAATCACCATCCGAACTCAAACCCAAATTCAAAGGCTATTTGAGTGGCAAAATAACATCCACGCTCACATCCGTTGGGTTCGGATTTTTCTACCTAAACCCGAACCCACAGCAAAAACACAAAAAATACAACAACATTGAAATTTGAAACACAAGAATTCCATCAAGATCTCTCAAAGAAATTAAAGAATTAAATTACAACTTTCCATCAAATTTAGTAACATTATATTAAAATTAAGGTCTTAAATTTTTAAATTAAAGTCTTATATATATATATATATATATATATATATATATATATATATATATATATATATATATATATATATATATAATATATATATATATATATATATTATATATATATATATATATATATATATATATATATATATATATATATATATATATATATATCTATATATATATATATATATATATATATTATATATAATATATATATATATATATATATATATATATATATATATATATATATATATATATATATATATATTATAATATATATATATATATATATATATATATATATATATAAGACTTTAATTTAAAAATTAAGACCTTAATTTTAATTATAATGTTACTAAATTGATGGTGGTTTCGAGTTTCAGATGCGAATTTGAATGAACTTAAACTCGCATTCGAAATATCAGGTGGCACCCGAATCCAAACCCATTCAACTCGAGTTTTCACCCATTGACTCGACTTCAAATGCAGGTGGACTCCACGAATTTGGGTCTGCCTGCCATCCCTAATAAAAACCTTCATGACCTAAACATAAATCTCCAAGGTCAAATGGTATTGTCACTTTTTCGTCTCACATCAGTGATAGGAAGAAAGAAGCTAATAAACCTTTTCTCGAAGTTCACTCTTTCACAATTTTCAGTACTTTACAAGCTAACTACGTTCTAAAAGTTTATGATATATTTTCAGAGATACATCTCTGAATTAACTTTAAAAAAATTCAGAAATATATCTCCGAATAAAATTTAAAAAAATAAAATTTGATGCGTTCGAAGAAATATCTCCAAAGATATTTTGAGGTTTTCAGAAGTGTCTCCCACACCATAAGAGTCGGAAGAGAAATTCCCAAAAAAAAATCTTTAATATAGTTCAATTATTGACTATAGAGATTTATCATTATCAAACTATGTTCTCATTGACTTTTGAAACGTCGTAGTGAGTAAGTCTCACACTAGTACGTTAAATTCAGACAATAATCATAACAAACTCTTGCAATATTTTCTATGTAAGATTCTTCAAATCTAACTTTGTTAGGATGGAGCATCATATCTACAGGGACAATGACAAAGAATCAAATTTTAACTTAAATCCAAACCTGTAGTACAAAAATGCACAACAGAATCTTGAGTAAAAATCAAACATACTACTTTAGAACCAGTAAGTAGACATGAGAGTCTAAATTTGCTCCATTCCAAAACAAGTCGAGGCTCAATGTAGTCGCTTCTGTCGTCATACAACGTCACAGGAGGTCTGTGTAAATATAGGTTTTAAGAATTGAACTTCTAGACGTTTTGAAAGAACATGTTAGTTAGGGGAGTGTCCTAGAAAAACGAAGGGACGGCAGTAAGACCCGACATTTATTCGACCCCCACACACTAAAATGAAATCAACCCGTGATTGAAATGACTGTGAAATGAAATGATGAAACTACATCATTGCCTATCATAATTACTCAAGAACTTAAACAAGATCTTAACAGAGGAGTTAGAAAGCATTACATATTTCAGAGATACCAGAAGGCATGTGTCAACCTCTTACATTAAAACTAAAACCAAAGATTCTCTTCATTCTCATATCTACAAACCTCTACTTATAGCTACACAAAACTCAGAATGGAGAAGATGCTATTCGGCGCAACTGGTATTTAGGCTCGGTAATTGGTACGCATGGCAACATATTCTCTAGCTCCTGCATGTTGAAGACAACAAAATTAATAACATAATCTGATAATCCAAATGATACATGCTCGGATCTCGATTAGAGAAACATAATATGCAGAGTTTCCTTTCTCCAGAAGATGCAAAGCTGAAAATATGATCAATGAATTGACAAACTATTCAATCAGGACTGAAGATATGTATATTGAGGAATTTCCTTCATCAACTAAAACAAACTTAATGCAGTTAAACTTAGAATTTCAAAGCAGAATCCAACCTTTCGTTTCCTCAGCATTTCATTTTCCTCTTCCAGGCGCGAAACTTTGTTCTCCAATTCATTTGTGTAGGCCTTTTCACAAAAGTTATTAATCAGTAAAAAGTAATTAAATAACAAGGACTTCTGACACTCCATACAAAGAAAGTGGTCACCTGTTTCCTTGCTCTTGAACGGGCAGCGGATTCCCGATTCTTGATCATCCTTTTCTGCCTTCTCTCAACAGTTTTCTCTACCATATCCTCAGGAGCGCTCCTTTTCATTCCGGAAATCTGTGTATCCGACACAGTTCCCATAAGAGGTGCAGCCAGTGCCATATGACTATCTGCAAATGGAATCTCCATCGAAGCACCAACCCCCATGTGTAACGGCTGTGCCATACCCTGGCTAGCCATATAAACCCCCATTGGACTATGTTGTAGATGCTGCTGAAATTGTGGTTGCGATTGCGGATACTGAATCCACTGACCTTGCGATTGCGGAAATTGTGATAGTGCTGCATTTGAATCCATTCCAGCGGTAGTATCGGTATTCGTTTTATTAGAAGGCGCTCCAGCAACAATGCCCGCTTTCACCAAGAAATCCTCCAATGTCAACTCTCCTAAAGTAGTTTGTCTCTCCTGCGACTTCTTCTCGTCACTGTCTTTCTTTTGTTGGATATCTCTCCAAACCTCATCCACAGTCTTCTTGCTTAACGCAGCTTTGAACGACATACTAGCTTGACGTTGTAGAGAAGCTTCACTAGCTTGTGCTGCGCCTTCATTGTCCGAACTCGTCGACTGATTCACCTCAACAGTCCATACATTTTTAAGAAGCTCATCTAGGTTCATACTACTTAGTGGCTTTCCCAAATCACCTAACTGATTTTCAACCTCGTCAAGTGTGAGACTGTATACCGAATTTTGCCGCACAAGTGGTTGGAGTTGCGATCGTTTTCCATTACCATCTCCACCTCCTTGAGACCCCATTGTTTGGATCCCCATTTACCAATTTCCACAGTCAACAATTCACTTCACATCTCACATTCAACTATTTCGGCAGTACGAAAACAAAACCATTGGATCAAAACTTTCAATCCTGCCCCACAAAATGATCTTCCACAAACTTTTAGGATCTATAATAACAGACAAACATAGCAACGCATACAAAGGAAACCGTCAATCGAAGCGAAGCAACAAATTAAGACCTAAAAGTATAATTTTTTTTCATTTCTTTACAAATTACTTCACAAAGGATCATTAGAACATTGATCCCTATGCATGCAAGGCCAAAAACACATCAACCTAAATCAAATTTCCATTGAAATTCAAAACCCCATTTTCAAAACACACAAATTTCCTTTGTTACTTCAGCCCAAAACCATTACCACCATTTCACATAGCAATAAAATGGGGGATAAAAACACAAAAAGAACAAAAATCCATCAACAATCAATTCATGCACAGAAGATAATGAAGAAAAACAAAAACACCCAGAATCAAAAATAGAAACTTTCAATGAATAACATCAAAGGAAACCCATTTGCATGCAACCAATTTATCATCACTGTTGTTGAACCACACAAAAAAATCTCAAACAACAACCAAAAAAATGAGATCAAAATCAAACCATTACAGACCCAAAATTTTTTCCTCACATGCAATGACAAAAAAAACACCAAATTTGAAGAGAAAAACATCATGAATAGGAAAGAGTGTGCTCTAAGTAATAAAAAATGAAAAAAGATCGAACCTTTGTTTGTCAGAGAGAGAAAAACACCGATCTGAAAGTTTTGAGCAAGTGATTGAAGCAATGAGCAGCGTTTTGAAGAAGAAGGGTGATGAACAAAGGTTTCAGAAGTGTGTTTGAGTGTGAGAAAATGGAAAATAGGAGAGAGAGAGAGAGAGAGAGAGAGAGAGAAACCCAACCAAATGGCAGTTTCTCAATTTTCTGTTCATAAAAAATTGGGGATCTCTATATTTTAAAGGAAAAATAAATAGAATAATAAAAATTAAGATAATAGATCCGAATTTTAGACATAAAAGATCCATGAGTAGATTGAGTAGTTTAATTAAAAAGGAAAATTTAAATGGATGAAGTTTAATATTTATTTATTTTGGTTAAGTGTAGGGGTGAGGCTCAATTAACTCCCTTACAGGTGAAACCAAAAAATAATTATAAGATTAAAGGAATGTTTCAGATTTAATATAATCAAAAAGAGAACACATAAAAATCATCCCTAGGAAATTATTTTTACATGATATTATAGTATGTTTGTATTTCATAAGAATATTTTTTTCGTTAAGTTTCAGTTTTTTTTTCAAGTTTTTTTTTTGTTAATGATTTTTTATTGATTTTATTTTTTATTTTTCTCAAGTTTTATCCATTTTTTTTTATGTTTCTCTCAACTTTCTCATTCAACACGGTTTCAATTCTCAATTCTAATTTCTTATTTCTCTCTCACTTGCCTTTTTCTCCGATCAATTTCGTTTAGGAGAGTTTGTGTTTACTATTCAATCATTAATTAGCGTTTGTATTTCGGAGCGACACAGAATAGTCAATTAAAAAAATCTCTTTTAATTATCGTTCAATTTTCTGGTGTGGTAAGTTTCTCGATCGAAATATTTGTTAACTAGTTTTTTTATCGACTTTGCTAGTTGAGTAATTTCAATTGAATTTTGCTTCAAATATGGGAGTTTATGGTGGGAGATTTGTGTTGACTTTGATTTAGGATTTTCTTTGTTGAATCTAGGTTTGAGATTTTTGTGGTTAGTTACTGGTGATGTTATACATGTTAATAATTTGATCTGATTTAATTATTTAGGTTACATTTGAGTGTCGAACAGAAGAACAATTCTAAAAGAGATTTTGTTCTTCTAAAAGTGTTATTTAGTTAGCCAGATCTTCTTGAGTATATGTGCTTGTAATTTTTGCTATGAAATAATGTGAATTACATGATTGGTGCAGGGAAATAAAGAAAGAGTATCGGTATCATTTGTCGAATAATTAAGGTGGTATGGAGGTAAAAGGAGAAATTTTTAAATAATAATATTAGTGTACTTTAGTACTTATGTTAAAACTATGTTGTTTATTGTGATAGGGACTAGAAGACGTGTCAACAGAAGTAGTTGATGAAGCAACAAATGAGACCACTGCTGATGACATTAGTGCCGAGGATGGAGAATCTATTGTAAAAGTTATAAATATTGATAGTATGAAGGATATTCTTAGCATGGACTTGAAAAGATTAAGTTCCCGTGAGACAAGGAATATTTAATTTTCAAGTCTGGACATGGCTTATGCGCTCTACAACCACTATACTAAAATGAACGGATTTGTAGTTTGCAAGAGCGGGATCCTTCGATACAATAACTATTTGGTCATTAGTTTTTTTTTTGTACAAATTCAAAAACAATTATTAAATATGTCCAAGATGCACTAACTTAAAACCAAAGCAGTTCCAAAAGTTACAAAACTTTTACAAGCACCCAGGCTGAAAAGAAGAAAATAATAACCTGCCATAACAACAGGCGTATACCATTGAAGAACTCCAATAACATTAACTCTGCCATCTATAACTAAACTAACCCAATTCTTTCCCAAGAGCAAAACAAACTGGAAAAACATCGACTAGACCGCAAATACAGTTATACAGACTGCGAATAAAATCGACCATGACACTGAGGCGCAAAAGCATACGGCTAAATCTGAATGACACCGCCTAATAAAGAATTTAGCACTTGTGTTTTTAGATCTTTGTTTTTAAGTAGAACACTGTAGTCCAACTAGCCAAAATCATTTGAACATGAAGGGGAGAAACACTCTCAGTACTCAGCAAACAGGAGTTTCTATATTTTCCATTGAAACAAAATATACTGAGAAATCTGGAAATGATATTTTACAAGAATGTCAGAAACTGATAACTGTTAAGTTATTTTGATGTCTTAGCAACAGTGTTGTTCTGATAACTTTTAACATTTCTCTATTGAATTGTTTTTTTAAAAGTACATATCGATATCTCCACTATCATAATCACCTCTATAAGAAATGTTCACTAGAGAATCCAATGCAATTTTCTGAGTTGTTATGGCATCATCAAGCAGTTTCACAGTTGAATCATTTTTTCATATAATTGCACAGTTGAATATAGTTTTAAGCAACATCACAATTGCCTTATGCAAAAATAGTTTTTAGTGTAATCATGTAATAAGCAAATCAATGACAACCTCATAGTGTGCTTTTTTGTTTAATCAACTTACAATAACTATAATTTAGTAGCGACTTAAAATTTCATGTTAAGCAATGAGTTTACTTACAAAAATTTAGAAACTCAAGTAAAAACTTTATTATTCAAAAGAACAATAAAAAAAGAATAAACACAAATGCCTCACTAAAAACACAACTGCTTGATTATGACCCCTGAAGTTTGCTCTCTTTTACATTTGATAGTCCCTAAATGTCACTTAGACTAAACTTTGCTATGGTTTTCTTTAACTTCCTCTCTCTTGATCTGTTTCTAAATTAAAAAAAACAACCACATTCTTAGTTTATTAGTTTTTATATAATTGTTGTTAGTTCATTAGTAACTTCTTTGTCAATTTCCTTTTTACCTCCAAAATTAACTATACTATTTCCTTTATTTCACCTAAAAGTTGCCTAAAGTCACTCTAACTTTCCCGCTCGAAATTTGCCTAAAGTCACTCTATCTTTATTTTTAAATTTTTTTATTGTTGATTTCAGCCATTGTTGAATTTCTATTCTCATAGTCTCTTAGACTTTTTAATTATTATTTTGGCCATTTGGGACATGTGGAATGTGGCCAAAGAGCTTGTTATTTTAATTAACTAGTCGTCTATCTTTTTGGTGTCAAAACAGTTTGCTATTTGACTTATGTTGAATGAAACATTTGAGATTTTCAAGAGATTATGTTCAAAGGTTAACTAATAGAAAATAAAAATAGAAGTGTATATATGAAATTAGGAAAAAAATAACAAAAAAAAAGAAGAAAATAAAGATCAATGTACTTTTTCAACATCAGTCGCATTATTTTTTAAGGCCACGTCAGTGATGGTTTAAATTTTTTAATGCCATATAACCAAAGTTTAGTCTAAATGTCGTTGGAGGACTATCAAATCGTTATAAATATATAAAATCTAAAGTAGTTGGAAAAACCAGAAATACCCTTTTGAGTAAACATTCAAACTTTTTTGATTCCAGAGACACAAGTGTCTTTTTGAACCATTGCTTCAGTATTATGCATTTGGTATTTAATATTGTCCAATACTCGGCAAACAGGAGTTTCTAGATCTGCCATTGAAACAAAATATATTGAGAAGTCTAGAAATGATATTTTACAAGAATCTCATAAACTAATAATTGTAAGTTATTTTGATTTCTTAGCAGCAATGTTGTTCCGATAACTTTTAACATTTCTCTATTGATTTTTCTTTAAAGTACATATCGAAATCTCCACTTTCATAATCACCTCTATAACAAATGTTTACTATAGAATCTAATGCAATTTTCTGAGTTGTTATGACATCATTAAGCAGTTTCACATTTGAATAATTTTTCCCTATAATTGCATAGTTTAATATAGTTTTAAGCAACATCGCAACTGCCTTATGAAAAACCAGTTTTTAACGTAATCATGTTATAAACAAATCAGTGACAACCTGATAGCATGCTTTTTTGTTTAATCAACTTACAATAACTATAACTTAGTAGCGACTTAATATTTCATGTTAAGCAATGAATTTACTTAAAAAAATTAGAAACTCAAGAAAAAACTCAATTATTCAAAAGAACAATAAAAAAGAATAAACACAACCGCCTCTTTAAAAACCTTATCAGTAAAAGGAAAAGAGTGTGGTGTAAAACGAAAATAAAAAATGTAACAAAAGTGATTAAAAAAAGCACAACCAAAAGGGTCATACAAATTAACTTAAGCCTAACATAAGGGACCATTGTAGGTATGCCTACAATAGTTTAGATAAAACTAATTGAATATTTTTACTACAATGCATCAAGGCTTCTCGGCCTTGTCCACCAAAATGACATTGTCTATCTCATCATCATCATCATCATCATCATCATCATCATCATCATCATCATCATCATCATCATCATCATCATCTGATGTTATCACAACAACATCTTCAACATTATCATCAAAAGAAGATTTGGATCTAATAAATGGATTCATTCTTTTAGGCACCGACCTAGGGTTTCCACTCAGATATGGATTGATAGTTTGTGTTGACTTAGCCAACTTGGTCTCAAGATTTTTTAGTAGAACCTGGAATAATTTGTTCTTATTAATAAGAGAAATTATAAAAAGATGAACTTAAATAAAGTTTAAAACAAGTAACAAAATTTAGGGAATTGGATATACTTGAAGAATGTCCATGAGATCATCAACAGAAGATATCAAACCATGTAAAATACTGAGCACTTTGCTCAAATATTCCAATTGAATCTGGATAAACATAAACATAACAATAAAAAACAATCAACCAAATGGACCATTAATAGAATAACCAATGAAAATTAAAAAAATAAATTAAAAAATTGCAGAGTTGAAGGTAAAGATTAGGATTACCTCATCTGATCCTGCTCTTTGATTTCCGCCCTCAGTACCACCATTTAAAGCCATGGTTGTGTTTCTTCCCTACTATATATGAATAAGAGAAAGAACAATGTTAATATGTTTGAATATTGAAATAGGATGTTAATACATACCATAAAATAACATGGTAATAGCCACCTATTGCAGAAAAATATGGGAGGTGGGTGTTGTGAGTTATGGGTGAATTCCGAGAAGGTGGAGGAGAAAAGGAAGGACTCAGTTTGACATCTTAAAATCACTGAGTAGGGAGAGTGTTTTTTCGATTAAACAAAAGAAAAGAAAGTAAGAAAAATGTTTACCATGTGACACAATCTCAAGAGTAAGATTAATCTAATGAAACAGACTAATCAAAATTGAGAGAATGAAAAGAGTGTCATGTGGAATGAGGGAAATCTGATCCTCGGCAACTTATGTTAGATATTTTCAAAACATTATATATATATATATATATATATATATATATATATATATATATATATATATATATATATATATATATATATATATATATATATATATATATATATATATATATATATATATATATATATATATATATATATATTTCAAAATCAGAGGGTAATCGACGGTTCAATGTTGTAGTGGTAAGTTACTTGGGATTTGATGTTGAGGTATTGTGGTTCTATTCCAAATGATTCATTTTTTAATATAGTTTATTTTACTAACAACAATAAAAAAATTAAAATCAATCAAGGTATAGTTTAAACACGTGCAGTCTAGATTCAAGGAAACACTTTACCAACTGAACCAACACATTTAATTGTTATTACACTGAATATAAAAATATAACATTTATATATTACTTTTCATAAATATTTTTGGCTTAAATGCAGTCTTGTCCCTCCAAGTTTCTCAATTGCTTGATTTTGGTCCTCCAAATTTCAATTACTTGATTATGACCCCTGAAGTTTGCCCACTTTTACATTTGATAGTCCCTAAATAACACATAGACTAAACTTTGTTATGGTTTTCTATAATCTCCTCTCTCTCTCTCTCTCTCTCTCTCTCTCTCTCTCTCTCTCTCTCTCTCTCTCTCTCTCTCTCTCTCTCTCTCTCTCTCTCTCTCTCTCTCTCTCTCTCTCTCTCTCTCTCTCTCTCTTCTCTCTCTCTCTCTCTCTCTCTCTCTCTCTCTCTCTCTCTCTCTCTAAATTAAAAAAACAACTACATTCTCAGTTTGTTAGTTTTCTATTTGACATATGTTGAAATATTTGAGATTTTTAAGAGATAATATTCAAAGTTTAACTAATAGAAAAGAAAAATAGAAGTGTATATATTAAATTAGGAAAAAATAACCAAAAAAATAAATAAAATATAGATCAATTTACTTTTTCAACACCAATCACTTTCTTTTTTTAAGGCCACATCAATGGTGGTTTAATTTTTTTAATGCCACATAAGCAAAGTTTAGTCTACATGTCATTGGGGGGACTATCAAATCATTATAAATATATAAAAGATAAGGTAGTTAGAAAAACCACAACTACCCTTTTGAGTAAACGTTCAAACTTTTTTTATTCCAGGGATACAAGTGCCTTTTTGAACCATTGCTTCAATATTATGCATTTGGTATTTAATGTTGTTCATTACTCAAGAAATAGGAGTTTCCAAATTAACCATTGAAACAAAATATACTGAGAATTCTAGAAATGATGTTTTACAAGAATGTCATAAACTAATAACTATTAAGTTATTTTGATGTCTTAGCAACAATATTGTTCTGATAACTTTTAACATTTCTCTATTGAATTGTTTTCTTTAAAGTACATGTCGACATATCCACTATCATAATCACCTTCATAAGAAATGTTCACTAGAGAATCCAATGCAAATTTCTGAGTTGTTATGGCATCATGAAGCAGTTTCACATTTGAATAATTTTCCCCTATAATTGCACAACTAAATCTAGTTTTAAGCAACATCGCAGTTGTCTTATGCAAAAACAGTTTTTAGTCTAATCATGTTATAAAAAAATTAGTGACAACCTCATAGTGTGCTTTTTTGTTTAATAACTTACAATAACTATATTTTACTAGCGACTAACAATTTCATGTTAAGCAATGAATTTACTTACAAAAGTTTATAAACTCAAGAAAAAACTTTATTATTCAAAAGAACAATAAAAATTTATAAACACAATTGCCTCATTAAAAAACTTATCAGCAAAAGGAAAAGAGTGCAGTGTAAAACGAAAATAAAAAACTAACGAAAGTGATTAAAATAAAGCACAACAAAAAGGGTCATACAAACTAACTTAAGTCTAACACTAGGGGTCATTGTAGGCATGCCTACAATAGCTTAGAGAAAACTAATTGAATCTTTTTACTGCAATGCATCAAGGCTTCTCGGCCTTGTCCACCAAAATGACATTGTCTATCTCATCATCCTCATCATCTGATATTATCATAATAACATCTTCAACATTGTCATCAAAAGAAGATTTGGAAGAAGATTTGGATCTAATAAATGGACTCTTTCTTTTAGGCACCGACCTAGGGTTGCCACTCAGATATGGATTGATAGTTTGTGTTGACCTAGCCAACTTGGTCTCAAGCTTTTTCAATAGAACATGAAATAATTTGTTCTTATTATTAAGATAAATTATAAAAAGATGAACTCAAATAAATTTGAAACAAAGTAACAAAATACAGGAAATTGGATATACTTGAAGAATGTCCATGAGATCATTAACAAAAGATCTCAAACCATGTAAAATGTTGAGCACTTTGCTCAAATATTCCGATTAAATCTGGATAAGCATAAACATAACCGTAAAAAAATCAACCAAATAGACTATTAATAGAATAACCAATGAAAATTCAAAAAATAAATTAAAAAATTGCAGAGTTGAAGGTAAAGATTATGATTACTTCATCTAATCCGGCTCTTTGATCTCCGGCCTCAATACCACCATTCAAAGCCATGGTTGTGTTTCTTCACTGCTATATATGAATAAGAAAAAGAACAATGTGAATATGTTTGAATATTGAAATAGGTTGTTAATATATACCATAAAATAACATGGTAATGGCCACTTATTGCTTAAAAATATGGGAGGTGTATGTTGTTAGTTATGGGTGAATTCAGAGAAGGTGGAGGAGAAAAAGGACTCGGTTTGGCATCTTAAAACCATTGAGGAGGGAGAGTGTTTTTTCGATTAACCAAAAGAAAAGAAAGTAAGAAAAATGTTTACCATGTGGCACAATCTCAAGAGTTAGATGAATCTAGAATAATCAAAAGTGAGAAAAGGAAAAGAGTGTCATGTGGAATAAGGGAAATCGGATCCTCAGAAACTTATGTTAGATATTTTCAAAATATTATTAAGATGGATATTTATATATTAATTGCAAAATCAGAGGGTATTCAATGGTTAAATGTTGTAGTGGTAATTTACTTGGGATTTGATGTTGAGGTTTTGTGGTTCGACTTCAACTGATGTGTTTTTGAATATAGTTCATTTTACTAACAACAATAAAAAAAATTCAAAATGAATCAAGGTGAGGTTCAAACTCGTGCTTTAAAGATTCAAGGAAGCACTTTACCAACTGAACCAACACATTCAATTGTTATTACACTGAATAATAAAATATAATATTTTAATTCATACTATATATTACTTTTCATAAATATTTTTGGCTTAAATGCAGTCTTGTCCCTCCAAGTTTCTCAATTGCTTGATTTTGGTCCTCCAAATTTCAATTGCTTGATTATGGCCCCTGAAGTTTGCCCTCTTTTACATTTGATAGTCCCTAAATGACACATAGACTAAACTTTGCTATAGTTTTCTTTAATTTCCTCTCTCTCTCCTCTCTCTCTCTCTCTCTCAATCTGTTTCTAAATTAGAAAAACAACCATATTCTCAATTTGTTAGTTTTTGTATAACTGTTGTCAAATCATCAACAACTTCTTTGACAATTTCGTTTTCCCCTCCAAAATAAACTCTACTATTTCGTTTATTTCAGCTAAAGTTTGCCTAAAGTCACTCTAACTTTCTCGCCTGAAATTTGCCTAAAGTCACTCTATCTTTATTCTTAAATTTTTTTATTGTTGATTTTGGTCATTGTTGAATTTCTATTCTCATAGTCTCTTAGACTTTTTATTATTATTTTGGCTATTTGGGACATGTGAAATTTGGCCAAAGAGCTTGTTATTTTAATTAACTAGTCGTCTATCTTTTTGGTGTCAAAATAGTTTGCTATTTAACTTATGTTGAATGAAATATTTGAGATTTTCAAGAGATAATGTTCAAAGTTTAACTAATAGAAAAGAAAAATAGAAGTGTACGTATTAAATTAGGAAAACAATAACAAAAAATAAAAGAAAATAAAGATCAATGTACTTTTTCAACATCAATCGCTTTATTTTTTTAAGGCCACATCCGTGGTGGTTTAATTTTTTTAATGCTACATAAGCAAAGTTTAGTCTACATGTCTTTGGGGGGACTATCAAATCATTATAAATATATAAAATCTAAAGTAGTTGGAAAAACCACAACTACCCTTTGAGTAAACGTTCCAACTTTTCTGATTCTAGGGATACAAGTGTCTTTTTGAACCACTGCTTCAATATTATGCATTTGGTACTTAATGTTGCTGAGGTGCCAATCCTATATTTTTTTCATACTCAACTTTATTTTGTTTTATTCTATTATATGTGTCTGTTTAAATTCATTATAACTTTGGAAACCAAATGAAAATCATAATTTATTGCACAGACATGAAAGTCTCTCAGCTTTCCTTGCTTTGGTTATATGGTTCTAATTTGTTTGATATTGTTGAATCTGAAGCTAACATCATGATTTTCATGTTGTTGTTTCATCATTGATGAAACTCTATGGCTCGCCCTATTGAGCTGTGAAGGATATCAACGATTCAAAGGATTTATGGAAAATAGATGTTCGGTGTAAACATGTGTGGTCTGTGACAAGTGCCTTCAACAAAGAGCACATCGAGATGATTTTTGTTGATTCAAAGGTATGCAAAATAGGTCATTTTTGTTTTTTTATCTCTACAACGTATTTGTTTGTAATGTAAATGCTTTATATTTCATGAATTTAGCGTGGTATGATTTAAGTTATTGTTCAACCGCATTTGATTTTAAAGTTCAAAGCTGAACTTGTTGTTGGAAGTTATTACATCTTGTAGAATTTTAAAGTTTCCAGTAATGATTTCTCCTTTACATCGGCTACTCATAGTTACAAGTTGGTGTTTTGTGGATCAACCTTTGTCAAGAAATCAGAACTTCCCGATATTCCTGTAAATTTTCTCAACATAATTTGTTTGTCATCCATAGTTGAGGGTAGGTTTCAATCCAAAATTTGTTAGTTGGTGACTCTATCGTATATATAATGTTATTTTCATGTAGATTATGTAATTGTGTAAGATTCTTATTCTTATCAACGTTTGGAGTATGTTTTATTAACTATGTTGAGTTATTTGTTGAAACAATTAACAACTGTGTTTGAAATAGGTTTGAATGAATATCTTTAGGATTTATAAGTAGTTGTTATCTATTTTAATTAGTACTTTGCATTCAACATGCATGTTTGAGTTGTGGCATATATTTATATGTCTTTTCATTTCCTGGAGTTGTTTATGTGAAATAAGCCATGCTAATTATCCATAAACACTAATATTCATAGAAATAATCTGATTACATGATCAAATTAATACTTAAAACCAATAACTTATAAAATGTGTTATTAATGGAAAATGATGTTTCCAAATACTCAAAATTAACCATCAAGTTAATTGGTATTTAAGGAAGCAACTCAGTAGTTGTTTCCATAATGAATAAAAGTTTCAACTCCTGTTCAAGTAAACAACTAGATGAATATTAGTATATAATGAATTGAAGCTTCAACTCTCATCCAAGTAAACATAATTCACTCGCATTTCCAGGTCAAGGATATCCATATAGAGAACTTGCTCCACTGATTTCCCAATCCCAGCCAATTTGAAAACCAAAAAGATGAGTTTCCATCCCCCAAATTAAATTCAAATCTATTTTCAAAAGCAGCGAGAGCTTTCATAATTATATTCCAATTAATTGATCTCGATTTCTTTTTCATAATGAACATTTCCTCATTGATGTACTTATTCTTCAAAACTTGATCAACTTTATATTAATGGAAAGAAACTTGTGTAACTTCAAGCTAAATTCCAAGAATGAATTGCTTCTTCGTAATAAGCTTGTAAATAATGATGCATAAGCTTGAAAGGGTACATTTGATTCAATTCATAAGTAATTTCTTCCCTCGTCAGATGTTGAGTCAAGGAAGGTTAGGCTTCTTCATAAGATTAGAGCCATAGTTGAGTCATATGTAGTCTTGGTAGGTAAGAGTTGGACATCCGGATCATCAAAATTATAATTCTTAAGTCATGTTTGAAATAATTAGGTAAGACTGGACATTTAAATTGTCAAAGCTAGAATTGTTAAGTTGTAATTAGTCTAATTATGTACTATGAACATATGAGTCATTGAATTAAAATTCTTAATGTTTTTTTAATGTAGTCATCTTATATCTGCACTTTAACAAATGTTTTATGACACAAAGTAACAATTAAGAGTTCATATTGTAGGGTGCAAGTGTGATTAGTTAAAGTCCCATATTGCCTATGAAAGGGTGTGCTGTACCCCAAAATTTTTCCTCCCATTTTCTTCAAGATATCTCTTATGCTCCTAAGGTTTTCAATTGTTCAAGCTACTCAAGGTTTGATCAGACAAATTCTCCTCCTAAGCATTGACCTATAACTAGGGTTTCACTTTTCTCAAAGAAAACTGAGCTTTTAAAGCCTCAAGTGGATTTCATGGTTCCTCATATGTCTCAAGAAATGCCCATGCCAAATTTCAAGCCTTGCATCACAAGTTTGCCCAATCAATTGCTCAGATGACTAAAAACGAATTGTATTGGGTAAAAAAAAGTCAATTATGGTCAACATACAGTCAAACTTCAAGAATTTTGGTTAACATCAAATATTTTGAAGTCATATTCATCATTTTATCAAGTGTTGATCATGACTCATCAAGAAAACTCTTAATTCATCAAAAGTTACCAAATTAGGGTTTTCTTAAGGAGAAGTCAACTGAACTTTGACCAAGCGTAACTTTCACATGCTTCATCAGATTTTTCTCAACCAAATCTCACTTTGAAGGAAATTTAATTCTCTATAACTTTGTCTCTCTAAGATCAAGTCCAAAAAATGCTTGATTTGAGAGATATGGGTCAAAACATTATAGGTCATTTTAAAAGTCAACAAAAAGATACTTTTTGTCAAGGCAACTTACATCACGATAAAGTCTTAAAATGAAAAAATGATCAACATAGAGATTGTAAGGGATATCTTGAGCTTCCCAAAAATTCTGAGATCACCTTCATATGATAAAAATTGAGAAAGTTATGATTGATACAAGTTGGAAAATTTCGAGAAAATGTATGAAACCCAAATTGATTAAACTTGAATTTTTTTGGCTAATAGGCTTGTGCTTCAAGGTCCAAATGTGTATTAGGCCTCATAATGAACCTATGAACCTATTCATACACCCCTTTGATTTTTATTCAATTTATTTTTGATTTTATTTATTTAAGTTCAAAATAAATTAAATAAAATCAAGGCTTTCATACAAAGGTCCAAGCCCACTTCTTTTTACCTAATTTTCCTCTATATATATCCCATATTCAGACAACAACAAGGACATGAAAACCTTGCAAGAACATCATATACCAAAACTTCTAATTTTATCAAAATTAGGGAAAACTACAAACCCTATTTTCAGCCTCTCTCCAAACAAGTCAATCATCCAAATCAATCCCTGAAACATTGTAGGGTAAGAATGAATCAATCTTGATGATCCAAAGGGCCTGAAAATCTCATACATTCATCTCTAGTTTCCTTGTTTTTTTTTGTAATTCGTATTTTTGTTTTCATGTTATTTTGATGTATACTAACATTACTAACATGCTTCTAAGGTATAACTATGCAGGACAGAACCATCGCATGGCCCCATAACGACTAAATCATGAGACACCATATTTGAACCGTCTCATGTTATTTGCGTCGTATCTCTTTGTACAGGGAGAATCAACCAAAACCAAGGTCACCATTAAATTCGCAAGGCCCAAATTAGGGGGATAGGGTACCACCCACCCCTAGCATTTTCACTATTTTCTAACCCTATTTTCCATTAATTCTTCTTCTCTTATCTATTTTTTGGCAAGCCATGCTGTTGTGAAGGAAAAGGGCGCGGGTTCAACACCCACCCTTGTCATTTGCACTATTTTTGTTTCTAACCCTATTTTCCATTGATTTTTCTTCCCCTATCTATTTTTTGGCAAATTTAATTATTTTTTTATTTATCATTAAACATAAATCTTTTTTAAAACCCTAATTAATTTGGTTTTAGGTTTTTTAATTAACTTTTTTTCAAAATTAACCTTTTTTTAATAATTAAAATTAATTAGGTTTTAGGTTTTTTAATTAACCTTTTTTTATTAATTAAAATTAATTAGGTTTTAGATTTTTTAATTAACTTTTTTTAAAAAATTAACCTTTTTTTATTAGTTAAAATTAATTAGATTTTTAGGTTTTTTAATTAATTATCATAAATCATTTTTTTCATAAAAAATCACCAAAACATTTTCTTTGCTATTTTCATCTTATTTTTATTTTCCTAGATAAAGTGTATAGGGCGTGTTCAACTGTAATAGCGTAACTTTATTTTTTTCCGCATTTTTCTATTATGTAACTGCTCCTAGTATGTAATAGTTGTAGGTTTTATTTTCCATGTTTCACTATTATGTAACTGCCCCAAAGCTCTGTAATAGCCTATATTACATTTCTGCCTTTACCTTCTGTTGCTATATTTTATGCAATTGTTAGTAATTAGGGTTTGTATGGCAAGATAAAAATGAATGATATAAAACCCTAATTGCAAGACTAAATAATTGGAATGAACACACTTGCATACTCACACCTTTAGGGTAACCTCTCTTCGTTGCCTTTCGGAATAACGATCATGTCCCTCGAACATAGGGATCCTTTAGCAAAGACCATCGAATAAAAGATCATAAGTCCCTCGATAACCCTTCGACGTTGCCTTCGAATTACATGATCTAGCCCCTTACGAAACTGCTAAAGCATCCTTACGAGTTGCCTTCGATGACCGTACGATGACCCTTCGCCCGTCCCTTCACATCCAATAGATAGGGCTACCTACCAACTAATGGTATGGATAGTACTATCTCTAAAGGATAAGGAAAAGAATAAGAAAGACTTTAGTGGGTAAGAAACTCCTAATTGCTTGCTCACAACTTTTCTCAAAACATTTTTTCGCACATCACTTTCAAACAAGTATTTTCAAAACACTTTATACGCATTCTTGAGGACTGATACAAGAATCATTACAAAGTCAACTTTACGTTGGAAAATTCAAAATGTTTTTAAACAAATCAAACACAAAGCAAGTTTTCAAAAGTGTGCTAAGAAATTAAGAGCCCGTAGATAACTACGATGAAAAGGGTGCTAACACCTTCCCTTTTCATAACTTACCCCCAAACTCAAAATCTATCAAGGCATTTCCTGTTATTTTCACCTTTTCCTTATTGGATAAAAGAAAAGTTGGTGGTGACTCTTGCTTTCAACATTTGCGATAAAATACAAAACAAGTCAGTTCTCCTACCGTATTACAAAACTGGCGACTCTGATGGGGATTTATGACTTAAAAAAGAGGGGTTACCTTAGAGTCTTAGATCACTTTTACTTGATTTTACTTGTCTGCTTTGTTTGCTTAAAAATTGAGGGTTGCTTGGGTTTAATTTCTTGCAAAGTTCCTAGACCTGGATCCAGGGATACCTTAGGTATATAGCAATAGATCATGGAAAATGTACGACATAGACCGATATGGTTGAGGTGGTGGTTACATTAGTGTGACACTTTGGTTTGTACCGATGATCCTTGAGTCAGTCGAGGATAACATTGAGCTTCCGCGTGGTGTCATAAGTACTAACTGACTTTTAGAATCTTAATTGAGCCATCTTGGCCATTAGAAGATAGTGAGATAGTCGGCTTTGGTGCAATCCAGAGTTGGTTGATACTCGATGCTATGCTCATTTTCGACTCGTAGGATGTTTTGGTGGCAAATCAGTTGATGTACTAAAATAAAACCTTCGAGAAAGATCCGTGATATGAGATCCCTAGAATCCAATTATTATTTTAAGACATGTTTGAGCTAACTTAACTTCAATAGAAAAGGTACTTATCTATGGATCCCATGCAAGCCTTTAAACCTAAGTCTCTTGTGTGATTTGTTTGTGTTTGATATCTATTTAAACATAAATATAATATCATGACATCATAACACTCGACATGGCATTTACTAACCATTTCAAGGATCTTAGGGATCTTTGTTGCAGGATTTCAAGCTAGACTGTTAGCAAGGAGGCAAGGGGATTTATTTTCCTCTAACCAGACGCCATCAATGATCAAAATATGTTCTTTTGAGTCAGAGGCTAGGACCCACTTGACATGGTGAACTTGATATTTATAGAAGGACATTCAAATATGGAGACACAAAGTTCTTCAGACAAAGTTGCAAACAGGATTCATTCTCTCTTTTACCCCGCAAGATCCTTGAAAATATCACATTTGCATCTATATATCATGCATTTCATTACATAACAGGTATATTCTAGATAGGTTTTCTCATCTTCTTGCTGTTTATTTCAGTAAAAGATGGCTCTCGAACAAACAGTCAAAGATCTTTAAGCTTAGAATGCCCAGTTCCAACAAATGTTCCTAAACTTAGCCAAGGGGCAGGAAGAGCTGAAGACCTTCATCACCAAAGAGAGGAAGAAAAAGACAAGGAAACCAATCAACATTATTAGTATGGGAAGAAGGTTCAAAGGTCCTTCCAAGAGATCTCAAGACTGTGACATTCCATCAAATAAAGATGACAACCAAGGTGAAGATAGTAAGAGTGTGAAGGCTGAGAAAGGAAACCATCTTGGTTCTGGCCAATATTCTGATGAAGAAGAAGAAGATTATTCGGATGAACAGTATCCTCCTGCCGATGAAAAGTACAAACAGCTGGAAGATCGTTTAAATTCCATGGAGGTCCAGAGAGTTCCCGAGTTGGATTTTGAAGAGCTAGGTTTAGTATCAGGAGTTATCATTCCTCACAAATTTAAGGTCCATACTTTTGCAAAGCATAACAGTGTTTCTTGCCCTGAATTGCATTTGAGGTCTTATGTCCGGAAGATCAACCACACAATACCGACATAAATTATGGGTGGATCTCTTTCAAGAAAGCCTATCTGGGACCCAATTGGAATGGTTCTATCAACTGGAAGGAACCAATATCCATACTTGGGAAGATTTGGCTGTTGCTTTTTACAAACAATACCAATACAATGGTGATCTTGCACCAACCTGTGTGCAATTACAGAGTATGACCATGGGCTATAACAAAGGCTTCAAAGAGTATGCCCAGAAATGGAGAGATCTAGAAGGAAGAGTTCAACCTCACTTTTTCTGATAGGGATCTGGTTGGCATGTTCATGGGAATTTTAACAGGTCCTTTCTTCAACCATCTGATCGGAAGCTCTTCGGTCGGATTCACCGAGCTGATATTAACAGAGGTACATGTTAAAGGTGGAATCCTAAAGGGAAAAATTAAGGTGGATGCTTCTTCAACTACTGTGAAGAAGACATTCAACGGAAAAAAGAAGTTAATGTTGTGTATGGCTAGAAGGGTTATGGTAGAGGTGATCGTAACCAATCTGTGAGGGCAATGCTAATTTCTAATCCCGCACCAACACAACATTAACAAAGCAATCAACGTAGGTCAGACGCACCAGGAGACAATTTACCAAGATTAACATGCCATTTCTCAAGCATTGCAACATATATTGAAAGCAGATCTGATTACTTTAAGAGAACCTCCTCAGAATCCCAACACTTCCTCTCCTGGTACAATCCTAATGTAAGATGTGCCTATCATTCCAATAGTCCCGGACATGACACAAATAACTGATGGGCTTTGAAAAATAAGGTTCAAGACATGATTGGCTCAAAAGAGATTGAATTTGATCCTCCCGAGACTTCCAATATGATCACTACACCTATGCCCAAGCATGACAAAGACGTTAATGCTATTGATGAAGTCAACACGGTAGAAGATGCTGGTAATGACTATAACCTACACAGTTGGATCTTTCCCACCACCGCAACATGCTCAGCAATTGGAAGACTGGAGATACTATACCAATCTTCTTTAGTCAGGATTAAATGTTTTTTCTCTATTTTCTTGCTTTCAAGTTTTTGGATATGTAATTTAAACAATAACTTTAAGCCTTGTGCCTTACCCGGGGCACAACGGTCCATTTCTTAGGTTTGTCATTATTCATCAACATATTTTTATTTAATAAATCATTGGATGATTTCATTCAAATTTTGCGCTCTTTATCTTTCTTTATTACTTTCAAAATAGCTATGTATTCTTACATACACCCACACAACAAATTGCAGATACATATCCACCCTGGATCCCATTGATAACAATTCTACTATTTCCAATTATGACTTTGAAAATCTGATCTACCGAGTAAGGACGAAAGTGAGGAAGATTGTGAAGTACCTGGAGAACTTGCTAGACTGTTAGAGCAATAAGAAAGAGCCATACAACCGCATGAAGAGCCAGTTGAGGTCGTGAATTTGGGTACTGAAGATGATAAGAAAGAGGTCAAGATAGGTGCCAACCTAGAACACAATGTCAAAAGGACATTAATCCAAATGTTATGTGACTATGTTGAGATCTATGCTTGGTCGTACGAAGACATGCCAGGGCTTGACACTGACATTGTGGTTCACTGTCTACCAATGAAGGAAGGTTATTCTCCAATAAAGCAGAAGGTTCATCGTATGCATCCCGAGATGCCCGAAAAGATCAAAGTTGAGGTTATGAAACAGTTCAATGCAGGTTTCTTAGCTGTTACATCCTATCCTGAGTGAGTTGTAAATGTGGTGCCAGTACCTAAGAAGGATGGCAAAGTGTGTATGTGCGTAGACTACAAGGATCTGAATAGGGCAAACCCTAAATATGACTTTCTGCTTCCGCATATTGATGTTCTGGTTGACAACACCGCCCAACATAAGGTATTTTCCTTCATGGATGGTTTCTCTGGGTATAATTAAATCAAGATGGAACCTGAAGACATGGAGAAGACTACCTTTGTCACACAGTGAGGCACTTTATGTTACAAAGTTATGCCTTTTGGTTTGAAGAACTCCAACGCAACATATCAATATGCTATGGCAACTTTATTCCCTGAAATGATCCATCATGAGATAGAGGTTTACGTTGATGACATGATAAAGAAGAACATCTTGATCACCTACACAAGCTGTTTGAAAGATTGAAGAAATACAAATTGATATTGAATTCGAACAAGTGTACCTTTAGGGTCAGATCTAGTAAGCTCCTAGGTTTCATTGTCAGTGGTAAAGGTATTGAAGTTGACCCCGCCAAGGTTAAAGCCATTCAAGAAATACCAGCTCCCCATACTGAGAAGGAATTCATAGGTTTTCTGGGACGATTGAACTACATGGCCAGATTTATTTCCCATTTGACCGCTACTTGTGAGCCAATCTTCAAGTTACTAAACAAAGATCAAGTAGTAAAGTGAAATGACGATTGTTACATAGCCTTCGACAAAATCAAGGAGTACCTCTAAGAACCTCCGATTCTAATGCCACCAGTTGAAGGGAGACCCTTGATCATGTACTTAACAGTGTTAGAGAACTCAATGGGGATGTGTACTGGGGCAGCATGACGAGTCTGGTTGAAAAGAGTATGCAATATACTACCTTAGAAAAAAGTTTACCGACTGCGAAACAAGATACTCATTGCTCGAGAAAACTTACTGCACTTTGGCATGGGCTACTCGCCGACTAAGACAGTATATGTTGACTCATACCACTTTGTTGATCTCTAAGATGGATCCGATAAAATACATATTCGAGAAGCCCGCTCTATTTGGAAGAATAGAAAGATGGAAAATGGTCTTGACATAATACGAAATTCAGTATACTACTCAGAAGGAAATCAAAGTAAGTGTACTGGTAGATCATTTAGCTCATCAGGATGTAGACGACTACCACGAATTTTGAGTTTCCGGATGAGAATATTATGCTAGTTACTGATTATGAAGAACCTGAACCGTATGAAGGATCTGAACCAGGACCCTGATGGATTATGATTTTTGATGAAGCTTACAACGCGCTTGGTAATGGAATTGGTGCTTTAATTGTCTCTCCAAAGGGTTTCCATACACCCTTCACCGCTAGATTATGTTTTGATTGTACCAACAACATGGCAGAGTACAAAGCATGTATCATGGGTATCAAGGCTGCTATTGATATGAGAATCAAGTTCTTGAATGTATATGGGGGCTCAACCTTAGTGATTAGTCGGATTAAGGGAGAATGGGATATGAAGCATCGAAATCTCATCCCTTATCGAGAGCATGTGTTGACATTAATTCCGTACTTCAAGGAAATCACTTTTGAACATATTCCACGAGAAGAGAATGAATTGGCAGACGCATTGGCTACCATGTCATCTATATCCAAAGTCAGATGGGATAATGAAGCTCCTCGAATTACTATTGAGAGACTAGACAAACGGGCACATTCCTATGAGGTTGATACTGATGGAGTAAAGGAGAATTCGTGGTACCATGAAGTGAAAAGATACCTCGAGGCTCAAGAATATCCCGAAGGGGAATCTATTAACGATAAGAAATTTCTACGAAGATTCTCTGTGAAATTCTTTTTGAGCAACGAAATTTTGTAGAAGCGCAATCATGATTCGACTTTTATTAGTTGTATGGACAAGAAGGAAACTGAGAAGATTATTGAAGATATGCGTGAGGGAGTCTTCGATACTCATTCCAGCGGGCATACAATGGCTAAGAAAATTCTAAGAGCAGGTTATTATTAGTCAACCATGGAAACTGATTACCATCTCCATTCTAGAACTTGTCACAAATTCCAGATTTATGCTGACAAGGTACACGTGCCTCTGGTTCCTCTAAATGTCTTGACTTCCCCTTGGTCATTCGCAATGTGGGGCATTGATATGATTGGAGAGACTAAGCCTACTACATCTAATGGACTCCGTTTCATCCTGGTCACTATTGGTTATTTTACAAAGTGGGTTGAAGTAAGCTCGTTTGCTTCTGTTACCAAGAATGTTGTGGCTCGATTCATTAACCATAACCTTATTTGTCGATATGTTATACCCGATAGGATCATTACTGATAATGGTACCAATATCAACAACACTATGATCACGAAACTTTGTACACAGTTCAAGATTAAACATCATAATTTCTATCTGTATCGGTCGAAGATGAATGGCGCAGTGGAAGCCGCCAACAAGAACATCAAGAAGATATTGTAGAAGATGACGGTGACCTGCAAAGGTTGGCATGAGATGTTACTGTTTTCTCTTCATGGTTACCGCACTTCAGCATGTACATCAATTAGGGCAACCCCATTCTCTCTAGTATATGGTACAGAGGTTGTCCTGGCTATCAAAGTCCAGATTCCTTCGCTAAGGATTATGAAAGACGCAAGTTTAGATGAAGACAAATGGATTCAATCCAGACTAGACCAGATAAATTTGAGTGAGGAGAAAAGTCTTGCGGTTGTTTGTCATGGTCAAATGTATCAGAAGTGCATAGTTAAGGCCTTTAACAAGAAAGTCAGACCTCAAGTGTACCAGGTTGGTAATTTGGTTATAAAGCACATCATCTTACCATAAGGTGATCCCAAGGGAAAATGGACTCCCACATATGAAGGGTCGTTTGTGATCAAGAAAATATTTTCTGGAGGGGCTATGATACTTACCACCATGGACGGTAAAGATCTTCCACATCCTGTGAATGCAGACATAGTTAAAAAATATTACGCATGAAAGAGACCCGCTAGGTTGACTGGACTAGGAAAAAATAAAGGCATCCCGGCGAACCAAAAGGGTTCGGGAAAAAATTAGGGATATATACATAAACATTATACACCCGACAAGTCGAAAACCTGAAAAGGCGGCTTTGGCAAAAAAGGGTATCCCGATGGATTGAAAACCCGAAAGGGCGGTCCAGGAAAAAGTTAAGGATTAAAGCGTACGACTATGTCCTGTTCGATCACCTGTTTACTAACAGCCAGCATGACTACCGACGTCAAGTTCAAATGGTACAAATCAATCCAATCAACTTCTTTCGACAGCAAGGGATCAGATGCTTGAAAGCATAGGGGCAATAGTAGAGTTGAAACTCGAGGGAACATTTCCACATAGCTGTATTTCTTTGTTTCTCTTTGTATAGCTTTTTCTTTTCACGAAAATTTCCTCTTACTAGGATCTCTGTCCCTTTGTACAAAACTTCCTGTTTATAGGAAAACTCTCAATACAAATATACTTAAAAATTCAAATTTGTTTTACATTCTCTATTTTGTTTGCAAAAACGTTCAATGACTAAATTGAATGAACACATGCATTTGAATATGATTACTGTTAACAAAATACATGCATGAAAACATGATTAGCATTTACTGAAGACTCTAGGAGTTGGGATAATGTTTAAGTCATTCATAAATTCCCCACAGAGCAATCTCCATGGAACTATCTCTACGGAGCTATCTTCACAAGCTCATCTCCAACAGAGATGTATTCCCCAACAAATCTAATATGCCCTCAGACAGAAATTGGGGCATCTTCCGGCAATTCATCTTCCCCAATAGGTCCCCTAGCAGATAAGGAAGTTTAATCATTTCCCCAGCATATTGTGGAGTCTTCCTCAGCGCAGCTTATAAAATTCCAACTCCCATCAGAGTTTATTTCCTCGACACAATTTAGAGGAATTTAATTCCCAGCGGAGTTTATTACTCCAACACTGTAAATACCTAACAAAATTATCTTCTCCAACAGGGTTTAATCAAAGTTTCTATCCCCATAAGAGTTGCTACTGTATCTGAGACTGGGACAAATATCACACCAGAGGAATATCCATCTCTTTTATCCCAAGTCTGGGTGCATAAGAATCAAATCCTTCAACAAAAAGAACGGTGAACGCCTGACTCTCCTTGAATGCCTCTATCCTCAAGTAGAAGTAGAAAATCCCTAGTGGAGTATCCTTAAACAAAGCGGGAATCCCCAACAAAATTATTTCCAACAGAAATCGAAGAATCACTTTCTTCATCCCCAATAACAATCCGGGATTTATTTTCCCCAGCTAGACATTGTCACGAGGAGCTACTGATACGCTTCAACAACATATTGCATTCATACATCATTTCACAATACATCATAGCATATGCATACCGAAACGCATATAACATTCTCATTTATCTTGAGAGCATCATTAATGCATTACATGCATCAAGATATTACATAAAGCTAATTTTGTCTTTTCAAGTAAAGTTTGCAAACAGACGAATATCATCAGTAATTTTCGAACATGTAAGAGATTAATACCCGAAACAGGATGGGGAAACTATCTATATGACCAGGCGGTATAAAATTCCCAAAATAGGATGGGTTTACCAACAAGAAAACAGGCCTGAGATTAATTCTCGAAACAGGATGGGGCGTCGATATATATGACCAGAAGGTATAAAATCCCGAAACAGGAAGGGTTTACCAACAAGAAAACAGGTCTAAGATTAATTTTTGAAACAGGATGGGGTAACTATCTATATGACAAAGCGGTAGGAATTCTCGAAATAGGATGAGTTTACCAACAAAAAAGCGAGTCAGAGATCAATTCTCAAAACAGGACGGGGAAGCTATCTATACGACCAAATGATATGAATTCCCGAAATAGGACGGGTTTACCAACACATAAGCGGGTTGCATACTAATTTTTGAAACAGGAAGAGGCAACTATCTATATGACTAGGCAATATGAATTCCCGAAACAGGACAAGTTTACCAATGAAAAACAGATTGTAGACAATTCCCGAAACAAGACAAGGTGTTGTACCCCAAAATTTGCCCTCTCATTTCATCAACATTTTCTAATCACAAGACTCTTGGAGCTCAAGATCAAGTTAGGGTTTGCTCTGCTTAAGGCCCCTCCTTGCACTGTTGACCCAAATTAGGGTTTGAGTTTGCACAGGGATGTTTTGACCTAAAAGTCCCAAAGTGACTTTCATGCTTCATGTTGGACTCACAAGTTTATCCATACCAGGTTTCAAGCCTTGATTCCAATCTTTGCCCAGTCAATTGGACAATTGACTTGAAAATCAACTGTATTGGGGAAAAAGTCAACTATGGCCAATTGACAGTCAAACCTCATGATTTTTGACCCACATCAACATAATGAACTCATATGAACCATTTGGTCAAGTTTGAATCACAATTCCACAAGAAATTTGATCAGATCACCCAAAGGGCAAAATGGTCATTTTTAGGGTTTTGACTGCACAAAGGCAATTTTTGACTGTTTGACCTAACCAATGGCAAACCAAGCTCATATATGGACTCAAGGACTCAATGGCATTGTCTTGACCCATTTAACAAGTTCAAAAGATCTCAAATGCATAGGATTGGCAGATGAATTTTTCAGTCAACTGATCAAAATTTGACTGTATACTGAAAAGTCAAACTTTGACTTTTTGGTCAAAACCAAGTGCCAAGATTCATTTTTTATCAAGACATGTCAAATTATGAAACTTGTTCATCAAGAAATCCAAAATTGCAAAATTAGGGTTTAAAATGAAGAAATTTCATAACTTAGAAATTTTCTAAGTTATGAAATTTCCTTATTTTTTCCTAAATTTGTCCCATTTTTTCACCAAGATGCAAATGGATTCAAACAAAACTTGAAACATGAAAGTTGTAGTCCATTGCAAAATCTACAACTTTGATTCACAAATTTTTCTCAAAGGAAGCTTGTATCTCAAGTTATGATTTTTGGAACAAGGGTACAAAACACTTTTAACTTAGAAGAATTTTGCCCTATTCTAGGCAGGATTTTTGTCCAACTTCTTGGCCATTTTTCACATGGTTCCACTTGGAGTTTCAATTTGAATTACAAATATGGATTGTAGTACACATTCTAAGCTTTCCAAATTGTCCAAGAACTTCTCAAACACCCTTGTGGTTAGAGAGAATCGAATTTGCAAAGTTGGCCAAAACTCACTTTTGTTCATGGCCAAGGCATGTTCATCACAACTTGCATTTTCAAATCAGCTTGTACAATGCTAGCTTGCAGGCCTCAAAACCAGTTTTACACACCTTAATTTAATGCCTAACCATTGTATTAAGACATTACTTCACCCATTTGGACAATACATGTTAAATTAATCCTTATTTGGAAAAAGCTAATTTGCCATTTTGATAAAGTATCACTTTATGTCAAATTCAAAATCCTTGAGGTACAAGCCAGATCTTTGAGGCAAAGCTTTGTAGACAAATCCCACTGATCAAGAGAAAATGTTGTAGCATGCTTGAGAGTATTGGACAGGTCTATAACACTTACACACTTTCTTGCTTCAAGTAGAAGAAACATTGCAAAAACTCTCCATCTTTCATTCCTGTAAACACCAGCCAAAACAAACTTTGTAAACATCTTCCATACACCAAAACAAGCCTATAGCACGACTCATCCATCCCTAAGACCTGCTCATACTCAGAATCCCTGTTTTGCTGCAAAAGAGGGCAAGTTCTGCAACTTGACCTCCATAACCATATCCACTCGTGCACTTTGGCTAAAACCAGTTCAAATACATTCCATCCCATCCACACAAACTATCCCAAGCCTTGAACTCAAGCTGTAACACCCCTAACCACGTTTGCCATTTTTACTTTCAAGCTGTGCAGGTGAACTTCTACAGCACGATACAGGCAGTTTCAAAGCAAGCTAGGTACTTGGGAAGCATCCTTGGACTTCAGGCAAGCTCAACCAAAGCTCAAACTCCATTGAAGATACCTACATTGCTCTGTTCGAGTCAAGCTGAAACAGATAATCTATGAACTTCTATCTCTCAATCTAGGAAGAGTTAGGCTTAGGTTTGTGAATGAAACATGCTCTACTCATAGCCCTGAAGCCATACATATGATTACTTTTCATTTATGTTAAGTGTGCTGTGAGAATTTTAGCCATGAACATTGAAGAAAAATTAGGTCAGAAATTGGGGGTGAAGAAATTCTCCCTGGTTTCTTAGAGTTAGGACAAGTTTTTTACATATTTGAAATCGTGGTTTGATGCTCTACATTGTTTATGTTATGAGTTTTGGCTAAAAATCAAGGAATCAGGAGTTTGAATGAAGCAAGGAAACGCGCGTTTTTGTTGTTCAAAGGTTGCTGGAGGTTGAAGACAAAGTTGACTTGGGCTGGGCCTGAGTCAACATACTTTTTGCACCCCTTTTTTCCATTTGCACCCCCCTGGCCCATTGTGTGAAATATTTATTATTTTTGCATTTTTCTTTTTGATTCTGACTTATTATTTTTTGTTCAAACATAAAAAAACATCAAAAATATTTTTCCACACATTTTTGCATTTATTTGGCATTTATTTGTTTTATTTAACATATACATGTAAATAAATATATTTCCTTTTATTTAAAACCCTAGAAAATAATACAAAAATATTTATTTTTTCAGTTATTATTTTTTATTTACATTTTGAAAACATTTTCTAAAATATACATTTTTTGTAAATAATTGATATTTTATTTTTTGTACATATTTAGCATATTAAATATATATAAATATACATATACATATTTTATTAAATATTTAGGACAAAAATAGGGAAACAATATATTTTTATTTTTATTTAATATTTGACATCAAAAATATTTTTTTACAATATACTTTTTATTTTTTGTATAAATTAATATATCTTGTACATAATTAATGAATAAATACTATTTATTCAAAAATTAGGGTTTTGCCCTAAACAACAAAAATAACCAAAAAATGACTTTTTTTATTTTGTTTATACTTCAAACATGAAAACCTTTTTACATGCATAAAAAATCCATTTTTTTGCACAATACGTTGCATTTTGATATTTATTTATTGTCTTTATTTAAATATTGTACAATTAAATATTTGTATCCTATACATTCGATATGATTGTAATAACTTAGATTTTATTTCCTTGTCAAATATCCCCCAAATTCAAACTTGTACCCCCATCCCCATAGTCATTGTTGTAATAGCTTAGCATTTAAATTTCCGCATTTAAAAGCTTTCAATTATGCCATGATAGACCTAGGGCTTGTATGCAAAATCAATCAACAAATAGCTTGACCTAATTCAAGATAAACATGCATGAAAAACAAACACAATGCACACTTGCACCCCTAGGGTTACTCCACTTGTTGCCTTAAAAAATGGGCCATGGTTGCATGTTAAGTGTCTTTGGCAAAACAAAAAAAACAAATCAAATGATCATAGTCCCTCGATGACGCTATCAAGTTTCCTAAAATGATCAAGTCCCTTGAGAAAATTGCCAAAGATACTTGGCACTATTGCCTCTATGGTCTAAACAATGACCCGCGCCCGTCCTGTTAACATCCTAACACAAGGTTGTTCACCAAATACAATGGTGAAACAACACTGTTAAAAGGGTTAAAACATGAGAAAGATCTTTGAGAAATTTAGGGTAGATAGCTCTTGGTTACTTGACCAAACTTGCAAAACAATCCTTGCCATTTTTCAAAACACACATCACAACACAACTTCAAAAAAAACTTTCAAAAACATTGAAACATCTTTTCAAAAAGACAAATACCCTTGTAAAACATTCAAACAAGAATTGTTACAATGGTTGCCTAGACAAGGCATCTTTTTCAAAACATTTTCAAAACCACACACACAAAGCACCATTTCAAAACAATTGAAAAGCAAAGGCAAGTGATCTAAGCAAGTAACTAAGAGCCCATGGATAACCATGGATAGAAAGGGTGCTAATACCTTCCCTTTCTATAATCTACTTCCCGAACCCACAAAAATATCTCAAAGGTTTTTCCTGTGCTTTTTAACCTTTCCTTAGGATAAAATAAAAAGTCAGTGGCGACTCTTGCTCAACCGAAACATTTGCGAACACAAACGCAAAACCTCAAGTCAGTTCTCCCACCGTATCACAGAACTGGAGACTCTGCTGGGGATAATTCTAAAAGTGGAGTAACCTTAGGGCTTAGATCACCCTTTTGCATGACTAATTGTTTGCTTTGATTGCTTTACATTTTTGGTTCTCTTGTTTGGGCTTGAAATCCTACACCCGGATTTAGGAAACATTCATAGATAGCAATACGTTATGGAAACTGTGCGGGGTATACCAACACGGTTGAAGCAATATCTATATTAGTGCGACATATTTGTGAGTACCGGTAACCCTTGAGTTCAATCAAGGAGAGTACGGGGCCGCTGAGTGATGTCACTAAGCACTAATGACCTAGAACCTTACTTGACCATCTTGGCCTTTTATTAGGGGTAGTGAGATGACCGACTTTGGTGCAGTCCGAAGTTGGTAGATACTCGATACTACACTCATTGAGGGTTGTTTTCTTGGAATATTTTGGTCGCTAGTTAAGTGGCTAAACCAAAACAATGAACATAGAAAACAATCCAATGATATTGAGCTCCTTAGAACCCGGTTACTATTTATAGGACAGGTTTTTAAGCCAACTACACTCAAGAGGGTACTTACCTATGAAACCTCATGCAAGCCTGAAACTAGGGTTTTGTGTGACTTGCTTGTACATATGTTTGTGCATACATCATGAACATCATAAAGCATCATATGCATCCACTAACCATTTCAAGGGTTTGGATCTTCATCTTTGTTCTTGTTTTGTAGGTCATGGAAATTCTTCGTAGGAAAACTATCCAAGTCAACCTTGTGAGAATCCCTCCTCAACTCAAGGAGCTTACATCCAGAATTCCAGAAAGCTCTCTCTTCAGTGAAAGACATGGTAGACTGCTCAGCCTAGTCAACACCAACATTGAAGAAGACATGGTGAAAGTGTTGTTCCAGTTCTTTGACCCCCTTCACCACTGTTTCACATTTCCCGACTACCAATTGGTGCCTACTTTGGAGGAATTTTCTCAACTCCTGAGAATTCCTATTCTTAATCAACTACCCTACAACGGTATGGAAAAAGAACCAAAACCTGAAGATGTTGCTCAAGCATTACACTTGCAACCATCTGATATCAAGGGGCATTGGGAAACTAAAAGTGGTGTCAGAGGCTTCTTGGCAAAATTCTTGTTTGAGAAGGCACAAGAGTGTTGGAATTCTTTGGATCTACAAGCCTTTGAAGAGATTGTGGCACTCCTCATTTATGGGTTGGTCTTGTTCCCAAACCCTGACCAATTTATAGATGTCAATGCTGTCAAGATTTTCATGTCAAGGAATCCCATACCTACATTGCTTGGGGACATCCTCCACTCATTTTACACACGAACAATGAGGAAGAGAGGTGTTCTCATATGCTGTACTCCTCTCCTTGCAAGGTGGTTTATTTCTCACCTTCCACAACCAGTTTTGAAGAATGAACAAGGCTTAAGGTGGTCACAATGATTGATGACCCTCACACATTCTGATGTACATTGGTGTTCTCGGTCCAGAGATAATGTCATCATCATCGATCATTGTGGTGAGTTCCCTAATGTTCCATTACTTGGCATTAGGGTAGGTATTACCTACAACCCTTGTCTAGCTTTGAGACAATTTGGATATGCACGGAGGGATGGCCCTCATGACATGCTGATTCCTGACCTAGTTTTTGACTTCGACAACGATGCGCAAGGACTTAGCCAAAGATTCATCAGAGCTTGGAGGATGCCTAACAAGGTAGATAGTAAGACACTAGGGCACAAGAACTCCATCCCTCTTGAGCCTTACCTCAAGTGGGTACGAACCCGAGCCCAGAATCTTATGATGCCTTACCCTCATATTCTCCCTTTGATTAAAGAGCCTGTTAAGGAAGGAGAGGTTCCATACACCATCCTACATCCTGACATGCCAACATCATGGGAGGAGATGCAGAAGAGTTGGATCCAACTCAAGGAAGAAAGGGATACTTTTGAAGCCAGCTTCTACGCCAGTGAGAAGAAGGTTTTGGAGCTTACCCGCCGACTTCACGAGGAGGAGACCCTCAACACTTACATTGCACCAAAGAGGATGCGCAACGTCTTCTTACCTTAAGAAGTTTTTGTAATATTTGGCCCATGGGGCATTTATGTACTAACAAAATTTCTTCTTATTAATATGACGTGTGTTCTTTTTGTTTGCAACAATTTTGAAGTTCTAAATCCTTGAATGCATTACATGAATAAACATATCATTCATCATATGCATAAATAGGTCTTCACACCAGGTTTCCTTATCTTTCTGCTGTTTATTTCAGTAAGATGGATATTGAGCAGACGGTCAGAGATCTGCAGTCACAAAACTCGCAGTTTCAACAGCTCCTTATGACCTTGGCAAAGGGTCAGGAGGATCTTAAAGCACTGTTAGGGAATAAAGAGCAAGAAAAAGGAAAAAAAGAAGAAGAAAAGAGTGGGGGTAGCTACACTGGGAAGAAGATTTGAGAATGAAGCTAGGAGAGTTCTTGAATTCCCCTCCACATCTGATGAGGGGACCGGTAAGGGAAAAGGAGCTGCATTACCTTCTGAGTCCGAGGCTGAAGAAGATGAGGTTGAGGAAGATGAAGACTACTCAGAGCAGCAATACCCGCCAACGGACGACAAATACAAAAATCCGGAGGATAGACTGGCAGCTATGGAACTGCAAAGGGTTCCCGGGTTAGATTTTGAAGAATTGGGATTGATTGCTGGGATTTTGATCCCTCAAAAGTTTAAGGTGCCAACTTTTGCAAAATATGATGGTCTGTCTTGCCCGAAGATGCACCTGAGGTCATATGTCAGAAGAATTCAACCTCATTCATCCGATAGAAATCTTTGGGTACACTTCTTCCAGGATAGCCTGTCTGGTACACAGCTAGATTGGTTTTACCAGCTGGAGAGGTCAGAAGTGCATAGTTGGGAGGATTTGGCAGCTGCCTTTTATCGCCAGTATCAATATAACACTGACTTGGCGCCGACCCGTACTCAGTTACAAAGTATGGGGATGGCCTCAAATGAGGGATTCAAAGAATACGCCCAGAAATGGCGTGACTTGGCCGGAAGAGTGAAGCCACCTCTTTCAGATAGGGAACTAGTTGATATGTTCTTGGGGACCCTATTTGGCCCTTTCTTCAACCATTTGATCGGGAGCTCTTCTGCAGGGTTTACTGAATTGATTCTGACTGGCAAAAGGGTGGAAGCTGGTATTAAGAGTGGGAAGATTCAAAGGGATGCCTCTGCCTCCACAACTGTTAAAAAACCATTCCCGGCTAAGAAGGAAGCAGCTGCCATATACTCTCAGAAAGGATTGAGAAGAACTGAGCGTCGGCCGACTGTAGGGGCCGTGATGATTCAAAATTCGTCAAATGATCAGCCTCGTAACAATCAGTCTAGACCTAACCAGCAACGGGTAGAACGGCCACAACGGTAGTTCACCCGCATCAACATGACGCCTGCACAAGTTCTTCCCCATTTGTTGAAGCTAAATCTCACCAGTATTAGAGAGGCGCCAAAGGTTGTGAATACCACTTCCCCACACTATCATCCCAATGCTAAATGTGCCTATCATTCTGACAGCGCCGGGCATGACACCAACGATTGTTGGGCGCTTAAGAATAAAATTCAAGATTTGATAGATGCAAAAGAGGTTGAGTTTGACGCCCCTGAGAAGCCAAATGTAATCTCCGCTCCAATGCCAAAGCACGGTCGCAATGTCCATGCTGTTGAAGAAGATCTGTTTGTTTCTACTGTTGATGATCTGATAACTCCACTACTGACAATCAAGTTGAATCTGTTGAAGGCTGGGATTTTCCCAGGTTGTAAAGAAGACTGCTACCTTTGTTCCTCCCTGCCAATTGACTGTCCATTACTGAAGATAGGCATCCAACGCCTAATGGACAACCAACAAATTCTTTTCGAAAAGACTCCTATTACTCCAACTCCTATCAATGAAGTTTCAATAATAACCATTTCCGCCAATCTTTCCAAGGTCCCCAAAAGGCCTGTTAAGATTACATCCGCTCCGAAGATTGTACCCTTGAAGATAACCATGCCTGGGCCCGTCCCCTACAAATCTGACAAATCAATACCGTGGAATTATGGTGGAGAAATCTACTACCACGGTGTTAAGCAAATTGAGATAACTGAAGAGAGCTCTGATGAAGAAACTGCCGACATTGGAAACATTGCCGGTACGAGCAAAATTACTCGAAGTGGAAGAATTTTCTCTCCAGAGATTTCCCCTCCAAAGGCAATCTTTGGACCCTCAGCTGTTCCCAAGGTTACCCCTGCACCGGTAAAACTATCTGCAAGAACGCCAATGATTGAAGAAGCTGTTACTCCTGTGGTCGTCCCTCCTGCTGCTGCTGATAAGGGGAAAGGGATCCAAGAAGAGCTCGTCAGAACGAGGGCTCAGCCGTTGGTCATCCCTGAAACCTCTAAGAAAGAAATGGAGGAGATTCTGAAAATAATTAAGAAGAGTGATTACGATGTGGTGGAGAAACTGGGGCAAACCCCCTCGAAGATCTCCATGTTAGCTTTGCTTCTTTGTTCGGAGGCTCATGCCAAAGCTTTGATAAGGTTTTTGAAGACAGCCCATGTGCCCCAAGAAACCTCAGCCGACCAATTCCAGGATTGTGTAGCCAGCCTTACCGCCGACAACGGCCTGGGTTTCTCTGATGCTGACCTGACTCCGAAGGGAAGAAAGCACAATGATGCATTGCATGTGTCTGTTGAATGTCGAGGAACCACTCTCGCTCATGTCTTGGTCGATACTGGCTCTTCTCTAAATGTGCTGCCTAAGAAAGCTCTCGACGGGTTGGATTGTGAAGGCTTGGAGCTGAAACCAAGTAATATCATTGTCAGGGCCTTTGACGGGTCTAAAAGAATGGTGCATGAGGAGGTCGACATTCCCATCAAGGTAGGAACTGAGGTGTTCCACTCCACATTCTATGTGATGGACATCCGCCCATCTTACTCTTGCTTGCTAGGAAGGCCGTGGATACATAATGCTGGGGCAGTCACTTCTTCCCTACATCAGATGCTGAAATACCCTGTTAAGGGTAAGATCATAACCGTACACGGTGAGGAGGAGTACATGATCAATCATCTGAACTCCTTTCGGTATGTGGAAGTGGATGGCGAATTCATCGAAACACCCTTTCAACACTTTGAGGAAGTTTCTCCCGAAGTGGCAGTAGCAAAGGCAGTAGCTGAGGTACCCAAGCAGGTGGCCAGGATGGCATCTCTGAAAGACGCAAAGGCTGCAATGAAGGAGGGGAAGAGCTCAACGTGGGGACATTTACCTGACTTCACCCATAAGACAGACAAGTTTGGGTTGGGATTTACCGCTGCGGGGCAAAAGGCTATGCGTCGCTCCAAAATTGAAAAGGCACCCATCAAGATTTCTCCTCATGGAATCAATGCTTTAGAAGACGAGGACGAAGAGGGTAACATTGAAGATTGGATCTTCCCAACCATTGAAGGGGGACTGCACAACTGGGAGGCGAAATACTTCGTTCCCATTACTTTCATCAATCAGTAATTTATCTTTCGAACATTTCCTGTTGGTCTGTAATAATTACTAAAACAATCTGCACACTACTTTTTCACCTCATGCCTTGCCCGGGGCATGTAGGTCCATTTGTAAGGGCTTGATTCTTTTCATAATCATATGCCATGTTTAATGATTCATTGGACGTTTCTAATTTATAAACTGATGTGTTCATTTTCTTTCCTTTTGCATTTTTTCTTGTTTAAGGATGGCTATCCCTTACACACACCCACACTCACAAATGCAGGTACCCATCCACTCCGGATTCCATGGGTGACTATTCTGTTGTATCCTTCAATAACTCTGAAGATTTGGTCAATCAGGATGAGTATGAAGATGACGAAGATTGTGAAGTACCGGGAGAGCTAGCCAGACTTCTACAACAAGAAGAGAGGGCCATCTTACCTCATGAAGAGTTGTTGGAAACAGTCAACTTGGGAACAGAGGAAGACAGGAAAGAAGTACAAGTGGGTGCCAATCTGGAACCAAGTGTCAAGGAGCGCTTAATACAACTGTTGAATGAATACGTTGAAATCTTCACCTGGTCTTATGAAGACATGCCAGGGTTAGACACTGACATCATGGTTCACCGTCTCCCTACAAGAGAGGACTGTCCACCGATTAAGCAAAAAGTCCGCCGAATGAGGCCCGACATGTCTGAGAAGATTAAAGCTGAAGTAATGAAGCAATTCAACGCTGGCTTTCTGGCTGTTACATCCTATCTGCAATGGGTTGCTAACATTGTGTCCGTTCCCAAAAAAGACGGCAAGGTCAAAATGTGTGTGGACTACCGGGATTTGAACAGGGCCAGCCCTAAAGATGATTTTCCGCTACCACATATCGACATTTTGATTGACAACACGGCTCAGCACAAAGTGTTTTCCTTCATGGACGGATTCTCGGGCTACAACCAGATTAAAATGGCCCCTGAGGACATGGAGAAAACAACCTTTGTTACACAATGGGGTACCTTCTGCTACAAGGTGATACCGTTCGGACTGAAGAACGTAGGGGAAACTTATCAACGCGCCATGGTAGCTTTATTTCATGATATGATACATCATGAGATCTAAGTTTACGTAGACGACATGATAGCTCGATCACAAACAGAGGAGGAACACCTTGAACATTTGCAAAAGATGTTTGCCAGGTTGAAGGAGTACAAACTCAGGCTGAATCCAAGTAAGTGCACTTTTGGAGTTAGGTCTGGTAAACTTCTGGGATTTATTGTCAGCAACAAAGGCATTGAGGTCGATCCAGCAAAAGTAAAGGCTATACAAGAAATGCCTGCCCCCGTACTAAAAAGGAGGTTAGAGGGTTCTTGGGACGCTTGAACTATATTGTCAGATTCATCTCTCATCTAACGTCTACCTGTGAGCCAATTTTCAAACTATTAAAGAAAGATCAGGTAGTCGAATGGAACGATGATTGTCAAACTGCTTTTGATAAGATCAAGGAGTATTTGCTAGAACCTCCTATTCTGATGCCACCCGTCGAAGGAAGGCCGCTGATCAAGTATCTGACTGTTTTGGACAACTCAATAGGGTGTGTGCTGGGCCAACATGACGAGTCTGGTCGAAAAGAGCATGCCATTTATTACCTTAGCAAAAAGTTTACCGACTGTGAGACTCGCTACTCACTGCTCGAGAAAACTTGCTGCGCTTTGGTATGGGCTGCTCGCCGACTAAGGCAGTATATGTTGACTCATACCACTTTGTTGATTTCTAAAATGGATCCTATCAAGTATATCTTCGAGAAGCCTGCTTTATCTGGAAGAATCGCTAGATGGAAAATGATCCTGACTGAGTATGACATCCAATATACTACCCAAAAAGCTATAAAAGGGAGTGTACTAGCTGACCATCTAGCTCATCAAGCTATCGAAGATTATCAATCCATGAGATTCGACTTCCCGGACGAGGACATCATGACTTTGGACAACATTGAAGGTAACAGACCGTATGAAGGACCTGAAAATGGATCCCGATGGACCCTGTACTTTGATGGTGCTTCAAATGCACTTGGAAACAGTATCGGTGCGGTACTCATTTCTCCAGAAGGTTGCCATACACCTTTCACGGCCCGACTTTGTTTCAGCTGTACCAACAACATGGCCGAATATGAAGCTTGCATCTTTGGTCTCAAGGCTGCTATAGACTTGGGGATCAAATCTTTGATCGTATTTGGGGACTCGACTTTGGTTATCAGACAAATCAAAGGAGAGTGGGATACCAAACATCCTAATCTTATCCCATACAAAGAACATGTCTTGACATTGCTACCTCATTTCGAGCAAATCACCTTCGAGCATTTCCCGCGAGAAGAAAATCAGCTAGCAGATGCTCTGGCAACAATGTCTTCCATGTTTAAACTCAACTGGGATAACGAGGCTCCCCAAATCACCATCGAGCGAATGGATGAACCTGCGCATTGTCATGAGATTAATACCGAAGAAGTAGTGGAACAACCCTGGTTTCATGAAATCAAAAGGTATCTCCAGACTAGCGAATACCCCGAAGGAGCTTCCGTAAATGACAAGAAGTTCTTAAGGAGATTTGCTGCCAAGTTCTTCCTGAGCAATGGTATCCTTTATAAGTGCAGCCATGATTGTGTTTTACTCCGATGTGTAGACAAACCGAAGAAGAGTTAATCATGATTGAGATACACAGTGGCACGTTTGGCACCCACTTGAGTGGACATACAATGGCTAAGAAGATTCTAAGGGCAGGCTATTACTGGTCTACCATGGAAGCTGATTGCCATCAACATTCCCGTACTTGCCACAAATGTCAAGTCTACGCCGACAAGATTCATATTCCTCCTATTCCTCTCAAAGTTCTGACAGCTCCTTGGCCATTCGCAATGTGGGGCATTGACATGATTGGAGAGATCAAGCCCACGGCATCCAATGGACATCGCTTCATCCTGGTCGCTATTGACTATTTCACCAAGTGGGTCGAAGCAGCTTCCTTCGCCTCTGTTACAAAAAATGTGGTTGCCCGCTTCATCAAGCAGAACCTCATATGCCGGTATGGTGTCCCCGACAGGATCATCACAGACAACGGTACAAATCTGAACAATACTATGATCACCGCTCTATGCGAACAGTTCAAGATTTATCATCACAATTCATCTCCCTATCGGCCGAAGATGAATGGTGCTGTTGAAGCTGCGAACAAAAACATCAAGAAGATCATTCAGAAAATGACAGTTACCTACAAGGACTGACATGAGATGTTACCGTTTTCTCTGCATGGATATCGTACCACGGCACGTACTTCAACAGGGGCAACCCCATTTTCTTTGGTATATTGCATGGAAGCTGTCTTACCCATGGAAGTTCAGATTCCTTTTTTAAGGATTATGAAGGACGCTGGTTTGAGTGAAGACGATTGGATTCAGACCCGACTTGATCAACTCAATTTGATCGACGAGAAACGACTCACTGCTGTTTGCCATGGTCAAACGTACCAAAAACGAATGATCAAGGCTTTCACAAGAAAGTCAGACGTCAAGTATATCAAGTCGGAGATCTTGTAATCAAGCGGATCATCTTGCCGCAAAGTGATCCCAGGGGAAAATGGACTCCTACTTACGGAGGAACATTTGTAATCAAGAGCATCTTTTTCGGTGGTGCGATGATTCTGACCACCATGGACGACGACGATTTTCCGCACCCTGCGAACTGAAAACCCGAAAGGGCGGTTCAGGCAAAAATTAGGGATAAAACAAAAAAATCTGTACACCCGGCAAGTTGAAAACCCGAAAGGGCGGCTTGGGAAAAAAAGGGTTTCCCGGTGGATCGAAAACCCGAAAGGGTGATTCAGGAAAAAGTTAGGGAATTAAAGCGTATGACTATGTTTCGTCGGGTCACTTTAAAGAACAATCTCTTCATCAACAAGCTCCGAGCTTCTGATCAATCCAATCATCGGCGGACGAAGCAGTGAATGGACAAGATATTCAGAGTTGTGAAGGCTATAGCAGAATGGGAATCCCATGGAATTGTTACACATAGCCATCTTTCTTTTGTATAAAATTTTCAATTTTTACGACAACATCCTCTTACTAGGATGCCTGTCTCCTTTGTACAAAGATACTCATAAAAAGTTAATACAAATACTTTTCCAAATACAAAAATTTGCTTTGTCTTCTTTTTCTTTTTCACACTTATGTTTTATTTGAGAAACGTCCAATGTTTTGTTAAATAGGCATATGCATTTGAACATAATCATTTTCCTTACAAATCAAGAAAGATGATTGTTGATAGGTTGAAGGTACAGATAGATATCTTGATTCCCTTTCAGAAGAAATCCCCAGCGGAATTAAACGCCAAATTCCTCAACAAAGTTAAAATCTGGAACTTAATTCCCCAAACAGAGTTAAACTTCAGGATCCTCAGCAGAACAAAAGCTTTCTCAAAACTGATTTCCCCAGCCAGAGAACCTTCCAGAATTTAATTCCCCTCAGAGTTAAGTTTCAAGATCCCCAGTGCAGCCAAAACTGTTAATCCCCAGTGGAACCGGATTAGTAAACATTCTCCCCACAGAGATACTTCCCGTCAGATTGAAGATTCTCAGTCTCATTCCTCCAGCATGAGTCTCCCAGGTTCTGAACTCCCCAGTGGAGATCATCAGAATTCTCACTCCCCACAAGTCACCAAGGATTTTTCAATCCCTAGCAGTGGTCCTAAGATCCCTCAACAATTGAAGATCTTGTTCCCCAAGCAATCAGCAGTCGACAAGGATTTCTCACCCTCAGTAATCAAAGGATTTTTCAATCCCCAGCTTCGGTTATGGGTTTATTTCCCCAACATTTGTCAAGGATTTATTCTCCAAAACAAATTACATTTCAAATTGATCGGTCGTTCAAAAGTTCCTTCATCACCTGTTGGAAGTTACGGTCGTCAAAGATCAAATTCTCACAAAATTCAAGTTATGAAGCCCGAATTTGACCGGATAGTATCTTGATCTCTACAGCATATTGTGAAGCCTGGATTACGACAGGATAATAATATCAGATTATCGCGAAGCCTGGATTACGACCAGATAGTGGTATCTCCTAAAAGCAAGCTATGAAGCCCAAATTCGACCGGATAATAGTTTAATCCCCAACAAGCCGTGAAGTACAGATTTGACCAGATAGCAGCTCAACAAGTTATTGTGAAGCCTGGATTCTGACCAGATAGCAATACAAGTTTCTGTGAAGTCTGGATTACGACCAGACAGCAACCAAGAATACTACGAAGCCTGGAGTCGACCAGATAGTGGTATATCTTTAACACAAGCCGTGAAGCCCGGATTCAACCGGATAGCAGCCCAACAATACAAGTTATGGTGAAGCCTGGATTACGACCAGATAGCAATGCAAGTTTCTGTGAAAGCCTAGAGATCGACCAGATAACAGTTAATCGTTAACAGAATGAAGACTCTCATCCTTAAAACCTCCGAAGATTGGTATACTCCAAATTTCTGACCCTTAACAGAATGAAGACTCTCATCCTTAAAACCCCAGTAGATTGGCATATAACCCAAGCTCCTGATTCCCCAACAGCGGTCCCAGGACTTCTCATTTTTAACGATCAAAGGATTTTCAATCCCCTGCAGCAGTCAAGGATTTACTTTCCCCAACAGCAGTCAAAGATTTCATTATCCAGGATTCGTCTTCCTCAGCAAGACAGCTCATCAGCTTACATGCGCATTCATTACATTCATATCATAAACATTGATATAACATACATTACATCATACATTTCATGCAACATAACTTTGTGTTTCAGCTAATATTTTACCCTTTTCAAGATAAGATTGATAAGCTCAGACTTCTGAAAATAGTTTACGGGTTCTCCAGATACGGATGTTAACCTATCGCTTGTTCAGATTCAAGACTTCTGAAAACAGTTTATGGATTCTCCAAACACGGATGTTAATCTATCGCTTGTTCAGATTCAACTTTTAAAAACAGTTTACGGATGCTTCCAGATACGGATGTCAATCTATTGCTTATTCAGACCCCCAGCTCAAAGATGTTCCAAAATATGGACACCTTTCTGATACTCATTTCTTTCACCTACAACATACATTCCAGATGGCATCTTTAAGCCCATCCCCTGACAAGATTTTGTCACATCCCCAGATGGCATCTTTAAGCCCATCTCCAAGTGGCATCTTTAAGCCCATTCCCGCATCCATGTTTGACGAGTGCAAATTTACGGGCACTCTAGTGTCCAATCTCCTTTTACCTTTGAGACGCGAAAGGTAAACTTTCCAATCTAACTCTTCAGGTGCAAGAAGATTGAACAGGGGCAACTGTTGTACCCCAAAATTTGCCCTCTCATTTCATCATTTTCTCATCACAAGACTCTTGGAGCTCAAGATTAAGTTTGGGTTTGCTCTGCTCAAGGCCCCTCCTTGCACTGTTGACCCAAATTAGGGTTTGAGTTTGCACAGGGATGTTTTGACCTAAAAGGCCCAAATTGACTTTCATGCTTCATGTTGGACTCACAAGTTTATCCATACCAGGTTTCAAGCCTTGATTCCAATCTTTGCCCAGTCAATTGGACAGTTGACCGGAAAATCAGCTGTATTGGGGAAAAAGTCAACTATGGCCAATTGACAGTCAAACCTCATGATTTTTGACCCACATCAACATAATGAACTCATATGAAACATTTGATCAAGTTTGGATCACAATTCCACAAGAAATTTGACCAGATCACCCAAAGGGCAAAATGGTCATTTTTAGGGTTTTGACTGCACAAAGGCAATTTTTGACTGTTTGACCTAACCAATGGCAAACCAAGCTCATATATGGACTCAAAGACTCAATGAAATTGTCTTGACCCATTCAAAAAGTTCAAAAGATCTCAAATGCATAGGATTGACAGATGAATTTTTCAGTCAACTAATCAAAATTTGACTGTATACTGAAAAGTCAAACTTTGACTTTTTGGTCAAAATCAAGTGCCAAGATTCATTTTTTATCAAGACATGTCAAATTATGAAACTTGTTCATCAAGAAATCCAAAATTGCAAAATTAGGGTTTAAAATGAAGAAATTTCATAACTTAGAAATTTTCCAAGTTATGAAATTTCCTTATTTTTTCCTAACTTTGTCCCATTTTTTCACCAAGATGCAAATGGACTCAAACAAAACTTGAAACATGCAAGTTGTAGTACATTTCAAAATCTACAACTTTGATTCACAAAGTTTTCTCAAAGGAAGCTTGTATCTCAAGTTATGATTTTTGGAACAAGGGTACAAAACACTTTTAAGTTAGAAGAATTTTGCCCTATTCTAGGCAGGATTTTTGTCCAACTTCTTGGCCATTTTTCACATGGTTACACTTGGAGTTTCAATTTGAATTACGAAGATGGATTTTAGTACACATTCCAAGCTTTCCAAATTGTCCAAGAACTTCTCAAACACCCTTGTGGTTAGAGAGAATCGAATTTGCAAAGTTGGCCAAAACTCACTTTTGTTCATGGCCAAGGCATGTTCATCACAACTTGCATTTTCAAATCAGCTTGTACAATGCTAGCTTTCAGGCCTCAAAACCAGTTTTACATACCTTAATTTAATGCCTAACCATTGTATTAAGACATTACTTCACCCATTTGGACAATACATGTTAAATTAATCCTTATTTGGAAAAAGCTAATTTGCCATTTTGATAAAGTATCACTTTATGTCAAATTCAAAATCCTTGAGGTACAAGCCAGATCTTTGAGGCAAAGCTTTGTAGACAAATCCCACTGATCAAGAGAAAATGCTGCAGCATGCTTGAGAGTATTGGACAGGTCTATAAGACTTACACACTTTCTTGCGTCAATTAGAAGAAACATTGCAAAAACTCTCCATCTTTCATTCCTGTAAACACCAGCCAAAACAAACTTTGTAAACATCTTCCATACACCAAAACAAGCCTAAAGCACGACTCATCCATCCCTAAGACCTGCTCATACTCAGAATCCCTGTTTTGCTGCAAAATAGGGCAAGTTCTGCAACTTGACCTCCATAACCATATCCACTCGTGCACTTTGGCTAAAACCAGTTCAAATACATTCCATTCCATCCACACAAACTATCCCAAGCCTTGAACTCAAGCTGTAACACCCCTAACCACGTTTGCCATTTTTACTTTCAAGCTGTGCAGGTGAACTTCTACAACACGATACACGCAGTTTCAAAGCAAGCTAGGTACTTGGGAAGCATCCTTGGACTTCAGGCAAGCTCAACCAAAGCTCAAACTCCATTGAAGATACCTACATTTCTCTGTTCGAGTCAAGCTGAAACAGGTAATCTATGAACTTCTATCTCTCAATCTAGGAAGAGTTAGGCTTAGGTTTGTGAATGAAACATGCTCTACTCATAGCCCTGAAGCCATACATATGATTACTTTTCATTTATGTTAAGCGTGCTGTGAGAATTTTAGCCATGAACATTGAAGAAAAATTAGGTCAGAAATTGGGGGTGAAGAAATTCTCCCTGGTTTCTTAGAGTTAGGACACGTTTTTTACATATTTGAAATCGTGGTTTGATGCTCTACATTGTTTATGTTATGAGTTTTGGCTAAAAATCAAGGAATCAAGAGTTTGAATGAAGCAAGGAAACGTGCGTTTTTGTTGTTCAAAGGTTGCTGGAGGTTGAAGACAAAGTTGACTTGGACTGGGCCTGAGTCAACATACTTTTTGCACCCCTTTTTTCCATTTGCACCCCCCTGGCCCATTGTGTGAAATATTTATTATTTTTGCATTTTTCTTTTTGATTCTGACTTATTATTTTTTGTTCAAACATAAAAAACATCAAAAATATTTTTCCACACATTTTTGCATTTATTTGGCATTTATTTGTTTTATTTAACATATACATGTGTTGTACCCCAAAATTTGCCCTCCCATAATCTTCAAAGTTTTGACAAGCATCACCTCAAATGGTTCAAGGCTACTCCAAGGATTGCACAGTCAACCATCCTCCTAAGCCAGTCAAAATTAAGGTTTTGGTTCCTTCAAGGAAGTTGAGGTTTTTCAATGGTCCAATCAAGTCCCACATGCCTATAAACATTGTCAAGCACCTACATGTCAAGTTTCAAGGCTCACAAGGTCAAGTTGCACAGTCAAAAACCCTAATTGCTTCACAATCAACTGCAGGGGCAAAATGGTCATTTGGCAGTCAAAAGTCAAATTTTTTGGTCAACATCTTATTTTGAAGCCACAATCATCATTTGGTCAAATCTTGATCATGATTCCTCAAGCATGGCTCAAAAATTATCAAGGCGTCAAAAGTTTCTATTTTTGGACAGCTGAAAAGTCAACTGTACCTTGACCAAGGCATAAATTTTTCATGGTTCATCAGAAAAATCCCATCCAATGCTCATTTTGAAGGGGAAGACACTTCCTACAACTCATATTCACATTCCAAGTCCAAGAAATGCTCTCACAAAAAGTTATCAATTTCAACATTATAGGTCATTTTCAAAAGTCAACAAAAAGGGACTTTAAGTCAAAGACCATAACTGGAGATTGGTAAATCAAAATGACATGGGACCAAATACATTGGTTAGAGGACTTCAAGACCTTTCTAAAATGTCCAAGAACATGATCAAAGCTTAAAAATTGAGCAAGATATGCATTAGAGAAGTTGGGAAATTTTTGTGAAATGGCCAAAATCATTTATCCTTGAAATTTCGTTTTTTGACAAAAGGGCCCCACTTTTTCCACTTGATTCAGCTTTTCAATACCTCCCACGTGTCCCATGTTTTATTTCAAGAATAAAAATTAATTTTTCTATTTTTGTTTAATTTTATTTGATTTAATTCATTTTAAATCTTTAAAATTCAAATAAAAATCAAGAAAATTAATGGGAGGATATTTTGTGGTTTGAATAGCTTTGATACACCATAAAACATATACCAAATTCGTTCAAGACCTATTTCAAGCAAAAAATTCAAATTTGGAGCAAATATGGCAAGTTATTTCAATGGTGATTATGGAGAAAATCAAAACTTCATTGCAAGGCTTAAAAGCTCCTTAATGTGACTGATTCTCATCCAAGCCTATATATACAAGCCTTGCAAGCCTCATTCAGGACCTAGAAAAAAAGGAGAGTGTGCACAAATGGCCAGAGGAAAAGTTCAAAATTTGTCCAAAAAAGTGAGAGATCTAAAGCGGTGTTGCAAACATTTTCAGATCAAAGCAAGCACGTGGCTTTCTTCCTTGCCACTCCCTGAAGCCAAAGCAACCACAAACGCGTCCTAAGGTCCACTACCAAGCGCTGTAAGTTGTCTCAAACTCACCCCTGTACACGAAATCATGTTTCTCCATTCTTGCACTTTTTCTGGAAAATAATAGCATATTCATACTCCATGCCTAATTTCCAATGTAACTGCTATATTCAATTTCATTTTTAGGCTTCGTATAACAATACCCGTGCCTAGGTGTAGCGATAAAAAATGTAGCGGGGTAAATCGGAGACCGAATTATTGATTAATTCGTCTCACAAAAGCAAGAGTCGCCACCGCGCTTTATTGTTTCCAAAGGAAAAGGGAAAAGAGCGAAATAAAACCCTAAATATGCAATGTAAATAATACTTTTAAAAGTAATAAGAATACAAAGCGTTTTTGAAAAAGAGATCGAGAGTTCGGGGGTTGGTTATACAATGGGAAGGTACTAGCACCCAATGCATCTATAGTACTCTATAGGAACCTTTTGAAATATCTGTTTTATTTAAAATTGATCGCTTGATTGAAAAATAAATCGTTTTGGCCGGAAAAAAAAAAGGATACGGACGGGTTTTTGAAAATACGACGACCTAATGTCGAAGTTTTGGCTTAAAAGGTATAAGTCTTGAAAAGGTTGAAATTTTGAAAAAAAAAGGTGAATATTTGAGGAAAATTAACCTAAGTTTTTAATGAATGAGAGTATTCGCTCGATCGTTTTTGAGGACATGAAGTCAACAAAAATTAGACAATTCCCTTTGGATTAACGCAAACTGAATAATCAAGTAAATGCGAGATATTTAAACAGAAAATTATGAGATAAATGATATACAACAAATTAAATAAAAGACTGAGTGTGTGAACATGCATTTTTTAGATTTTTGTTTAATATATGAAGAGAAAAAATGTTTTAATTGGTTACGCATTTTAACATAAATAAAAAGTAACGAGAATTAATAGAAATATTTTTTAAGGTTTTTATATGCTTCTATTTTTTTATGTCCTTTTTTTAATATAAATAAAAAGTATTACTTTTAAGAATTCTTTAAATTAAATTAAAACTTAATGCTACTAACTTAAGTCTAATTTAAAAAAGATACTAAGATTATTAAATTAAATCCTAAGAGTTTAAATTAATAAAATTAGTCAATGATTAAAAATGTTTTAAGTTACATCTCTTATTTTGATTTACTAAATTAAAACTTAAACTAATAAGATTTAGATAAAATATTAAAAATTATTTAATTAAAACTATATGTTATTTCTAAGAAACTAATTAATCTAAATTAAAATAAGTTAAGAAAATGAATAGAATTAACTAAATAGCAAATAAAAGATGGGGTGTGAATATCAAATGGAATGGGCTTAAGCTAAAAAGGAATTGAGATGGGTTGAGGAGAAATGGAGCGGGTCATGGAGGACCCGGACCCAAGAAGAAGAACAACAGATGCTGTACGAAAAAACCTAGGGAGTGTTGTGCACTGGCCGCCGCCGTTGGATCTCTTTTCTTCCTTCTTGTTCCGATCTCCTCCACGATCCACTTTGTTTTCTTTCACTCTCACACTTCCTACTCTCTCATGCTGTTAACGCTCACCTCCCAGAAAAAACGTTCATCACCCTCTAACTCTCTCACGGTCTCTCGCCCTCTGTCCAAGGCTTCAACATTTCAATCTCGCTTCGAATGCTCAGCAACGACACTGTAACTCTTCCTCTCAAATCTCTACGGCGAAGATATTCTCCGAAACTTGTAGAGGTATGAAGTAACTAGAATTTGAGGTTTATTGTCTGTGTTTGTGAGATGGATTTGAACTTGTTATTTTTGATAAATGATTTTTAGAGGAAGAATTTGTAGATGCAATATTACAGGTATCGCAAACAGTGGAAGAAGGAAATTGAGCAATTTGACAAAGAAAGTGTGGACAGAGGGAGATCTGTGTTGGTTCGGAATCGCGGATTCACGGTATTTATGTGGTTGTTTTGTTTGTGTTTTCTGTCTTTAGATATTATTGTTATGTCGTAGGTCAAATCCGGAAATCGTGAGTTGTAAAGAGCGTTTGTAAAAGTGTATTAACTTGATACCGTATTAATTACAGGAAGCAATGAAGATCCTTGAGGAAAACTGTGCGATTTGTGATCGTGATAATTGCAGAGAGAAGGTGAAAATTGATGGAGGTAAAGAAGGGAAGCGGGACGGCAATGAATAGTGGTTAAAGGTGTTTGTCGCGGAATTGAGGCGAGAAGAGGAAGCTGCACGTTACGATGGAGGTTGAAGGTACGTTGCTTCCTTTTTCTTCAAATTCAGATTTTTGAATGATATGCTTTTGTGTATGAAATAAAGGTTTTTGTTTTTGACTTAAAATCTGTAATGATGTTGAAGGTTAAATGGGTGATTACGGAAGGAGATAATGACGATGATTCGGCATAGATATGAGGGAGATAGTGATGTTAGAATGGTTTACGTTGGATTCGCAGAAAAAAGTGGTCGTTCACAATGATGCAAACGCGAAGATGTTGTTGAAGAAGAGTTTTAACATGGTGGTTATGGAAACAGAGGTTAAAGGTATGCCTTCTTAATCTCTTTTTTATGAAAAGTTCTGTGTCTGAATTGTTTCTAATGTTGCGCGTATGTTGATTGAAGTAGAGAAACAACCCGATGAAGATGATTGAAATGTGATGAAAGTATAGGAAGGAGGATATCGTTGTTAGATCGATGAAATCAAAGGTAAATCAGTCATGCTTGTTTTGTGGGTTTTGCCATTTTGATTGAATTAACGAGAAATTGATTAAAGAGAAAAAGCAGATTTGTGAACTTGTTTATTATTTCAAATTGGCTTTAAATTAACAGTGTTTATATGATTGCGTATCGGTCTTGCAACATTTAATAAACTTGAAATTATCGAACGAGTTATTGCCGGTGTTAAATAGGGATTGATGTATTGATGATTCACAATGATATTAAATGGCCATTTTACATGATTTCAGGAAGTTGAGAGAGGATTATTATCCAATGAGACAAAGGCAACACAACGGTATAAAGATTTATGCGAAAAAATGAAGAAACTCACATGGTCGGAGCTAGTCCGACGGTACGATTCCGGCGAAGTCAGGTAAGCTCCGAAGACTCCTCGCTCTTTGCTTTCTGCTACTAATTCTTCTCTTCTTCTTCGTCTAAAAACTGGTTGAAATATTGAATAATTGGTTTTAGCAGGTTAATGCAGGTTTAGCAATATGCCGGTTAGCAATATGCAAGTTTAGCAATATGCTTGTTATGTGGTTTTTGAATGGTTTGGCAATATGTTTGAAAAATGGTTCTGATGCAGTATGCTTGAAAAATGGTTCTGATGCAGTATGCAAGTTATGCCATGGACTATGGTTTTGAATAGTTTTGATGCAGGTTATGTGATTTTTTGCCTTGTGTTACGGTTTTGAATGGTTTTGATTGTAGGTTCTGTTTGGGAATGGTTTGCAATGGACTATATTTGCTTAGTTTTGCAGTGATATCTTGTGTGGAAATGGAATATGGTTTTTTGAATAGTTTAGGAGTGATGTCTTGTGTAGAGATGTGCTATAGGTTATTTACTGGATAGTTTTGCAGTGATATCTGGTGTAGTGTTACTATGCAAGTTAAGACTTCCTTTTGAAGGGATTTTCTTCTCATATAGCCGTTGCCTCTTTTTGTCATGGTTCAGGTTTGAGTATCTTAATATATTTTTCTGATGTTCTGCACATATGCTGCTACATATGGTTGACTTTATTCCCATTTCATGCTTAAATCAAAACCTGCAAAACTGAACCTCTTCTCTCTTCTCTCTCAAGTACATAAATGATACATGAATGTGATATCTTGTACTGCTGTCTGAAAAAGCAAACAGGCTGGAATATGATGAAAAATGGAAACATATTGCTTGCATACATTGTTTTAAAATTGCACATGTTTGAAATTGCATATTGTTGGAATTGCATTTCCTTTTGTCTTGCATATCTCTCCTATGTGGTTGCAGGTTAACGTTAGCTTTTGTTATGTACCTACACATGCTGTTGATTTATGCTTATGCAGTTTTGACCAAAATTGAATTTATGCATATTTGAAATATGCAGTGGGCTTTTTTGATAAAAATGCAATTGATTTTGAAATGTGCTATTTTTAATTATGCATTCATAAAAAATTCCTCCCTTTTTGTGAACCGGGAGAAATCCCGCGATTTGCAAAAAGGGCAAACTGATTCCGGCCGTTTGCTTTTAATGATGAACATTAAATTTATTTTCTGCATTTTAATTACTTATTCAATTCTGACTTTCTTTTAATTGTTTTCGCAGGTAAAATTAAATGAGCAAACAAGAGCATTGGATGGAAGATTTAGAATTAGAATTTAAAAAATAGCTTTTTATTTTACTTTAAGCATTTGTGTAATTGCCTTTATAAATATTTTGTAATAACACAAATATTTAAATGACAATTGTAATAAATAGAATAAAGTGAATAAAAATTCTATTATTTCTCAATTAATTCTTTTTCTTTCCAATTATTTATTTATTGTTTATAATTCTTTAAATTATATAATGACTAAAAAATCAAATCAAATCATTTAAATTCAGAATGATAAACAAATAAATAAATATCATTGATCAATTAATAACTTCAATCATTTACTTTATTATTATTTTTAATTCTTCTAAATTATAATAACTTGAAAAAATAGAATTTCAGCTATTTAAATTTAGAACAATAAATAATCAAATAAACATTGCTTGATCAATTAATATACTCATTTTCAAATGTTTATTTCATTATTCATAAACCTTCAAATTATATAATAACGGAAAACAGGTTCCCATTATTTAAATTTAGGATAATGAATAATTAATAAACATTATTTGATCAATTAATAAACATTATTTGATCAATTAATAAACCTTTTTTTCAAATATTTATTTTATTATTTATAAATCTTTAAATTACATAATAATCGAAAATAAATTCCAATTATTTGAATTTAAGATAATAAATAATCAATGAACGTTGTTTAAGTCTTGATCAGTTAATGAATTTAGCGTTCAACAAATAAACAGCTCCCGACTCGAAAAAGTTGTGAATTTTTTACACTGCTTTGAAAATTTGATAAAAATAGGTCAAAACCTTTGCAATGCGAATGATGCAGATGGGAGACGGTATCTTAGGTCAAAATTTGGGGTACAACAGCTGCCCCTATTTAAGTTCCTTCTATCCGGAGATATGAAGATTAAAATCTTCGTTTCGACGTGATTGAAGGTACTTAAATACATAATTACGCAAATTTTGTCCTAAGATGCCGTCATCATGCAGTGATATGAATGTAGTGCATGAATTCACAGAGAAGATATTGTATGAAACACGATAATGCTGGGGGAATCGAACACCAACAAAACACAGAGACATGAATTATACGCTACATGGGAAACAAGCTATCGACTTCAAACGACAGACTCCTGACAGCGAATAAAAACTGAGGGAATACGACCTCTAACCCTAACGAAGAGAGCATCTTGCATAGGCCATAACAGATTTGATCCAAAACAGTGAGTTCGCAACTCAAGGTCGATGGTAGACAGAGAGTATCAAATTGCGGATAACTGATTACCGACTTCTGGAGGTATAGATTCGTAACAGACTTCTTTGCTAGATTTTCAGAGATATACTCATTAATGCTGAGGTAATGAGACTGTAGATACGAAGGTTGTTCAAATAAAGAAAACTGCCATTTGTTGTCGTCCAGAGAAAATACCGATAACATACAAGTTGCTCAAATAAAGAGGCTGCCGCTTGCTGTCGTCCGAAGAAAATACCGATAACATACAGGCTGCTCAAATAAAGAGGCTACCACTTGCTGTTTTCCGAAGAAAAATACCGATAACATACAAGCTGCTCAAATAAAGAGGCTACCACTTGCTGTTTTCCGAAGAAAATACGTACTGGTAACTCATGAAGAGTTTGCTGCTTGTCGCTTTCAGAAAAATAAAAATGACGCACTAGTAGCTCATGAAGAACTGCTGCTCGGCGCTTTCAGAAAAATAAAATGACGCACTAGTAGCTCATGAAGAACTGCTGCTCGGCACTTTTGAAAAGATAAAAGGACGCACTAGTAGCTCATGAAGAACTGCTGCTCGGCGCTTTCGAAAAGAATAAATGACGCACTAGTAGCTCATGAAGAACTGCTGCTCGGCGCTTTCGAAAAGATAAAAATGACGCACTAGTAGCTCATGAAGAACTGCTGCTCGGCGCTTTCGAAAAGATAAAAATGACGCACTAGTAGCTCATGAAGAACTGCTGCTCGGCGCTTTCAAAAAGAAGTAAATGACGTACTAGTAGCTCATGAAGAACTGCTGCTCGGCGCTTTCGAAAAGATAAAAATGACGCACTAGTAGCTCATGAAGAACTGCTGCTCGGCGCTTTCAGAAAAATAAAAATGACGCACTAGTAGCTCATGAAGAACTGCTGCTCGGCGCTTTCAGAAAAATAAAATGACGCACTAGTAGCTCATGAAGAACTGCTGCTCGGCACTTTTGAAAAGATAAAAGGACGCACTAGTAGCTCATGAAGAACTGCTGCTCGGCGCTTTCGAAAAGAATAAATGACGCACTAGTAGCTCATGAAGAACTGCTGCTCGGCGCTTTCGAAAAGATAAAAATGACGCACTAGTAGCTCATGAAGAACTGCTGCTCGGCGCTTTCGAAAAGATAAAAATGACGCACTAGTAGCTCATGAAGAACTGCTGCTCGGCGCTTTCAAAAAGAAGTAAATGACGCACTAGTAGCTCATGAAGAACTGCTGCTCGGCGCTTTCGAAAAGATAAAAATGACGCACTAGTAGCTCATGAAGAACTGCTGCTCGGCGCTTTCAAAAAGAAGTAAATGACGCACTAGTAGCTCATGAAGAACTGCTGCTCGGCGCTTTCAGAAAAGATAAAATGACGCACTAGTAGCTCATGAAGAACTGCTGCTCGGCGCTTTCAAACAAGTAAACGTACAAGTTGCTCATGAAGAGCTACCGCTTGTCGTTTTCCAAAATAATTCAGAAGGAAACTGCGATGATATCGGCAGAGAATAAAATCTTCATCAAAGAGAACCCTGAATCAATCCTTCCCGAGGAGATCAAATACTTTAACGTGCAAAATAAATGCACCAACCGTCTAGGTCGCAATTTCACTGGGGAAAATCACTGAGATAGCCTATGCAAGAGGCAACAACTTCATCCAGGAATAACCAGAGAGAAAACAGTCAAACAAGACTCCTCCCAATGAGAAAGTAACTCGATTGGGGAAATTATCCTATCCAGAAATGGATAAGGTAAGCTAAATCAAAAATCATCCACGAGGATTAGCTCAGTTGGGGAATTAGAAAGGAGGCACATTTTATGCTTAAGTCGGCACTCTATTTGGAAAGATCAAATGTGCTATTTGAAAAGGCACAACCGAGATGTACAAACTTAATGACATCAACAAATACAACTGTGCATGCATGAGGTAATGGTGAATGAATAAATGAATGTCATGTATATGCTGACGAAACCGACAGGGGAAATGGACAGAAGATGATAAGACATCACAGTACAACCCGGTACTCGGCTAATCTCAAAAGGAGGGGAACATCACTGGAGATAGAAGACAAAAGCCAACAAAGGAGCAAAGTCAACCTACAAAGCTCAAATCTCTTGGAGAGGAAGATATTTTAGGTAGAAAACCCAAAGTCCAGTCTTCTACTGCTGACAACCCATTGAAAGGATAACAACACGAACAAAGCTTCAGCTGGAAAAAGTCATGCTTAGCTGGAGATACCGGGAACACCACCCTCTGATAAAGTGTGCGATGCATAACACACATTCTAACAAGTCTAGATTGCCCCTGGGACCAAATTGGATGCCCCAAACTCACTGCTGATGAGCTACATGTTGCACGACAATTCTTGCGAATAACTTCACTTCTAAAATGCCCCAAGCTAAAAGGTTGATGAGGAGAAATCGTCTAACGAGGGTTTTACAAAAGACATGGCATTCACCATGCTCTGGTGTCTTCAAACTCTTAGAGGAATTTATCAAATCTCGATGTGATTGCCCCGGATTGACTGTAGTCAGCATAACAAAATCTTCGAATTTTGCCCCAAACGAGCAAACAAGTTGGGAAAAGCAAAACTGGGAGAAGCAACATGCTCGTGCTTAAGGTCTTCAACTGACATGCCCTTGGATATGATTTTTCTTGAAATGATTCTCCAATTACTCAACATAGTTTCAAGCCTTAAAAGAATAAACTCATCACTGGTGTTTACGTTAGCTTCCTTGATATCAAACAAATGTTTTGCAGTTAGAAAAGTTTATTATGAAAATTCTAATGCAACAGTTATGTAAGTCTTGAAGATTTTGAAAGATATCGCACAAATTTTGCGAGTTAAAGCACCATTTATTTTGTATAGGAAAAACATATGATACCCACATAACTATTTATAACATTCATGGGAGTCAGGAACACTACCTCATTGAAATATGTTTTCAAAATAACCTTGCTTCAATTAGGACTTTTGAAGGTTGTAATGTGGTCTGATTCATGGTTTTTTAGAAAAGATTTTAAGGCTCAAAATATTTGGTGCCCACCCACTCTTCATGATGTTCTCCAACTCTATGTTCGGTTAATTCAACATGAGTGTTCATCTCTCAAAGGATTTTGTGACGGTAACATCTTCCTTGCGAATTTTGAACACTCAATCAGACTAACTGAAAACTACCCTGCCCCAGGTTAAAATTCAAGGTTTTTTCGTATAGAAAAGAAACTTCTGCTTCAAAGGCTCAAAAGGGGTTAGCAAGGGATTATCTTCCTTATATCTCCGGTGTTTAGGGATTTGAAACAATGCCTGTACATCATCAACAAGATTTTATTCAAAAGCATGCAACCAAAGATTTTGTGTTCTTTAGATCATCATCCCCCCCCAATCTCTGCCTAGGCAAGAGAATGGTCAGCAAGTTGGCATCATAATGCAAAAAGAAATTTACAATTTGAAAACAAATATGAGTGAAACGAATGAATTTCTTCAAGACAAACATACTCATTGTATTAAAATAATCATTCAGACGCAAACAAGTTCTTACATGCAAACAATGTTTCGATAAATAAGAAAAGCTACAAAAGCAGAAAACAAGTTAATAATCTGGGAAGGCTTTCCACTTGAACTACCGAAAATATCTTCAAAACTCAAAATCACCCTCAATCGTGTTTACTCTTCGGCGCCCGTTTGATTTGAACTTCAAAACCAACGTCCTTGAATGACAAGATACCACTTCGGACCAACTTCTGAACCTCAATCTTCAAAGCAAAGCAACCCTCCAAGTCATGCCCAGGAGCACCTTGATGAAAAGTACAAGCCAAATCAGCTTTGTAGTTCCAATGTATCTTCTTAGGGACCTTCGGTGGAGGTCGGGTCTGAACCAAATTCCTCTGCATCAGGATAGGGAACAACTCTGTATAGGTGATTGGAATTGAATCAAACTGGGTTTTCCTCTGATTAGGAACTTGCTGATTCTGTTGATGAACGTGATGATTCTGATGATGATTATCTCTTCCTCTGGTTCTCTTCTTGGAAAAGTCATTATCAAACTTCTTCACACCATTAACTGAGCTACCCACTTCATATAAACATCCTTTTCCGACATCTTCTTCTAGACGCACTCCCACATTCACCTTGTCAGGAAAGTCATCAGGTGCATTAACCGTCACCTTTTCATGAGAAAAAGATTTTAGAGTCTCCATGAAGACTTTTATCCTTGCTTCCTCCCTCCTAGAAGGATTGACTTGGGCGGAGATCAGAATTTCAACCAAACCAGTTAAGTGCTCCATACTAGCTTTCAAAATAGTCACCTCTCTGCGGAGTTCAGAAACCTCTTGCTTGATATTCTCCATTATCCTCTTAGCGCGAGTGTTGTACTAGTGAAACCAAGGGAAAAAATAAGACTCGAAAAAAGACCTTTGAAAGTGAGACAAAGAAAATGTAGAATGATGTATGATATGCAAAAGAGAGTTTTATTTGACTTTCAAGGAACTCAAGATATCAAGTTATAAACATCCAAGTATGAAGATAACAGATGAATTTTAAATTGGCTCCAAACATTGATCAAGTTATCGTCAAGATCAATCATCCATTTTGGTGGATTAGGGTTTTCGCCCTATCGACACCCAAGATCCATTGAGTTTGACGAAACTAGTGATGTTTACAAAGAAAGACCTCCAAACTCCTTCAAAGTCAAGTGAAAAGAGTTTTATGGATGCATGAATGCATGGCGATGCAACAACCACAAGCAAGGTCAAAAACAAGGGGTTTAAAGGTTCAACGTTCCGCATGGAGTCGAGGGTAAAGCCCACCCAAAGGTATGTACTAACGTTTCAATCGCACCTATAAGACAAGGTTCTAAGAGTTCCCAGAGTCTACATTCCTCCTTCGGATATTGCCAACGTCTGGATTACTCGATAATTAGCAATATTCTCAAGAGAAACTCGTCTGAGCGTAGCATCGCGTGACAACTACTTCCGAATTACTCCGTTATAGTCTCCGCGCTACACCTAAAAAGGCCAAGATGGGTTAGGGTTCTACGGTCCTCAACTTCTTGGGCTCCTAGGTCGAAAATAATAATGTCTTCCCGATTACTCGGTAAACAAATATTAAGTTCAAGAGGGCCTTCCATTGAGTGGGGGATCTCATGCCTCCTTCTTCGGGATTACTCCCTCAAAGTTAACATGACTATACCGCCCGTCCTATTCCTTACGTGTTACTTAATCCGGGTATAGGATTCGTCCTTCAAAAAAAAAAAAACCCAAACACCCCAATTTAAACATATAATCAAGCAAATCAAATAATAGTAAACAGATAAAACAAATTAGGCTTAACCCACTTAGGGATGGACCAGCAAGAGGTCAATCTTTCCCCAGCAGAGTCGCCAATTCTGTAGCGATAAAAAATGTAGCGGGGTAAATCGGAGACCGAATTATTGATTAATTCGTCTCACAAAAGCAAGAGTCGCCACCGCGCTTTATTGTTTCCAAAGGAAAAGGGAAAAGAGCGAAATAAAACCCTAAATATGCAATGTAAATAATACTTTTAAAAGTAATAAGAATACAAGGAGTTTTTGAAAAAGAGATCGAGAGTTCGGGGGTTGGTTATACAATGGGAAGGTACTAGCACCCAATGCATCTATAGTACTCTATAGGAACCTTTTGAAATATCTGTTTTATTTAAAATTGATCGCTTGATTGAAAAATAAATCGTTTTGGCCGGAAAAAAAAAAGGATACGGACGGGTTTTTGAAAATACGACGACCTAATGTCGAAGTTTTGGCTTAAAAGGTATAAGTCTTGAAAAGGTTGAAATTTTGAAAAAAAAAGGTGAATATTTGAGGAAAATTAACCTAAGTTTTTAATGAATGAGAGTATTCGCTCGATCGTTTTTGAGGACATGAAGTCAACAAAAATTAGACAATTCCCTTTGGATTAACGCAAACCGAATAATCAAGTAAATGCGAGATATTTAAACAGAAAATTATGAGATAAATGATATACAACAAATTAAATAAAAGACTGAGTGTGTGAACATGCATTTTTTAGATTTTTGTTTAATATATGAAGAGAAAAAATGTTTTAATTGGTTACGCATTTTAACATAAATAAAAAGTAACGAGAATTAATAGAAATATTTTTTAAGGTTTTTATATGCTTCTATTTTTTTATGTCCTTTTTTTAATATAAATAAAAAGTATTACTTTTAAGAATTCTTTAAATTAAATTAAAACTTAATGCTACTAACTTAAGTCTAATTTAAAAAAGATACTAAGATTATTAAATTAAATCCTAAGAGTTTAAATTAATAAAATTAGTCAATGATTAAAAATGTTTTAAGTTACATCTCTTATTTTGATTTACTAAATTAAAACTTAAACTAATAAGATTTAGATAAAATATTAAAAATTATTTAATTAAAACTATATGTTATTTCTAAGAAACTAATTAATCTAAATTAAAATAAGTTAAGAAAATGAATAGAATTAACTAAATAGCAAATAAAAGATGGGGTGTGAATATCAAATGGAATGGGCTTAAGCTAAAAAGGAATTGAGATGGGTTGAGGAGAAATGGAGCGGGTCATGGAGGACCCGGACCCAAGAAGAAGAACAACAGATGCTGTACGAAAAAACCTAGGGAGTGTTGTGCACTGGCCGCCGCCGTTGGATCTCTTTTCTTCCTTCTTGTTCCGATCTCCTCCACGATCCACTTTGTTTTCTTTCACTCTCACACTTCCTACTCTCTCATGCTGTTAACGCTCACCTCCCAGAAAAAATGTTCATCACCCTCTAACTCTCTCACGGTCTCTCGCCCTCTGTCCAAGGCTTCAACATTTCAATCTCGCTTCGAATGCTCAGCAACGACACTGTAACTCTTCCTCTCAAATCTCTACGGCGAAGATATTCTCCGAAACTTGTAGAGGTATGAAGTAACTAGAATTTGAGGTTTATTGTCTGTGTTTGTGAGATGGATTTGAACTTGTTATTTTTGATAAATGATTTTTAGAGGAAGAATTTGTAGATGCAATATTACAGGTATCGCAAACAGTGGAAGAAGGAAATTGAGCAATTTGACAAAGAAAGTGTGGACAAAGGGAGATCTGTGTTGGTTCGGAATCGCGGATTCACGGTATTTATGTGGTTGTTTTGTTTGTGTTTTCTGTCTTTAGATATTATTGTTATGTCGTAGGTCAAATCCGGAAATCGTGAGTTATAAAGAGCGTTTGTAAAAGTGTATTAACTTGATACCGTATTAATTACAGGAAGCAATGAAGATCCTTGAGGAAAACTGTGCGATTTGTGATCGTGATAATTGCAGAGAGAAGGTGAAAATTGATGGAGGTAAAGAAGGGAAGCGGGACGGCAATGAATAGTGGTTAAAGGTGTTTGTCGCGGAATTGAGGCGAGAAGAGGAAGCTGCACGTTACGATGGAGGTTGAAGGTACGTTGCTTCCTTTTTCTTCAAATTCAGATTTTTGAATGATATGCTTTTGTGTATGAAATAAAGGTTTTTGTTTTTGACTTAAAATCTGTAATGATGTTGAAGGTTAAATGGGTGATTACGGAAGGAGATAATGACGATGATTCGGCATAGATATGAGGGAGATAGTGATGTTAGAATGGTTTACGTTGGATTCGCAGAAAAAAGTGGTCGTTCACAATGATGCAAACGCGAAGATGTTGTTGAAGAAGAGTTTTAACATGGTGGTTATGGAAACAGAGGTTAAAGGTATGCCTTCTTAATCTCTTTTTTATGAAAAGTTCTGTGTCTGAATTGTTTCTAATGTTGCGCGTATGTTGATTGAAGTAGAGAAACAACCCGATGAAGATGATTGAAATGTGATGAAAGTATAGGAAGGAGGATATCGTTGTTAGATCGATGAAATCAAAGGTAAATCAGTCATGCTTGTTTTGTGGGTTTTGCCATTTTGATTGAATTAACGAGAAATTGATTAAAGAGAAAAAGCAGATTTGTGAACTTGTTTATTATTTCAAATTGGCTTTAAATTAACAGTGTTTATATGATTGCGTATCGGTCTTGCAACATTTAATAAACTTGAAATTATCGAACGAGTTATTGCCGGTGTTAAATAGGGATTGATGTATTGATGATTCGCAATGATATTAAATGGCCATTTTACATGATTTCAGGAAGTTGAGAGAGGATTATTATCCAATGAGACAAAGGCAACACAACGGTATAAAGATTTATGCGAAAAACTGAAGAAACTCACATGGTCGGAGCTAGTCCGACGGTACGATTCCGGCGAAGTCAGGTAAGCTCCGAAGACTCCTCGCTCTTTGCTTTCTGCTACTAATTCTTCTCTTCTTCTTCGTCTAAAAACTGGTTGAAATATTGAATAATTGGTTTTAGCAGGTTAATGCAGGTTTAGCAATATGCCGGTTAGCAATATGCAAGTTTAGCAATATGCTTGTTATGTGGTTTTTGAATGGTTTGGCAATATGTTTGAAAAATGGTTCTGATGCAGTATGCTTGAAAAATGGTTCTGATGCAGTATGCAAGTTATGCCATGGACTATGGTTTTGAATAGTTTTGATGCAGGTTATGTGATTTTTGCCTTGTGTTACGGTTTTGAATGGTTTTGATTGTAGGTTCTGTTTGGGAATGGTTTGCAATGGACTATATTTGCTTAGTTTTGCAGTGATATCTTGTGTGGAAATGGAATATGGTTTTTTGAATAGTTTAGGAGTGATGTCTTGTGTAGAGATGTGCTATAGGTTATTTACTGGATAGTTTTGCAGTGATATCTGGTGTAGTGTTACTATGCAAGTTAAGACTTCCTTTTGAAGGGATTTTCTTCTCATATAGCCGTTGCCTCTTTTTGTCATGGTTCAGGTTTGAGTATCTTAATATATTTTTCTGATGTTCTGCACATATGCTGCTACATATGGTTGACTTTATTCCCATTTCATGCTTAAATCAAAACCTGCAAAACTGAACCTCTTCTCTCTTCTCTCTCAAGTACATAAATGATACATGAATGTGATATCTTGTACTGCTGTCTGAAAAAGCAAACAGGCTGGAATATGATGAAAAATGGAAACATATTGCTTGCATACATTGTTTTAAAATTGCACATGTTTGAAATTGCATATTGTTGGAATTGCATTTCCTTTTGTCTTGCATATCTCTCCTATGTGGTTGCAGGTTAACGTTAGCTTTTGTTATGTACCTACACATGCTGTTGATTTATGCTTATGCAGTTTTGACCAAAATTGAATTTATGCATATTTGAAATATGCAGTGGGCTTTTTTGATAAAAATGCAATTGATTTTGAAATGTGCTATTTTTAATTATGCATTCATAAAAAATTCCTCCCTTTTTGTGAACCGGGAGAAATCCCGCGATTTGCAAAAAGGGCAAACTGATTCCGGCCGTTTGCTTTTAATGATGAACATTAAATTTATTTTCTGCATTTTAATTACTTATTCAATTCTGACTTTCTTTTAATTGTTTTCGCAGGTAAAATTAAATGAGCAAACAAGAGCATTGGATGGAAGATTTAGAATTAGAATTTAAAAAATAGCTTTTTATTTTACTTTAAGCATTTGTGTAATTGCCTTTATAAATATTTTGTAATAACACAAATATTTAAATGACAATTGTAATAAATAGAATAAAGTGAATAAAAATTCTATTATTTCTCAATTAATTCTTTTTCTTTCCAATTATTTATTTATTGTTTATAATTCTTTAAATTATATAATGACTAAAAAATCAAATCTAATCATTTAAATTCAGAATGATAAACAAATAAATAAATATCATTGATCAATTAATAACTTCAATCATTTACTTTATTATTATTTTTAATTCTTCTAAATTATAATAACTTGAAAAAATAGAATTTCAGCTATTTAAATTTAGAACAATAAATAATCAAATAAACATTGCTTGATCAATTAATATACTCATTTTCAAATGTTTATTTCATTATTCATAAACCTTCAAATTATATAATAACGGAAAACAGGTTCCCATTATTTAAATTTAGGATAATGAATAATTAATAAACATTATTTGATCAATTAATAAACCTTTTTTTCAAATATTTATTTTATTATTTATAAATCTTTAAATTACATAATAATCGAAAATAAATTCCAATTATTTGAATTTAAGATAATAAATAATCAATGAACGTTGTTTAAGTCTTGATCAGTTAATGAATTTAGCGTTCAACAAATAAACAGCTCCCGACTCGAAAAAGTTGTGAATTTTTTACACTGCTTTGAAAATTTGATAAAAATAGGTCAAAACCTTTGCAATGCGAATGATGCAGATGGGAGACGGTATCTTAGGTCAAAATTTGGGGTACAACACTAGGGTTCGTTGGTTTTGTTTTTAGGTATTTTGTCTACAGGTGAAATTGGGACAAACCATAAGCATAGACGTGATCAGGAGACATGGACGATCACAACCATGGGCTTAGATGGAATTTTTGATGCCTAAGGATGATTTTAAGTAAAACCTCCAAAATCCGGCCTTCACCTCCTTGGTTTAGCATTTCTTTTCTTATTTTCTTTCCTTTTATTAATTATTATTATTATTTAGTTAGTTCACAAATAATTATTTTCATAAATTCAGAAAAAAACAAAAAAAAAATGTAATTATTATTATTATTATTAATTTCACTTTAGTAATTATTTTTGTAAATAAAATACTAACAAATTAATTAGTTTAATTAGTAAATTTTAACCTTTTTTCACAATAAATAAAAACAAATTTAGACTTAGGCTTTTTCTTTTGACATTTTTAATTCTTTTTTTATTTTATTTCATAAAAACATAAAAAAGGTCAAAAAATATTTTCTTGTAGTTAAAATAATTAATTAGTTTTCAATTTCATTTAATTACCAAAAAAAAGACAAAAAAATTATTTCCCTTTTTCTTTATTCGCGCGTATTTAATTTGTTCGATTATTATGTAATTGCTCCGGATATGTAATAGTAAATAGGACCTTTTTACTGTTTTTTTTACTTTCTGTACTTTTATTCAAATCGAGTCTTGGTTTAATTTGGCGATGTAGACCCGCGCCTTGTAATAGCGTAGGACCTTTATTTTTTTTCGCCTTTTAATTTCCGCACCCTTTAAACTGCTAATCACATGAAAGAATGAATGCCCAAATAAAATCAAAGCGTAGCTCACCCAATACATGACAAGACAAATAATAACTGAAAATGACTCACAATTCACACACCACTCCTAGGGTATGCCTCACTGTTGCCTTGCCCCTCGAAACGTGGTCGTCGAGTACAGGACGTCTTAGTAAGTCCTTATGTCCATGAACATGGCATAAGGGTAGCTTCTAAGGTGTCCTACTGTTGCTCTGGTGATCACACTGTTGCCTTGCCCCTCGAAACGTGGTCGTCGAGTATATGACGTCTTAGTGAGTCCTTATGTTCCATTGATCTAGTTGCCTCGAACAAGTTGCCTCGGAACAAGTTGCCTCGGAACAAGTTGCCTCGGAACAGTTGCCTCGAAATGGTTGCCTCGGAATAAAAAGATCAATGGCATAAGGGTAGCTTCTAAGGTATCTTACTATTGCTCGGTGACCACACTGTCCCTAACCCTCGAATTGACCCGAACACCTCCAACGGTGGTGCTACCTACCTCTCAATGGTGGGATGGCACTACCTTAAGGACATTAACACAGACTAATTCCTTAGGTAGGTAGATGACTCGTAGATACTTGCTCTAATTCAAAACGAATCAAAAACTTCTTTTCACACCGACACTTTGCAAAAAGCTTTCAAAACAACTTTTCAAACACTCTTGAGGACTGATACAAGAGTCGAACTGAAATTTTTAACGAAACTTTTTCAAACTCACTCACACTTTGAAAAGCAAACAAACATTTTGAAAACACAAATGAGCAAGTATCTAAGAGCCCATGGATAACCATGGATAGAAAGGGTGCTAACACCTTCCCTTTCTATAAATCTACCTCCCGAACCGAGAACTAATCTCAATAAGGAATTTTTCTGTGCTTTTGTCCTCTCCATGTTGGAGAAAATAAAAGACGGTGGCGACTCTTGCTTACCGCGACATTTCGCGAAACCAGCGTTAAACAGTCAGTTCCAGATCCACCGATCACAGAACTGGCGACTCTGCTGGGGATACTTATAAAGTGAGGTGTACCTTAGGACTAAGATCACTTGTGTTTTCAAATGTCTGAATTGTTTGCTTTATTATTGTGGGTACTGTCTTGGGAGTTCTATAGATCCTAACCCGGATCTGGGAGATACCTTCTTAGAAAGTAGCAATAAGGCTGTGAGGGAACTGTGTGGGGTATACCGACATGGTTGAAACAGTCTGCTACGTTGATATGGCACTTTGGTGTGTACCGGTAACCCTTGAGTTCAGTCAAGGAGAGTACGGGGCCTCCATGTGGTGTCGTGAAGCATCAACTGACCTTAGGAACCTTAATTGAACTATCTTGGCCTCTTTAGGGTAGTGAGATAACTGACTTTGGTGCAGTCCGAGGTTGGTTGATACTCGATACTACACTCAATTGAGGGTTGCTTTCCTGGAATATTTCGGTCGCCAGTTCAGTGGCTAAATCGAAACGATGAACAATGAAAGCAATCCAGTGATATTGGGACCCTTAGAACCCGGTTACTTCTAATAGGACAGGTTGAGCCCACCAACTTCAAGAGGGTAATACCCAGACCCCATGCTGGCCTAAACTCTAAGGGCTTCTCTTGTGTGACTTGTGTGCCTTCCAACTTGACTACTTGCAGGCTTGTTATCTGACACTTGAGTTTCTTGCAGGTTTTGTTTATAGTCCTTAATTGGGGCTCATAACAGGGTTTACTGAGTTTCTTGCAGGTTTTGTTTATAGTCCTTAATTGGGGCTCATAACAGGGTTTTCTGAGTTTCTTGCAGGTTTTGTTTACAGTCCTTAATTGGGACTCATAACAGGGTTTACCTACGTTACCCCATGCATAGCATAACATCATACCATTGCATACATCCCGCATAAGGACTAATCCGTTTCAAGGATCTCAAGGGCTTGTGATGCAGGTCATGATGAATCAACTATCCCAGCAAGGGGCAAAGAGGATTTATTTTCCTCTAGACAAGGTTGTCAGGGGCTATGACCCACTGGATATGGTGAGCCTTTGACCCTTGAAGAAGGACTCTCAACAACATGAAGCTCCTTCAATCAAGCTACAAAATGCAAACTCTAACATTTTTCTTGTTTACCCCGCGAGATCCTTGAAAACATTGCATATATATACATACATATCATTGCATAACAGGCACCCTTTTGACAGGTCACTTACCATCTCCGCTGTTTATTTCAGCAATGGCTTTCCAACAAGATAACCAGGATCTTCAGGTTCAAGAGATTCAGTTCAGAGAGATCTTCCTAAGCCTATCCAAGGGGCAGGAAGAGTTGAGGACACTCCATATGGGGAATTTGGCCAAGCAAAGTCCCGAAGATGACAAGGACGAGCAGCTGAAACGTCTGCAAGCTGAGGTAGATATGATGAAAACCTAGATGCTGGGACAAAGGGCTCTCATCCAAGGTTTAGCTCGGGAGCAAGGAGAGCTGAGGGCCATGATCAGTCAGCTTCATCAAGACATGAAGCAACCAGCCCAAGTCAGGGACCAGGTCATTGAACAACTTCCAAGAGGACAAAGGTCTGGTCCAATGAATAGACCTCTCCAAGCTGCTACCACTTCACAGGTCCAACAACGACCTCGCCAAGAACAACGGGCTGATCAGAGAAAGCCAGACAAGCCTAAAAGGCGGTTCACCAAGCTCAACGTGCCACCGTCTCAAACTTTACAGCAATTGTTGAGATTGAATCTGGTGACGTTAAGGGGCCCTCCTAAGAATCTCAACACAACCTCCCTAAAGTACAATCCTGAGGAAAGATGTGCGTACCACTCTGATAGTCCAGGACATGACACCGACGACTGCTGGGCTCTGAAGAATAAGATCCAAGATCTGATTAATGAAAGAGTTGTGGATTTCACCCAGATGGGCCAGGCTGAATGCTCCTGCCATCCCTACAAGATGCACCAGTCGAAGTAACAAGTCCTGAGATTAGAAGACTTTTGTTCATTAGAATTTTTCAAGTTGTAATTTTCTTTTGTTCAAACATTTACTCATGTTAAACGTTGTTATTTCATTAATGCATCGCATATGTCTGTTTTGAAGCAATATATTCGTATTCACTATATGCAAATTATTTTCATATTTTTTCTGATGATCAACGCTCGATTAATAATTCTAAGCCTCTTGAGGGAGGATGACGAAAACGATACCACAATCTACAATATGCTTTTGAACAGACCCCGCTGATGAGGTACAGGCATTGTTTCAATTCCTAAACACTGGAGTTATAAGGAAGATAATCCCTCGTCAACCCCTCTGAGCCAAAGAAGTAGGAGTTTTGCTTTTCGAAAATTAAAACCCTTTATCATAACCTGGGGCAGGGTAGTTCTCTCAGTTGATCCAAGTGCATAACAAATGGCACCAAAAAGGTCCTTACAAAAAAAAAAAAAGACAGTGATGATTTCGAATAATCATAAGGATAGGCAGTCATTATATCTCAAAAATAAAAACCCAATAAGTCAAAACCTATGAAGGAGACTTACAAAACTGGGGCATCCCGCTGACTGTAATTCCAAAAAGAAACAGTTCAGGCAAAAAACAGGGATAACGAAATCAATCAGGAAAAAGAGGTCATACAAACCCTCAATAACAAAAAGAAATGACTGCCTATTCAAAATAAATTGTCAACATTCGAACCATCACCGGAATATCAGAGCAAAGACTCAAACAAAGTCTAACGCACGATCAACTGAGTTTAGGTTTGAAGAACATCACGAAGAGCGGGTGGGAACAAATGCATTTTGAGCCTTATCCTTTGTTTCTTAAACCGTGAACCAGGCCACATTATAACCCTTAAAAGTCCCAATTGAAGCATGGGTTAGTTCGAAAGCATACTGTTACAAAAGGTATCCTGAATCCTTAAGGCTTGCGGTAAAATAACGAGTTGACATCACTGTTTACAAAAAATTTTCACTTATTTTTACTAAAAGAATGCATTTTCAAAATCTTCAAGACAGACATAAGCTTTGCATTTTGATATAACATTGTTTGCATATGACTATTTGTTTGAGCAGCAGGGAAATTCGCACGATGAATACCTAGTGAACAAAAGCACTTCCAATCAAGGGGAAGACATGACCATGGTCTATTATCTGGGGAAGTCCAATCAAGATTCAGAGAATCTCTCAAAGGTCAAATAGCCTGGGGCAAATCTCCGCCCGAGTCACTTGGGGCACTCCAGCAACGAATCTGGCCTGATGAAACATCTTCTGGGGCATGACAAAACACTACTGACAGGGGCATCTCCCTACATTCTGAGAGCGTGGACATAGTCGAAAAAATACTACGCATAATCAAAGACCCGCTAGGTTGACATACCTAGGCAAAAATAAGGGCTTCCCGGCGAACCAAAAGGGTTCGGGCAAAATGAAGGGATGAAATGAAAAAATCTATACACCCGGCAAGTCGAAAACCTGAAAAGGCGGCTTGGGCAAAAATGGGTATCCCGGTGGGCTGAAAACTCGAAAGGGCGGTCCAGGAAAAAGTTAGGGATCAAAGCGTACGACTATGTCCTGTCATCTCGTCTACCAGAAGAAGATTTGTCGAACGGCAGTCACCAAGCACCTCTACAGGGTATCTTCCTCTCCCACAACAGAAACAGGGGAAATAATGAGTTGGCCAAGCAAACTAATTGCTATGTCCACCAAGGTACCAAGGTAAGCTCGGCCGGAGAATGCAACCAAGATATCATTAATTCCCCAGAGAGTGAGTCAGCAAGTCAATGCATTCTCCCCAAGCAAAGCCATACTATCAGCCTTAAGGAAGTTGGGTATCCCCCAGCAGATCTCAACATTCCTCAGCACAATATACGAATATTCTTAACAAGCATCCCCGACAGTCTTGGTCTAAGACTGTTCCCCGGCGGTATACCAGACATTCAGTGAAGCCACTTCCCCAATACATCTCAAAAATTTCCCCAGGAGAGTCCAATCCAGATTTCCCCAGGAAGGTTTGAATCCATCTCCCCAGCAGGAAGCTTATCCCCAGTAGATTCTGGAAGCTTATCCCCTGCAGAGCACGAACGCGACGCCCGGCTTTATTCAAAGATTATTTCCCTACCAGGATATAACTGGGTTATCCTCAGCTAGTTTCCACGGAAAGATCGTCCTCGGCGAAGTATTCCTATCCCCAGTGGAATTCCTCAAACCTCCCAAACATAACTCAACAATGGTATCCCCAGCGGAGTTCTCATACAACATCTCAGCGAGGTACCTCTCTTCCCACAGAGTATTTTCCCCAGCAAGATCGCTAGAGTAATTTTCCCCGCAGAGTAATCTATTCGCCAAGTTTATTCCCCAACGGAGTTATGTTCTCCTACCGGTATTCTTGCAACATCAGCCCAGGATAAGCTCCCGGCATTCGTCAAGGATTTATTTTCCTAGACAAAAATACATTCGCAAACATCACATTTTCATACATGATATAAACATCACATTCTACAATCCCATTGGTTATAAACGTCATGACACCGCGCATTCCATGCACCATGACATTGCATATAACTAATGTTTTGCCTTTTTTCAGGAAAGGTCAATACAAAGATGATTACTATCAACTATCGCAATTCCAGATTCGATTCCTGTATCTAGCCAGGGCATGTCTGTGAGCGATTGATTGTGGATTCGATACCTGCATCCGGCCAGGGCATGTCTACGTTAAAAAGATTAAAGAGATAGCTTGGAAATGCTCCAGATATGGATGCTGTTCTTTTGCTTATTCAAAATTCCTTTCTAGATATGGTTCAGATGTGACCCAGGCATGGCGACGTTCTGATACTTATTCCAAATTTCTTCTCAGATATAACTTAGAGATGCTCCGGGCACGGAGGCTGTTCTGTTGTTTGTTCAGAGATCACCTTTCTAGATATGGTTCAGATGTGACCCAGGCATGGCGATGCTCTGATACTTATTCCAGATTTCTTCTCAGATATAACTTAGAGATACTCCGGGCACGGAGGCTGTTCTGTTGTTTATTCAGAGATCACCTTTCTAGATATGGTTCAGATGTGACCCAGGCATGGCGACGTTTTGATACTTATTCCAGATTTCTTCTCAGATATAACTTAGAGATGCTCCGGGCACGGAGGCTGTTCTGTTGTTTATCCAGAGATCACCTTTCTAGATATGGTTCAGATGTGACCCAGGCATGGCGACGTTCTGATACTTATTCCAGATTTCTTCTCATATATAACTTAGAGATGCTCCGGGCACGGAGGCTGTTCCGTTGTTTATTCAGAGATCACCTTTCTAGATATGGTTCAGATGTGACCCAGGCATGGCGACGTTCTGATACTTATTCCAGATTTCTTCTCAGATATAACTTAGAGATGCTACGGGCACGGAGGCTGTTCTGTTGTTTATTCAGAGATCACCTTTCTAGATATGGTTCAGATGTGACCCAGGCATGGCGACGTTCTGATACTTATTCCAGATTTCCTTTCAGAGATAGCTTGGAATTGCTCCAGATATGGATGCTGTTCTTTTGCTTATTCAAGACTCCTTCTAGAGATAGTTCAGATGTGACCCAGGCATGGCGATGTTCTGATACTTATTCCAGATTTCCTTTCAGAGATAGCTTAGAAATACTCCAGATATGGATGCTGTTCTTTTGCTTATTCAAGACTCCTTCTAGAGATAGTTCAGTTGTGACCCAGGCATCGCGACGTTCTGATACTTATTCCAGATTTCTTCTCAGATATAACTTAGAGATGCTCCGGGCACGGAGGCTGTTCTGTTGTTTATCCAGAGATCACCTTTCTAGATATGGTTCAGATGTGACCCAGGCATGGCGACGTTCTGATACTTATTCCAGATTTCTTCTCAGATATAACTTAGAGATGCTCCGGGCACGGAGGCTGTTCTGTTGTTTATTCAGAGATCACCTTTCTAGATATGGTTCAGATGTGACCCAGGCATGGCGACGTTCTGATACTTATTCCAGATTTCTTCTCAGATATAACTTAGAGATGCTCCGGGCACGGAGGCTGTTCTGTTGTTTATTCAGAGATCACCTTTCTAGATATGGTTCAGATGTGACCCAGGCATGGCGACGTTCTGATACTTATTCCAGATTTCTTCTCAGATATAACTTAGAGATGCTCCGGGCACGGAGGCTGTTCTGTTGTTTATTCAGAGATCACCTTTCTAGATATGGTTCAGATGTGACCCAGGCATGGCGACATTCTGATACTTATTCCAGATTTCCTTTCAGAGATAGCTTGGAAATGCTCTAGATATGGATGCTGTTCTTTTGCTTATTCAAAACTCCTTCTAGAGATAGTTCAGATGTGACCCAGGCATGGCGACGTTCTGATACTTATTCCAGATTTCCTTTCAGAGATATCTTGGAAATGCTCCAGATATGGATGCTATTATTTTGCTTATTCAAGACTCCTTCTAGAGATAGTTCAGATGTGACCCAGGCATGGCGACGTTCTGATACTTATTCCAGATTTCCTTTCAGAGATAACTTAGAAATGCTCCAGATATGGATGCTGTTCTTTTGCTTATTCAAGACTTCTTCTAGAGATAGTTCAGATGTGACCCAGGCATGGCGACATTCTGATACTTATTCCATATTTCTTCTCAGATATAACTTAGAGATGCTCCGGGAACGGAGGCTGTTCTGTTGTTTATTCAGAGATCACCTTTCTAGATATGGTTCAGATGTGACCCAGGCATGGTGACGTTCTGATACTTATTCCAGATTTCTTCTCAGATATAACTTAGAGATGCTCCGGGCACGGAGGCTGTTCTGTTGTTTATTCAGAGATCACCTTTCTAGATATGGTTCAGATGTGACCCAGGCATGGCGACGTTCTGATACTTATTCCAGATTTTCTCTCAGAGATAGCTTGGAAATGCTCCAGATATGGATGCTGTTCTTTTGCTTATTCAAGACTCCTTCTAGATATGGTTCAGATGTGACCCAGGCATGGCGACGTTCTGATACTTATTCCAGATTTCCTCTCAGAGATAGCTTGGAAATGCTCCAGATATGGATGCTGTTCTTTTTCTTATTCAAGACTCCTTCTAGATATGGTTCAGATGTGACCCAGGCATGGCGACGTTCTGATACTTATTCCAGATTTCCTCTTAGAGATAGCTTGGAAATGCTCCAGATATGGATGTTGTTCTTTTGCTTATTCAAGACTCCTTCTAGATATGGTTCAGATGTGACCCAGGCATGGCGATGTTCTGATACTCATTCCAGATTTCCTTTCAGAGATAGCTTGGAAATGCTCCAGATATGGATGTTGTTCTTTTGCTTATTCAAGACTCCTTCCAGATATGGTTCAGATGTGACCCAGGCATGGCGATGTTCTGATACTCATTCCAGATTTCCTTTCAGATATAGCCTAGAGATGCTCCAGATCCGGACACTGTTCTATTGCTTATTCAGATTCAAACTTCTAAAAGACAACTTAGAGATGCTCCATCCTGGATGCTCTTCTATTGTTTAGTCCAGATACGATCCATATTCGGATGACATTCTGTCGCTCATACAGATACAATATGGATATACCCCAGACACGGCGGTCATTCTACTGTTTATTCAGACGTCAACAACTAGATATAGGCTAGATATGCTCCAGGCACGGAAGCTATTCTATTTGTTATTCAGATTCAGTTATCCAACAGTCTCCAAATGGCATCTATAAGCCCATTCCCGATAAGGTTCTGTCACACTTCCAGATGGCATCTATAAGCCCACCCCCCTATCCTTCATCTCTCCAAATGGCATCTTTAAGCCCATTCCCGCTATCACACTGCTGACATGCTACTATGTGAGTGCAAATTTCTGGGCACTCTAGTGTTCAATCATCTTCCACCCTCGGATCACGAAAGGCACACAAGCCAATCTACATCCTCAGGTCTAAGAAGATTGAATAGGGGAAACTGTTGTACCCCAAAATTTGCCCTCCCATAATCTTCAAAGTTTTGACAAGTATCACCTCAAATGGTTCAAGGCTACTCCAAGGATTGCACAGTCAACCATCCTCCTAAGCCAGTCAAAATTAAGGTTTTGGTTCCTTCAAGGAAGTTGAGGTTTTTCAATGGTCCAATCAAGTCCCACATGCCTATAAGCATTGTCAAGCACCTACATGTCAAGTTTCAAGGCTCACAAGGTCAAGTTGCACAATCAAAAACCCTAATTACTTCACAATCAACTACAGGGGCAAAATGGTCATTTGGCAGTCAAAAGTCAAAATTTTTGGTCAACATCTTATTTTGAAGCCACAATCATCATTTGGTCAAATCTTGATCATGATTCCTCAAGCATGGCTCAAAAATCATCAAGGCGTCAAAAGTTTCTATTTTTGGACAGCTGAAAAGTCAACTGTACCTTGACCAAGGCATAACTTTTTCATGGTTCATCAGAAAAATCCCATCCAATGCTCATTTTGAAGGGGAAGACATTTCCTACAACTCATCTTCACATTCCAAGTCCAAGAAATGCTCTCACAAAAAGTTATCAATTTCAACATTATAGGTCATTTTCAAAAGTCAACAAAAAGGGACTTTAAGTCAAAGACCATAACTTGAGATTGGTAAATAAAAATGACATGGGACCAAAGACATTGGTTATAGGACTTCAAGACCTTTCCAAAATGTCCAAGAACATGATCAAAGCTTAAAAATTGAGCAAGATATGCATTGGAGAAGTTGGGAAATTTTTGTGAAATGGCCGAAATCATTTATCCTTGAAATTTCATTTTTTGACAAAAGGGGCCCACTTTTTCCACTTGATTCAGCTTTTCCATACCTCCCACGTGTCCCATGTTTTATTTCAAGAATAAAAATTAATTTTTCTATTTTTGTTTAATTTTATTTGATTTAATTCATTTTAAATCTTTAAAATTCAAATAAAAATCAAGAAAATTAATGGGAGGATATTTTGTGGTTTGAATAGCTTTGATACACCATAAAACATATACCAAATTCGTTCAAGACCTATTTCAAGCAAAAAATTCAAATTTGGAGCAAATATGGCAAGTTATTTCAATGTTGATTATGGAGAAAATCAAAACTTCATTGCAAGGCTTAAAAGCTCCTTAATGTGACTGATTCTCATCCAAGCCTATATATACAAGCCTTGCAAGCCTCATTCAGGACCTAGAAAAAAAGGAGAGTGTGCACAAACGGCCAGAGGAAAAGTTCAAAATTTGTCCAAAAAAGTGAGAGATCTAAAGCGGTGTTGCAAACATTTTCAGATCAAAGCAAGCACGTGGCTTTCTTCCTCGCCATTCCCTGAAGCCAAAGCAACCACAAACGCGTCCTAAGGTCCACTACCAAGCGCTGTAAGTTGTCTCAAACTCACCCCTGTACACGAAATCATGTTTCTCCATTCTTGCACTTTTTCTGGAAAATAATAGCATATTCATACTCCATGCCTAATTTCCAATGTAACTGCTATATTCAATTTCATTTTTAGGCTTCGTATAACAATACCCGTGCCTAGGGTTCGTTGGTTTTGTTTTTAGGTATTTTGTCTACAGGTGAAATTGGGACAAACCATAAGCATAGACGTGATCGGGAGACATGGACGATCACAACCATGGGCTTAGATGGAATTTTTGATGCCTAAGGATGATTTTGAGTAAAACCTCCAAAATCCGGCCTTCACCTCCTTGGTTTAGCATTTCTTTTCTTATTTTCTTTCCTTTTATTAATTATTATTATTATTTAGTTAGTTCACAAATAATTATTTTCATAAATTCAGAAAAAAACAAAAAAAATGTAATTATTATTATTATTATTATTAATTTCACTTTAGTAATTATTTTTGTAAATAAAATACTAACAAATTAATTAGTTTAATTAGTTAATTTTAACCTTTTTTCACAATAAATAAAAACAAATTTAGACTTAGGCTTTTTCTTTTGACATTTTTAATTCTTTTTTTATTTTATTTCATAAAAACATAAAAAAGGTCAAAAAATATTTTCTTGTAGTTAAAATAATTAATTAGTTTTCAATTTCATTTAATTACCAAAAAAAAAGACAAAAAAATTAATTCCCTTTTTCTTTATTCGCGCGTATTTAATTTGTTCGATTATTATGTAATTGCTCCGGATATGTAATAGTAAATAGGACCTTTTTACTATTTTTTTTACTTTCTGTACTTTTATTCAAATCGGGTCTTGGTTTAATTTGGCGATGTAGACCCGCGCCTTGTAATAGCGTAGGACCTTTATTTTTTTTCGCCTTTTAATTTCCGCACCCTTTAAACTGCTAATCACATGAAAGAATGAATTCCCAAATAAAATCAAAGCGTAGCTCACCCAATACATGACAAGACAAATAATAACTGAAAATGACTCACAATTCACACATCACTCCTAGGGTACGCCTCACTGTTGCCTTGCCCCTCGAAACGTGGTCGTCGAGTACAGGACGTCTTAGTAAGTCCTTATGTCCATGAACATGGCATAAGGGTAGCTTCTAAGGTGTCCTACTGTTGCTCTGGTGATCACACTGTTGCCTTGCCCCTCGAAACGTGGTCGTCGAGTATAGGACGTCTTAGTGAGTCCTTATGTTACATTGATCTAGTTGCCTCGAACAAGTTGCCTCAGAACAAGTTGCCTCGGAACAGTTGCCTCGAAACGGTTGCCTCGGAATAAAAAGATCAATGGCATAAGGGTAGCTTCTAAGGTATCTTACTATTGCTCGGTGACCACACTGTCCCTAACCCTCGAATTGACCCGAACACCTCCAACGGTGGTGCTACCTACCTCTCAATGGTGGGATGGCACTACCTTAAGGACATTAACACAGACTAATTCCTTAGGGTAGGTAGATGACTCGTAGATACTTGCTCTAATTCAAAACGAATCAAAAACTTCTTTTCACACCGACACTTTGCAAAAAGCTTTCAAAACAACTTTTCAAACACTCTTGAGGACTGATACAAGAGTCGAATTGAAATTTTAAACGAAACTTTTTCAAACTCACTCACACTTTGAAAAGCAAACAAACATTTTGAAAACACAAATGAGCAAGTATCTAAGAGCCCATGGATAACCATGGATAGAAAGGGTGCTAACACCTTCCCTTTCAATAAATCTACCTCCCGAACCGAGAACTAATCTCAATAAGGAATTTTTCTGTGCTTTTGTCCTTTCCATGTTGGAGAAAATAAAAGACGGTGGCGACTCTTGCTTACCGCGACATTTCGCGAAACCAGCGTTAAACAGTCAGTTCCAGATCCACCGATCACAACATGTAAATAAATATATTTCCTTTTATTTAAAACCCTAGAAAATAATACAAAAATATTTATTTTTTCAGTTATTATTTTTTATTTACATTTTGAAAACATTTTCTAAAATATACATTTTTTGTAAATAATTGATATTTTATTTTTTGTACATATTTAGCATATTAAATATATATAAATATACATATACATATTTTATTAAATATTTAGGACAAAAATAGGGAAATAATACATTTTTATTTTTATTTAATATTTGACATCAAAAATACTTTTTTACAATATACTTTTTATTTTTTGTATAAATTAATATATCTTGTACATAATTAATGAATAAATACTATTTATTCAAAAATTAGGGTTTTGCCCTAAACAACAAAAATAACCAAAAAATAACTTTTTTTATTTTGTTTATACTTCAAACATGAAAACCTTTTTACATGCATAGAAAATCCTTTTTTTTTGCATAATACGTTGCATTTTGATATTTATTTATTGTCTTTATTTAAATATTGTACAATTAAATATTTGTATCCTATACATTCGATATGGTTGTAATAACTTAGATTTTATTTCCTTGTCAAATATCCCCCAAATTCAAACTTGTACCCCCATCCCCATAATCATTGTTGTAATAGCTTAGCATTTAAATTTCTGCATTTAAAAGCTTTCAATTATGCCATGATAGACCTAGGGTTTGTATGCAAAATCAATCAACAAATAGCTTGACCTAATTCAAGATAAACATGCATGAAAAACAAACACAATGCACACTTGCACCCCTAGGGTTACTCCACTTGTTGCCTTCAAAAATGGGCCATGGTTGCATGTTAAGTGTCTTTGGCAAAACAAAAAAACAAATCAAATGATCATAGTCCCTCGATGACGCTATCAAGTTGCCTAAAATGATCAAGTCCCTTGAGAAAATTGCCAAAGATACTTGGCACTATTGCCTCTATGGTCTAAACGATGACCCGCGCCCGTCCCGTTAACATCCTAACACAAGGTTGTTCACCAAATACAATGGTGAAACAACACTGTTAAAAGGGTTAAAACATGAGAAAGATCTTTGAGAAATTTAGGGTAGATAGCTCTTGGTTACTTGACCAAACTTGCAAAACAATCCTTGCCATTTTTCAAAACACACATCACAACACAACTTCAAAACAAACTTTCAAAAACATTGAAACATCTTTTCAAAAAGACAAACACCCTTGTAAAACATTCAGACAAGAATTGTTACAATGGTTGCCTAGACAAGGCATCTTTTTCAAAACATTTTCAAAACCACACACACAAAGCACCATTTCAAAACAATTGAAAAGCAAAGGCAAGTGATCTAAGCAAGTAACTAAGAGCCCATGGATAACCATGGATAGAAAGGGTGATAATACCTTCCCTTTCTATAATCTACTCCCCAAATCCACGAAAATATCTCAAAGGTTTTTCCTGTGCTTTTTAACCTTTCCTTAGGATAAAATAAAAAGTCGGTGGCGACTCTTGCTCAACCGAAACATTTGCGAACACAAACGCAAAACCTCAAGTCAGTTCTCCCACCGTATCACACAAGGCAACTATCTGCATGACCAAATGACTTCCTTTAGAGACTGAACTCTGACGAGCATTCCTCTTTAAAAGTTTATTCTGAAAAGCATTCCCCCCAGAGATTGAATTTTAGTGAGCACTTTACTTTTGAAAAACATTCTTCATAGTCCGGCGTAGACTCGTTCTGATACTCCTATCAACTATTACTTTGGATGTAAGCCCATCCCTAGCAACATTCTATCATCTCTCTGAATGGCATCTTTAAGCCCATTCAAATAATACTATCAACCAATAGCGTTACTTCATGCACCGGTGAGTACAAATTTCTGGGCACTTAAGTGTTAAATACCCTTCCACCTTCAGATCATTAATGGCGGACATGCCAATCTAACTCTTCAAATTTAAGAAGATTGAACAGGGGAAACTGTTATACCCCAAAAAATTGCCTCCCATTTTCTTCAAGATATCTCTTATGCTCATAGGGTTTTCAATTGTTCAAGGATACTCAAGGTTTGATCAGACAATTTCTCCTCCTAAGCATTGACCTATAACCAGGGTTTCACTTTTCTCAAATAAAATTTAGCTTTTAGAGCCTCAAGTGAATTTCATGGTTCCTCATATGTCTCAAGGAATGCTCATGCCAAATTTCAAGCCTTGCATCACAAGTTTGCTTAGTCAATTGCTCAGATGACTAAAAATTAACTATATTGAGTAAAAAAGTCAATTGTGGTCAACATACAGTCAAACTTCAAGATTTTTGGTCAACATCAAATATTTTGAAGTCATATTCATCATTTGATCAAGGGTTGATCATGATTCATCAAGAAAACTCTCAATTCATCAAAAGTCAAAAGTTACCAAATTAGGGTTTTCTTAAGGAGAAGTCAACTAAAATTTGACCAAGCATAACTTTCACATGCTTCATCTTTTATTTATCAACCAAAGCTCACTTTGAAGGAAATTTAATTCTCAACAACTTTGTCTCTCTAAGTTCAAGTCCAAAAAATGCTTCATTTGAGAGATATGGGCCAAAACATTATAGGTCATTTCAAAAGTCAACAAAAAGACACTTTTTATCAAGGCAACTTACAACAAGATAAAGTCTTCAAATGAAAAAAATGATTAACATAGAGATTGTAAGGGACATCTTGAGCTTTCCAAAAAAATCCTAGATCCCCTTCATATGATAAACATTGAGAGAGTTATAATTGGCACAAATTAGGAATTTCGAGAAAATGTATAAAACCCAAGATGATCAAACTTGAATTTTTGGGCTAATGGCTTGTGTTTCAAGGTCCAAACGTGTATTAGGCCTCATAATGAACCTTTGAATATATTCATACACCCCTTTGATTTTTATTCCATTTATTTTTTATTTTATTTTTTTAAATTCAAAATAAAGTAAATAAAATCAAGGCTTTCATACAAAGGTCCAAGCCCACTTCTTTTGACCTAATTTTCCTCTCTCTCTCTCTCTCTCTCTATATATATATATATATATATATATATATATATATATATATATATATATATATATATATATATATATATATATATATATATATATATATATATATATATATATATATATATATATATATATATATATATATATATATATATATATATATATATATATATATATATATATATATATATATATATATATATATATATATATATATATATATATATATATATATATATATATATATATATATATATATATATATATATATATATATATATATATATATATATCCCATATTCAGACAACAACAAGGACACGAAAACCTTGCAAGAAAATCATATGCCAAAACTTCTAATTTTATCAAAATTAGGGAAAACTACAAACCCTATTTTCAGCCTATCTCCAAACAAGTCAATCATCCAAATCAATCCCTGAAACATTGTAGGATAAGAATGAATCAATCTTGATGTTCCAAAGGGCCTGAGAATCTCATACATTCATCTCTAGTTTCCTTGTTTTTTTTGTAATTAGTATTTTTGTTTTCATGTTATTTTGATGTATACTAACATTATTAACATGCTTCTGAGGTATAACTATGCAGGATAGAACCATTGCATGGCCCCATAACGACTAAATCATGAGACACCATATTTGAACCGTCTCATGTTATTTGTGTCGTATCTCTTTGTACAGAGAGAATCAGCCAAAACCAAGGTCACCATTAAATTCGCAAGGCCCAAATTAAGGGGGTAAGGTACCACCCACCCCTAGAATTTGCACTATTTTCTAACCCTATTTTCCATTAATTCTTCTTCTCTTGTCTATTTTTTGGCAAGCCATGCTGTTGTGAAGGAAAAGGGCGCGGGTTCAACACCCACCCTTGTCATTTGCACTATTTTTGTTTCTAACCCTATTTTCCATTGATTTTTCATCCCTTATCTATTATTTGGCAAACTTAATTCTTTTTTTATTTATCATTAAACATAAACCTTTTTTAAACTTTAATTAATTAGGTTTTAGCTTTTCTAATTAACTTTTTTCAAAATTAACTTTTTTTATTAATTAAAATTAATTAGATTTTAGGTTTTTTAATTAACCATTTTTTTCAAAATTAACCTTTTTTTTATTAATTAAAATTAATTAGGTTTTAGGTTTTTTAATTAACTTTTTTTTTCAAAATTAACCTTTTTTTTATTAATTAAAATTAATTATATTTTTAGGTTTTATTTAATTAATTATCATAAATCATTTTTTTCATAAAAAATCACCACTTCTTTGCTATTTTCATCTTATTTTTATTTTCCTAGATAAAGTGTATAGGGCGCGTTCAATTGTAATAGCGTAGCTTTATTTTTTTCGTATTTTTCTATCATGTAACTGCTCCTAGTATGTAATAGTTGTACATTTTTATTTTCCGCACTTTACTATTATGTAACTGCCACAAAGCTCTGTAATAGCCTAGGTTTATATTTCCGCCTTTACCTTCTGCTACTATATTTTATGTAATTGTTAGTAATTAGGGTTTGTATGGCAAGATAAAAATGAATGATAGAAAACCTTAATTGCAAGACTAAATAACTGAAATGAACACACTTGCGCACTCACACCTTTAAGGTAACCTCTCTTCGTTGCCTTTCAGAATAACGGTCATGCCCCTCGAATGTAGGGGTGCTTTAGCAAAGACCCTTGAATAAAAAGATCATAAGTATCTCGATGACCCTTCGACGTTGCCTACGAATAACATGATCTAGCCCTTTACAAAACTGCAAAAGCATCTTTACAAGTTGCCTTCGATAAGCGTACGATGATCCTTTGCCCGTCCCTTCACATCCAATAGATAGGGCTACCTACCAACTAATGGTATGGATAGTACTATCTCTAAAGGAGAAGTAAAAGAATAAGAAATACTTTTGTGGGTAAGAAACTCCTAATTGCTTGCTGTTGTACCCCAATTTTTACCCCTAAGATTCATCTATCATCTCATACCATCACAATGCAACAAGATCACACACTAAGGTTTGGTTCTTCTCCTTGTCTCTAGCTTTTCTCATGGGGAATCACCAAGCACCTTGACTTGTATTTTGTGATCATCTATGTTTTATATTAATTAACTTTTAACTAATAAATATAATGTATGTTTTCCCTAATTGTGGATATCATAGGTGAAGGCGCAACACATTCTAGCAAGTTGATCCATATGTTCATGAGTTTATTTCCATGCCTTCTTAAATAAAGTTTCATTGATATTCAAGCTTCCTTATTGAATATATTTTGAATTATTATCATGACAAAGTCCATTATTATTCATCATGCCTCAAGTTGTCAAAAAATAGTTCAAAGGTACAAGGGATGATTGAAGAAGTTTGACCTAATTGGACAAATTCTTGATTCATTGATCACAAGTGCATATTTACCTTAATTCTCAATATTTGGAACTGGTTACGGTTACTATGGTTCATAATTATCATCCCCAACAACTTCTATTTATATGAAAAAAATTATTTGTGCAAGAAAGTTGATCAAAATTGTAAAAGGATTTCTAAGGTATCTTGTTGCTCTGGCAGCTAGGATTTTGAACTTCAAAGGGTTACATCTTGCTCATCTTTTGGTATTTTTGAGTTATTCCAAAAAAATCCTTCTCTTAAAAGGGTTACCAATAAATCACTTCAAAAGTTTCAAGGAAATTTTGTATGGAAGGTACCTAATGATGAAGAAAGATTACAAGTCTTCTAGATGAATCATCAAATTCCCTTATGTGACTTCAAAAGAGCATAACTTGGTCAATTTTTATCACCTTGAGCCCATTCTTTTTCCATATTGATATTAAAGATGTGAACTTCAACCCTTCTTTTAAGTGAAAAGTGTTAAAATGAATGGAAGATTCCCTAAGGATGCAAACGATTACAGGTTCTTTTATGAATTTTTTCCAATTTCAACAATTCATAACTTTCTCAATTTCTGGAGATTTTGAATGGTTCAAGTCTCAAAATGTCATTCAAGAGATCTACTTCATGCAATTTTTTTTGGTCAAGAGAAAAATTCAAAGGGAAGACCATATTTGGATGCAAGACATTATAGGTCATTTTTGAAGAAAAACTTAAAAAATTTCTAAGTATAGAAAGTCAACCTCTTTTTCTCAACTTTGACTCATCACGATTTTCAGCTCAAGCATCCATTTAATTCCATTCTTTGCATATTGTAAAGCTTGTGATCTCATCTTTCTAAAGCTTCAAGAATCATGTCCTAAGACTCCTTGAGCTGAGAATTCCATTGATTTGAACTTGGTAACTTGAAACTGAAGTTTCTTCAGAAGACAGAATTTGAAATCCTTGATTTAGCTTCTAAACACATTTTTATGCGCGCTTTTGCTTCTAAACATGTATAGTGAACCTACATAAGTAATTATCATATTAAAACACAAGGTTTGGATGAGTTTTGATCAAATTAAAAGTCACACTTTTCTTGTTTGCAACTTCACACAATTTCTTTCCAAACTTCATCATTTCACACGCTTGAGCATTCAATCAGCTTCCCTATAAATACAGGATCATCCCTCATTCATTTTCTCAAGCTTAGCGAGCCAGAATCACCCTGCCAAACTTCCTCTTGAACTCAATTTTCTGCAACTTTGAATTTGCTCTTACAACCTTTCTCAATCATTTTTCTTTGTCAATTCACCTCCCTTGAACCTCACCGAAGCTAACAGAAGAAGAATTAAGCTCTAAGACTTCCTAAATCGTGCTAGCTGTAACGCCCGTAATTTAATTAATTATTTAATTAAATTATTTTTGGAATAATTGTGAAGAAGTATTATTAAATTGGATTTATTTTATAAATGGATAAATAATAATATATTTGAGGTATTATATTATTATGTGAAATAATGTTAGAAGCTAATATTATTTAAGGTGGGCTTAATTTGAGATAGTGGAAGTATTAAGTGGGGTGTAGGTTTTGAGCCCATTAAGGAATAATCTAATAATATTAGGTTATTTTATTATTTGTTGTTAGAATAGAAGGAAGAACAATAAGAAGAGAAATAAGGATTGAGGAGAATATGAAGCTGCTGGATTTTGAAGGAAACGGCAAGAACAAAGATTCAACCCGGAAATTATAGAGCGACCTTCGATCCAAGATAAGGGTGGGGTTCTGGCTTTATAATTGGGTTCATGATGTTTGATATGTGGGGTTAGAGGATTGCTGTTTTTGTTATTGAATTGAATGATGTATGGTGAATATTGATGAATTCTCGATGGATAAATGATGTTATGATGCTGTGTAATCGATGTGGTATTATAAGTTAATGTTAAGTGATGAATTATCATGGTTATGATGAGGTTTGTAGGACTATAATTAGATTCCAGTAGTGAAAATACAGTAGAAAACGCAGAAAAATTATGCAGAAAATCGCAGGATGCGTCGACCTCAAACTGGATGAGTCGATGCAAGGAGGCTGTTGGACTCAGGATGAGTCGATACATGCAGGGGATGTGTCGACACATGAGTGTGTGAGAATCAGGATGCATCGACCGGTGCAATGCATGTGTCGACACATGTTGCATTTTGAAGTCAGGATGAGTCGATCGATAAGTGCATGTGTCGATACATGCTGTGGTTTGAAGCAGAATGAGTCGATCTATAAGGAGGATGCGTCGACTCATAGTGAGCAGAGAAACAGGATGTGTCGATCCAAGGAGTTTTGTGTCGATACATAAAGTCTGATTTTTGACAGAATTGACTTCTAATTATTGTAACTTGAGTTGTAGGATGCTGTTTGAGATGCCGTTCGAAGCGTTGATTAGCTAACGCGATGAATATTATTCTAGATGATTAAAATGATGATTAAGAGGTGTAATTCCAGTTACTAATTTAGGATTTAGAATTAATTCCCGTAGATGACAGTTATGCTAGATTTTAAGATAGATTGATGAATATGAGATGTTAGAGGCTGCTGTTAGAATTATGACAGTAGGATTTAGTGATAATAATGATGTGTAGTAGCAGAATAACAGTAGGGATTACTGTATTATTGATATACAGCTGAGTTATTAGTAAGATGTGGTTAATCAAATGATGTTTGATAAATAAGTAATGTTTACTATATTATTTTGAGATGTTTACGAGATGCTGTAATTGAGATGTTTATGAGATGTTGTTGTTTGAGACGACTGAAATGTTGTCGTTTTGATGATTGAGATGCTGTTGTTTGAGATGACTGAAATGTTGTCATTTTGATGATTGAGATGTTGTTATTTTGAGATGTTTTTGAGATGTTGTTAACTAAGTGTGGTATTACATTCATGTTGAGTCGCATACATTGCATTTTTTGAGATGGAGCTTATGCTCGTTGAGATGACCTGGATTGGAAAATTTTGAGATAAAGGCTATGCCTTGTTGATGCCTCTATTAATTGGCAGATTAGATTTTTGAGATGGGAGTTCTGCTCCAATGGTACCACATGCATTTGCATAGTTTTGAGTCGCATTTTATGATTGAATAATGAAGTGTATTTGATGTTGATGAATGAGTATATATGCTGTAATTGTTGTTGATTATGAGATGAGAAGTGGTGATATTATTGATCTAATTTAATATATTAATTATCATGCGCTTTATTATATTGTTAGATATCTCACCCCTTCTGTTTGAATGTTGCCCTTATGTTGGTAACGTGCAGGTAATCAAGAGTGAAGGCCGTATACCTTCAATAGATCGAGTCTGTGTCATTGCTCTGATATGTAACACTCGGGGGGATGAACGCTTGCTGATTTTTGATTGCTGATTTTTAGTTGTTGAACCTTAAATTGTTTATTTACTAAATATGAAATGTTTCGAAGTTGCTGTTTTATTTAAAGATGTTATTGAAGATTTCCGCTGCGTAGTTGTTGAATTATTTAATGAAAGATGCTATGTTGATGGTTCATCTGACGTTTTGAATAAGTGTTATATATCCATGATGAATGCAATGAATTTATTAGAAGAATTTGTGACGTCCCAATTCATTTGTATGATTGAAATTTTATAACTCTGATTTATCTTGTATATTTGCTTGGGGTAGAATTGGGGTGTTACATTAGCCAAGTCCAGTTTCAGAGCTCTGCAACTTAACTTCAATAGGTAGATTCCTTCACCAATTCTCTCAAACTTTGATACTATTATGAAGCTCTCATCATCCTGATTCTAGTTGCAACACTTGTTTTCAACTGGAAGTACATTTTGGCCATGAAATTTCAAATCCCTTTTCAAAACTTATTTTCAAAAACGACTGAGCTACAATTTATATAAATTTTTCGCGAAGGTACCATTGGAATCGTCTTGAAGAGACGAAGCGAATGGTACCGGTCTTGTGTCCTAATTTTACAGTTTCTGGAACCTGCATATTCGTTGGCTAGAGATTGAAGATGACCAACGTGTGATCTATCAACCAATGAAGGCGTGCCACGCATTTTTCAAAATCTGATTTAAATAAATGGTTCCATGCTTTATTTAATAAAGACCGTTATATGCACAACGCGTCTGATCCATTGGATTAACTTACTAACGCGTTTTGACTCTCATCCATTGATTCACATTTTTTTGACTTTATTTTATTTTCTGATTTTTATATTTAAATTGTTTTAAACTTCAAAAAAATCATAGAAAATTCATTTTTACTTCAAAAAATGTGAAAAATTTATGAAAAATACTTTTGATTTTTCTCTTTCTGATTATTACTTTTTCACAATTTTATTTTGTGTTTTGATATTTTTTTAAAATAATTTTTCACTTTATTTGAATTTTTTAAATGTTTAAAAATACTTTTCTTAATTTTTAAATTCTGAAAAAAATATGAAAGGATCCAATGACCTTTTGACAAATATTGGTGACCTCGTTTTATTTTTATTTCTGACTTTACTAGTTTTTACAATTTTTGGTTTGTTTTTCCTATTTCTTTTAATTTTAAAAATAGTTTATGACTTTAAAAAATTACCAAAATTTTTGTATAAATATTTGAGCTAATTTATGATTTTTTATGATCTTAGTTGATTTTTCTTGGATATTTTGAATACAATTTCTATTCTCCCCCTTTATTTTTATTTAAAAATCTTTTTTCTTTATTTTAAAATACTATTTTATTTTGTATTATGTTATGGCTGATCTTGGACTATGAAATTTTGATCATAAGCTTTATTAACATTATTGGATCCATAGTGTTGAGTTTGACTCCACAAAAAATGGATGAATGATTTTAATAATAGTTTGATTAATATTTTGGTTCAAATGTGGTTTAATTCTTACCCCATCCCTCTTCATCTTATGCCTTTCTTATTGTACTAAATGTTATTGGAGAATAATTTCCATATCATTTCTCAAAACATATGGTACATAGATTTATATTGACCGGCCTCAAAATAGGTGTGACTTCTATATAAGTCCACTTACGATTGCTTAACATAACGCTAAATTTTATCCCGGTTTGAGAAAATGATCAATTATAGACCAAACCCATGTTTGTAAGCCCAAGTATGTTAAGTTAAATCCTTTGATCCAATAACCTTGAGATTCATTGTTAGGAGACTTTGGTCCTACCAATCCTCCAATGAATTTTCACAAATTTTGGTCAAATTGGATCACTTAAACATCATTGATCATTTATTGTTGCCTTGAGATTTAAATGAATGATATACTTGACAAAAAGCAAACACAACTTGTTGTTGAGAGGCTTTGATTTTATCAATCTTCTAATGAGTTCAAAATTCAAGTTCCAAGATGGTCATTCAACTAACCACTAATTCCTAACAATTAACTTTATTTTATACTTTTACTTTATGTTTTTACTTTAAGCACATTTATTTTAGCATTTACATTTCATGCTATTTTCATCTTTTCTCACTTGAGCATTTACTTTTTATGTCATTTTTATTTTGCTTATTTGAGCTTTCATTTTCTTTTTGAAGATACCTAATAATCAACTTGAACCATAAAAAACTTTAATGTTACTTGGACTACTTGGTTACTATCCTTTGCATTATGGAGTTGTGGACTTCTTGGACTTAGGATTAGAAGCTGTGACCTACTTAGAGATCTTGTGACCTCAACTGTTACTTTGTATGGAGTTCCTGGGGTTTACCCCAAGACATTGGGTTGTTTGTTTGTTTTCTTTGTGTGTAGGTTATTTTGATTACATGCTTTATCTATAATTGGGAATTCATCTGTATACAGTCGTTACTCTGCCCAATTTTTTGTGAAAACTTAATACAATTGAAGCTTGGTTTTCTTAAGAGGTTCATTATCTATGCTTGTTTGGTTTCAAATCCAAAGGATGATAATTCTACATTGACTCATCATGTCAAGTGTCGGCTTCTTGTTGGTTAGACGGTTCTTTTCCCTAGCATTTACCTTATGCTTTATGATAGTCTCTTCATCTCCTCCTGTTTACCGTGAAAATTGGTAAACAACCGCTGATCTTCCAAAAAAGTTATTTTGGTTACTTGCAGGATCAATCAGTTTGATCCTAGGACATATGCTAAGTATTTTATGAGTTTGGGTAGGTTTTAAATGAAAAGGTTCGACAGAATATTAAGAGTAAAGGCAGGATGAAGATAGAACTTGGTAAAAACACAAGTAAAGTGCAATATAAAGTAAATTTGTAGTAATTTAAAAGGGCTGTAATGGTAAAGTTTGCAGAATGTTAAATGGCAAGGATTGTAAAGAAATGTAAAGACTTGACTGTAATTAAAATATGGTGATTCAAACGTACATTCTCAATATTCTTTCTCACACAGCGGGTACTTGAATAAATTTGAGTAACTTGTACTAATAAGTTGAACACACGGAATTTTACACAAATTTCCTATATTTATACTAGTAGTAAATAACTGTCGAATAGTTGCTCCAATCTAGGATGAAGACAAGTGTCCTCATGCATGTTCTTTGACCCCTATCTTCATGCCACATTGCTTTTCCTAACTGCCAAGTGAACTGCCTTTCCCTCATTTCTTCGAATTCAAATCCACTTGCTGCTGGTACAAGAGCCTTTCGATCGAAGACCTCTTTTAACTTAGGAAATTCTCTAAGTGTTTTATCCTTCTTAGTAAGGATCACTTCGACACACCCCCTTTTATAGGATCTTCTGTCGAAGTGTCTTTAACTTAGATTCTTGACTTCGACACAACCCCTTTTATAGGTTCTTCTATCGAAGTGTCTTTCACTTAGATTTCTTCAACCTATTTTTAGCCAATAAGGCTAATATGTGTGAGTGTCGAATTTAGGAGCTAACAAATTGCCCCCAAGAATGTCGAATTTCGACACAAGGAGAAATAACCATTCTTTGATATTTCCACTCGACACTTGCCCATCTCTTGGTTACACAAGTTCATAGTGAACTTTTCATCTTCTACCAACTATTGTTGACATTAGAGCCATCATTACACTTTTTCCAATATGTCACTATCAGTCAACCGTTACATGTTGCCCTGATGACCATTATCCCTATAACTTAGGAAAGCATGGCGAACATTCCCATCACTCGCTTGCACGATTTTTCCAAAGATCACCACATGTCCCACTCATTCTGCAACATTAAATGACTTTGAGGGAAAACATTCTTCCCTAGCTTCTATAAATAGCCATAAACATCCTCTTTGGAATTTTTCTCAACCATCTGATATTCCTCGTCTCTTTGCATTCAAAAAAGCAATCCTTAAAAACTTCATCTCTTTCATAAAATTTCTAACAACAAAACCACGGCCTTTCTCTCAAATTCTCCAAACAACCCGAAGACAAAAGATGCCTCTGGTTCACGTCAACAAATAGACGTTTTCCTAACTAACTATGTCCCTCTTCGTCTGGGGAACGAAGGTTCATTCCTGAACCTATAACCAAAGAAGAACGTGATGCATACAACTCACATGTACTCATTCCTGTTAGATATTCTGGACAAATGTATGTTATGTCTGGTCTATTGTTTGTGTATCTTGAGGACCCTCAACATAACAATGCTTTTTTCCCAAATCACCCTAGACTAAAACCCATAGGGTGCGCAAAGAAACCTAGGAACGAACCTGAAGATGCAACACCTGCTAACCAACAGCATTCCCAGACGAAGGAGGATATAAACCTTCAGCTTATGAACAAAGGGAATAAAATATTTAGGTCTTTCCCTAGCTTGACTTCAGAATACTCAGAATGGTTGTCAAAGATGGAAGCAGCTCATTCCCAAATTTGGGAAGATATGGGAATCTATGACCTAGTCATGCTGTCGAAGACTGGGTTAGCTTATTGCCCTCTTATGCTGGTGTCCTCTTTGTATTTCTGGGACATCACACATTACACCTTCCATTTAACTTGTGGAATGGTGACACCCACTGTGATACGGTGGGAGAACTGACTTTAGGTTTTGCGTTTGTGTTCGCAAATGTTTCGGTTTAGCAAGAGTCACCACCGACTTTTTATTTTATCCTAAGGAAAAGTCAAAAAGCACAGGAAAGACCTTTGAGATGTTTTCTTGGGTTCGGGGAGTAGATTATAGAAAGGGAAGGTATTAACACCCTTTCTATCCATGGTTATCCATGGGCTCTTAGTTACTTGCTTAGATCACTTGCTTTGCTTTTCAATTGTTTGAAATGGTGCTCTTCAATTGTTTGAAATGGTGTTTTGTTGTGTGATTTTGAAAGATGTTTTGAAAAGAAGCCATCGTTGTGGCAACCTTTGTAATGATTCTTGTTTGAATGTATATAAAGGTGTTTTTGCCTTTTGAAAAGTTTTCAATGTTTGAAAGTAGGGTTTTGAAATTGTGTTGTGAAGTGTGTTTTGAAAAATAGCAAGGATGTTTTTGCAAGCTTGATCGAGTAACTAAGAGCTATCTACCCTATTTTAGTCAAAGATTTTTCTTATGTTTTTAACCCTTTTAACAGTGTTGTTTCACCATTGTATTTGGTGAACAACCTTGTGTTAGGATGTTAAATGTGACAGGCGCGGGTCATCGTATAGACCATGATAGCAATTGTGTCAAGTATTTTAGGCAATTTTCTTAAGGGACTTGATCATTTTGTTTAGGCAACTCAGATAACGTCATCGAGGGACTATGATCTTTTGTTTTGTTTTTTTGTTTTGCCAAAGTACTTGACATGCAACCATGGCCCATTTTTGAAGGCAACAAGTGGATTGAAACCCTAGGGGTGCAAGTGTGCATTGTGTTTGTTTTTTTCATGCATGGTTATCTTTGAATTAGGTCAAGTTACTTGTTAATTTGATTTTTGCATACAAACCCTAGGTCTAACCATGGCATAATTGAAAGCATTTAAATGTGGGAGAATTTAAATCCTACACTATTACAACATGATATAGGGAGGGGGGTACAAATTTGAATTGGGGGTATTTGACAAGAAATTAAATTCTAAATTATTACAACCAAATCGAATGTATAAGACAATATTAAATGTGCAATAATTAAATAAAATACAACAAATAAATGTTAGATAAAATGTATTATGCAAAAAGTTTTTATGTATGTAAAAAGTATTTTTTTAATGTGAAATGTAAATAATAATAAAAAGGGTCAATTTTAATTATTTTATTATTTAGGGCAAAAACCCAAATTTTTGAATAAATAGTATTATTTATTATTTATATGCAATAATGTATTGATTTGTACAAAAATAAAAGTATATTGTAAAAATAATATTTTTAGTATAAAATATTAATAAAAATGAAAATGTAATATTTTTGGTATTTTTGTCCTAATTATTTAATAAAATAAAGTATATAAGTATATATATATATATTATTAAACATATTAAATATATAAAAATTAAAATTAATTATTTACAAAAAAATGTGTATATTCAAGAAAATGTTTTTAAATATAAATAAAATAATAAATGAAAATGAACATATTTTTTACATTATTCTTTAAGTTTTAATAAAAGAAAATAAATTATTTACATATTTATACTAGTAAAATGAAAATAAATATCAAATAAATATGAAAATATATAAAAAATAATTTTTTGGCATTTTTTATATTTGAACAAAAATAATAAAGTCAGAATAAAAAATAAAAATATCAAAATGACAAGTATACAAATAAATGGGCCAGGGGGGTGTAAACTGAAAAATGGGGTGTTAGAAGCAAAAATGACCAGGCCCAACCCAATCAGACTTCATCTTCTTCCTTGGTTCACAAAAACGCACGTTCTGTACATCAACTGCTATCTCCCAATTCTATGATTTTTTGACAAAACTCATAACATGAAACTTGTAGAGCATCAAACAACGAATCTAACCATATAAAAAACTTAAGCTAACTCTCAAAGACTAGAGAGAATTTCTCTGGCCCTAATTTCTAACCTAGTTTTTTCAGAAAGTTCATGGATGAAATTCTCCTAGCACGATTAATATAAATGAAAACTAAGCATATGTATGGCTTCAAGGCTATGAATACAACATCTTTCATTCACAAACCTAAGTCTAACTATTCCTAAATAGAGAGATAGAAGTTCATGAAATACCTGTTTCAGTTGACTTTGAGCTGGACAATGCAGCTACTTCCAAGGGTGCTTGAGCTTCTTTTGAGCTTGCCTGAGGTCCACTGAAGCTTTTCCAATGCTTGGCTTGTTTTGAAGTAGCCTGAATCGTGCTACAGAACTCAACCTGCAAAGCTTTGAAAAAAAAATGGCAATGTGTGTTAAGGGTGTTACAACTAGCAATGGATGATCTGGATAGCTTAGGTATGTTGGTTTGAAGGTGTTTGAAGTGTCTCTAGGCAAAACGCACGATGGAATTTGAAGATGACTTGCAAAATGCAGAACTGGCCCTGTTTTGCAAGAAAATGGGGAATTTGTGCACTAGGAGTTTTGAGAGGCAAAGGGGCCGTGTTTCTGGCTTATTAGGAGGTATCAAACTTGTTTGCAATGTTTTTGTAAGTTGGTTTTTACAGATGTGAGAGATGGCTTGTGGTTTGCAACTTTTCTTCTTCTTGAAGCAAGAGTGTCTATCTCCTCAATGCAGGTTTGTACAAGTCCTATATCATGCTGAACACTTTGCCCTTGGTTACTGGAATTGGTAGATTTGATCTTGCCTCAGAGATATAGCCCCATGCCTCAAGGATCTTGTTTTGACATAAAGTGAAGTTTAAGCAAAAATGGCATAGTTACTTTTTCCATTTAAGGCTTAATCTAGTGTATAATGCCCTAATGACCAAGACAATACCTTAGCTCAATGGATATGCATTAAATTATGGAGTACAAATTGGTTTTGAGGCCTGTAATTGTGAACCAAGCTAGCTAGATCAGATTTGCAATTTGGTATGAACATGTATTGGCCATGGATCAAAGTGAGTTTTTGCCAACTTCAAGCATTCGATTCTCTCTAACCACAAGGGTGTTTGAGGAGTTCTTGGACAATTTGGAAAGCTTGGACATGTACTATAATCCATCTTTAAAATTCAACTTGAAAATCCAAGTGGAACTATGTGAAAAATGGCCAAGAAGATGGGTCAAAATCCTGCCTAAATTAAAGCAAAATTTCTCTAAGTTAAAAGTTTTAGGTACCCTTGTTCCAAAAATCATAACTTGATATAAAAGCCTCTTTTGAGAAAACTTTGTGAATCAAAGTTATATACTTTGTGATGGACTACAACTTTTATGTTGCAAGTTTTGTTTGAATCCATTTTCATCTTGGTGAAAAAATGGGACAAAGTTAGGGAAAAAATAAGAAAATTTCATAACTTAGAAAATTTCTAAGTTATGAAAATTTTCCATTTTAAACCCTAATTTGCATTTTTGTGTTTCTTGATGAACAAGTTTCATAATTTGACATGTCTTGGTGAAAAATGACTCTTGGCACTTGATTTTGACCAAAAAGTCAAAGTTTGACTTTTCAGTGTACAATTAAATTTTGATCAGTTGACTGAAAAATTCATCTGTCAATCCTATGCATTTGAGATCTTTTGAACTTGTTGAATGGGTCAAGACAATAGCATTGAGTCCTTTAGTCCATGTGTGAGCTTGATTTTCCATTGGCTTGGTCAAATGGTCAAAAATTGCCTTTGTGCAGTTAAAACCCTAAAAATGACCATTTTGCCCTTTTGGTGATCTGATCAAATTTCTTGTGGAATTGTGATCCAAGCTTGATCCAATGGTTAATATGAGTTCATAATATTGATGTGGGTCAAATTTCATGAGGTTTGACTGTCAATTGGCCACAATTGACTTTTTCCCCAATACAGCTGATTTCTAGGTCAACTGTCCAATTGACTGGGCAAAAATTTGAATCAAGGCTTGAAACTTGGTATGCACAAACTTGTGAGTCCAAAATGAAGTATGAAAGTCACTTTGGGAATTGTAGGTCAAACATCCCTGTGCAAACTCAAACGCTAATTTAGGTCAACAGTGCAAGGAGGTGTCTTGAGCAGAGCAAACCCTAGCTTGATCTTGAGTTCCAAGAGTCTTGTGATTGAGAAAATGTTGATGAAATGAGAGGGAAAATTTTGGGGTACAACAGTTGCCCCTGTTCAATCTTCTTGAACCTGAAGAGTTAGATTGACAAGTTTGCCTTTCGCGACTCGAAGGTAAAAGAGGATTGGACACTAGAGTGCCCGCAAATTTGCACTCGTCAAAATATTGTTGAGGAAATGGGCTTAAAGATGCCGTTTGGAGATGGTAGAACCTTGCTGGAGATGGGCTTAAAGATGCCATCCAAGAGTGTTTATTGAACTGCAATGCAGTAGGTCAGAAGAATGAGCATCAAAATGGTATCCATGTCTGGAATGCATTTGAACTGTATCTGGAGGCTGAGTCTGTATGAGCAAAGGAATGGCGTCCGTGTTTGGAGCATATCTGAGCTGTAACTATATTTGAACTTCGAATGAATATCGGAATGACTGCCGTGTCTAGAGTGTATCTGTATTGTATTTGAATTTGAGATCTGTATGAGTAGCATAATGACTTCCGTGTCTGGAGTATATCTGAGACTGTAACTGGGATCTAAATAAGTGACAGAATGAATTCCGTGGCGATTGCACTGGGGAGAATCAAGCTGCTGGTGTAAGGGTCAGAATGGCATCCGTGTCTGGAACATATATGAACTTGAAGTTGATAGTTGAATCTGAATGAGAGATAAAATGACCGCCGTGTCTGGAGCGTATCTAATCTGTATCGAATTGCTGAAGTCTGAATGAGTAGTAGAATGACCGCCGCGTCTGGGGTGTATCCATACTGTATTTTGACTTGAAGTTCTGAATGAGTGATAGGATGACCGCCGTGTCTGGGGTGTATCCATACTGTATCTGAATAATTGTTAATGATAGCCTTTTAATCTTATCCTGAAAAGGATAAAATGTTATCTAAAACACAAAGTTATGTTGCATGATATGTATGATGCAATGAATTGTGTTTCATCAATGTTTATGATATATGAATGTAATGGATGTGCATGTAAGCTGAGTAGCTGTCTTGCTGAGGAAAATAAATCCTTGATAACTGGAGATAATGAAATCTTTGATTGCTGTCGGGGAAAGTAAATCCTTGATCAAAGCTGGGGATTCCAAAAAATCTTTGATTACTGAAGATGAGAAATCCTTGCTGACTACTGACTGCTTGGGGAATAAGGAAAACTCTGAAAATCTCTACTGGGGAGTTAAAACCTGGGAGACTTCTGCTGGAGAAATGAGACTGAGAATCTTCAATCTACTGGGAAATAACTCTGTGGGGAGAATGTTCACTATTCTGGCTCTGCTAGGGATAGGATATTTCAGGGTTTTCGGGCTCCACCGGGGATCTCGAAGCTTAACTCTGATGGGAATTTTGAAACTTAACTCAGCTGGGGAATCAAGTTTTAGACTGTACTGGCTCCATTGCGGATCTTGAAGCTTAACTTCGCTGGGGAAATATACTCCAAATTTAGCCTTGTTGAGGATCTGAATGATGTATCGTAGGGTATTTCTTCTGGAGTGGCATAAAGATTTCTTCCTACTCCTTCAACCTATCAGTAATTATCCTTTTTATATTTCGTTTTATTTGTAAGAGGTGATTATGTTCAAATGCATATGCCTATTTAACAAAACTTTGGACGTTTTCAAATAAAACTTAAGTGTAAAAAGAAAAGAAAGACAAGAAAATTTCTGCACTTTGAAGTATTTTTGTATTTAATTTTCGTGAATATCTTTGTACAAAGGAGACAGACATCCTAGTAGGAGAATGTTGTCGTAAAAAATTGAAATTTTTTATACAAAAGAAAGATGGCTATGTGTAATAATTCCATGGGATTCCCATTATGCTATAGCCTTGACAATTCTGAATATCTAGTCTATTCGCTGCTTTGCCCGCTGATGACTGGATTGATCAGAAGCTCGGAGCTTGTTGGTGAAGATATTATTCTTAAAGTGATCCGACGAGACATAGTCATACTCTTTAATTCCCTAACTTTTGCCTGGACCGCCCTTTCGGGTGTTCGATCCACCGGGAAACTCCTTTTTGCCCAAGTCTCCCTTTCGGGTTTTCAACTTTCCGGGTGTACAGATTTTTTTTGTTTTATCCCTAATTTTTGCCTGAACCGCCCTTTCGGGTTTTATCCCTAGTATCTTTTGACTATGTCTGCGTTCGCAGGGTGCGGCAAATCGCTGCCGTCCATGGTGGTCAGAATCATTGCCCCACCAGAAAAGATGCTCTTAATCACAAATAGACCTCCGTAAGTAGGAGTCCACTTGCCCCTGGGATCACTTTGCGGCAAGATGATCCGCTTGATTATAAGATCTCCGACTTGATATACCTGATGTCTGACTTTCTTGTTGAAAGCCTTGATCATGCATTTTTGATACGTTTGACCATGACAAACAGCAGTAAGTCGCTTCTCGTCGATCAAATTAAGTTGATCAAGCCGGGTTTGAACCCAATCGTCTTCGCTCAAGCCAGCGTCCTTCATAATCCTTAAAGAAGGAATCTGAACTTCCATGGGTAGCACAACTTCCATGCCATATACTAAAGAAAATGGGGTTGCCCCGGTTGAAGTATGTGCCGTGGTACGGTATCCATGCAGAGCAAAAGGTAACATCTCATGCCAGTCCTTGTAGGTGACTGTCATCTTTTGAATGATCTTCTTGATATTTTTGTTCGCGGCTTCAACAACACCGTTCATCTTCGGCCGATAGGGAGATGAATTGTGATGATAAATCTTGAACTGTTCGCATAGGGCGGTGATCATAGTGTTGTTCAAATTTGTACCGTTGTCTGTGATGATCCTGTCAGGGACACCGTACCGGCATATGAGGTTCTGCTTGATAAAGCGGGCAACCATATTCTTTGTAACTGAGGAAAAGGAAGCTGCTTCGACCCACTTGGTAAAATAGTCAATAGCGACCAAGATGAAGCGATGTCCATTGGATGCCGTGGGCTTGATCTCTCCAATCATGTCAATGCTCCACATTGCGAATGGCCAAGGGGCTGTCAGAACGTTGAGAGGAACAGGAGGAATATGTACCTTGTCGGCGTAGACTTGGCACTTATGGCAAGTAAGGGAATGTTGGTGACAATCAGCTTCCATGGTAGACCAGTAGTAGCCTGCCCTTAGAATCTTTTTAGCCATCGCATGTCCGCTCAAGTGGGTGCCAAATGTGCCACTGTGTATCTCAGTCATGATCAACTCTGCTTCAGCTTTGTCCATACAACGAAGTAGAACCCAATCATGGATGCGCTTATAAAGGATACCATTGCTTAGGAAGAACTTGGCAGAAAATCTCCTTAAGAACTTTTTGTCATTGACGGAAGCTCCTTCAGGATATTCTCTAGTCTGGAGATACCTTTTGATTTCATGAAACCAGGGTTGTTCCACTACTTCTTCGGTATTAATCTCATGACAGTGCGCGGGTTCGTCCATTCGCTCGATGGTAATTTGGGGAGCCTCATTATCCCAGTTGAGTTTAAACATGGAAGACATTGTAGCCAGAGCATCTACTAGCTGATTTTCTTCTCGCGGGAAGTGCTAGAAAGTAATCTGCTCGAAATGAGGCAACAACGTCAAGACATGTTCTTTTTATGGGATAAGATTAGGATGTTTAGTGTCCCACTCTCCTTTGACTTGACTGATAAACAAAGCCGAGTCCCCAAATACGACCAAAGATTTGATTCCCAAGTCTATAGCAGCCTTGAGACCAAAGATGCAAGCTTCATATTCGGCCATGTTGTTGGTACAGCTAAAACAAAGTCGGGCAGTGAAGGGTGTATGGAAACCTTCCGGAGAAATGAGTACCGCACCGATATTGTTGCCAAGTGCATTTGAAGCACCATCAAAGTACAGGGTCCATTGGGATCCTTGTTCAGGTCCGTCGTATGGTCTGTTACCTCCAATGTTGTCCAAAGTCATGATGTCCTCGTCAGGGAAGTCGAATCTCATAGATTGGTAATCTTCGACAGCTTGATGAGCTAAATGGTCGGCTAGTACACTCCCCTTTATAGCTTTTTAGGTAGTATACTGGATATCATACTCAGTCAGAATCATTTGCCATCTAGCGATTCTTCCAGATAAAGCAGGCTTCTCAAAGATATACTTGATCGGATCCATTTTAGAAATCAGCAAAGTGGTGTGAGTCAACATATACTGCCTTAGCCGGCGAGCAGCCCATACCAAAGCGCAACAAGTTTTCTCGAGAAGTGAGTAGCGAGTCTCACAGTCGGTAAACTTTTTGCTAAGGTAATAAATGGAATGCTCTTTTCGGCCAGACTCGTCATGTTGGCCCGGCACACACCCCATTGAGTTATCCAAAACAGTCAGATACATGATTAATGGCCTTCCTTCGACGAGTGGTATCAAAATAGGAGGTTCTAGTAAATACTCCTTGATTTTATCAAAAGCAACTTGACAATCATTGTTCCATTCAACTACCCGATCTTTCTTCAACAGTTTGAAAATTGGCTCACAGGTAGATGTCAGGTGAGAGATGAACCTCACAATATAGTTCAAGCGTCCCAAGAATCCTCTAACCTCCTTTTCAGTACGGGGGGCATGCATTTCTTGTATAGCCTTCACTTTAGTTGGATCAACCTCAATGCCTTTGTTGCTGACAATAAATCCCAAAAGTTTACCAGACCTAACTCCAAAAGTGCATTTGCTTGGTGTTGTACCCTAAAATTTGCCCTCCCATATTCTTCAAGATTTGCAAAGAGCATGCTTCAAAATCTCCTCAAGGGTTGCACAGTTCAAGGGCCTCCTAATAGTCAAAAACTAGGGTTTTGGTTCTGGCAAAGAAGTTGAAGTTTCCAAGGGTCCAAACAAGTCCCACATGCCTATAAACATGGTCAAGCATCCTCATGTCAAGTTTCAAGACTCACAGCACAAAATTGCACAGTCATAAACCCTAATTGCCCTACAGTCAACTGCAGGGGCAAAATGGTCATTTGACAGTCAAAAGTCCAAATTTTTGGTCAACATCTTATTTTGAAGCCACAAACATCATTTGATCAATTCTTGATCATGATTTTTAAAGCATGGCTCAAAAAGTCTCAAGATGCAAAAGTTTCCATATTTGGACAGTTGAAAAAGTCAACTGTAACTTGACCAAGGCATAACTTCCACATGGTTTATCAGAAAAATTCCATCCAAAGCTCATTTTGAAGAGAAAGACATTTCCTACAACTCCTCTTCACACTTCAAGTCCAAGAAATGCTCTCACAAAAAGTTATCAATTTCAACATTATTGGTCATTTTCAAAAGTCAACAAAAAGGGACTTTAAGTCAAAGAGCATATATTGAGATTGGTAAATCAAAATGACATGGGACCAAAGGCATTGGTTATAGGACTTCAAGACCTTTCCAAAATGTCCAAGAACATGATCAAATCTTAAAAATTGAGCAAGATATGCCTTGTAGAAGTTGGGAAATTTTTGGGAATTTTGAAAAGTCAACTTTACTTCAAATGCCTCAAAATTGCTAATGGGCCACATTTTCTTCCAAGAATCATCATCCAAAGGCTATGCACGACCATTTGGCCCAAAGGGGATTTATTTCATCATTTTTATTATTTATTTGAATTTTTAATCACCATTAATTCATTTAATTAAATAAAATATGAAAAAAATACTAAACAAATGTGTTTGAATCTTTTTATGCAGTATAATCACTCATCAAAACCTCAAGATCTCGTGCACATCAAAAAAGGAAAGATTTGGCCATGATTGGTATCAAAAGACATGAAAAAGATTGAAAAAATATTCATTGAAAATCAAATATTTGATACATCAATGCATTGATCTCTTGGCTCAAATTTCTACCCTAATCCATTGGCATACATATACAGATGCAAACCCTAGTCACAAAACCCTTGAAGCTGCGCCTCATATCAAAAACCAAGTTTGCATTTTTTGTCCAAAATCTCAAAACTGAAAACTGCATTCTAGCACGATTCAAAGAAAAGTAACAATTCCAATAGCTTGCCAAAACATCAAGGAAGCTTTCTGAATCTTTTTCCAGTCCCCACGCCTCAAGAATTGGTATATGGATGTCAAACTTTCTCAAAATTTTTCCATAATCGTATTCTAATATGCATACATTTTTGATACATTTTAAATATTGATTTAGACTAATATGAAGGTTCTGAGACTAATGGTAACCTTTAATTTGAATAACAATGCTTGTAGCGAAATATGCCATTGAAATGTTTTAGGGTTTCTCAAGTTTCAAATTGGGCGTTTGCATATACTGTAAAATCAGGACATCCCAGTACCATGGTTAGAATCAGGACATTTGGACGAATTCAATACACTAGTCGCGCCCTATTTATATGGCCACACGAGCTATTCGCTATTTTGGAAAAGACTGTGTTTTGGGGGGGTTTAAAACCCCCGCTACTTTTTATTTCAGGGACGAACGAAGAAGAAGATCATGTGGCAAGATCTGATTGGATAATTTGAATTCCAGCGCGCGTTTTTTGTTTCTATGTCATTAACGTCAATTTTCATTTATATTATTTGTTTTTTATTATATATACAACGCGTTCAAATGGCACAGTCGGTGGAACGTAGCGCTGGCAAGCATTGGGACCTGGGTTCGAACCCAAGGTCCCCATACTTTATTTCATATTTTTCTTCCTAACGTGGTTCTGTGTAGCTTGCTTCCTGAGGCCTACCATGCAGCCTCATATCTTGGCTTGCCACACGTCCCATAACATCAGTCCAGTGGTCCAGATCCAAAGCCTATGGAATGCTTCAGTCAACGCATACGCACATGATCACTGAGAAGTCAGAAAGGGCCAAGCTTCTTGGGCCTAATTGCTGGCAAAATACCTCCAAAGGGCCAACAAACCCACTCCTGTTTGCATTTCTCTCTTTCATTCTTTTTTTTATTTATTTGTTTTAATTTATTTGTTTTCATTTAATTCCTCCAAATTAATTTTTTATAATATAATAAAAATAATAAAAAAATCAGAAAGACAAAAAATAAAAATATATTTTATTCAATGTTTTTTTAAAATAAACTTTATTAATTAATTTAGTTTTTAATTCTAGGTTTAATTCTAATGTTTTTCTTAATAAACTAAAAAATGTAGAATTAAGGTTTTAAATACTTTTATTCTTTTTCTTTTCTTTTCACCATATTTAATAATTAATTATTTATTTTGTAAATAAATTGCCATGTAAATAATTAGGTTAAAATTAGGTCAAACTAAAAACATTTTCTTAATAAATAAAAAAAACAATTTAGAATTAGGGTTAATTAACTTTTCTTTTTAATTCCATTAATTCTCATTAAAATCCATAAATACAAAAAACTCAAAAATAACTTCCTTTCTCGTTTAATTTAATTAATTTCGTAATTTCAATTCAATTTCTTTAAAAGGGTCCAACGCCCTCGCATTCCCGATTTTGATTCTCTTCGCATTTTTATTTTATTTTTATAAATTTCATGTAATTCTCCCAAAGCTATGTAATAGATTAATTAGACATTTATCTTTCCGCATTTTTATTTTATTTCAAATCGGGTCTTGGACTAATTTGGCGATGTAGACCCGCGCCTTTGTAATAGCGTAGGACTTTTTAATTCCGCGTCTTTTAACTGTTAATAATTTGCATGAAAGAATGAATGCCAAAATAAAAGCAACGCGTAGATCACCAATCCATGAACAAGATAAACATAAATGAAAACGACACACAAATCACACACCACCCCTAGGGTACGCCTCATTGTTGCCTTGCCCCTCGAAAGGTGGTCGTCGAGTAGAGGATGTTTTAGTAAGTCCTCATGTCCATGAACATGGCATGAGGGTAGCTTCTAAGGTGTCTTCCTATTGCTCTGGTGATCACCATGTCCCGAACCCTCGAATTGACCAGAACACCTCCAACGGTGGTGCTACCTACCTCTCAATGGTGGGATGGCACTACTTTAAGGACATTTACACAGACGAATTCCTTAGGGTAGGTAGATGACTCGTTCAAAACAAATCAAAAACTCTTTTTCACACCGACACCTTTCAAAAAGCTTTCAAAAGCAATTTTTCAAACACTCTTGAGGACTGATACAAGAGTCGAACTGAAATTTTCAAAGAAACTTTTTCAAACCCACTCACCTTGAAAAGCAAACACTTTTGAAAACACAATGAGCAAGTATCTAAGAGCCCATGGATAACCACGGATAGAAAGGGTGCTAGCACCTTCCCTTTCTATAAATCTACCTCCCGAACCGAGAGCAATCTCTATAAGGAATTTTTCTGTGCTTTTGTCCTTTCCATTTGGAGAAAATAAAAGACGGTGGCGACTCTTGCTTCCGCGACATTTCATGAACCAGCGTTAAACAGTCAGTTCCAGATCCACCGATCACAGAACTGGCGACTCTGCTGGGGATTTAACTTAAAGTGAGGTGTACCTTAGGACTAAGATCACTGTGTTTTCAATTGCTTTGACTTGTTTGCTTTAAATTGTGGGACTGTCTTGGGAGTTCTATAGATCCTAACCCGGATCTGGGGATACCTTCTTAGAAAGTAGCAACAAGGCTGTGAGGGAACTGTGCGGGTTATACCGACATGGTTGAAACAGTCTGCTACGTTGATGTGGCACTTTGGTGTGTACCGGTAACCCTTGAGTTCAGTCAAGGAGAGTACGGGGCCTCCGCGTGGTGTCGTGAAGAATCAACTGACCTTAGGAACCTTAATTGAACTATCTTGGCCTCTTTAGGGTAGTGAGATAACTGACTTTGGTGCAGTCCGAGGTTGGTTGATACTCGATACTACACTCAATTGAGGGTTGCTTTCCTGGAATATTTCGGTCGCCAGTTCAGTGGCTAAATCGAAACGATGAACAATGAAAGCAATCCAGTGATATTGGGACCCTTAGAACCCGGTTACTTCTAATAGGACAGGTTGAGCCCACCAACTTCAAGAGGGTAATACCCAGACCCCATGCTGGCCTAAAATCTAAGGGCTTGTCTTGTGTGACTTGTGTGCCTTACATGTTTGCCTTTGTAAATATTTGTGGCGTGTTTAATCATAGCATCATGACATCATCCAGCATCATATGCATTGACTAACCATTTCAGGGGTTCGAATCTTCATCTTTGTTCTTGTTTTGTAGGACATGGAAACTGTTCGCAGAAAGACAATTCAAATCAGCCTTGTAAGGATCCCTCCTCAGCTTAAGAAGCTTATATCCAGGATTCCCGAGAGCTCTTCTTTCAGTGAGAAACATGGAAGACTCATCAGTTTGGTCAACACCAACATTGAGGAAGATATGATAAAGGTCCTCTTCCAGTTCTTTGACCCTCTGCATCACTGCTTTACTTTCCTGGATTATCAACTGGTGCCTACATTGGAAGAGTTCTCCCGGCTTCTGAAGATCCCTATCCTTAGTCAACTACCCTACAACGGTACGGAAAGGGAACCCAAACTTGAAGAGATTGCTAAAGCATTACGCCTACAACCATTTGACATTAAGGGACATTGGGAAGTTAGAAGTGGTATCAAAGGGTTCTTGGCCAGGTTTCTGTTTGAGAAGGCCCAAGAATGTTGGAATTCCCTTGACCTACAAGCTTTTGAAGAAGTTGTGGCTCTCCTTGTCTATGGATTGGTGTTGTTCCCGAATCCCGACCAGCTTATAGACATCAATAATGTCAAGATCTTCATGTCCAGGAATCCTATACCTACGTTGCTTGGGGACATCCTTCACTCATGTTACACTCGAACCATGAGAAAAAGAGGTGTCCTTATGTGCTGCACTCCTCTCCTGGGAAGGTGGTTTATTTCGCACCTTCCACAATCAGCTTTGAAGAACGAGCGGGGTTTGAGGTGGTCACAACGGTTGATGACTCTTACACATGCAGATATACATTGGTGCCCTCGGTCCAGAGAGGATGTCACTATCATTGATCGTTGCGGGGAGTACCCTAATGTTCCTTTACTTGGAATCAGAGGAGGTATTACTTACAACCCATGCCTGGCTTGGAGACAGTTTGGTTATGCTCGGAGGGATGGCCCTCATGACATGTTAATCCCTGACATAGTTTTTGACTTCGACAACGATGAACAAGGATTTCGCCAGAGATTTATCAGAGCTTGGAGGATGCCCAGTAAGATAGACTGTAAGACACTAGGGCACAAGAATTCCATCCCATTGGAACCTTATCTCAAGTGGGTACGAGCCCGCTCCCAGAAGTTAATAATGCCTTATCCTCATGTGCTCCCTGTGATCAAAGAGCCAGTATTGGAAGGAGAATTGTCCTACACCATTCAACATCCTGACATGCCCACGTCCTGGGAAGAGATGCAGAAGAGCTGGATCCAGCTTAAGGAAGAACGAAATTCTCTTGAGACCAGTCTACATGCTAGTGAAAAGAAGGTCTTGGAGCTCACCCGCCTATTGCACGAGGAGAGGAATCTCAACACCTACATAGCCCCAAAGAGGATACGTAGTGTCTTTTGGGATTGATTTGCTTTGTAATATGTGCCCATGAGGCTTTGATGTACTGAATAATTATTTCCTTAATGATAACGTGTGTTCCTTTTTGCCTACAACAAATTTGAACTTTCGAACCCTTGAATGCATTGCATAAACACATATCATTCATCATGTGCATAACAGGTTTTCTTCTTTTCAGGTTGCTTACTGTTCTTCGCTGTTTATTTCAGCATCATGAACCCTGACTCATCATCAACCGAGATGTCTATCAAGGCTCTTCAAGCGCAGAACGCGCAATTTCAGGAACTGATCATGGGTTTGGCTCAGGGCCAAGAAGACCTGAAGGCTTTGCTCCTGCAGAAGGAGAAGAAGAAGAAGAAGAGAACTGTTCTTTTAAACTCGGGCCGAAGGTTTGGCAACACTCTACAGAATGAAGAGGCTGGTTCTTCTATAGGCAAGAGCAGTCCCCAAGGGGGAAAAGGTCCTAGTCTGGTAGTCTCTGACAACGAGACTGACTTTAATGAGGAACAGTATCCTCCTGCTGAAGACAGATACAAGCAGTTGGAGGACAGACTGAATGCTATGGAGATCCAACAAGTGCCTGGGCTGGATTTCAGACACTTGGGCTTATCTACTGGTGTGATTATTCCTCACAAGTTTAAGGCACCATCTTTCACTAAGTATGACGGGGCGTCTTGTCCCAAGCTACACCTCAGATCTTACGTGCGGAAGATTCAACCCTACTCAGTGGACAAGAACTTGTGGATCCACTTCTTCCAGGAGAGTCTTTCAGGGACTCATCTCGAATGGTTCTATCAGCTGGATGGGACCAAAGTTCGTAACTGGGAGGAGTTGGCTACTGCTTTTTACAAGCAGTATCAATATAATGCCGACCTTGCTCCTACACGTACCCAACTCCAGGGTATGTCGCTAGGGTCAAGCGAAGGTTTTAAAGAGTATGCACAGAAGTGGAGGGATCTGGCTGGCAGGGTGCAGCCTCCGTTAACTGACCGGGAGTTGGTAGATATGTTCTTGGGGACCCTATCTGGGCCGTTTTTTAATCATCTTATCGGTAACTCATCTGCAGGGTTTACTGATCTTATTATGACTGGAGAGAGAATAGAGGCTGGAATGAAGTCCGGCAAAATTCAGAAGGGTGCATCGTCAAGTTCTGAAAAGAAACCCTTTAAGAAAGAGGCCAGCGCTGTATATGGGCCTAGAAGGCATGATAAACCTGAGCGCCGCCAATCTGTCAATGCGGTGATGATTGCAAAGCCTGCTGCCGCTCCTCGGCAAACCAATCCTCAAAGGGCTGAAAGACCTAGAAGAGAGTTTACCCGTATGAGTATGACCCTATTGCAAATCTTGCCGCAGTTGCTATCCACCAATTTGGTGACTGTCAGGGAGGCCCCGAAAGTTGTGAATACCGCCTCTCCGAAATACAATCCAAATGCCCGCTGTGCTTATCACTCCGATAGCCCGGGGCATTCCACTGATGACTGTTGGGCCTTGAGGAACAAGGTACAAGACCTTATTGATGCCAAGGAGGTACAGTTCGAGGCACCTGAGAAGCCTAATGTGGTGACAGCTCCCCTGCCTGCTCATGGGGTGAATGCTATTGGGGACGAAGATGAAGTGGATGGAGCTGAGTTTGATAGCTGGATTTATCCGACGGCCGACAGTGGACCTAGCAATTGGAGTGCAAAGGACAATCTACCTGTTTCTCTTATTACGGAGTAATGAATTCTTTTGTTTTTGTTATGTGTAATAAACAATGAATTAAAACTCTATGGCCCGGTGTCTTACCCGGGGCACTGTGGCTTCATTTGTGAGGGCATATTAAATTGTCATTTCATATATCATGAATAAAGATCTTGGACGTTTTCTCGCATTTCAAATTTTATGCTCCCTTTCTTTCTTTCCGTTCCTTATATATTGCAAAACAGCTGTATTTACACACACTCACTCATACAGGTTTCAATCCACTCTGGATCTCACTGGTAACGACTCTGCTACTGCCAGTTATGACTTCAAAAATCCGATCAACTTAGCCGAAGACGAAGGTGAAGATGATTGCGAAGTGCCTGGCGAGCTTGCAAGACTGTTACTCCAAGAAGAGAGGGCAATTCAACCACATGAAGAGCCAGTGGAAACGATAAATTTGGGTACCGAGACGGACAGGAAGGAGGTAAAGATTGGTGCCAACCTAGAGCTCAGCGTGAAGCAACGGTTGACTCAGATGCTACATGATTATGTAGATATATTTGCCTGGACCTACGAAGACATGCCCGGGTTGGATACCGACATTGTGGTCCATCATTTGTCTACCAAGGAAGACTGCCCTCCGGTTAAGCAAAAGGTCCGCCGTATGCGTCCAGAGATGTCTGAGAAGATCAAAGCCGAGGTTATGAAACAGTTTGATACCGGGTTTCTTGCAGTGACTTCTTACCCTCAGTGGGTTGCTAATGTGGTGCCAGTACCAAAGAAAGATGGAAAAGTCAGAATGTGTGTCGATTACAGGGATTTGAACAGGGCCAGCCCCAAGGATGACTTCCCTCTACCTCACATTGATGTCCTGGTTGACAATACGGCTCAACACAAGGTGTTCTCTTTCATGGACGGTTTTTCAGGTTATAATCAGATTAAGATGGCTCCTGAAGACATGGAAAAGACTACCTTTGTTACTCAGTGGGGCACCTTCTGCTACAAGGTCATGCCTTTTGGACTGAAGAACGCTGGGGCAACCTACCAACGTGCCATGGTTGCTTTATTTCATGACATGATCCATCATGAGATAGAAGTGTATGTTGACGACATGATCGCAAGGTCCCAAACTGAGGAAGAACACCTAGATCATCTACAGAAATTGTTTGACCGACTGAAATTGTACAAGCTGAGGTTGAATCCGAACAAGTGCACCTTCGGGGTAAGATCTAGAAAGTTGCTAGGCTTCGTTGTAAGTGATAAGGGTATTCAAGTGGACCCTGCCAAGGTTAAAGCTATTCAAGAGATGCCAGTTCCTAAGACAGAGAAAGAAGTCAGAGGCTTTTTAGGACGCCTGAATTACATTGCTCGATTCATCTCGCACCTAACCGCTACCAGTGAGCCAATCTTCAAGCTGCTGAAGAAGGATCAGGTAGTACGTTGGAATGATGAATGTCAGGCTTCTTTTGACAGAATCAAAGAGTATCTCCAAGAACCACCCATCCTTATGCCACCGGTTGAAGGGAGACCTCTGATACTATACCTGAAAGTGCTTGACAACTCAATGGGGTGTGTGCTGGGGCAGCATGACGAGTCTGGCCGAAAAGAGCATGCAATTTATTACCTTAGCAAAAAGTTTACCGACTGTGAGACCCGATACTAACTGCTCGAGAAAACTTGCTGCGCTTTAGTATGGGCTGCTCGCCGGCTGAGACAGTATATGCTGACTCACACTACCTTGTTGATTTCAAATATGGATCCTATAAAGTACATATTCGAGAAGCCTGCTCTGTCTGGGAGAATAGCAAGATGGCAAATGATCTTGACAGAATACGACATCCAGTACACAACCCAGAAAGCCATCAAAGGAAGTGTATTGGCAGACCACTTGGCACATCAGGCAGTAGACGACTATCAGTCAATGAACTTTGAATTTCCTGACGAAAGCATCATGATAGTGACTGATTGCGAAGTACCTGGACCAGATGAAGGACCTGAGGAAGGATCCCGATGGTCTATGCACTTTGACGGAGCCTCCAACGCTTTGGGTAACGGTATCGGCGCTGTGATAATATCCCCCCAAGGCACTCATACTCCACTCACTGCCCGGCTATGTTTCAACTGCACCAACAACATGGCGGAGTATGAGGCATGCATCATGGGTCTCCAGGCTGCGATCGACTTAAGGATCAAGTTTCAGAGTGTCTTCGGAGATTCCGCTCTCGTGATCAATCAGATCAAAGGGGAGTGGGATACGAAACATCCGAATCTTATCCCTTACAGAGAATGTGTGTTGACATTGATCCCCCACTTCACAGAGATAACCTTTGAACATTTCCCGAGAAAGGAGAATCAGCTGGCGGACGCGTTAGCTACGATGTCTTCTATGTTCAAGGTCAAATGGCACAATGAGGCTCCCCGAATCATTATCTGGAAACTGGACGAACCGACATACTGTTGTGATCTTGAAACTGAATTGGTGACTGAGAAGCCTTGGTACCATGAGGTGAAGAGATATTTGGAAGCTCAGGAATACCGTGAAGGTGCGTCTGTCAATGATAAGAAGTTTCTGAGAAGGTTCGCAGCGAAGTTCTTACTTAACAACGGCATCCTGTACAAGCGAAACCATGATTCGACCTTACTGCATTGTGTGGATAAAACTGAAGCAGAAAGGATCATGGAAGAGCTACACGAAGGGACATTCGGAACACATTCCAGTGGACACACTATGGCAAAGAAAATCCTTCGGGCAGGGTATTTCTGGTCCACAATGGAAGCCGACTGCTACCAACATTCTCGTACATGTCACAAATGCCAGATTTACGCAGACAAAGTGCATGTTCCTCCAGTTCCTCTAAATGTTCTAACTGCGCCTTGGCCGTTTGCAATGTGGGGCATAGATATGATCGGTGAGATTAAACCTACAGCATCCAATGGGCATCACTTCATCCTGATAGCGATTGATTACTTCACGAAGTGGGTCGAAGCAGCTTCCTACGCTACGGTAACCAAGACTGTTGTGGCACGGTTCATTCGGCATAATCTGATCTGTCAATACGGCGTCCTGAAAGAATCATTACAGACAACGGTACCAATCTCAATAACAAGATGATCACTGAGCTCTGCGAGCAGTTTAAGATACAGCACCACAACTCTTCTCCTTATCGGCCGAAGATGAATGGGGCTGTAGAAGCAGCAAATAAGAACATTAAGAAAATCGTGCAGAAGATGACAGTGACTTATAAATATTGGCACGAGATGTTACCGTTCGCTCTACATGGGTACCGTACCTCAGCCAGGACGTCAACCGGGGCAACTCCTTTCTCCTTGGTCTACGGTATGGAGGTAGTCTTACCGATTGAAGTCCAGATACCCTCGCTCCGGATAATGAAGGATGCAGATCTGAACGAAGATGATTGGATCCAGACACGACTTGATCAGCTAAACCTTGTTGATGAAAAGAGACTTGCTGCTATTTGTCATGGTCAGATGTACTAGAAACGGATGATCAGGGCATTTAACAAAAAGGTCAGACCACAAGAATATCAAGTTGGGGATCTGGTAATCAAGCGCATCATCCTTCCTCAGAGTGATCCAAGGGGAAAATGGACCCCTACGTACGAAGGCCCATTTGTGGTTAAACATGTGTTCTCAGGAGGAGCCATGATTCTAACCACCATGGATGGTGACGACTTTCCTCACCCCGCCAATGCAGACATAGTAAAAAGATACTACACATGATAAAGACCCGCTAGGTTGACATACCTAGGCAAAAATTAGTTCTTCTCGGCGAACCAAAAGGGTTCGGGAAAAATGAAGGGATGAAATGAAAAAATCTGTACACCCGGCAAGTCGAAAACCTGAAAAGGCGGCTTGGGCAAAAATGGGTATCCCGATGGACTAAAAACCCGAAAGGGCGGTCCAGGCAAAAGTTAGGGATAAAGCGTAATACTATGTCTCATTGGATCACTTTGCATCCAGAATCCGATATCTACAGCAAGTTCAGACGGCATCGGTCAATCAGCTTCATCGTCAACTAGGTCATCAAGTGATGAGACGCTCGAAGATATAAGGGCGATAGCAGAGTTGAAACCCAGTGGATCATTCTTTTCACACAGCTGTTTTATTTTCTTTTGTACAAACTTGTATAAACTCTTTTGTTAGACGGTGTTCTCTTACTAGGACGTCAGCCTCTTGTACATAAACGCCTATTTACAGGCAAATTCAAAAATCAATATAAAAATCACTTTTCAGCTCAAATTGCCATTTGTTTTTTTCTTTTCCTTTTCTGTTTTGTTTTGCGAAGAACGTCCAAGGTTCAATTTGTGATATATGCATTGACAATGATTTGCTAACTCATGAATATTTGCATACGAAACAAAAGGATTAATTACAGGTAACATTAGAAACAGGGGCAGTAAAGAGTTGTCTAAGCAATCTAATTGTTCTATCCTCCAAGGTACCAAGGTAGGTTCGGCTGAAGAACATAATCAGATATCTTAATTCCCCAGAGAGTGCGTCAGCAGGTCAGTGCACTCTCCCCAAGCAAAGTTACTATCAGCCTTAAGGAAGTTGGGTATCTTCCAGCAGATCTCAACATTCCCTAGCACATCATACAGACATTCTTAACAAGTATCCCCGGCAGTCTTGACCTAAAGATTGTTCCCCGGCGGTATATCAAACATGCAATGGAGTCACTTCCCCAGTAGTTCAAATTTCCCCAGGAGATTCCAATCCAGTTTCCCCAGGAAGGTTGGAATCCATCTCCCCAAGCAGTAAGCTTATCCCCAGTAGATTCTGGAAGCTTATCCCCTGCAGAGCCCGAACGCGTCTCCCGGCTTTATTCAAAGGTTATTTCCCTACCAGGATATAACTGGGTTATCCTCAGCCAAAAGCCACGGAAAGATCGTCCTCGGTGAAGTCTTCCTACCCCCAGTGGAATTCATCAAAACTTCCAACATAGCTCAGCAATGGTATCCCCAGCGGAGTTATCATCAACATCCCAACAAGTACCTCTCTCCCACAGAGTATTGCTCCCCAGCAAGATCGCTAGAGTAATTTTCTCCCCGCAGAGTAATCTATTCGCCAAGTTTATTCCCCAACGGAATTATCTTCTCCTACCGGTATTCTTGCAACTATCATCCCCAACGGAAGCAAAGCACTATTCTCAAACATCAGCCCAGGATATGACTTCCCGGCACCCGTCAAAGATTTATTTTTCCTAGAACGAAAACATACGTTCATAAACATCACATTTCCAATGCATTATAGCATGCATATATGCATCATATCTTACAAATCTCATTTATGTTAAGAACATCATCGCTTGATTCATATCATGCCTTGCATATGACTGACCTTTACCTTTCAGGAGAGATCCAGTTAAAGTTCTCAACTACATTTCAAGACCTAGTCTAGTTCAGTTAAATCGACCCTAAGATTTTCCTGTTTCTTATCCAGTCAAAGGCCTTCTCTGGTTCAGTCAGATCGACCCTAAGATCTCCCTGTTTCTTATCCAGTTGAAGATTTCAAGACCTTGACCGGTTCAGTTAAATCGACCCTAAGATTTTCCTGATTCTTATCCAGTCAAAGGCCTTCTCTGGTTCAGTCAGATTGACCCTAAGATCTCCTTGATTCTTATCCAGTTGAAGACATTTCAAGACCTTGTCCGGTTCAGTTAAATCGACCCTAAGATTTTCCTGTTTCTTATCCAGTCAAAGGCCTTCTCTGGTTCAGTCAGATCGACCCTAAGATCTCCCTGTTTCTTATCCAGTTGAAGATTTCAAGACCTTGACCGGTTCAGTTAAATCGACCCTAAGATTTTCCTGTTTCTTATCCAGTCAAAGGCCTTCTCTAGTTAAGTCAGATCGACCCTAAGATCTCCTTGATTCTTATCCAGTTGAAGACATTTCAAGACCTTGTCCGGTTCAGTTAAATCGACCCTAAGATTTTCCTGTTTCTTATCCAGTCAAAGGCCTTCCCTGGTTCAGTCAGATCGACCCTAAGATCTCCCTGTTTCTTATCCAGTTGAAAACATCCAAGATTCTCTCAGCGTTACTGTTGAGGTTGAAGTCGCCTATGATTCTCTCAGCGTTACTATTGAGGTTGAAGTCGCCTATGATTCTCTCAGCGTTACTGTTGAGGTTGAAGTCGCCCAAGATTCTCTCAGCGTTACTGTTGAGGTTGAAGTCGCCCAAGATTCTCTCAGCGTTCCTGTTGAGGTAGTAATCGTCCAAGGTTCTCTCAGCGTTCCTGTTGAGGTAGTAATCGTCCAAGGTTCTCTCACCGTCCCGTTGAGGTAGTAACCATCCCTGGTTCATTCATCACCTTTTTGAATCTCCAGATCCAGCTCCTGTAACCAGTCAGGACACCTCTATACAAAGAATTTGAAGACCAGCTCCTGCAACAGGCCAGGTAATCATTTTCTTTTTTCAGGTACGCAAGTTCTCGCTAAGGAATCTCTTACGCGATCGACACCCTGATGGCATCTATAAGCCCATCCACCTATCCATCACCTCTCAGCATGGCATCTATAAGCCCATCATCCTATCCATCAATCTCCAAATGGCATCTATAAGCCCATTCCCCCATCACACTACTATGTGAGCGCAAATTTCTGGGCACTCTAGTGTCCAATCATCTTCCACCTTCGGATTCCGAAAGGCACGTCAGCCAATCTGCATCCTCAGGTCTAAGAAGATTGAACAGGGGCAACTGTTGTACCCCAAAATTTGCCCTCCCATATTCTTCAAGATTTGCAAAGAGCATGCTTCAAAATCTCCCCAAGGGTTGCACAGTTCAAGGGCCTCCTAACAGTCAAAAACTAGGGTTTTGGTTCTGGAAAAGAAGTTGAAGTTTCCAAGGGTCCAAACAAGTCCCACATGCCTATAAACATGGTCAAGCATCCTCATGTCAAGTTTCAAGACTCACAGCACAAAATTGCACAGTCAAAAACCCTAATTGCCCTACAGTCAACTGTAGGGGCAAAATGGTCATTTGACAGTCAAAAGTCCAAATTTTTGGTCAACATCTTATTGTGAAGCCACAAACATCATTTGATCAATTCTTGATCATGATTTTCAAAGCATGGCTCAAAAAGTCTCAAGATGCAAAAGTTTCCATATTTGGACAGTTGAAAAAGTCAACTGTAACTTGACCAAGGCATAACTTCAACATGGTTTATCATAAAAATTCCATCCAAAGCTCATTTTGAAGAGAAAGACATTTCCTACAACTCCTCTTCACACTTCAAGTCCAAGAAATGCTCTCACAAAAAGTTATCAATTTCAACATTATAGGTCATTTTCAAAAGTCAACAAAAAGGGACTTTAAGTCAAAGACCATAACTTGAGATTGGTAAATCAAAATGACATGGGACCACATGCATTGGTTAGAGGGCTTCAAGACCTTTCCAAAATGTCCAAGAACATGATCAAAGATTAAAAATTGAGCAAGATATGCCTTGTAGAAGTTGGGAAATTTTTGGGAATTTTGAAAAGTCAACTTTACTTCAAATGCCTCAAAATTGCTAATGGGCCACATTTTCTTCCAAGAATCATCATCCAAAGGCTATGCACGACCATTTGGCCCAAAGGGGATTTATTTCATCATTTTTATTATTTATTTGAATTTTTAATCACCATTAATTCATTTAATTAAATAAAATATGAAAAAAATACTAAACAAATGTGTTTGAATCTTTTTATGCAGTATAATCACTCATCAAAACCTCAAGATCTCGTGCACATCAAAAAAGGAAAGATTTGGCCATGATTGGTATCAAAAGACATGAAAAAGATTGAAAAAATATTCATTGAAAATCAAATATTTGATACATCAATGCATTGATCTCTTGGCTCAAATTTCTACCCTAATCCATTGGCATACATATACAGATGCAAACCCTAGTCACAAAACCCTTGAAGCTGCGCCTCATATCAAAAACCAAGTTTGCATTTTTTGTCCAAAATCTCAAAACTGAAAACTACATTCTAGCACGATTCAAAGAAAAGTAACAATTCCAATAGCTTGCCAAAACATCAAGGAAGCTTTCTGAATCTTTTTCCAGTCCCCACGCCTCAAGAATTGGTATATGGATGTCAAACTTTCTCAAAATTTTTCCATAATCGTATTCTAATATGCATACATTTTTGATACATTTTGAATATTGATTTAGACTAATATGAAGGTTCTGAGACTAATGGTAACCTTTAATTTGACTAACAATGCTTGTAGCGAAATATGCCATTGAAATGTTTTAGGGTTTCTCAAGTTTCAAATTGGGCGTTTGCATATACTGTAAAATCAGGACATCCCAGTACCATGGTTAGAATCAGGACGTTTGGACGAATTCAATACACTAGTCGCGCCCTATTTATATAGCCACACGAGCTATTCGCTATTTTGGAAAAGACTGTGTTTTGGGGGGGGGGGGGGTTTAAAACCCCCGCTACTTCTTTTTATTTCAGGGACGAACGACGAAGAAGATCATGTGGCAAGATCTGATTGGATAATTTGAATTCCAGCGCGCGTTTTTTGTTTCTATGTCATTAACGTCAATTTTCATTTATATTATTTGTTTTTTTATTATATATACAACGCTTTCAAATGGCACAGTTGGTGGAACGTAGCGCTGGCAAGCATTGGGACCTGGGTTCGAACCCCAGGTCCCCCTACTTTATTTCATATTTTTCTTCCTAACGTGGTTCTGTGTAGCTTGCTTCCTGAGGCCTACCATGCAGCCTCATATCTTGGCTTGCCACACGTCCCATAGCATGAGTCCAGTGGTCCAGATCCAAAGCCTATGGAATGCTTCAGTCAACGCATACGCACATGATCACTGAGAAGTCAGAAAGGGCCAAGCTTCTTGGGCCTAATTGCTGGCAAAATACCTCCAAAGGGCCAACAAATCCACTCCTGTTTGCATTTCTCTCTTTCATTCTTTTATTTATTTATTTGTTTTAATTTATTTGTTTTCATTTAATTCCTCCAAATTAATTTTTTATAATATAATAAAAATAATAAAAAAATCAGAAAGACAAAAAATAAAAATATATTTTATTCAATGTTTTTTTTTAAATAAACTTTATTAATTAATTTAGTTTTTAATTCTAGGTTTAATTCTAATGTTTTTCTTAATAAACTAAAAAATGTAGAATTAAGGTTTTAAATACTTTTATCCTTTTTCTTTTCTTTTCACCATATTTAATAATTAATTATTTATTTTGTAAATAAATTGCCATGTAAATAATTAGGTTAAAATTAGGTCAAACTAAAAACATTTTCTTAATAAATAAAAAAAACAATTTAGAATTAGGGTTAATTAACTTTTCTTTTTAATTCCATTAATTCTCATTAAAATCCATAAATACAAAAAACTCAAAAATAACTTCCTTTCTCGTTTAATTTAATTAATTTCGTAATTTCAATTCAATTTCTTTAAAAGGGTCCAACGCCCTCGCATTCCCGATTTTGATTCTCTTCGCATTTTTATTTTATTTTTATAAATTTCATGTAATTCTCCCAAAGCTATGTAATAGATTAATTAGACATTTATCTTTCCGCATTTTTATTTTATTTCAAATCGGGTCTTGGACTAATTTGGCGATGTAGACCCGCGCCTTTGTAATAACGTAGGACTTTTTAATTCCGCGTCTTTTAACTGTTAATAATTTGCATGAAAGAATGAATGCCAAAATAAAAGCAACGCGTAGATCACCAATCCATGAACAAGATAAACATAAATGAAAACGACACACAAATCACACACCACCCCTAGGGTACGCCTCATTGTTGCCTTGCCCCTCGAAAGGTGGTCATCGAGTAGAGGATGTTTTAGTAAGTCCTCATGTCCATGAACATGGCATGAGGGTAGCTTCTAAGGTGTCTTCCTATTGCTCTGGTGATCACCATGTCCCGAACCCTCGAATTGACCCGAACACCTCCAACGGTGGTGCTACCTACCTCTCAATGGTGGGATGGCACTACTTTAAGGACATTTACACAGAAGAATTACTTAGGGTAGGTAGATGACTCGTAGATACTTGCTCTAATTTTCAAAACAAATCAAAAACTCTTTTTCACACCGACACCTTTCAAAAAGCTTTCAAAAGCAATTTTTCAAACACTCTTGAGGACTGATACAAGAGTCGAACTGAAATTTTCAAAGAAACTTTTTCAAACCCACTCACCTTGAAAAGCAAACACTTTTGAAAACACAAAGTGCAAGTATCTAAGAGCCCATGGATAACCATGGATAGAAAGGGTGCTAACACCTTCCCTTTCTATAAATCTACCTCCCGAACCGAGAGCAATCTCTATAAGGAATTTTTCTATGCTTTTGTCCTTTCCATTTGGAGAAAATAAAAGACGGTGGCGACTCTTGCTTCCGCGACATTTCGCGAACCAGCGTTAAACAGTCAATTCCAGATCCACCGATCACACTTGGGTTTAGTCTGAGCTTATACTCCTTCAACCTGGCAAACAGCTTTTGCAAATGATCAAGGTGTTCTTCTTCTGTCTGTGATCGAGCTGTCATGTCGTCTACGTAAACTTCGATCTCATGATGTATCATATCATGAAACAAAGCTACCATGGCGCGTTGATAAGTTTCCCCTGCATTCTTCAGTCCGAATGGCATCACTTTGTAGTAGAAGGTACCCCATTGCGTAACAAAAGTAGTCTTTTCCATGTCTTCGGGGGCCATTTTGAACTGGTTATATCCCGAGAATCCATCCATGAAGGAAAAAACCTTGCGCTGAGCTGTGTTGTCAACCAAGATGTCGATATGCGGTAGCGGAAAATCATCTTTGGGGCTAGCCCTGTTCAAATCCCGATAGTCCATGCACATTCTGACTTTGCCGTCCTTCTTAGGCACGGGAACAATGTTAGCAACCCATTATGGATAGGAAGTAACAGCCAGAAAGCCAGCATTAAATTGCTTCATTACCTCAGCCTTAATCTTCTCAGACATGTCAGACCTCATTCGGCATACCTTTTGCTTGATCGGTGGACAATCTTCTCTTGTAGGGAGACGGTGAACCACAATATCTGTGTCTAACCCTGGCATGTCTTCATAAGACCAGGCGAAGATTTCAACATATTCGTTCAACAACTGCACTAAGCGCTCTTTGACACTTGGTTCCAGGTTGGCACCCACTTTTACTTCCTTCCTGTCTTCTCCCGTCCCCAAATTGATGGTTTCTAGCAACTCTTCATGAGGCAGAATGGCCCTCTCTTCTTGTTGTAGAAGTCTGGCTAACTCTCCTGGCACTTCACAATCTTCGTCAGCTTCGTACTCAGCATGATTGACCAAATCTTCAGAGTTATCGAAGGCTAAAGCAGAATAGTCACCCATGGAATCCGGAGTGGATGGGTACCTGCATTTGTGAGTGTGGGTGTGTGTAAGGGATAGCCATCCTTAAACAAACAAAAATGCAAAAGGAAAGAAAAATGAACACAACAATTTATAGATGAAAAACGTCCAATGATTCATTTAAACATGGCATATGATTATGAAGAAAATCAAGCCCTTACAAATGGACCTACATGCCCCGGGCAAGGCATGAGGTGAAAATAGTGTGCGAATTGTTTTAGTTATTACAGACCATAAAAATGGGAAATTGTTCAAAGATAAAATTACTGGTTGATAAAGGTGATGGGAACAAAATCCTTTGCTTCCCAATTGCTCAAACCCCCTTCGACGGTCGGAAAGATCCATTCTTCAAAGTGGCTCTCTTCATCTTCATCTTCTACAACATTGATTCCATGGTGAGAAATCTTGACGGGTGGCCCTCCAGCCTTGGAGCGTCGCATAGCCTTTTGTCCTGCAGCAGTGAACCCTAAACCAAACTTGTCTGTCTTATGGGGAAAATCAGGCAATTGTCCCTATACTGTACTCTTCCCTTCTTTGATCACCGCCTCTGCGTCCTTGAGAGATGCCATCCTAGATACATGCTTGGGAACGATAGGCACTCCAACCATTGTCTTCGCAACTGCTACCTTTGGAGACACTTCCTCAAAATGCTGGAAAGGCATTTCGATGAACTCGCCATCCAACTCCACATAGCGTAAGGAATTGAGATGACTTATCATGTATTCTTCCTCGCCGTGCACTGTTATAATCTTACCCTTAACAGGATATTTCAGCATTTGGTGCAAAGAGGAGGTAATTGCCCTGGCATAATGGATCCACGGTCTCCCTAGAAAACATGAATATGACGGACGGATGTCCATCACGTAGAAGGTGGAGTTGAAAAATTATGTGCCTACTTTGATAGGGACATCAACCTCTCCATGAACCATTCTTTTGGAACCATCAAAAGCCCTAACAACGATGTTACTAGGTTTGAGAGTCAGCCCTTCGCAGTCCAAACGGTCTAAGGATTTCTTCGACAGCACATTCAAGGAAGAACCAGTATCAACTAAGACATGGGCAAGGGTGGTTCCCCTGCATTCAATTGAGACATGTAGCGCGTCATTGTGTTTTCTTCTTTTGGGAGTCAAATCCGCATCGGAAAAGCCCAGGCCATTATCAGCAGTGAGACTAGCCACATATTCCTGAAACTGGTCCGCCGAAGTCTCTTGGGGTACATGTGCCGCCTTCAAGAATTTGATTAGGGACTTAGCATGGGCCTCAGAACAGAGCAGGAGAGCCAACATTGAAATTTTAGAAGGGGTCTGCCCTAATTGTTCCACAATGTCGTAGTCACTTTTTCTGATTATTTTCAAGATTTCATCCATTTCTTTCTGAGTGGTTTAGGGGATAACCACAGCATGAGCCTTCGTCCTGACAAGAACTTCCAGTATCCCCTTTCCCTTGTCGGTAGTATCAGCAAATGGTCTTACTTCAGAAGTATCCAATTCTTCAACCACTGGGCCTTACACAGATGGTCCAACAGGTATAGAAGCTTTCAAGGGTCCGAAAACTGCTCGAGGGGGAGCAATCTCCGGAGAAAAGATCCGGCCGTTGCGGTTTATCTTGCTTGTACCCGCAATGTTCCCTATATCAGGGCTTTCTTCTTTAGAAATCTCTTGGACTGTTTCAATTTGTTTGATACCATGGTAGAAGATTTCTCCCCCATAGTTCCATGGTATCATTTTGCTTGATAGGTATGGGACAGGTCCCGGCATGGTGATCTTTAAAGGTACACATTCAGAGTTGGGTGTAATCCTGACAGGCCTTTTGCAAGCCTTGGGAGGATTGTCGGAAATGGTTATGATTGCAATATCGTTGGCTGAAGTAGCAAAAGTATCAGGAGTAACAGGATTGAAGGTATCAATAGGGGTTTTATGGAAAAGTATCTCTTGAGTATCCATCAGGCGTTGGACACCTGACTTCAACATTGGGCAATCACCTCGTATGTTCAAACAAAAATAGAAGTCTTTATCGCAACCAGGAAAGATCCCGACTCTCATCAAATTCTCTTTAATCACAAGTAACAGCGTCAACAGGTCAACAACATTAGTAACATGAAGGTCCTCCATAACAGCATGAACATTATTACCGTGCTTGGGCATCAGAGCAGATATAACACTGGGCTTCTCAGGAGCATCAAATTCTACTTCCTTAGCATCAATCAGATCCTGGATTTTGTTCTTAAGCGCCCATCAATTATTGGTATCGTGCCCAGCACTGTCGGAATGGTAAGCACACTTGGCATTGGAGTGGTAGTATGGAGAGGAGGTGTTAGGGTTCTTTGGCGCTTCCTTCAAACTAGTCAGATTCAGCTTCAACAAATGAGGAAGTACCTGAGCGGGCGTCATGTTGATGCAGGTGAACTGTCGTTGTGGCCTTTCCACTCGTTGTTGATTAGGTCTCGACTGATTGTTACGAGGTTGATCATTTGATGAGTTTTGAATCATCACAGCCCCTACAGTCGGCCGACGCTCAGTTTTTCCCTGCCCCTTCTGAGAATACACAGCAGATGCTTCCTTCTTGGCTAGGAAGGGTTTCTTAACAGCCGTGGATGCGGAAGCATCCTTTTGAATCTTTCCACTCTTAATACCGGCCTCAACCCTTTCGCCGGTCAAAATCAGTTCAGTAAATCCCGCGGAAGAACTCCCGATTAGATGGTTGAAGAAAGGGCCAGACAGGGTCCCCAGAAACATGTCAACTAACTCCCTATCTGATAGCGGTGGCTGCACCCTTCCAGCCAGATCACGCCACTTCTGAGCGTACTCTTTAAACCCTTAATTGGAAGCCATCCCCATACTTTGTAACTGAGTACGAGTGGGCGCCAAATCAGCATTGTATTGATACTGATGATAAAAAGCAGCTGCCAAGTCTTCCCAATTGTGAACCTCTGATCTCTCGAGTTGATAAAACCAGTCTAACTGCGTGCCAGACAAGCTGTCTTGTAAAAAGTGTACCCAAAGGTCTTTATCGGATGAGTGGGGTTGGATTTTTCTGACATACGACCTCAGGTGCATCTTTGGGCATGACAGACCGTCATACTTGGCAAATGTTGGCACCTTGAACTTGGGAGGGATAACAATCCCAGCTACCAGCCCTAGTTCTTCAAAATCCAATCTGGTCACCCTCAGCAACTCCATAGCTGCCAGTCTATCCTCAAGGTTCTTATATTTATCATCCGCTGGTGGATACTGTTGTTCGGAGTAGTCTTCATCTTCTTCCTCTTCCTCCTCTTCAACCTCGGATTCAGAAGGCACAACAGTCCCTTTCCCTTTACTGGCCCCTTCGTCAGACGTTAAGGGGAACTCAAGAACCTTCCTAGCATTGCTCTCAAACCTTCTTCTAAAAGTGGCCACCCCATGTCTCTTTTTCTTTTTCTCTTTATTCTTCTCCAACAAAACTTTGAGGTCCTCTTGACCCTTTGCCAAGGTCATGAGGAGTTGCTGGAACTGTGAATTTTGTGCTTGCAGATCCTTTACCGTCTGCTCCAAATCCATCTTGCTGAAATAAACAGCAGAAAGATAAGGAAACTTAGCGTGAAGACCTGCTTATGCATATGCTGAATGGTATGTTATTCATGTAATGCATTCAAGGGTTCAAAAATTCAAATTTGTTGCAAACAAAAAGAACGCACGTCATATTAAGAAGAAATCGGTTAGTACATAAGTGCCCCATGGGCGAAATATTACAAAATTCTTAATGTAAAAAGACATTGCGCATCCTCTTTGGCGTGATGTAAGTGTTAAGAGTTTCCTCCTCGTGAAGTCGGCGGGTAAGCTCCAAAACCTTCTTCTCACTGGCATAGAAGCTGGCTTCAAAAGTATCCCGTTCTTCCTTGAGTTGGATCCAACTCTTTTGCATTTCTTCCCATGATGTTGGAATGTCAGGATGTAGGATGGTGTATGGAACCTCTCCTTCCATAACAGGCTCTTTGATCAATGGGAGAATGTGAGGGTATGGCATCATAAGATTCTGGGAGTGGGTTCGTACCCACTTGAGGTAAGGCTCAAGGGGGATGGAATTCTTGTGCCCCAGTGTCTTACTATCCACCTTGTTAGGCATCCTCTAAGCTCTGATGAACCTTTGTCGAAGTCCTTGCGCATCGTTGTCAAAGTCAAAAATTAGGTCAGGAATCAGCATGTCATGAGGGCCATCCCTCCGAGCATATCCAAATTGTCTCAAAGCTAGACAGGGGTTGTAGGTAATGCCTCCCCTAATGCCAAGTAATGAGACATTAGGGAATTCCCCGCAACGATCAATGATGATGACATTTTCTCTGGACCGAGAACACCAATGTACATCAGAATGTGTGAGGGTCATCAATCATTGTGACCACCTTAAACCCTGCTCATTCTTCAAAACTGATTGTGGAAGGTGAGAAATAAACCACCTTGCCAGGAGAGAAGTACAACACATGAGAACACCTATTTTCCTCATTGTTCGTGTTTAAAATGAGTGTAGGATGTCCCCAAGCAATATAGGTATAGGGTTCCTGGATATGAAAATCTTGACAGCACTCACATCTATAAGTTGGTAAGGGTTTGGGAACAAAACCAACCCATAGATAAGGAGTGCCACAATCTCTTCAAAGTCTTGTAGATCAAGAGAATTCCAGCAGTCTTGTGCCTTCTCAAACAGAAACTTTGCCAAGAAACCTTTGACACCACTTCTGGTTTCCCAATGCCCCTTGATGTCAGATGGTTGCAAGTGTAATGCTCGAGCAACATCTTCAGGCTTTGGTTCTTTTTCCGTACCGTTGTAGGGTAGTTGATTAAGAATAGGAATTCTCAAGAGTTAAGAAAATTCCTCCAAAGTAGGCACCAACTGGTAATCAGGGAATGTGAAACAGTGGTGTAGAGGGTCAAAGAACTGGAAAAGAACTTTCACCATGTCTTCTCCTATGTTGGAGTTGACCAAGTTGAGAAGTCTACCATGTCTTTCACTGAAGAGAGAATTCTCTGGAATCCTGGAAGTAAGATCCTTGAGTTGAGGAGGGATTCTCACAAGGTTGACTTGAATTGTTTTCATGCGAAGAGATTCCATGACCTACAAAACAAGAACAAAGATGAAGATCCAAACCCTTGAAATGGTTAGTGGATGCATATGATGCTTTATGATGTTCATGATGTATGCACAAGCACATGTACAAACAAGTCACACAAAACCCTAGTTTCAGGCTTGCATGAGGTTTCATAGGTAAATACCCTCTTGAGTTTAGTTGGCTCAAACCTGTCCTATAAATAGTAACCGGGTTCTAAGGAGCTCAATATCACTGGATTGTTTTCTATGTTCATTGTTTTGGTTTATCCACTTAACTAGTGACCAAAATATTCCAAGAAAACAACCCTCAATGAGTGTAGTATCGAGTATCTACCAACTTCGGACTGCACCAAAGCCGGTCATCTCATTACCCCTAATAAAAGGCCAAGATGGTCAAGTAAGGTTCTAAGAGTTCATTAGTGCTTCATGACATCACTCAGCAGCCCCGTATTCTCTTTGATTGACTCAAAGGCTACCATTACTCACAAATATGTCGCACTAATATAGCTATAGCTTCAACCATGTCGGTATACCCCACACAGTTTCCACAATGTATTGCTATTTACCTATGAATGTTTCCCAAATCTGGGTAGAGGATTTCAAACCGAAACAAGAGAACCAAATGTAAAGCAATCAAATCAAACAATATAATCATGCAAAGGGTGATCTAAAGCCCTAAGGTTAATCCACTTTTAAAGTTTTCCCCAGCAGATTCGCCAGTTCTGTGATACGGTGGGAGAACTGACTTGAGGTTTTGCGTTTGTGTTCGCAAATGTTTCAATTTAGCAAGAGTCTCCACCGACTTTTTATTTTATCCTAAGGAAAGGTCAAAAAGCACAGGAAATACCTTTGAGATGTTTTCTTGGGTTCGGGGAGTAGATTATAAAAAGGGAAGGTATTAGCACCCTTTCTATCCATGGTTATCCATGGGCTCTTAGTTACTTGCTTAGATCACTTGCTTTGCTTTTCAATTGTTTGAAATGGTGCTCTTCAATTGTTTGAAATGGTGCTTTGTTGTGTGATTTTGAAAGATGTTTTGAAAAGAAGCCATCGTTGTGGCAACCTTTGTAATGATTCTTGTTTGAATGTATACAAAGGTGTTTTTGCCTTTTGAAAAGTTTTCAATATTTGAAAGTAGGGTTTTGAAATTGTGTTGTGAAGTGTGTTTTGAAAAATAGCAATGGTGTTTTTGCAAGCTTGATCAAGTAACTAAGAGCTATCTACCCTATTTTACTCAAAAACATTTCTTATGTTTTTAACCCTTTTAACAGTGTTGTTTCACCATTGTATTTGGTGAACAACCTTGTGTTAGGATGTTAAATGGGACAGGTGCAAGTCATCGTATAGACCATGATAGCAATTGTGTCAAGTACTTTTGGCAATTTTCTTAAGGGTCTTGATCATTTTGTTTAGGCAACTCAGATTAGCGTAATCGAGGGACTATGACCTTTTGTTTTGTTTTTTTGTTTTGCCAAAGTACTTGACATGCAACCATGGCCCATTTTTGAAGGCAACAAGTGGATTGAAACCCTAGGGGTGCAAGTGTGCATTGTGTTTGTTTTTTTCATGCATGGTTATCTTTGAATTAGGTCAAACTACTTGTTAATTTGATTTTTGCATACAAACCCTAGGTCTAACCATGGCATAATTGAAAGCATTTAAATGTGCGAGAATTTAAAGCCTACACTATTATAACATGATATAGGGAGGGGGGGATACAAATTTGAATTGGGGGTATTTGATAAGAAATTAAATTCTAAATTATTACAACCAAATCGAATGTATAAGACAATATTTAAATGTGCAATAATTAAATAAAATACAACAAATAAATGTTAGATAAAATGTATTATGCAAAAAAAATTTATGTATGTAAAAAGTATTTTTTTAATGTGAAATGTAAATAATAATAAAAAGAGTCAATTTTAATTATTTTATTATTTAGGGCAAAAACCCTAATTTTTGAATAAATTGTATTATTTATTATTTATATGCAATAATGTATTGATTTGTACAAAAATAAAAGTATATTGTAAAAATGATATTTTTAGTATAAAATATTAATAAAAATGAAAATGTAATATTTTTGGTATTTTTGTCCTAATTATTTAATAAAATAAAGTATATAAGTATATATATATATTATTAAACATATTAAATATATAAAAATTAAAATTAATTATTTACAAAAAAATGTGTATATTCAAGAAAATGTTTTTAAATATAAATAAAATAATAAATGAAAATGAACATATTTTTTACATTATTCTTTAAGTTTTAATAAAAGAAAATAAATTATTTACATATTTATACTAGTAAAATGAAAATAAATATCAAATAAATATGAAAAAATATAAAAAATAATTTTTTGGCATTTTTTATATTTGAACAAAAATAATAAAGTCAGAATAAAAAATAAAAATATCAAAATGACAAGTATACAAATAAATGGGCCAGGGGGGTGTAAACTGAAAAATGGGGTGTTAGAAGCAAAAATGACCAGGCCCAACCCAATCAGACTTCATCTTCTTCCTTGGTTCACAAAAACGCGCATTCTGTACATCAACTGCTATCTCCTGATTCTTTGATTTTTTGACAAAACTCATAACATGAAACTTGTAGAGCATCAAACAACGAATCTAACCATATAAAAAACTTAAGCTAACTCTCAAAGACCAGAGAGAATTTCTCTGGCCCTAATTTCTAACCTAGTTTTTTCAGAAAGTTCATGGATGAAATTCTCCTAGCCCGATTAATATAAATGAAAACTAAGCATATGTATGGCTTCAGGGCTATGAATACAACATCTTTCATTCACAAACCTAAGTCTAACTATTCCTAAATAGAGAGATAGAAGTTCATGAAATACCTATTTCAGTTGACTTCGAGCTGGACAATGCAGCAACTTCCAAGGATGCTTGAGCTTCTTTTGAGCTTGCCTGAGGTCCACTGAAGCTTTTCCAATGCTTGGCTTGTTTTGAAGTAGCCTGAATCGTGCTAAAGAACTCAACCTTCAAAGCTTTGAAATAAAAATGGCAATGTGTGTTAAGGGTGTTACAGCTAGCAATGGATGATCTGGATAGCTTAGGTATGTTGGTTGGAAGGTGTTTGAAGTATCTCTAGGAAAAACGCACGATGGAATTTGAAGATGGCTTGCAAAATGAAGAACTGGCCCTGTTTTGCAAGAAAATGGGGAATTTGTGCACTAGGAGTTTTGAGAGGCAAATGGGTCGTGTTTCTGGCTTGTTAGGAGGTATCAAACTTGTTTGCAATGTTTTTGTAAGTTGGTTTTTACAGATGTGAGAGATGGCTTGTGGTTTGCAACTTTTCTTCTTCTTGAAGCAAGAGTGTCTATATCCTCAATGCAGGCCTGTACAAGTCCTATATCATACTGCACACTTTGCCCTTGGTTACTGGAATTGGTAGATTTGATCTTGCCTCAGAGATATGGCCCCATGCCTCAAGGATCTTGTTTTGACATAAAGTGAAGTTTAAGCAAAAATGGCATTGTTACTTTTTCCATTTAAGGCTTAATCTAGTGTATAATGCCCTAATGACCAAGACAATACCTTAGCTCAATGGATATGCATTAAATTATGGAGTACAAACTGGTTTTGAGGCCTGTAATTGTGAACCAAGCTAGCTAGAACATATTTGCAATTTGGTATGAACATGTATTGGCCATGGATCTAAGTGAGTTTTTGCCAACTTCAAGCATTCGATTCTCTCTAACCACAAGGGTGTTTGAGGAGTTCTTGGACAATTTGGAAATCTTGGAACATGTACTATAATCCATCTTTGAAATTCAACTTGAAACTCCAAGTGGAACTATGTGAAAAATGGCCAAGAAGATGGGTCAAAATCCTGCCTAAATTAAAGCAAAATTTCTCTAAGTTAAAAGTTTTAGGTACCCTTGTTCCAAAAATCATAACTTGAGATACAAGCCTCTTTTGAGAAAACTTTGTGAACCAAAGTTGTAGTCTTTGTGATGGACTACAACTTTCATGTTGTAAGTTTTGTTTGAATCCATTTTCATCTTGGTGAAAAAATGGGACAAATTTAGGAAAAAAATAAGAAAATTTCATAAGTTAGAAAATTTCTAAGTTATGAAAATTTTCCATTTTAAACCCTAATTTGAATTTTTGGGTTTCTTGATGAACAAGTTTCATAATTTGACATTTCTTGGTGAAAAATGACTCTTGGCACTTGATTTTGACCAAAAAGTCAAAGTTTGATTTTTCAGTGTACAGTCAAATTTTGATCAGTTGACTGAAAAATTCATCTGTCAATCCTATGCATTTGAGATCTTTTGAACTTGTTGAATGGGTCAAGACAATATAATTGAGTCCTTGAGTCCATGTGTGAGCTTGATTTGCCATTGGCTAGGTCAAATGGTCAAAAATTGCCTTTGTGCAGTCAAAACCCTAAAAATAACCATTTTGCCCTTTTGGTGATCTGATCAAATTTCTTGTGGAATTGTGATCCAAGCTTGATCCAATGGTTCATATGAGTTCATAATGTTGATGTGGGTCAAATTTTATGAGGTTTGACTGTCAATTGGCCACAATTGACTTTTTCCCCAATACAGCTGATTTCTAGGTCAACTGTTCAATTGACTGGGCAAAAGTTTGAATCAAGGATTGAAACTTGGTATGGACAAACTTGTGAGTCCAACATGAAGTATGAAAGTCACTTTGGGCATTGTAGGTCAAAACATCCCTGTGCAAACTCAAACCCTAATTTAGGTCAACAGTGCAAGGAGGTGTATTGAGCAGAGCAAACCCTAGCTTGGTCTTGAGTTCCATGAGTCTTGTGATTGAGAAAATGTTGATGAAACGAGAGGGCAAATTTTGGGGTACAACACACACTCTTTTTGATATCGCAGCTATCACTGGCCTTTGACCAACTGGTGATTACTTCGACCCTGAGGATATGTCTGAAGACACCATTGGGTTTTCAGACACGAAACCCACTTATACCACCTTCATCAATCACATTCATGACAAATTAAATGACAATGTCTTTGAGGTGGAACACATAGCTTTCTTAGCTTTGTGGTTGTATCGCTTTGTTTTCTGCACTAAGTCACTCCAAGTGACAAAGAAAATGCTCACTCTAGCCACTCAACTTCATCATGGCTACAACCTTTGTTTGACTGAATTAATTCTAGCCAATCTTTATGAGTCCATCAGTAATGGTGTGACTCAACTTAAAGTAATAGGTGATAAAGCAGGATTTCTTCTTTCTGGTCCTTTCTGGCTTCTCCAACTCTGGCTTAATGCCACCTTCGAATCATTTCTTCCTCAGAAGAACACAATTAATGAGAGGGCTCTAGAAATTCTTAACAGGAAGATCGAAGGAAACAAATTGGTCTTATTGACTCTGATAGATGAAGGCCAACAATTTCAAAAGGCCTTTACCAGCTTTGTAATGATGTTTGCAAAGCGAAACGAGTTTGTTTCGACCTTGGCTCCATTTTCTAATCGAAAAGTGGGTCCATCATGGTTTACTCGACCATATCCCTCAACTGAAAATCATGTCGAGGAAAATGTTGCCGAGGAATATGTGGCTATTTGGGAGTCTTTTTTGCACCCAAGGATTATGCCACTGAGATTCAAAGGTTCCAAGAATCAACTCAGCTTGATCTCTTACCAGCCAAACCTTGTTTCTCGCCAGTTTGGCATTATTCAATCGCTTCCAAACCCCATCTATGCCCGAGAAAAGTCCTTGCTATATTATAATGCAGACTATTTTGAAAAGGCTGCCACCAAACATATTAGTAGATACGCTGGTCGAACTGTTTTGACTTTATTCGATTTCAAAACCAACTTTTTATGCTCAATCGTCTTCGAAAATTGGTGGAGGAAATACTACGATGAAGAGTTCTTCGATGCCCAAGATTTCTCCAACCAACTTCAGGATGCTTTCCTATTAGTTTCTGACAAAATCAAGAAAGGTACTCTTTCTTCCAAAGCAAATGCCTTATTTTTTTTTAATTCAAACTTACAATATATGGCTCACATTTGTTTGTTTGTTTGTTTTTTCAGCTGTTAAGAGAACCATTCCCAAACCAGTTTCTTAAAAGGTCACCGAAATCTCAAAGGGAGGAGACCCTTCTATGAAACCTTCACCGCAGGTAAATATTTTTCACCATCAATTTCCTTTTAAACTATCAACACTAATGCTGACATTTTCAACTTCTTCCCTTTAGGATACTAAGAAATCCACCCTAACAAAGAGGAAAGTCCAAGAAATTGAACTTTCTAGTGATGATGAAGACACTCCTCCTATTCCTCTTAAGAAGTATAAGTTAAAGAAAACAACTCCCATCCCTGAATCTCATCCAAAAACCAAAATTAAGGTTACAGCTAGCAGGTCTAGACCTGCTCCCATCATCATCCAAGAACCAACTGAGCAGGAAATAGCTTCCAGGATGAATGATCTAAGTGAGAGCGACAATTCGAGCCGTGGTATTGAAGTTTCTCCTAAGGTAATACTTTCGACCATCGAAGACCCTTTTTTGAATCATTTTTCCATAATTTTAATAAAAATCTCTTAATCTTCAGGATACTGCTGGTTCTTCTAGACAGGCTCCCAAACCTGCAAAATATTTGACTACCCCAATAAACAAAGAAAGAAATATTACTCACAAGTCTTCTCCAGCAAAGGGATCCTTCTTAAGCTCAAACAGTGAAGTGAGCCAAACTTCGGACCAACAGGTTGAAGTCACTGAGGAGAAAAATAATGAGGTTCTTAGTAAGGAGGATTTGGATTTGCAACATGCTAATCTGAGGACTTCGCCGACTGCTGATGATGATGATCAAGGAGAAGGAGAATTTATAGATGACGAAGTCGAAACAGAAATGGAAGGAATACAAAATGAAGAAGAGGACAATCCTGCAACTATTGAGAGAGAAAACCTTACAAAAAAAGAAGGGAACCCCACCAATGTCGAAAGTGCCAATGCTGAGAATGTGGCTCATGCCACTAATGAAAATGTTCCTTCGACTGGGTCTCGCACCAAAGAAGATTTTGCACTGCTCAAAAGGAACAACCCTCTTGGCTATTTGAATGCCATTCTTGAAAGTAGAGAAACTTCCTCCGAACAAAGCTGTGATGCTTCGACTGCATCTGGTAAATCTACTTCAGCTTCTCCCATTGAGGAAGCACTTCAAAAGGTTAAGGATCAAATTTTTAAGAGGGATCTGATGTTGACCTTAGAGGGAGAACCCACTGCCCCTTTCTTTCTGAAAAGTACTCTTAAAGTTGTTGATCTCCTTGTTGATTCCCCATAAATAGCTAGCATTATCTTGGACCTGACTTCGATCATAGATCAAGCTTCAGCTGACTACACTCGCCCCAGAACTCTCAATCTCGAAATTGAAGAGGAAAATGGTCGCGTTTCTGCTGCTTGGGTTGCTGCTGCTGAATCAGCTTCGAGGCTAAATGAGTTATCAAAAGAATAAGAATCCAGGAAAAAGGAGGTCGAAGAGATTGACCAGGACACTTCTAGCATGAAAGCTCAAATCAAAGAATTGAAGGCTAAGATTACTGGGAATGACAAACACAGAGAAGAGCTTCTTTCCAGCAATGCCTCCGAGATCCAGGAGGAACTTGACAATGGACTGAAGTATGCTGAACAAGCCCAAGCTTTGGGTGTAAAGATCGAAGCTCTCCATCAGTCGAGGGCTTTATGTGAAAGGCGCTTGGAACTTCAGAAGATCAAATATCTCCAGATTAAGGCTGCTCTTCCATTTTGATTAGGCTTCTCTTTTGTTCAACCATTCTTTTGTAACGAATATTTGAACCCTCAGAATGGGTTTATATGTAATGTTTTGGAGCCATTTTGGCTAACTTAATAATTTATCAATTTTAGCTATCATCTTCGACTAAGGTCAATTGTTGATGATTTTAAATTCTTGAAGTGCAGGTCTATATTTTTTCAAATATTTACCATTTACTTTCAAGAGTCTTTTATCTTCACTTAACTATTCGATCTCATAAGCACCACCAGAAAATACCTGTATAATCTTGAAAGGTCCTTCCCATTTAGGAGACCATTTTCCCATGTTACTATCCTTTCGATCCATTGGGAGAATTACTTTCCAAACCAAATCTTCAGGAAGGAATATCTTAGGTTTTACTCTCTTATTATAATATTTTCCACTTTTTTCTTCTGTATCCTTAAGAGGTCCAAAGCCCTCAGTCTTTCTTCGTCCAAATCAACCAGTTCATCTAACATCATATTCCAATAAGATTCAGAAGGAATATCCTGATGTCTTTGAATTCTTGTTGACTGTAGACAAATTTCTACTGGCAACACTGCGTCATGACCATAGGTTAATCAAAATGGTGTCATATTGGTAGTTTCTTTAGGAGAAGTTCGACATGCCCATAAGATTTGGTCCAACGTCTTATACAAATTCTTTGGATTTTTTCCTATATGCTTTTTTATTAAGTAAATTACTACCTTATTTGCCGCTTCGACTTGGCCATTGGCTTGCGCATAATAAGGTGTAGATGTTAACAGCTTGAATCCATTTTTTTGTAGAAAATCCTTACATTTTTTGACCAGTAAATACTGATCCTCGATCAGTTGTTATTGTCTCAGGGATTCCAAACCTATATATAATGTTTTTTTGAATAAATTCAATAACATTTTATTGGTCTACATTGACTAAAGGAATTGCTTCAATCCATTTAGTGAAGTATTCAATTCCCACCAATATATATTTTTGGATTTTAGATGATGCTGGCGAATCTCTCCAATAAGATCCAAAGTCCAACCCCTAAAAGGCCAAGGTTTCACAATTGAGTGAAGTTCGCTTGCAAGTACGTGCTGGATGCTTGTATGTATTTGACACTTTTGGAACCCTTTTGCAAACTCAATGCAATATTTCAACATAGTAGGCCAATATAATCCCTGTCTAAACAACAACCATTTCATTTTATGGCCTACTTGATATGCCCCACATGCTACAACATGTGTAGACGAAAGGGCTATATATGCCTCTATTCCACTCAGGAATTTTAGTAGTACTCCTTCAGGCGTGTTCTTGAATAACTCATTTCCCATTTGAATATAACTCAACACCCTATACTTTGTCTTTCATTCTGTCGAAGCTGTTGGATTTTGCAAATAATCCACTATGGGCTTTCTCCAATCTTGATCTGTTAGATTGTCTATGAATAAAGTCTCAAAGTTTTCTTGGTCAGTGTACCCCAACTTTGTTGTTTCTAAATCTGTTGGAGACAACTTGGTTGATACTACCCTTCCTCTAACTTCGATTGCTTATTGCAATTTTTCTTTTGAAATTTTATACCCATATGTGATCTGTGCTAAGTCATTAGCCACTTGATTTTCTAATCTTGGTATATGTCGAATGTTAATCACTTCGATTTTTTTCAACAAGCGATTGGATATTGTTGTACCCCAAAATTTTCCCTCTCATTTCTCAAGTAATCTCTCACAAGATCTCCATTGATTCAAGACTGCACAAGGGTTGATCAGCTCAAGACACCTCCTTAAGCATTGATAACTGAAAATTAGGGTTTGAGTTTGCACAAGGACAAATGGACTTTTAATGCCTCATATGACTTTCATGGATCATTTTGGACCCTCAAGATTGCTCATGTCAAGTTTCAAGTCTTGGATCACATTTTTGTTCAGTCAATTGATCAGTTGACCTAAAATTAACTATATTGGGGAAAAAGTCAACTGTGGTCAATTTACAGTCAAACTTCATAATTTTTGATCCATATAAACATTATAAACTTTTATATATATATATATATATATATATATATATATATATATATATATATATATATATATATATATATATATATATATATATATATATGTCATTTTATCAAGTTTGGATCACAATTTTTCAAGAAATTTGATCAGATTATCAAAATGGCAAAATGGTTAAAATTAGGGTTTTGACTGAGAAGGTGCAATTTCTGATTTTTGACCTAGCAAATGACTTATTGGTTTGAGACATGATCTCAAGGATTCAAATGCTTAATTTTGACCTAATGGCTTGGCTAAAAAAATTCCTCAAGTTCAACTGATTGACAGTTGAATTTCAGTCAACTGATGAAAAGTCAATTGTACACTGAAAAGTCAAACTTTGACTTTTTGGTCAAAATCAAGTATCAAAGATCACAATTCATCAAGAAATGTCAAAATATGAAACTTGTTCATCAAGAAATCAAAAAGTTAAGATTTCTTTTTGAAAAGTCAAAATTTCTAAACTTAGAAATTTTTCGAAGTGTTGAAAATTCATGTTTTTTCACAACTTTGAACTAAATTCTCACCATGATGCAAGATGATTCAAAGGAAACTTCCAACATGAAAGTTATAGATCTCAATGAGATCTAAAACATTTTAGAACACAATTTTTTTCTAAAAATGCATGGATTTCAAGTTTTTATTTTAAGAAGACATGTTCATGAAACTTGAAAAACTTAGTGAAATTTTGCCCTAGTTTAGGCTGGATTTTGACCTAACTTCATGGCAATTTTTCAGATAGTTCCAAGATAAATCTTAAAAAATGTCCAACATAGAGGTTGTAAAGGATGTTAAAATCTTTCCAAAATGTTCAATAACTCATTGAGATCATATTTGAGCAAGGAGAATTGAAGGCAAGAAGTTAGGGTTTCATTCTTGAATTACAAGTCATTTCTTGATGAACACATAATCCAATCTTTTTGTTAGGCTCATAATATTGCTTTGAAGGCCTTCTAACTTGTGTATCTATCTATAATTAATGGATTACACAAACTTTTGAGCTATAATCCAAGTGGTTTAAGCTTTGTCCAATTTAAATTGCCATTTTGGGAAGAAAGTGAAGAATGCCATTCTTGAAAAGCAAGCTTTATGCACAAAGTCAATTCTTGAGCCTATAACTTATTCCCTCTGATCACACTCCATCTAAAAAGTCAGAAGCAAGTTTGTTTAAAGCATAACCACTCTACAATAGCAAGTACACGAGACATTGAAACTTGATTTCTCAAGAAAATCACATGTTGAGCTTAAGCATGTGATTTTGAATGCTGATCAAATACAAGCCTCCAAAATTGTTGCTTATAAATAGAGGCCTTATTTGCAAGTTAACACATGAGCTGAAGCACCCTGAAACTCTCTCAAACTCCCTCAAGCCAAAAATTTCTCAAAAACACCCTTGTTGCACAGTTTCTGACTTTGAACTTGTAACTCACATTTCCCTCGTGCCGTTTCTTGGATTTTCACTTCCAAAAGCTCATACACATCAAATATAGTCCATCCCCATCCTTATTCCAGAACTGTAACACCATTTACATTAACCTCCATAACCAAAAAACAGAGTCTGCACATTGACTTCTCCAAGCCATTCCATCCATCCGTTGCTCAAGTTAATCATTGCATTAGCTTCCTGGAAACTTGAGGAAGCTAACCTGATCATCATAACTTCTTGAAAGCAGCTTAAACTCATTTCACGATTTCTAGTTCTGAGGTACATTTTCTGAACTTCTATCTTCTCATTTAGGCATTGTTAGGCTTGCATTTGTGAAGATAAAATGTAGACATCATTGCCCTGAAACTGTACATATCCATAGATTTCATTTATATAGATTAAGCTTAGAGAATTTTAGGTTTGAATCTATGAAAATAAATAGGTTAGAATTTGGTACTTTCAAAAATTATCATTCATCTTTGATTTATAGCTTAAGATATTTATATTGTTGGATTCGTATGGAAAAATGGAGCAACTTTCATGTTTGTATATTTCATTTTTATTGAGAAATGGTGAAGTCACAGATGTTCAGGATGGAGGTTGAAGATGAAGTCACATTCAGTACATGAGTTATGTTATGTATTTATTATTTCATCAATGTTACCGGATGTACAACCACCCCAGTGGCAAAGGTAGCACGCATGTATGCTAAGGGTCAGGGTTTCAAGTCCCAGCGCTACCTTTTGTGCATTTTTCTCACATTTTTCCTCTTTTTTGTTTCAAATAGCAGCGCCTGGGCCTCCACCTTTGGGCCTTGTATTTTTTGCTTCTTCTAACCCCTGCCATTCATTTTTGCACCTGACCCATTTATTTTTTATTATTTCATTTTCTTTATTTTATTTTATATTATATTTGATTTTTTCTTTATTATTTTTTATTATTACTATTATTATTATTTTTATTAAAAATCCAAAAAGATATTTTATTTACTATTTTCATATTTATATGTTTATTTTTCTTTATAAAACAAAAAAGAACAAAAACATTTTCTTAACAAATTAATTTGTTTTTCTTAAATAATTAATATTCAGATTTAGGTTTAATTATTATTTTATTTTCTTTTAAATTTAAATTAATTTAGAATTTAGGTTTATTTTAATTAATTAATTTTCTTATTTTATTTTATTAAACTTAAAACCTTTCACAAAAAACCCTAAAAAAAATTTTTTTTTTAACCTAATTTCTTTTCTTAATAAATTTAGGTTTAATTTAATTTTTAATCAATTATTTTTCCCTTTTAATAATTAGGTTAAAACCCTTAACAAAAATCATTTCTTTTCCATTTATTTTCTTACATCATTTATTCAATTCTTGTACATTATTCAATATGGTTGTAATAGATAATTAGGTTTAATTTTCTTGCAATCTCCATTTGTGAATTTGTATACCCCCTCCCCTAATGATGTAATAGCTTAGTAATTTTACTTTCCGCAATTTATCGCTTTATATAAATGCTAGTAATTAGGGTTTGTATGGCAAGACTAAAACCAACAAGTAGTAAACCCTAATTCAAGATAAGAAATGCATGTAAATCAAACACATTTGCACACTTGCACCCTCAGGGTAATTCCACTTTGTTGCCTTACAAAAATGTCCATGTTATGCATGTGAGATGTCTTAGCAAAAAGCAATCAAAAATACAAGATCATAGTCCCTCGATGACGCTATAAATGTTGCCTTTTAAAATGATCTTAGTCCCTCAAGAGAAATGCTAAGACATCTTACAACATTGCTATCATAACTATACGAGGACCCATGTCCGTCCTTTTACATCCAAAGATAAGGCTTCTTACCAATCAATGGTATGATGGCAATATCAAAAGAAAGGAAGAAATGAACAAAGACTTTTGAGTAGTTAGATTGGTCCTAGTTGCTTGCTCATTTTCAAATCAAACATCCTTGCTTATTTTCAAAAACAAACACCAAACACTTTCAAAAATACTTTCAAAACATTTTCCAAACATGAAACATTTTCAAAAGTCCAAAACTTTGTATATGTTCTTACGAACGAGAACTATTACAAAGTTTGCCTAAACGAAGGCTCCTTTTCAAAATACTTTCAAAAACCACACAAAGCACATTTTCAAACAAAAGCAAGTGATCTAGCAAGCAACTAAGAGCCCATAGATGACTATGGATGAAAAGGGTGCTAACACCTTCCCTTTTCATAATCTACCCCTTGAACTCAAGAAATCATCTCAAAGGTCTTTCATGTTCTTTTCAGCCTTTCCTTTTGGATAAAATAAAAGTCGGTGGCGACTCGTGCTAACCGCAACATTTGCGATAAAACGCAAAACACCCAAGTCAATTCTCCCACCGTATCACAATTATTACAAAGTACATGATCATATTTTCTATTATACATTTGTATTATTTTGTAACTTGCCTTTTGACTAACTCTGAGTCTCCCATTATTTCGACTCGAGTTTCCCCCAATTCCAACAAGATTTCAAGGCCTACAATTAAAGCTTCATACTCAGCCACATTGTTCGAACAATAACCTTCGATCTTGTACTTGAATGTTATTGGAATTTTATTTGGAGAAATAATTAGAACTCCCACTCGAGTTCCATCTTTATGACTGGAATCTTCGAAGTATAACTTCTAGGGTTCAATCTCCAAGTAATTTAATGATTCTTCATTTATTGAATGGTTGACTATAAAGTCTGCTACCAATTGTCCTTTTACAACCTTTAGAGGCATAAAGGTTAGTGAATACCCAGTCAATGCAAGTGCCCATTTTCCAATTCAACTGTGCAAGATGGGTTTCGACAACATATATTTGAAAACATCAAAATGAGACGAAACATAAACATCATCTAGTTTAATATATTGCTTGAGTTTTGTACATGAGAAGTAAATACATAAACATAGTTTTTCAACTTCGCTATATCTAGTTTCTGCATCATTTAAAACTCTACTGAGGTAGTAGATGGGCCTTTCTATGCCATTTTCATCCTCTTGAGCTAACATGCTTTCTAAAGTTTTATCAGATGCAGCTATGTATAATCTCATACTCCTATTTCTACAAGGTGGTACCAGAATAGGTGGCTTGGTGAGGTATCCTTTGACTTTGTCGAAGGCCTCTTGTTGTTCTTGCCCCCATTCAAATCCTTCTTTGTTGAGTCGAAGTAAGGGTGATAGGGCTTGCGTATTTCCACTTAAGTTGGATATAAATCTCCTCAAGAAATTTATCTTGCCAAGTGGAGATTGCAACTCCTTCTTGTTTGTTGGTGCCTTTGCTTCCAAAATTTCCTTGGTCTTGTTCTGATTTATTTTGATTCCCTTATTATGGACCATAAAGCCTAAGAAGTCCCATGCTTTTCCATAGAAAATGCACTTTAGAGGATTCATCTTTAGATCATATCTTCTCATCCTTTCGAAAGATTGTCGAAGATGGTCTATGTGATTCTTCCCTGAAACAGATTTAACAACAATATCGTCAATATAAATCTGCATGAAAGTTTCAATAAAATCATGGAAAATAGAGTTCATTGCTCTTTGATATGTTGCCCCTGCGTTTTCTAGGCCAAAAGGCATTACTACCCATTCGTAAGTTCCTAAAGCCCCAGGGCATCGAAATGTTATTTTCGATACATCTTCTTTAGAAATGAAAATCTGATTATACCCAGAGTATCCATCAATCATACTTGTGATACGGTGGGAGAACTTACTCGAGTGTTTTGCGTTTTATCGCAAATGTTGCGGTTAGCAAGAGTCGCTACCGGCTTTTCTTTTATCCAAAAGGAAAGGCTGAAAAGAACAGGAAAGACCTTTGAGATTGTTTCTTGAGTTCAGGGGGTAGATTATGAAAAGGAAAGGTGTTAGCACCCTTTTCATCCATAGTTATCTATGGGCTCTTAGTTTCTTGCTATATCACTTGATTTTGTTTGAAAATGTGCTTTGTGTGGTTTTTGAAAGTATTTTGAAAAGGCGCCATCGTTCAGGCAAACTTTGTAATAGTTCTCGATCGTAAGAACGTATACAAAGTGTTGAGATTTTGAAAATGTTTCAAGTTTGGAAATGTTTTGGAAGTGTTTTTGAAAGTGTTGGTGTTTGTTTTGAAAATAAGCAAGAGTGTTTAATTTGAAAATGAGAAAGCAACTAGGAACAATCTACCTACTCAAAAGTCTTAGTTCATTTCTTCCTTTTCTTTGATATTGCTATCTTACCATTGATTTGGTAAAAAGCCTTATCTTTGGATGTAAATGGGACAGGCGTGGGTCATCGTATAACCATGAGAGCAATGTTGTAAGATATCTTAGCATTTCTCTTTGAGGGACTAAGATCATTTTTGAAAGACAACATTGATAGCGTCATCAAAGGGCTATGATCTTGTATTTTTGATTGCTTTTTGCTAAGATGCTCCACATGCATAACATGGCCATTTTTATAACGAAACAAAGTGGAATTACCCTAAGGGTGCAAGTGTGCAAATGTGTTTGATTTACATGCTTGTTTATCTTGAATTAGGGTTTGCTAATTGTTGATTTTAGTCTTTCTATACAAACCCTAATTACTAGCATTTATATAAAGAGATAAATTGCGGAAAGTAAAAATACTAAGCTATTACATCATGAGGGGATGGGGTGTACAAATTTACAAATGGGGATTTTGCAAGAAAACTAAACCTAATTATCTATTACAACCATATTGAATAAATGTGCAAGAATTGAAAAATAATGTACAAATGCAAAATGGAAAAAGAAATGATTTTTGTTTGGATTTTTATGAAAGGGTTTTAACCTAATTAAGAAAATAATTAATGAAAACTAAATAAAATTAACTTAAACTAATTAAGAAAAGAAATTAACTTAAAAAGAATTTTTTAGGTTTTTTTATGAAAAGGTTTTAAATTGAAAATAATAATGATAAAAATTAATTAATTTAAAGAAAACCTAAATTCTAAGTTAATTTTAATTAGAAAATAAAATAAAATAATAATTAAACCTGAGTCTAAATATTAAATATTTAAGAAAAAAAAGAAATTAATTTGTTTTAAGAAAATGTTTTTTATCCTTTTGTTTTATGAAGAAATAAAATAAATAAGTGTAATAATAAACAAAAATATTTTTATATTTTTTATTAATAATAATTAAAAAAATATAAATAAAGAAAAAAAAGAAATAAAAAAAATAAAAAAAAAAGAAAATAATAAGAGAAAATAGGCCAGGGGTGCAAGAGTAGTCAAGAGGTTAGAAGAAGCAAAAAAAATAAAGCCCAATGGAGATGGCCCAAGCTCATGTTTCAAACAAAAAAAATGGAAAAAATGTGAAAAAAGGCAAATGGGTACCAGTGGGGCTCGAACCCAGGTCCCAAAGGTTAACAGGCGTGCGCTTTACCACTGGGGTGGCTATACATCCGTTGATATAAACAAAAAAATAAATATGTAACATAAATCAAGTCCTGAATGAACTTCATCTTCAACCTCCAGCCAGAGAATCTGTAACTCATTCATTTCTCATCCATTCACAAAACTTCCAACATCAAACTTGTTAGAAATTTCCTCATGATTCTGAATATGTGAATAACTTAAGCTAATTCTCAAAGATGAGCATGAATTTCTAACAGTACCAAATTCTGACTTAAATATTTTCCGAGGTTCAAACTCAAAATTCTCCCTACTCAAGCAACATAAGTGAAATCTATGGACATGTATAGTTTAAGGGAAATGATATCTACATTTTATCTTCACAAATATAAGCCCAACAATGCCTAAATGAGAAGATAGAAGTTCAAGAAAAATACCTCAAAACTGGAAATCGTGAAATGAGTTTGAGCTTTATTCAAGGTGCTGCAATGATCAGGTTAGCTTCCTTGAGTCTATAGGAAGCTAATGCAATGCTTAGTTTGAGTTGAGAGTGGCTGGAATGGTCTGGAGAAGTCCAACTGCAATGCTCTGTTTTTGGCTATGGAAGTTTATGAAGATGATGTTACAGTTATGTAACAGGGTGTGGAATGGTTTGTATTTGATGTAAGGAAGCTTTAGAAACTAGAAGGCCAAAGAACGCACGAGGGAAATGCAAGTTTGAAGTTCAAAGTCAGAAAATGTGCAACAATGAAGTTTTTGGGAAATTTATGATTTAAGGGAGTTTGGGAGTGTTTCAGGGTCTTCAAGCTCGTGTTCTAGCTCATAAATAGTGCTTCTATTTATAAGCAACAAGTTTGGAAGCTTGTTGTTGATCAGAATTCAAAATCACAAGTTTAAGCATAACATGTGATTTTTGAGAAATCCAAGTTTCAAAGTCTTGTTTACTTGCTAAGATAGAGTGGTTATGCTTTAAACATACTTGCAAATGACTTTGTATATGGAGTGTGATCAGAGGGAACAAGTTAGAGGCTCAAGAATTGATTTTGTGCATAAAGCTTGCTTTTCAAGAATGATATTCTTCACTTTCTTCCCAAAATGGCAATGTGAATTGGATAAAGCTTAAACACTTGGATTATAGCTCAAACGTTTGTGTAATCCATTAATGATGGATATATACACAAGTTTGAGGCCTTCAAAGCAAAGATTATGCAGCCTAACATGGATTTGGTTCATGTGTTCATCAAGAAATGATTTGTAATTCAAGTTTGAAAACCCTAACTTCTTGCCTTTGATTCTCCTTGCTCAAGTATGATTGTAAAATCCTCTACAACCTCTATGTTGTACATTTTTGAAAATTCCTCTTGGAACTATGTGAAAAATTACCATGAAGTTAGGTCAAAATCCTGCCTAAACTAGGGCAAAATCTCACTAAGTTTCCAAGTTTCATGAACATGTATTCACAAAATCATAACTTGAAATCCATGAATTTCTATGAGAAGTTGTGTTCTACAATGTTTTAGATCTCATTGAGATCTACAGCTTTCATGTTGGAGGTTTCCTTTGAATCATCTTGCATCATGGAGGAAATTTGGCTCAAAGTTGTGAAAAAATATGAAGTTTTCAATACTTAGAAAAATTTCAAAGTTTAGAAATTTTGACTTTTCAAAATGAAATCTTGACTTTTTGATTTTTTGATGAACAAGTTTCATATTTTGACATGTTTTTATGAATTGTGATCTTTGACACTTGATTTGACCAAAAAGTCAAAGTTTGACTTTTTAGTGTACAATTGACTTTTGATCAGTTGACTGAAAATCAACTGTCAATCAATTGACCTTGAGGAATGTTTCGAGCCATGTCATTAGGTCAAAATGATGCATTTTAATCCTTTAGGTCATATCTCAAACCAACCAATCATTTGCTAGGTCAAAAATCAGAAATTGCCCTTTCTTAGTCAAAACCCTAATTTTAACCATTTTGCCCTTTTGATGATCTGATCAAATTTCTTGAGGAATTGTGATCCAAACTTGATCAAATGACATATATGAGTTCATAAGGTTGATATGGATAAACAATTATAAAGTTTGACTATAAATTGACCATAGTTGACTTTTTCCCCAATACAGCTGATAAGTCAACTGATCAATTGACTGAGCAAAAATGTGTTCCAAGACATGAAACTTGACATGAGAAATATTGAGAGTCCAAAATGATCCATGAAATTCATATGGGGAATTAAAAGTCCATTTGTCCTTATGCAAACTCAAACCCTAATTTTCAGTCATCAGTGCTTGAGGAGGTGTCTTGAGCTAACCAACCCTTGTGCAGTCTTGAACCAAAGGAGATCTTGTGAGAGATTATTTGAGAAATGAGAGGGAAAATTTAGGGGTACAACAACTTCCCTTGTTCAATCTTCTTAAACCTGAAGAGTTAGATTGGCGGATCCGCCATTCGTGACTTGAAAATGGAAGATGATTGAACACTAGAGTGCCCAGAAATTTGCACTCGAAGATGGATTGGGAATGGCCTTATAGATGCAATTTGGAGGAATGTTGGTAAACACTGGAAGAAATATCAGCACAAATCTTTGGTCGATTTATACTAAAACTTGATGTTCTACCTGTGGGAAAAAAGAGGTTAGTTAAATGCAGATGTATGCATGATGTTCACAAGATGTGGTATTATGCTAAATGCATTTTTTAAGTATATGCTATGATGTATGAATGTGAGATGCATGTTTTTGTCCGGGAAAATAAATCCCTGACTATTGCTGAGGATTTCTTGGGAAGTTGAATCCCGGATTGCTGTTGGGGATGAAGAATATACATATCTTCAAACTTTGTTGAAAGGATGCTCCGGCTAGGGAATATAACTTGAATGTCAGTTGTTATCTGGTTGGATCCAGGCTTCACAACTTTCCAAGGAAAAGGAAGTCAACTGCTATTTGGTCAAATTCCAGGCTTCACAATAACTTTCTGGGGAAGGATAAATTAATTGTTATCTGGTCAGATTCCAGGCTTTGCAGAAAATTTCTTGAAATTAAATTGTTATCTGGTCAGATCCAGGCTTCACAACAACTTGCTAGGGATAAGGAAGTTAATTGTTATCTGGTCAGATCCAGGCTTTTCAGTAACTTGCAATGGTAACTACAATCTGGTCGGGTCCAGGCTTCATGGTTTTGGAAAAATTATACTATTATCTGGTCGGGTCCAGGCTTCATTGTGTCTTGCTGACATTGTAGCTAGTTGTTATCTGGTCGGGCTCCAGACTTCCTAATAACTTGCTTGAAAACTGATATCTGGTCGGATCCAGGCTTTGCAGATTTTTGAGGTGCATAAGGTTAATTATTATCTGGTCGGGTCCAGGTTTCACAATAAATTGCTTGGGGATTTAGTTGTTATCTTGTCGGATTCCAGGTTTCACAACGAATTTCTGAGGGTAATTGCTATCTGGTTAGGTTCCAGGTTTCACAATGAATTTCTGAGGGTAATTGCTATCTGGTCGGATCCAGGCTTCACAATTACTTGTTGGGGGTAGAGGCAAACTCTATCGGGGAAAAGAAGTTAAACCTTGGTCTAGTTGAGTCCAGGCTCTTCTATATTTTGAAGAGTTAAACTATTATCTGGTCGGGTCCAGGTTGTATAGTATCTTGTGGAGTTAACTATTATCTGGTCGGATCCAGTCTTTATAGTGACTTAAGAAGTTAACTATTATCTGGTCGGGTCCAGGCTTCATAGTAGTTTGAAAGTTATATTAATATCTGGTAGGGTCCAGGATTCATAGTAGCTTTTAGAGATAGTAAAGGTTTTGTTGACGACTTTACTGGGGATTAGGGGTTGTAGCCCTATGATTTGCAATAGTCTGAAAGGAAAACTCAAGTTGGAGAGTGTAGACTCAGTCAGAAGGACATACTCAGCTTGGGGAGGACACAATCAGCTGGGGATAACAGGCTCAGCTGGGGAAGATGGACTATGCCGGGGGAATACAGACTCGGCTAGGGAAGATAGACTAAGTTGGGGAATTTTGTGGTTCCTTGATTATTGTATGTTGAGGAAATATACCCTGATGGAGAAATAAACCCTGTTGATGAATACTCGATGAACTGTTGACAAAGTGAGTTCTTTGAGGAAGAGACCCACAAGGCTTTTACTTGTAGGATCAACTTAGCTAGGGAGAGAGTTGTCAAGAGATTGAGGCCCTGGTTGGAGCTTATCCTGTGCATAGAAACTTTGTGGGTAACTTTGTTGAGGATTGGTTTATTGTAGCCGTCTTGTGGGGATAATGCTAATGAAATAACTTTGTGGGGATATTCCATATACATTAAAGAGATGTTTGTTACTGCTTAGCAAGACACGTGCCAAATAGTTTTAATTATGTTCATATGTGTAGTGGTAGAAATGTTTAAGACTAAGCCATTGGATTGACTAGACTTATACAAATCAAAATAAAAATCGCCACCGCACTTTATTGTTTCCAAAGGAATGGGAAAAGAGCGAGTAACTCAAAAAGAGGGGGAAAGATTCAAGGTAAGGGGGTTGGTTATGCAAAGGGAAGGTATTAGCACCCTAAACATCTACGGTACTCCACAGGAACCTCTTTGTAAAATTCTGTATATTTTGGCTATAAAAAATGTTGTATAAAAAATGGATGGTGGAGGTGAGAAAAGAAACATATTTTTTGTGATTTTTGCACCCGCCACAGTTGCGAACCTTTAGTGCCCACGTACCACCTTTTCGTGCAATAGGGGATCATGGTACCCGTAGTTCCTCTTTTAAAAATTTTAAAACATAAATGTGTTGGTTAATTTTATGAGATAAAACATCATCGTCATTGTCCGTGTGGAAAACATACCTACTACCCACAATCATGAGAAAGGAGAATTTACATCATCTCAAAGTGGATGATATGGCTTGGATTTTAAAATCAATAATGCCTCACTCAACACCAAAGTGTAAAATATCTATCTTTACTACATATTATAGAAGTATAGTTATTTGCATCACTACAAGGATTGACAAGAGTTCAATATTTTGAGAAAAGTTTAAAGATAAAAGCCAAAGTGGTAAAATGGTTTGAAATAAGATTGATTGACTTTTAGTCTTCTCACAAAAATGTCAAAGTATTATTAAGTTTATTGAAGTTTATTTATGAAAATGTTTGAAAATGCATGGACCTAAGTCCAAGTTTATTATGAAAGTGGTCCAAGTTTAAAACAAGAAGAGTTTTCAAAAGGAGGGAGAAGATTTTTGAAATTAAAGAAGATGGGAGGAGAAGAAGAGACTACCCAAAGCATAAGGTAAAAGCTAGGGATAAGAACTATCTAACCAACAAGAAGCTAATACTTGACACTATGAGCCCAAAATAGAATTCCCATTCTTTGGATTGAAACTAAACAAGCAATGATACTAGACCTCTTGAGAAAACCAAACTTCAAGTGTATTAAGTCTTCATAAAAATTGGGCAGAGTAACGGCTGTATACAGGTGAATTTCAGATTACAAACAAAGGGTGTAATCACAATAACCTGCATACAAAACAAACAAACAACCCAATGTCTTGAGGTAAATCTCAAGAGCTCCATACAAAATATGTAATCTCAAGCCTCAACTCAACTTTAGTTTTGATGAAAGACAAACAAGCACTATGGCAAGAAGGAAAAGAAGTGGAATTAGCTTAAAGCATCCTTCACTCAAAGCTTCAAGGATCATGGCAAGCAAACAAGTATATCAATTCTCATTTGAACTAAATTGATTAGAAATGCTCAAAAATGATATACACACTTGCCACAACACTTCACTTAAAGTTTAAAGCAAATTCTAAGTTTTTCACTAATGTAAATCGATTAACACATCATGTAAATCGATTTACACATGTTTTTTAAAAACTGATTGCCCCTGGCAGCAATCGATTTACATGGAGTGTAAATCGATTGATTACTGAACTGAGTTAATTTTTAACACTAGTAAATCGATTAACACATCATGTAAATAGATTTACACTTCAAAATTTTTGAAAACAAGAACGTTACAAACCCGTGCAATCGATTTACATCTAATGCTAATCGATTTACACGTTGTAATTTTTGAAAAATCTGAACTTGATTCAAGATATCCTTCACACCTTTTCTCCAATGGTTGCATGGTCATACATTGCATCTTCTCAAGTTTTACAAATAGAAAAGTGGTATACATTTGGAAAGGTATCTTGATTGCTTTAAATACTAAATCTTTCAAATTATAAAACAACTCTTCTCTCATGCAATAATTTTGAACTTTGTAAAATATTCAAACTTCATATTTCTTAATTTTTAAAAACAAAGATTTTCTGCACTTTCACACATATAAGAACAGAAATCTTTGAGCATTTTCTAACCATTGTGTTACAGTTTGAATTTCTTACAAGAGAAGAAAGAAGAAACTTCATTGAAGTCACTCTATGTGATCAACATCTTTCAAGAAATCATATTTCATAGAATTATACTAAGTGTAACTTATTTCCAGGATTGTTGGAATTAAGTATTAGAATACTTTTGTACCTTGTTGTCCATTGTTGGAAACAAGAGGTATCTTTTGAGAGGATTGTTCTCAAGAGACTTATTGGAAATCCAAGAGGGTGTTCTTGGTATTTTTAGTGTCTTTAGTTGATAAGACTAGGAAGAGTCTTGTAAAAGTTCTAACAAAATAGTGAAATCTCTTGCGTGTTTGCAAGGGGACTGGATGTACTTCCGGGGTGTGGAAGGAACCAGGATAAATATCCATGTCTCTTTACTTTATGCACTTTACCGTTTTCCATAGCACTAAAACAAAACCAGAAAGTGTAAAATAAATAAAAAATCGACCACCACCTAATTCACCCCCCCTCTTAGGCGCAATCTTAAACTTACAATTGGTATCAGAGCAGGTTATAGGTAACCTGCTCCTAGATATCCAGAATGGCTTCCGCAAATCAACAACCCATTTTCAGAGATGGTGGTAGTAACAACAAGCCTCCTCTATTTTGTGGCGAATACTTTGATTTTTGGAAAATACGCATGGGGGCACATCTAGAATCACAAGGAGAAGAAATCTGGGATGCCATAGAAAATGGTCCATTCATTCCTATAACAGTTATCAACGGTGTCGGCACGGCTAAACCCAAAACTGCATGGGATGATGACGATAAGAAAAAAGTCCTCTATGATAAAAAGGCAATAAATCTACTTCAAGGTGCACTATGCATGGATGAGTTCTTTCGTGTATCTGCATGTAAATAGGCGAAAGAAATATGGGACACCTTGGTACAAACACATGAAGGAACCGTTGAAGTTAAGAGATCAAGGCTGAATACTTTAAGTCAAGAATACGAGTTATTCCGAATGCAGCCCGGAGAAAACATTCTCGACCTATAAAAGAGATTCATCCACTTAACAAATAACTTAAGTGCTCTTGGTAAAACCTTGACAAATGATGAACTCAACTTGAAAGTCCTTAGATCATTGACTAGGGAATGGCAACGAAAGGTAACAGCAATCTCGGAAAAGAAGAGTCTCTCCGTAATGACTTCCGCTACATTATTTGGCAAACTTCAAGAATACGAAACGGAACTCGGTAGATTTGAAAAACATGAGAATCTAGAAAAGAAATCCAAAAAAATTGCTTTAAAAATTGATTCAAAGGAAGTAGTAAAAGAAGACAATCCGGAAGAAGATGAAAATTTCATGCTTCTTGTTAAAATACTTGGGAAGTTTTTTGGAAGAAATGACAAGGGCGGATCTCATGCAAATAAGAGAAAGCACTTCAAGAAAAGAGAAGCCTCCACATCAACACAAGATGTCTCATGTTATGAATGTGGAAAGCAAGGACATATCAAGCCAAACTGTCCAAATCTCCCTAAGAAAAAAGGATTCAAAGGAAAGGACTCAAAACACAAGAAAGCCTACATAGCATGGGAAGATAATGATATGAGTAGTACATCGGAATCAGAAAGCGACGAATGTGCAAATTTAGCCTTAATGGCATCGCATCACTCCGACGACGAAGAAGAGGTTAGTAATGAATTTAATCTTTTTGATGATGATGTTCAAGGTGCCATTGATGAACTCTTGAAAGAATACAAAAGTTTATACAAAAAGGTGTCAAGCCAAGAAAAAGAACTTCTAATTTGTCACAAAAAAATTGACACCATGACTAAAGATTTTGATCTTCAAAAATAGAATTTTATAAAAGAAAAGGAAAACTTTGCATGCACCAAGTGTGAATCAAATGTCTTTCAAATTGTTCAATTGAAAAGAGTCATTGAACGATATGAAAAAGGACAAATAGGATTGGAAGGATTACTAAGCCAACAACGTTATCCAAATGATAAAAGAGGTCTTGGTTATGTGAATACTAAGAAACCAAGTAACAATCCCACTGTTTTTGTAAAGGCTAGTAATAGTTCCAATCCCAAAATAGTAGGAAATAATCAAGTTGTTCATAATCATCAAAAGAAAAAGCCTAATGTATCTAAAAGAAAACAAATTCTTGGATACAAGAGCAAATTTTTTCCAAACTGTTTTTACTGTGGTATTGTTGGACACACACCTAATGCATGCTATATTAGAAATTTCAGTATGGCTAGTGGACACTATGCATGGGTGAAAAAGGGAACTAACTATGAAGGATCCAAGGCCACTTGGGTACCTAACAAGAAATAATTTGTTTTTGTAGGTATGCTTGAAATCCACATCAAACCTTTGGTATCTTGACAGTGGATGTTCAAAGCATATGACATGAGATGTACACCAATTTTCATATCTAGTACATAAAGCCAAAGGGTATGTCAGCTATGGAGACAACACCAAAGGAAAGATTCTTGGCGTTGGAATAGTTGGCACACCTCCATCCATTCAAATTGAGGATGTTCTCTATGTTGAAGGATTAAAGCACAACCTTCTTAGCATAAGTCAACTTTGCGATAAAGGGTTCAAAATCAAATTCAACAAAGAAGAATGCCTAATTATGGATGAGGCAACCAATGAGGTAAAACTCAAAGGTATAAGATCTAACAATATTTTTATGATTACTTTAGATGATTTGTCTGTGAAGGTACAATGTCTCATGGTAAACAACAATGACGCTTGGTTATGGCACAAGAGGATTGCTCACATACACATGGAGCACTTGAACAAATTAGTTAATCATGACTTAGTTATTGGTCTACCAAAGATGAAATTCATCAAAGACAAATTATGTAGTGCATGCCAAAAGGGCAAACAAACCAAATCAACTTTCAAACCAAAGAATGTGATTTCAACAATAAGACCACTTCAATTGTTGCACATGGATCTTTTTGGTCCATCTAGAACAAGAAGCTTCAGAGGTAACATTTATGCTTTAGTTATTGTAGATGTTTTTTCCCGTTTTACTTGGACTTTGTTTTTAGTGCACAAAAATTACGCATTCAAGGAATTCAAGAGATATGCAAAACAAGTTCAAAATGAGAAGTCATTAAAGATAACATCAATCTGAAGTGATCATGGTGGAGAGTTCCAAAACAGTCTGTTTGAAGAATTTTGTGAAGAAAATTGGATCTTCCACAATTTATGAGACACCATTTCATGAGAGATCACATACTCAAAGGAGATGTCGAGATTACTTTTGTGGACACTCAAAATCAACTCGCGGACATTTTCACAAAACCACTTGCAAAGGATGCATTCTTCAAAATTCGTCGTGAACTCGGAATCCTAGATGAACAAGATATATAAGGTGTACTCTATCCTTAACTATACATTAATGTACATATATATGGGCTTAGAAAATGTTTCAAATGATTCTTAAAATTTTTTTTTTGAAGTAAATCGATTTACCAAGTGTGTAAATCGATTTACCACTGAAGCAAAACTCTTTTTTAATAAAATCTTTTTGAGTAAATCGATTTACCAAGTATGTAAATCGATTTACCACTGAACCAAAATCAATTTTAATAAAATATTTTTTGTGTAAATCGACTTATCAAATGGGCAAATCGATTTATCACTGAAACTGAAGCGTTTTTATTTAATTTTTCACTATGCAAATCGATTGATCCTACACACCAATCGATTTACACCTGTTCAGCATGTGATATTTTCATGAGTCTTTAATATATTGGTCAACCTTACCTTGCCTCTCAACCTTCGCCTCCTCAATACACCGAACCACCTCTACAACAACAATTTCCATATCAAGGACCCTTCTAATATTTTCCTGGCCAATATTATTAAATTCCTGTTCTTTATCATTATGTTTTTTGTTTGATAATTGCTTCAAGTGTTAGTTTTATATTATGTGTATTTGAACTTCATACAATATTTTTAGAAATTTGCGTTTTAGTTTATGTTCATATCTGTTTCAAATTGTTATAAGTATCATCTTATGTTACATCTTTCCCTTCTTTTTGATAATGTCAAAGGGGGAGAAGGATGTGATAGCACTTCATGGTTGTTTGTTTCAGTTTTCTTTTCAGGGCAAGTTTTCAAATCTTTTTCTCCATAGGGGGAGAAATCTATCTTAGGGGGAGAAAACTCCTTTTGCTCCAATTCTGAACAACTCATAAAGAAAGATGGTTTGTCATCATCAAAAAGGGGGAGAATGTAATCTCAAGCCTCAACTCAACTTTAGTTTTGATGAAAGACAAACAAGAACTATGGCAAGAAGGAAAAGAAGTGGAATTAGCTTAAAGCATCATTCACTCAAAGCTTCAAGGATCATGGCAAGCAAACAAGTATATCAATTCTCATTTGAACTAAATTGATTAGAAATGCTCAAAAATGATATACACACTTGCCACAACACTTCACTTAAAGTTTAAAGCAAATTCTAAGTTTTTCACTAATGTAAATCGATTAACACATCATGTAAATCGATTTACACATGTTTTTTAAAAACTGATTACCCCTGGCAGCAATCGATTTAGATGGAGTGTAAATCGATTGATTACTGAACTGAGTTAATTTTTAACACTAGTAAATCGATTAACACATCATGTAAATCGATTTACACTTCAAATTTTTTGAAAACAAGAACGTTACAAACCCGTGCAATCGATTTACATCTAATGCTAATCGATTTACACGTTGTAATTTTTGAAAAATCTGAACTTGATTCAAGATATCCTTCACACCTTTTCTCCAATGGTTGCATGGTCATACATTGCATCTTCTCAAGTTTTACAAACAGAAAAGTGGTATACATTTGGAAAGGTATCTTGATTGCTTTAAATACTAAATCTTTCAAATTATAAAACAACTCTTCTCTCATGCAACAATTTTGAACTTTGTAAAATATTCAAACTTCATATTTCTTAATTTTTAAGAACAAAGATTTTCTGCACTTTCACACATATAAGAACAGAAATCTTTGAGCATTTTCTAACCATTGTGTTACAGTTTGAATTGCTTACAAGAGAAGAAAGAAGAAACTTCATTGAAGTCACTCTATGTGATCAACATATTTCAAGAAATCATATTTCATAGAATTATACTAAGTGTAACTTATTTCCAGGATTGTTGGAATTAAGTATTAGAATACTTTTGTACCTTGTTGTCCATTGTTGGAAACAAGAGGTATCTTTTGAAAGGATTGTTCTCAAGAGACTTATTGGAAATCCAAGAGGGTGTTCTTGGTATTTGTTAGTGTCTTTAGTTGATAAGACTAGGAAGAGTCTTGTAAAAGTTCTAACAAAATAGTGAAATCTCTTGTGTGTTTACAAGGGGACTAGACGTACTTCCGGGGTGTGGAAGGAACCAGGATAAATCTCTGTGTCTCTTTACTTTCTGCACTTTACCGTTTCCATATCACTAAAACAAAACCAGAAAGTGTAAAATAAATCAAAAATCGACCACCACCTAATTCACCCCCCTCTTAGGCGCAATCTTAAACTTACAAAATAATCAGATAAGATCACAAGGTCTCCAATCATAGGCCAAAGTTTATAATCCTAAGTCCAAAAAAATTCCAATGCTCCATAATGCCAAGGATAGTAACCAAATAGTCCAAGTATCATTAAAGATTTTTAGGATTTATGTTAATTATTAGGTTTTTTAAAAAAGAAAAGAAAAGCTCAAGTGAGCAAAATAAAAATTGACAAGAAAGTAAATACTCAAATGAGCAAAGATGAAAATGACATGAAATGTAAATGCTAAAAGTAAATAGTGCATAAAAATAAAAGGGGGCATATAAAAGAATAAAGGATAAAGTCAATTATTAGTGATTAGTGGTTAGTTGGATGATCATCTTGAAACTTGCATTTGGAACTCATTAGAGAATTGGTAGAACCAAAGCCTCCACACAACAAGTTGCATTTGCTTTTTGTCAAGTATATCATCCATTTGGAATCCTCATGAGTACCATTTAATGATCAACAATGTTTAAGTGATCCGCGTTGACCAAAGGTGTTGTAAATCCATTAGAGGATTGGTAGAACCAAAGCCTCCACACAATGAATCTCAAGGTTATTGGATCAAAGAGATCAAATTAACATACTTGGGCTTGCAAACATAAGTTTAGCGCTATGTTAAGCAATCGTAAGTGGACTTATATAGAAGTCAGACCTATTTTGAGGTCGGTCAATAGCAATCTATGCACCATTTGTTTTGAGACATGATATAGAGATCATGCTCCAACAACATTTAGTGCAATAAGAAGGGGATGAGATGAAGAGGGATGTGAGAGAATATACAAACCACTTTTGAATTAAATTTAATCAAACTATTATTAAAATCATTCATCTATTTTTGTGGAGTTAGACTCAACACCATGGATCCAATGATGTTAATAAAGTTCATGATCAAAAATTTAACCCAAGATCAGCCAGAAAATAATCACAAAATAATATTACATTTTTATATATACAAAATGGTTTAAAAATAGAAGTAAAAGAGAAAAATATCAACTATGTTCAAATTAATCAAGAAATAAAAAGTAAGACCATAGAAAAATCAGAAATAAACTAAAATAATTTTATAAATTTTTTGGAAATTTTTTAAAGTCAGAAACTATTTTAAAATTAAAAGAAAGGGGTAAAATAAACCAAAAATGATAAAAAATAGCAAAGTTAGAAACAAAAATAAAATAAGGTCAACAATATTTGTCACAACATCATTAGATCATTCCATAATTTTTTCAGAATTTAAAAATGCATAAAAGTATTTTTAAACATTTAAAACAATTCAAATAAAGTGTAAATTTATAAAAAATACCAAAAAACAAAATTAAATTGTGAAAAAATAAAAATCAGAAAGAAAATAATCAAAAATTTTGTTCATAATTTTTTCAGATTTTTTTGACTTAAAATGAATCTCCTATGATTTTTTGAAGTTTAAAACAATTAAATATAAAAAATCAGAAAAGAAAATAAAAATAAAATATGTGGACCATTGGATGAGAGTCAAAACACGTTAGTAATCAAGTTCAAGGGATCTGGCGTGCTGTGCATATCATTGTCATTAGTGAATAAAGCACTGAATCAATTATTAAATCAAAATTCAAAAATAACAAGTGGCGTGCCATCATTGGTTGGAAGGTGACACATTGGTCATCTTCAACCTCCAACCAACGTGAATTGTAGGTCTCTCAAACTGTAAAATTAGAAGCTCAGACTTATGACATTCACTTTGTCTCTTCAAGATGAAGACAACCACACCCTCGCGCCAAATTTATATAAATTGTAGCTCAAGCAATTTGGAAAGAAAGTTTTGAAAATGGATTTGAAATTTCATGGTCAAAATGTGTTTCCAGTAAAAGGAAAGTGTTGTGACTAGAACCATGGCAATAAGAGCATCACAATGATATCAAAGTTTTGAAGAATTGGTGAAGGAATCTACCTATTGAAGTTGAGTTGCAGAGCTCTGAAACTGGACTTTTATGGAGCAATATAGGGCACGATTCTTGAATGTAATTATATGGTTAGCTTTATGGAAGATCAAGGAAGGTGAATTGATGAAAAAATTGGATTGAAAAAGGGTTGTATATGGATTTTGAAGTTGCTGAATTCTGAGTTATGGAACAAGTTTGGCAGGGTGATTCTGGCTATCCAAGCTTGAGAAAATGAATAGGATAGTTCATGTATTTATAGGAGAAGTAAATGGAATCAAAAGGAAGAGTGAATGATGCATTTTGGAGGGAAACCTGATGTACGAGTGAAGTGTGATCTAATTTTCACCAAAACTCATTCAATCCTTGTGTTTTGAGGTGCTAAACACTTCTGGAAAGTTTGTTAATCAAGTTTAAATAAAAACGCGTGTAAATCTTGTGATTAAAAGCCAAAACAAAGATTTCAAACTTCTGACTTGGTGAAAAATTCAGTTTCAAAGTGCCAACTTCTGACCAATGGCATTCTCAGCTCAAGGGGTCTTAAGGCATGATTCTTGATGCTTCAGAAAGATGAGGTTACAAGCTTTGCAATGGAAAAATAATGGAATCAAATGGATGCTTGATCTGAAAGTTGTGTTGAGTCAAAGTTGGAGAAAAATGTTGACTTTCCATACTTAGAAATATTTCAAATTTTTCTTCAAAAGTGACCTATAATGTCTTGCATACAAACCTAGCCTTCCACTGGGAATTTGCTCTTGGCCAAAAAATACAAAATGAAGTAGATCTCTTGAATGACAATTTGGGACTTGAACCATTCAAAATCTCCAAAAATTGAGAGAGTTATTATGATACGATGGCATAACCATATTGTTTTAGGAAAATGCTGGTTTGCGTTTTGCGTTTGTGTTTGCAAAATGTTGAGGTAAGCAAGAGTCGCCACCGACTTTTATTTTATCCAACTAGAAAGGAAAAGAGCACAGAAAAATTCATTTTTCGAGATATTCTGAGTACGGGGGGTAGATTATAGAAAAGGGAAGGTATTAGCACCCTTTCTATCTGTGGTTTTCCACGGGCTCTTAGGTACTTGCTCATCATTTTTTAAAAATTGCTTCCGTGTTTGTGTGTTTTTGAACAGTTTTTGTTTTACTTTGTTTTAACCCTTGCTTCTGTCTTCAAGAGTGTTACGAAGTGTTTTTGAAAACTTTGTTTGAAAAGGGGGTAAGTGTGGAAAAGTTTGATTTTTGAGCAAGTACCTACTAGCATATACCTACTCGAAAAAAAAAGAATGTTTCTATTCTTGTTTCCTTTAGACAACACTATCCTACTATTAGTGAGTAGGTAGCACCGTCATCGGAGTTGTAAGGGTCAATTCAAAAGGGACGTACGATCACTAAGGCAACGTTAGAACGTCTTAGTAATAACCCTAATGTCTTAAGATCATATTCGAGGCAACATTTCCGAGGCAACCTTTCCGAGGCAACATTTCCGAACGGGACATTTGATCTTTGTTTAGACAAGAGAGCGACCACTAAAACACCCTATACTTAATGATCATTTACCGAAGGCAACCGAAGTGAGAGTATACCCTAGGAGTGCGCATGTGCGAGTGGTTTGATTTCAAGTTATTATCTTTGCACATTTAGGGTTTGCTAACCATTTTAAAATTAACATACATTCTTGTCATGCAATCCTATTATCATACATCTAACAGTTAATATTTGCGAAAATTAAAATGCGAGAAATAAAACTACGCTATTACAAGGCTTCAGGGAGGAGGATTAATTACATAGCCAAAAACCCGTAAAACGATAAATAAAATGAAAAGTCCTAATTAAACTATTACATACCATGAGCAATTACATTAATATTTGCAAAAAAATAATAAATGCGCGCGACGAAAAGAGAACGAGAAAAATTAGAGGTTTTGACCCCGTCTAAACCTAATTGAAAGAAAAATCATTTTTTGTTGTTTTTGATTATTTTTGAGAAAAATAAGGTTTTAATTAAATAAATACAAACCTAATTACTAATTAATTTAAATTAAGAAAAATAATTAATTTTGACCTATTTTTATATTTTGGTTATTTTAAGAAAAGAAAATAAAAATTAAATCAAACAAAACCTAATTTTCTAATTTATTTTAATTTATTTACAAAAAGATTAAAATTACCCTAAAATTAAATTAAACTAATACTAAATTAATTTGACAAAATAAATAAATAAAAAAACCTAAATTCTAATTTGATGAAAATTGATTTTATGAGTTTTTTTGTAAAAAACAATTAAATTTGTGTGAGTAAATAATTAATCAAAATAATTAAAAAAATAAATAAAAGAAAAAGAATATGGGCCTGGTGTCAAAGTAGAAAGGGTGGGTGTTAATTTGATATCTGAGCCCAATAAGCTTTGGCCCACGTTGACTCTTCTGATTCCATGTTGCACGTTTGACTAGGCCTATGGTAGATCTTCATATGCCAGGCATTGGATTCGGTTTGCTTTAGATCCAATGGTTGCAAGCTGATGGTATATGGTGGACTCCAAGCATGCGCGCGTACCTGATGATGTAAAAGAAAATAATATTGGCAAATATGGGGACCTGGGGATCGAACCCAGGCCCTTTGGTTTTTTCACATGCCTCCTGACCAACTGAGCTAGCGTGCATATTTGTATAAGGAATAACAAATAGATATTATATTAGAAAAGCAAATTAATTCATCAAAATCGCACAAAATTCAAAAGGATCAGTCAGGGGGTGCCACGCCACCCTTCTTCTTCCTCCCTCCGTTGGCAAAAGTCCAAGACTTTTACCTACGGTTTTCTGGGCGTATGTATAAGCCCGCGTTTCTCCAAAATCCACTACATGCATGATAAATCAATTCTAGTGGTACTAATCAACTTGTGGCAACCTCATAAGCATCATGGTACCACTCTTCATGGCCAATTGTCCCTGCAATCAAAACCCCTAAAAACGAAACCTAAACCCTAATCATGGCAAATCTCTGTATGGCTAACAAAAACGCAATTGAACATTATCATTAGCTTGCAAATGTTTCACTGAACAAGAATATGTAAAGAATTCATGCTATAAATGCCAGAATCGTGATATTGGATTTCAAGAAAGTATCAATGTCATGAGATACTTACAGTGCGTTTTTGGGCACAAAAACACTTGCTAATGATTGGGATAGAGTCCTTAAATGTCCAGCAAGTGAAAGGTGTGCTTGGAATGGCTTGAAAGCGCCTGTAACTATGAAATCAGATTTCCACTTTTCTTGAGTTTTTGCAAGTTTTTTCTCAGCTTCTCACGCCTCCAATCTTATGTTTTTGGTCTGCAAATGTTCTATATGTATCCTTGAATGGATTAGGGTTACAAATTTGCTCCAAATCTTTTTCAATTAAGGTGATTGAATCATGATTTGATTCTTATTCAAATCTTTCTAAATCAATCAAAACTCAATCTTTTTGTATCCAAATGACCCTTGCACGATTTGATCTCATTGCCAGCTATTCATGGACCTGAAATATGCACAAAATCTCAAGGTTTAAATGACTTTGATATTTTCATTATTTATTATTGATTTTATTTGATTTAAATGAAATAAAAATCAAAATAAATGACAAAAATAAAATAAAGGCAAATGGGAAGGATCATGGGTCGTGGACCATGTTACAAACTCAATATAAGCACAAAAAGTTGGGCCCATTTGACAAAAATTTCAATTTTGGCCACTTTTGACTTTTGGCAATTTTGCAAAAATGGTCAACTTTGACAAGGCATATCTCTTTAAATTTTGACTCTATGAGGGTGTTATTGGAAGTTTTAGAAATCTTAATATGTCCTCTAAGCAACCCTTTTATTCTCATCTCAATTGAGTCTTCCATGTTCATTTATGAAGCTTTGACATAAAAGGTGTTTTTGTTGACTTTCCAAAATGACCTATAGTGTACAAATTCATATCTTCTTGTGAGTGCATAATTTGAACTTTGGAGATGAAGATGAATTGTAGGGAATTGCATCCTCTTAAAAATGAGCTTTGGATGGGTCATTTCTGATAAAGTATGAGAAAGTTATGCTTGGTCAAAGTTGAGTTGACTTTTCCTACAAAACCCTAATTTAGCAACTTTTGGGTTTTGATGAATTGTGAGCAATGCTTGAGGAATCATGATCAACCCTTGATCAAATGATGAATAATACTTCAAAATGAGGATGTTTACCAAAAATCTTGAAGTTTGACTGTATGTGGGCCACAGTTGACTTTTGCCCAAGCACAGTCGATTTTCAGGCCTTTGAGCAATTGACTGAGCAAATTTTGTCTGCAAGGCTTGAAACTTGACATGGATGATCTTGAGAACATATTAGGACAATAGTGAGCATTTGGGACCCTTTGGCCTCACACATCTTGATGCAAATTGAAACCCTAATCTGAGGTAGACTGCCTTAGGAGAGAGTTTGTCTGATCAACCCTTGGACTTCTTTGAGCAATTTAAGGATCTCACTTGAAAAGTGTTGAGAAATATGGGAGGGAAAATTTTGGGGTACAACAGTTGTCCCTGTTCAATCTTCTTAAACCCGAGGATGTAGATTGGCTTGTCTGCCTTTCGTGATCCGAAGGTGGAAGATGATTGAACACTAGAGTGCCCAGAAATTTGCACTCGCATGAAGTGGTATTTATCTTGCGATGTCGGGAATGGGATTATAGATGCCATTTGGAGATTGATGACGGAGGATGGGCTTAAAGATGCCATCCGAAGGAGTGTCAATTGCACAAGAGATTCCTTTGCGAGAGCTCGTATACTTGTTATTGAGGAGGACTTCGCTGGGGAATGCTAGTCTCTGTCTTGGTAAAAGTTGAATTTTAGGAGCTTCGGTCGTCTGTTATTCTACTGGGAAATCGTCTCTTAGTCGAAGAGGTGAAAATGAACTACTATCTGGTCGTGATCCAGGCTTCATAGTGATAAGATCGACTGCTATCTTATCGTGCTCCAGGCTTTACAGTGACTTACTGGGGAGATGAGATTAAACTTGCTATCCGGTTGTAATCCAGGATTTGTAATTTCTCGATTCTTATCTGGTCGTACTCTAGGCTTCAGAAGGAATTAAGTTATTATCCGGTTGCATCCGGGCTTCAACTTGAATTTAGGGGACACTAATATCCAGTCGACTCCGGACTTCTTAATAATTGTCCAGGTAAACTGCTATTTGGTCGAAATCCAAGCTTCGCAATATCTTGTACTGTTATCTGGTCGTAATCCCAGGCTTCAGTGTCCTTTAATGCTATCTGGTCGTAATCCAGGCTTCACGATGTTTCATACCATTATCTGGTCGAATCCAGGCTTCATGGTGTCCTGTACTGCTATCTGGTCGATTCCAAGCTTCACAATACCTTACTTCTTATCTGGTCGTATTCCAGGCTTCAGAAGAAATCAAGTGGTTATCCAGTCGCATCCGGGCTTCCATTTAATTTTTAGACCTACTAATATCCGGTCGATTTCCGGGCTTCATAGTAATTGGCCGGGTAGACTGCTATTTGGTCGAAATCCAAGCTTTGTAGTGTCCTTTACTGTTATCTGGTCGTAATCCAGGCTTCAGTGTCTTTTACCGCTATCTGGTCATAATCCAGGCTTCACGATGTCTTATACCATTATCTGGTCGAATCCAGGCTTCATGGTGTTCTTGTACTGCTATCTGATCAATTTCCAGGCTTCACAATACCCTGTTAAGATGTTTTCCGGTCGATCTCCGGGCTTCACCGCTTGTGTTTATGATATACCACTATTTGGTCTATTCCAGGCTTCATGGTGTTTTGTACTGTTATCTGGTCGTAATCCAGGCTTCACAGTAACTTGCATTGCTATCTGGTTGTTCTCCAGGCTTCACAATAACTTGCTGGGAATTAAACTAATATCCGGTCGAATCCGGGCTTCATAGCTTAAATTTAAGATAAACCACTATCTGGTCGATTCCAGGCTTTGCGGTATTTTGATACTGTTATCCGGTCGTTCTCCGGGCTTCGGTCAGATCCGGGCTTCATAACTTGAACTGGAATAGAAATCTTGGCACCGATTTGACTGAACCGGAGAAACTTGTGAGAATTTTGATTGCATTTTTCCCTGAAAGGTGAAGAGTTAGTCGTATGTAATGTCATGATGTATGAAATTTATTGAGCAATGATGTTCTCAAAATAAATGAGACTGTGATGTATGATGCGTATGCGCATGCCATGATGTATGAATATGCAATGTTCTCGTGATGTTTTCTAGTTGGGGAAAGTAAATCCCGGATTGCTGTTGGATAATATAAAGAGTTTCGCTCGCTGGGGATAATGATCGAAGATGATTTGAGAATAAATTGGCGGGAGAATAACTCTGCTGGAGAATAAACTGGCGAGAGAATGACTCTGTGTGGAAGAGATACTCTGTCAGAAGACCTGCTAATTTGGAGAAATAACTTCGGCTGGGGATGAATTACCGCTGCCGGCGCTAATGAACTTTGTCGGGGATTGAATTTCTCCCCGTGGAAGAAATAAACTCCACTGGGGATAGTCTTCCATTATTGGTGATAGATAAACTCTGCTTGGGGAGAATTATCACCATTGCTTTTGGGTATTCCTTACTCTGCGGGGAGTGTATGCACTTTTAGTCATTTTCTCCAGCCGACTTTGTCCTTGTACCTGGTGGGTTGAGCAACTGTGAGGTTTGGACATTTCTTGTTTGCCCCTGTTCCTGGAATTACGAGTAATTGTCTTTTGTTTCGCATGTAAATATTTATGAGCAACAATTATTTTCAAATGCATATATAAAAAATGAATCATTGGACATTCTTGCAAAACAAAACAGAAAAAGATTTTTTTTTTGAAATTTATTGTAAAATGAATTGTATTGATTCTGAAGTTGGCCTTTAATAGGCGTTTTGTACAAGAGGCTGACGTCCTAGTAAGAGAACGCCGCCGAAAGATACAGAATTTATACGATTTGTGTAAAACAAAGAAAAATAGCTATGTGAACAATCCCACTAGGTTCCAACTCTACTATTGCCTTTATATATTCGAGCGTCTCATCACTTTGCTACTTGGTTGAAGGTAGATCAGATTGATTGGCGTCGTCCGAGCTTGATAGTCGATACTGAAGTCTGGTTGCAAGGTGACCCAATGAGACATAGTGTTACGCTTTGATCCCTAATTTTTGCCTAGACCACCCTTTCAGGTTTTCAGTCCACCGGGATACCCTTTTTTGCCCAAGCCGCCTTTTCAGGTTTTCGACTTGTCGGGTGTACAATTTTTTCATTTTCAACCCTTACTTTTGCCCGAACCCTTTTGGTTCACCGAGAAGCCCTTATTTTTTCCTAGGCCAGTCGACCTAGCGGGTCTTTGCTTATGCGTAGTATTTTTTCACTATGTCTGCATTGACGGGGTGAGGAAGGTCATCACCATCCATGGTGGTTAGAATCATAGCTCCTCCTGAGAAAATGTTCTTAACCACAAATGGCCCTTCGTACGTAGGGGTCCATTTTCCCCTGGGATCACCTTGTGGCAGTATGATGCGTTTGATCACCAGATCCCTGACTTGATACTTTTGTCGTCTAACTTTCTTGTTAAATGCCTTGATCATTCGCTTTTGATACGTCTGACCATGACAAATAGCAGGAAGTCTCTTTTTATCGATTAAGTTCAGCTGATCAAGTCGGGTATGGATCCAATCGTCCTCGCTCAAACCTGCATCCTTCATAATCTGGAGAGAGGGTATCTGGACTTCAATGGGTAAGACTGCCTCCATGCTATACACCAAAGAGTAGGGTGTTGCCCCAGTTGACGTCCGCGCTGAGGTGAGGTACACATGAAGAGCGAATGGTAACATCTCATGCTAGTCTTTGTAGATCACTGTCGTCATTCGCACAGTCTTCTTGATGTTCTTATTAGCCGCTTCGAAAGCCCTATTCATCTTCGATCGGTAAGGAGAAGAGTTGTGATGCTGTATCTTGAACTGCTTGCAGAGCTCGGTGATCATCGTATTGTTAAGATTTGTACTATTGTCCGTAATGATCCTCTCTGGTACACTATATCGACAGATCAGATTATGTCGGATGACTCGTGCCACGGTGTTCTTAGTTACTGTAGCAAAGGAAGCTGCCTCAACCCACTTTGTAAACTAGTCAATTGCTACCAGAATGAAACGATGCCCGTTAGACGCAGTGGGTCTGATCTCGCCGATCATATCAATGCCCCACATTGCAAAAGGCCAAGGAGCTGTCATGACATTCAGAGGAACTGGAGGTATGTGCACCTTATCAGCATAAACTTGGCATTTGTGACAAGTCCGAGAATGCTGATAACAATCGGCTTCCATAGTAGAACAATAATATCCAGCCCGTAGGATTTTCTTTGCCATGGTATGTCCACTGGAATGAGTTCCGAAAGTACCTTCATGTAACTCTACCATAATCCTTTCTGTCTCGTTCTTGTCCACACATCGCATTAAGGTTGAATCATGGTTACGCTTGTAGAGAACGCCATTGCTGATGAAAAACTTCGTAGCGAACCTTCTCAGAAACTTCTTATCATTAATAGATGCACCCTCGGGGTACTCTTGAGCCTCAAGATACCTCTTTACCTCGTGAAACCAGGGTTTCTCTACTACCTCTTCAGTCTCGATGTAACAGCAATGTGCGGGTTCGTCCAACCTCTAAATGGTAATCTGGGGAGCTTCATTGTCCCACCTGACTTTGAACATAGAAGACATGGTAGCTAGCGCGTCTGCTAATTGGTTCTCCTCTCTGGGGACATGTTCAAAGGTTATCTCCTCGAAGTGCAGAAGCAACATCAATACATACTCCTTGTAAGGAATAAGAATTGGGTGCTTCGTATCCCACTCGCCTTTGATCTGACTGATCACCAGAGCAGAATCTCCGAATACACTCAAGAACTTAATCCTCAGGTCAATAGTAGCTCGAAGGCCCAGGATGCACGCTTCATACTCCGCCATATTTTTGGTGCAGTTAAAACATAATTGGGCAGTGAACGGAGTATGACAACCCTCAGGAGATATGATCACCACGCCAATACCATTACCCAACGCGTTTGAGGCTCCATCAAAATACATGGACCATCAGGATCCCTCCCCGAGTCCTTCATCCGGTCCAGGTTCTTCACAGTCAGTCACCAACATGATGTTCTCATCCGGGAACTCGAAATTCATGGATTGCTAATCATCCACCGCCTGATGTGCCAAATGATCCGCCAACACACTCCCCATTGATTGATTTTTGGGTCGTGTATTAGATATCATACTCAGTTAAGATCATTTTCCATCTTGCTATTATTTTAGACAAGGCAGGCTTTTCGAAGATATACTTGATTGGGTCCATCTTTGATATCAATAGGGTAGTGTGAGTCAACATATACTGTCTCAGCCGGCGAGCAACCCATGCCAAAGCGCAATAAGTTTTCTCGAGCAGTGAGTATCGGGTCTCACAGTCGGTAAACTTTTTGCTAAGGTAGTAAATAGCATGATCTTTTCGGCCAGACTCGTCATGCTGCCCCAACACGCACCCCATTGAATTATCCAGTACTGTCAAGTATAAAATCAAAGGCCTTCCTTCAACTAGAGGTATCAGAATAAGAGGTTCTTGTAAATTTCTTTGATCTTGTCAAAGGCTGCTTGGAAGTCGTTGTTCCATCTGATTACTTGATCTTTCTTCAAGAGTTTGAAGATTGGCTCACAAGTAGCAGTTAGGTGAGATATGAATCGTGAAATGTAGTTAAGCCGACCCAAGAAACCTTTAACTTCCTTATCATAGTGGGGATATGACAATTCTTGTATGGCTTTAACCTTCCCAGGGTCGACCTCAATACCTTTACTACTGACGACAAACCCTAAGAGTTTTCCAGATCTTATCCTGAAGGTGCACTTGTTCGGGTTTAACCTCATCTTGTACATTTTCAACCTATCGAACAGTTTCTGGAGATGGTCAAGGTGTTCTTCTTCAATCTGGGACCTTGCAATCATATCATGAACATAAACCTCAATCTCATGGTGAATCATGTCATGGAACAAAGTGACCATGGCGCGTTGATAAGTTGCCCCAACATTCTTCAACCCGAAAGGCATTACCTTGTAGCAAAAAGTGCCCTACTATGTAACAAAAGTTGTCTTCTCCATATCCTCAGGAGCCATCTTAATTTGATTGTAACCAGAAAAACCATCCATAAAGGAGAAGATCTTATGCTGCACGGTGTTGTCGACCACAACATCAATGTGAGGAAGTGGGAAATCATCTTTGGGGCTTGCCCTATTCAGATCCCTATAGTCCGCACACATTCGTACCTTACCATCCTTCTTCGGCACCGAAACAACGTTGGCAACCCACTGCGGATAAGAAGTAACAGCTAGAAATCCGACGTCAAACTGTTTCATGACCTCAACTTTGATTTTCTCAGACATCTCAGGGCGCATACGACGGACCTTCTGCTTTACCGGAGGACAATCTTCTTTTGTTGGCAAGCAGTGTACCACAATATCAGTGTCCAAACCAGGCATATCTTCATAAGACCAAGCGAAGATCTCAACATAGTCACGTGACATCTGTACCAACCGTTGCTTGACAGTAGGCTCCAGATTCGCACCTATCTTGACCTCTTTCTTGTCTTCCTTGGTACCCAAATTCACTGATTCCACTGGCTCTTCATACGGCTTATGGCCCTCTCTTCCTGTAGTAACAGTCTAGCAAGTTCCCCAGGCACTTCACAATCATCCTCACCTTCGTCCTCGGCTTGGTTGATCGGATTTTCAAAGTCATAATTGGTAGTAGCAGAGTCGTTATCAATGGGATCCAGAGTGGATGTGGATCTGCATTATGATATGTGAGTATGTGTAAGACAATAGCTGTTTTGATAAAGTGCGAGATAGAAAGGAAAAACTAGGAGAGAAAAATTTGTAATGCAAGAAAACGTCCAATGTTTTATTGATGATATATGAAAATGACAAATAATAAGCCCTCACAAACAAAGCCAAGGTGCCTCGGGTAAGGCACCGGGCCGTAAAGTTTCAATTTGTCTGTTACAAATCTCAAAACAAAAGTCAATTACTGTGTAATAAAAGAAACGGGTACGAAATCCTTCGCCGTCCAGTTGTTCAATCCACCATTCGTTATAGGATAGATCCAGTTGTCGATATCTGAATCTTCTTCACCATCTTAAATTGCATTCACTCCATGATTACTGATATACAGAGGAGGTCTTCCAATCCGTGCACGCCGAACAACCCTCTGAGCCTCTGCAATAAAGCCCAAACCAAACTTGTCAGTTTTGTGTGCGAAGTCAGGGAGCTGACCCCAATTTCCACACCTACCTTTTTCAATTACAGCCCTGGCATCCTTGAGGGAAGACATCTTCATCGGAGGTTTGTCAGTAGCAACTTCAGTCGACGCCAAAGTCTGGGGGACCTCTTCAAAGTTCTGATAAGGGGTTTCGATGAACTCCCCATCCATCTCCATATAGCGAAAGGAATTAAGATGACTCACCATGTACTCCTCTTCTCCTCGCACCGTGACAATCTTCCCCTTTACTGGATATTTCAACATCTGATGGAGCGTAGAAGTCACTGCCCCAGCCTTATGAATCCAAGGGCGACCCAGCAAGCAAGAATAAGATGGTCGGATATCCATCACATAGAAAGTAGATGCAAAAGTCTGAGAGACAACTTTAACAGGGACGTCCATCTCCCCGTGCACCACCCTTTTTGACCCGTCGAAAGCCCTGACCATAATATTACTCGACTTCAGAATCAAACCTTCACAGTCCAGACGGTCTAACGCTTTCTTTGGCAAAACATTCAATGAGGACTCGGTATCCACCAGTACATGGGCCATAGTAGTGCCCCTGCACTCGATTGAGACGTGCAGAGCATCATTGTGATTTCTTCCTTTAGCAATCAGATCTGCGTCTTAGAAACCCAACCCGTTGTCGGTAGTCAAACTAGCTACGCAATCTTTGAATTGATCAGCTGAAGTTTCCTGCGGCACATGCGTAGTTTTGAGGAAAGCAATTAAATCCTTTGCATGGACTTCGGAACACAATAACAAGGAAAACATGGAGATTTTTGACGGGGTCTGCCCCAACTGCTCGACTACGTTATAGTCGCTCTTCTTAATAATCTTCAGAATTTCCTCTATCTCCTGCTGTTTCCAGTGATTTCTGGTAAACAACCGCTAGTCTTCCAAACTATCGAATAATCTTTCTGACTGTTATTCAATTCCTCTGGTAACTCACAGGATCGACTAGATTGATCCTAGGACTCCTTGGATATTAAGGTTACTCTCACGATCGAACATATATTCATGGTTGATATTGTATATGTGTTTGGCTTATTTCGATCTCTCTCTCTAAAAGTCTAAAGATGTAATCAAAATGTGTGTGTGAAAACTAAGTTACATGAATAAATGCTAATTGTAAAGACATGTAAAATTGCATAAAAGTGAAGTAAATGGTTTCGACTTACAAAACAGTTAATATAAAGGATTTCTGGAACGTAAAAGGTTTGAAATATGAAGAAAGCGTTTAATGCAAGAAATCTTTAAATGACTTTAAGTAAAAATATGCGTTCGAAGGATAAGACTTGAAGGTAAAGGTATGGAAAATCTGACAGTTTTCTGAAATATAAAGTGCATGAAATATGAAGAAAACATTAAAATGTAAAACTTTGAAGAAGAGATTTCGAAGTGAAAAGACTGTAAATGAGAAAACTTGTAAATGTTATCTGACAAAAGGATAAAGGAAAGTGCTGGAAATGGTAAAAGGTTTTCATTAAATCAAAAATACATGGTGCTATCATACATACATTTCTCTTGCATTCGTTTCCCTTGCCATGTGGTAGTTTGAATGTTACTGAGTATTTTGTATAATAGATATGACACACGAAATCCTAATACTAAGACTTCTATTTATACTAATTCGACCATAACGGTCTTGCTATAGGATTATGCCACGTCTAGAACATGCAGGACAATGCTTCTTTCGTCTTTCCACGTGTCCCCAAATGCTCCAGCACATAACTTTCAAACTTCGAAAGTCCCGCTTCCATTTGAATTTCAAATGCTTTGGTACTTCTCCGTTTCGAACGCTCTTCCCAGACACAACCTTGTTGTTATTTCGAGACTTCTTTAGATATGTTCCCGTAATTGCCACTCGAAGCTCCAAGCTTTGACATACTTATTCGAAACACTGCTTCTGCTACTTCGAAACATGACGCTTGACCTCATTTCGATCAAAACGTTTAATTCATTTGGCTTCTAATAACATTATCAAAATCTTCAGCCAACAAATTGCCCCTTTAAAATATGTATTTCGATTCCTCTGAGAAATACCTATTTTAAACACCTACATAAGATTTTGATGGGACTTTCGAATCATCGTAACATTTAATGCATTTGACTCCAGTCACGTCAATCATAGCACCTTTTGGATTCCTTAACCGCCTGGAGCCACTTCACAGCATGGTGCAGTTACAAATAATGATTATCTTTAAATCACGCCTATTACCCATGTTAACTTCACGCCACCTCTTCATCACACCAACCCATGATCTCCACGTATCACACCCTTATTCGGTGGATGCTTAAACTTCCCCATTATAAAACATCACCAACTTAATATTTCTCTTTTCTTTTCACACTCTAAATCTTTTACCCTCCTTCTCTCGTAAGAAAAAATCCAAGCTTTCAACATCTTTCAAAAATGTCTTCTTCTACTTCATCCCAACTCAAGAAAGTCTCCAAGAAGAAAGGAAAAACTGCAGGAGCTACCATGGAAAGTAAAATCATCACTCACCAAGGTCAATCCGTACTTGCCCCTCAGATGATTTCAAAAGAAAAAGAAATGCTGTATGCGTCACAGGTACTCATTCCTACCAACGTTGCTGGTAAGAGGTTAACTTTAAATGGCCCTCTTACGTTTTTTGAAATATTAAAAGACACCAGGACGATTTTCCCAGTTTGTTATAGCTTCAAACCCTTATTTAACAAAATGGACGCCCCTAAGGCAGTAGAATCTCCTAGTTCAAATACCATAGAAACCCCAATTGTTCCTCCTAAGGACCCCTTTGTTTTGGATTATGTAAAAAGTAATTTTAAACCATTTCGATCTTGCCCCACCTCTGATATTGCCTATCAAAATTGGTTCACGAAAGTAGAAGCTAAGAAATCCCAGCAATGGGAAGAATTAGGCATCTATAACCTGATTAAGCTATCGAAGCCTGGTTTCACCTACAGCCACCCTCTGCTATTCGCGTCCCTTTATTTCTGGGACAGTACCTATAACACTTTCCATCTCCCAGGTGGAATGATCACCCCAACCTTCTTCGACATAGCGGCCATCACTGGGCTATCGCCAGTGGGAGAAACTTATATACCCGACAACGAAGAACACTCAAGCATAATTGACTTCGAAGTCAAGCTAGCCAGTTTTTCCAAATTTATCAGTCATTACCATGCTGAGGGGGACAATGTGTCTGATGTAGAGCATATTGCTTTCTTAACCCTGTGGCTGTCAAGATACGTTTTCTGCAAGAGATCCCTACAGGTAGCTAGTAGGTTCATTCCTCTAGCCAGGGACTTGCATGAAAATTGAAAAGTGTGCCTAAGTGAACTGCTCTTAGTTGACCTCTATGAAAGCCTGAGGTCAGCTGTTTCGAGCCTCAAATCCCACACCTCCAAAAATATTCTATTGGCTGGCCCTTTTTGGTTACTCCAACTATGGCTAAATGCCATGTTCGAACCCTCCTTATCAACCGCCAACACCCTTGATGAGCAAGATTCTGAGATAAATGATAGGATAGTCGAAGGCACTAGGCTTCGAAGATTAACTCCCAACGATGACAAAGATGACTTCAAAGTTCAATTCTCGAAGTACATCATGATATTCTCCAAAAGGCACAAGTTCGAAGAGAGCATGGCGCCTTTTGCTTCGAGGGCTCATGGACCTTCTTGGTTCACCATGGCTCTCTCAGAAGCTATCAAGAGCAAGGAGATTCAGGATGTATGGAGAGCTTTTTTGCTGCCTAGACTCATTTCTTCAAGAATAACCCCAGCCAAGAACCAAATTTTTCTCTTTGCCTACCAACCAAACTTCGTTTCGAGGCAGTTTGGCTTATGCCAACTGATTCCTGAACCTTTATTTCACACTGAGAGCGCCATCACTTCTGGACGAACTTTCAAGGCACAGGAAGCCAAAATACAGCAAGAACAATATCAAGGCTTTGCCCAATTTGAGCTGATAACCTTCGAACCTACCCATCTCACGGCTAAAGGATTTCTGGAATGGTGGACCAAGTTTTATCAAACTTATATGTTCGATACACTTACAATTCAACAGAAACTAATTGATGCCTTCGATGTGCAGGTACCAACAAAGAAAGGTATGTTTACTCATGCCAAAGAGATTAAAGCTTTCCAAAATTATTTTGAAACTACTTATGACCCCACGCGCTTGGACTCCACTGTGCATCAAGCAGCTGAGACCTTGAAGGAAAAATTTAAACAAAAAGTTTCTAAGTTAAAACTTCCTTCAGGGCTGTCACCTGAGGATAGGTATAGGTTGGCATTCGAAATGCATCCACCTAAATTTCCCAGATTACCTACCTCAGAACTGGCTCTGGCTTGGTTTCCCCCATATCCATGGTGGTTTACTTGCAAAGAGATGTTCAAATATCTTCAAAGGAAACCAAAGCCATCTGAGACTGTGACATGGGCTCGATACTGACTTCATGATTTCCCAGGACACCTTCGATACGACCTTTCTGCCATGTCAATTAAATCTGATCAAGGCACAGGTGCGAATGCTTGGGAAAATCCCAAATGTCTTTTACTTTCCATATCTTTAACCTTTGCTTTAATTGTTTCGATTTTCAGCCATTAGGATAAAGACAGCTGCCTCGAAGTCGAAAGAAGGGAGTGCCTCTCAAGCCTCCATCGAAACTACTGACAAAGTGACTCCACCCGAAACAACCACTATTGCTGCAACCATAACAACAACAATAATACCAACAACAACCAGTGTTCCAGTTCCAACGGTAATCACTTAGCCTTGATGTTTCGAATTCACTCATGCTTTATGGTTTGCATCTAATTCTTCGTTTAAAATTCTTTCAGACCAACAAGCTTCCTCCTACTACTCCCAAGAAGCGGAAATCAAGCACCACTGGGGAAGACCCCAAGGCTGGAGGAAACTTAAATACTGCTTCGAAGAAGAAGCCAAAGAAAGATATTTCGAAAAGCACCATTCCAACTAGTGTCTCTGGACTTGATTCCAGGGATGCTGCTCCCTCACCCAAATCCAAAAATCCACCTTCGACCTCCAACCCAACGTTGGAACGTATAGCTAGTAACCTCTCCTCTGAGAGTCCACAGGTAAATTGAACCTTAAAATTTTTTACAATACTAACTTCTTATTACCTTGGTGAATGTTTTTTCTTAACATTCTGTTGTTCCTTGCAGAACATCTTGAATCCAGCTTCCACTATTTCGAACTCACCATCCAGAGCTGCTGCTCCGCTCAACTCCTCTCCTCAAGGAGATTCCAGCAACCTGGTTCAAAATAAAGGTTCCTCCAATATGGCGGTTCTGGCTGGAACTTCTGAACAGTAGGATGATCAAGGTACCTCCATTCCTCTGAAAGAGATAAACGAAACAACACTTCAAACGTCTGCAGAGGATTTGCAAAGGGCTTCTCTTCAAAAGTCCCCTCTTGAAACTCTTCAAGAGGACCCAAAGGACACTCAAACTGAAGAAGAGAAAGCTGATTCTGGGCAAAGAGCCGAAGAATCTGCAGACGAAGAATCTGAGGAGGAGAATGCCAATGACGGTTCGACTGCTGGGACAGAGTCCAACGCAAATAGCAGTGAAAGGGATGGTATCGAAGTGGTGGACTTGGATGAGGATGAAGAAGACCAAGAGCATGAAACGAATGAAGGGGATGGTAATGCAACCAACGAACCCATAGAGGTTGAAATGGACGTGGCTCCCCTACATGTGGAACTCCCTCAATCCTCTCTGTCTCGAATGACTGACGAGGAACTGGCACTTCTGAGACGAAATGACCCTATTGGGTACATGAAGGCAAAGTTGGCTCAGAGGGACGTCCCACTTGCTAGGGCTGGCACAAGTTCGACCAGCTATCCTCTTCCCACAGATGAAAGAATTGTTCTTCTTAATAAAATTAGGAAAACCATTCTCAATGTGGATATATTCGAAGTGCTTAAGCAAGATAGTACTGCTTGCTATACTATGAAGGAGCTGCTCACAAAGGTCAATCTTTCCACCTGCTCCTTGCCAGTTAGTACTCTCTTGTTCGATCTTCAGAATTTGCTGGACAACGTAACTGGTTACCTTCTCCAAGACGAATCTGCTGCCAAGAAGGTTCAAGAGAAACGCATTGCCATGGATGCCGCTTATGAACAAGCTTCGAAACTCTCTCAAGAAGCTGAGGATCAAGCTATGCATCTGAAGCAGGCGAAAACTGATTATGAGGCTCGAGCTGAGTCCATCCTTCTTTGGGAATGGCAGATTCTGGAACTTCAACAGAAGGTTAAGGAGGCTAAAGAACAACAACTAGCTTTCGAAACCAATTCTGCTGGTAACCAATTCGAAGAGCTTCTCAACCAGGGGCTTGCGGAAATGGAGACTGCAGAACAACTTAAAGGAGAAGTGGCAACCTTGGAAGGAGCCAGGCGGTTCGCTCAGCAGAAACTTGAATCATTTCGAAGCACTTTTAATCGATTAAAAAATAATTCTTATTTCTAGACTTTGACATTTATTTGACTATAATTTTGGTTTCTTACATGTAATATTCGAACAACGCCATTTTGGCATTTTATCTTGCCATCTTGGCTTTTTGTAACATCTTGTTTACGTTGTTACTATTCGAATCTCCTGCAGGCTTGGCTTATATTTCTTTAAATATTTCCCATTAACCTTTAGGACACGTTTATCATCCATGAGTTCTTCGATTTCGTATGCATTGTTTGAGAATACTTTTAATATTCGAAAAGGTCCTTCCCAATGAAGTGACCATTTACCTAACGCTTTATTCTTCTTGTCCATAGGCAATATGACTCTCCAAACCAAGTCATTAATAATGAATACTTTTTTCTTCACCCTTTTATTGTATGTTCTGGCCACTCTTTCTTTTTGCCTCATCAAAATTTCCAATGCATGTAATCTAATTTCGTCCAACTCAACTAATTCATTCATCATCATTTCCCAATATAATGCCGTTGGGATTTCGTTTTGTCTCTGAATTCAAACTGATTGTAGATGAATTTCTACTGGCAACACTGCATCATGACCAAATGTGAGTTGGAAAGGCATAGTGTTAGTAGCTTCCTTAGGAGATGTTCTACAAGCCCATAATATTTGGTCCAGAGTTTTGTGCCAGTTTCTTGGCTTTTTGCCAATATGCTTCTTGATTAATCCTATTATTACTTTATTTGCTGCTTCGACTTGTCCGTTTGCTTGAGCATAATATGGCGTTGATGTTAGCAATCTAAACCCCATTTCTTGGGCAAATCCTTGCATCTTTCTACCAGTAAACACAGAGCCTTGATCTGTAGTTATTCTCTCTGGCAATCCGAACCTATAGATAATGTGCTTTTGTATAAATTCAATAATAGCCTCTTGATCAGCAACTATCAGTGGTATAGCTTCGATCCATTTGGTAAAATAATCTATTCCCACCAAGATGTATTTCTGTCCTTTGGACGAAGCAGGATTTATTTCTCCTATCAAATCCAATGCCCATCCTCTAAATGGCCATGGTTTGATGATCGAGTGCAACTCACTTGCAGGGGCATGTTGAATTCCTGCATGTTTCTGACATTCCTCACATCCTTTAGCAAAGTCTATGCAATCTTTGAGCATGCTAGGCCAATACAAGCCGTATCGAAATAACAACCATTTCATTTTATGGCCTGCTTGATGTGCCCCACATGCCCCATTATGGACTTCAGACAATGCTAAGTATGCCTCACTTTCTCCTAGGCATTTCAATAATACACCCTCTTGGGTCTTTTTAAACAATTCGTTCCCCATGAGGAGATATGAAAATGCTCTATATTTTGTTTTTCTATCCACCTTTAGAGTTGGGTCTGCTTAATAACTCTTCAATGGACTTCGCCAATCTGCATCTGACAAAGTATTTATGGCTAATATTTCGAATCCCTGTTTCTCAGCATATCCCAATCTCATACTTTCCAGATCCGATGGTGTGAATCTAGTAGCCATAACTCTTCCCCTTAATTCGACCAAATCCTTGAAGTTCTTGGTAGACACTTTATAACCTGAAGCCAACTGCGCTAAGTCATTTGCTTCTTGGTTCTCTATTCTTGGTATGTGTTGAATATCCATGTATTCAAATTTCCTCAATAGCCTATTGACTATGACGAAGTATACCATTAAATTTTCCTTTATGCACTTGTATTCCTTTGTGATTTGTTTGACCACTAATTCAGAGTCTCCTTTAATTTCGACTCTGGTTGCCCCCAATTCCAACAAAGCTTCAAGTCCAACAATGAGCGCTTCATACTCAGCTTCATTGTTAGAACAACGAGGACCATCTAATTTATACTTGAATTTTGTTGGAATTCCTTCAGGAGAAATCAGAAGGACTCCAACACCACTTCCATTCCTGTGGGTTGAACCATCAAAGTACAATTTCCATGGTTGCATTTCGACGTAACTCATGACCGTCTGCTCAACCAAAGAATGGTCCACAATGAAGTCAGGAATCACTTGACCTTTCATAGCTTTTAAAGGCATGAAAGTCAACGAATATTCTGTTAAGGCTAAAGCCCACTTTCCAATTCTGCTATGCATTATTGGTTTTGAAAGCATATGTTTAATGACATCGAAATGAGATGAAACATAAACATCAACAGGTTTTATATAATACTTGAGTTTCATACAAGAGAAGTACAAACAGAGACATAGCTTTTCTAAATTGCTATATCTGGTCTCTGCATCATTTAGCACTCTACTTAAATAGTATATGGCTCTTTCGACGCCATTGCTATCTTCTTGTGATAGCATACTACCTATACTAACTTCAGAGGAAGATATGTACAATCTCATGGGCTTCCCCCATGAAGGTGGAGACAAAATAGGAGGATGAGAAAGGTATTCTTTTATTCTGTCAAACGCCTCCTGGTGAGCTTTGTTCCATTCGAAGGCTTGACCTTGCTTTAGACGAAGTAACAGAGAGAAAGCTTGGGTTCTTCCACTTAGGTTCGAGATGAATCTTCTGAGGAAGTTAATTTTCCCTAGCAGAGATTGCAACTCCCTTTTTGACGCAGGTGCTTTCGCCTCCATTATGGCTTTGGTTTTGTTCTGGTTGATTTCGATTCCTTTCTTGTGAACCACAAAACCAAGAAAATCTCCAGCCTGCACAAAAAATGCACATTTAAGGGGATTCATCTTTAAGCCATGTTTTCTCATTCGCTCGAATGATTGGCTTAAATGATGCAAATGTGTTTCTGCAGATATAGATTTGATGACTATATCGTCAATATACACCTGCATGAAGGTTTCAATGAAATCATGAAAAATTGAATTCATTGCCCTTTGATAAGTTTCCCCAGCATTCTTTAAACCAAAAGGCATCACCACCCATTCGTAGGTGCCTAAGGCTCTTGGGCAACGAAATGCTGTTTTTGCAACATCTTCTTCAGCAATGAAAATCTGGTTATACCCAGAGTATCCATCTAACATACTCAAGTATTCGAACCCTGCAGCATAATCTACTAGCATTTCTGCCACAGGCATGGAATATTCATCTTTAGGGGTTGCAGTGTTTAAATCCCTAAAATCTATGCAAATTCTTAAAGAACCATTTTTCTTGATAACAGGTACTATGTTTGCTAACCATTCGACGTACCTTGTTGTTCTGATGAATTTGCAACGCAGCAACCTTTCGATCTCAGCTTTAATTTTTGTGAGAACCGCTGGTGCGAATCTTCTGGGAGTTTGTTTGATGGGCCTCTTGCCATCTTTGATTGGCAGTCTGTGTTCGACCAACTCCCTCTTTAAACCAGGCATCTCGTCATAATCCCATGCGAAGCAATCTTTGTTTTCCTTAAGGACTTCGATCACTTCCTTCTTGAGGCCTGGGCTAAGTTTAGCACTTATGTAGGTTACTCTTTTCGTTTTTTCATCCCCTAAGTTGACTTCTTCGAGTGGGTCCTGTGCCAACATTTTGGCACCTGAGTTTATGGGGTCCCTTTCGAAGCCTAAGGGTTCTTTATCATAGATGGCATCCAACCTTTGATCCATCTCAAACTCTTTGAAGGGTGAGCATTTCGAACCATCCCCACTTACTTCGTCCGTCTTTATAGTTGATTTATTTATTTCAGCCTCTAAGGCCGCTTTTGATTCGTTCTCAGCCATATAGGCCGAAATCCTTTCGAAAAAGGTAGACTCAGTCATGGCTAAGGTTGTCGAAGTCCCAGCCTGCTGGCCGTTTTTGTATAGTGCTTTCGACTCCCTCTTCTTCACTGATTATTGTTCTATCCCAGTAAAGGCCATCATGACGAAGGGTCATGTAGTAGTGGGCGTTTCTAGTTTCATTAATCTCATCATTTGGAACACACAGAGCAATCTTTGCCAGATTTTTATCATAATCCCTCTTGTCAACTAAATTGACAGTTGACATAAAGTAACTCTGGTCTGCTTCGATGTTTTCCACGATTCCATCATCTCTCCACAGAACTAGTCGCTGATGCATTGACGAAGGAACTGCCCCCACGCCATGGATCCACTCTCTTCCCAGCAGTAAGTTATAGTTGGCCTTGGCTTCGATCACCATAAACATGGTGGGCCTACAGCTTGAGCCTATTGTCAATTCCAACTGGACCACTCCCAGTGTTTTGCCCACTTTTCCCTCATAATTGGACAGAACCATATTATGGGGCTTGATGTCTCCTTCGCGGATCTCTAATCTTTTTAGCATGAAATGGGGTATCAAATTGACTGCAGCACCCCCATCCACTAGAACTTTGTTCACACCATGGACACCAACTTTCGCCCGAATGAAAAGTGGCTTGAGATGGTTCTTCATTGCAGGTTCTGGACGTTTGAAGAACGCATTTTGTTCCTCAACAGCCCCATTGTCCATCACATAGTAGCACACGGGCCTATGTTTCATCAAATCTGTGGTGTCTTCCTCCTCATATTCATTGATTTCGGTTTCCTGCCCAAATTCGCAGGGAAGCACAGACACCACGTTACAGTTCAAGTTAAATGAAGACTCCCCCTCTGATTCGAAGTTATCTGTTATTATATCTTCGTCCTCTTCCGGGCCTGGAGTGTACTCCTTTGGTTCATCGCGTTGTTCTTCAGAGAAGAGCCTCCTATTGACTGGAGGTTTGTCTTCAGTTTGATTTTTTGGTTTGTTGGTGCTAGATTCACCTTGGTTTTTCGTTGAAGTAACCCCTTTGTCTGCCACAACTTCTCTCTTAGCCTTTCGAATCCTTTGCTGTCTGCGCCACTGGGATCTTGACATGGGGTTCCTTCCTTTGTAATTTTCTAATCTCACCTCCTCCCTTTTTGCTGTGTTGAATTGCCTCCTGTATGTCACAGCATGGCGTGCATTTCGTTCAGCGTTTCTCCATCTATCTTTGCCTTTGTCATTTCTGACCTGTAACCATCTATCGGTTGGCACTTCAGCAGGGAGTTTGAAAGTCACTCTTCGAGCAGCCTTGGGGTGAGGGCTATCAGGCCTTCGCTGTTTGTGTCTGCTGTCGAAACATGGGCCCATCTGGGCAATTTCTTGATGGTTCCAGCAAGGGGCGAAGGGAATCGTTTCGAAGGCCCTGGCCATGCTTTGGTCATACACAGCAGAACACCTTGGGCAAATCAAGCACTTGGTTGCCTCTTTGTAGCAGCGAAACACAAATCCCAGCAAACTTTCTCCAGCCTTGGGATAGCACCTAAAAAGCTGGTTATCCTGGCGCCAATTGTTGCCAGTTCGGGTCCTCTGTACCCTTTCGAAATTCGCAACGATTCTTTGATTGCAGAGGATGCTGCACCTAGGGCACAATATCATGCCTGAATCTCCTTTGTGGCATGTCATGAGATAATCCTTGAGACTAGCATCTCCAGTGTGATTATCCCCCATTCTATACTTTTCTTTTTCTAAGTATTTTTTCACTTCCTCCATCTCAGAGCGAGGACTTTCCATATCCACCATATTTATTTCAACATCTCCCCTTTTAGCTTCATCATCATCACCCCATCCTGTGGGCTTTATATCCTCAATCTGAACCTTCGAACTCTCTGGGGCAGAATATTTGACTAAATAGTCAAATTTTCCACTGGGTTCCCCTAGAGTGTCCCATATTTCCTTCTGAAGGGAAATTGGCTGCGTGATTTGGACTTTCTCCAATTCCAGCCTCAAGCCTTCAGTGACTTGTGTTAATTCTTGGTTTTGATTTCCCTGGCCTTCAGTAGCCTGGGTTTCTCTTGCAACAGCTACATGTGCGGCAATCGGAGTCTCTGGCGTATTCTGGATGTCTTCAGTGACCTCCTCGCTGACTTCGACCATCACCCAGTTTTCAACTCCAGTATCCTTCTCTCCTGTTAGGGCGTCACTTTGATCAGTTTCCACCATGTTGACCTCTCCAATGCATGCAGGCTCGGAGTAGTTGGTGTCTGCGACGTCCAAGGGATCTTCGTCCACTTTCATCTTCACCTTATCAGCAAACTTTAGTCTGCCATCTTTGATCGCGTTTTGAATCAGGTCCCTGAAAAGAAAACATTGTGAGGTTTTGTGGCCTAGGAAACTGTGATATTTGCAAAACCCTCTCTTCTTTCTCTGATCTAAAGGAGGTATTTTGACATTTGATGGCACAATTAGTTGGCCATCTTTGACAAGTAAGTCAAAAATCTCGTCACATTTAGTGACATCGAAGGTATAAACCTTCTTTGGAAATTTGTCACTTTTTTCATTTTCAACAATGTCTTTCCCTTTTGTGGGAACTAACAATTTGCAGGAATAAGGCGGGGCCTGTTTTAATTCAGCGAGGTCGATTTCAACCTCTTCGAATTCGAATTCAGGATATTCTTCTGCTTCCTCAGTCCCAACATAGGAAATCCTTTCTTTCTTGCTATTCTTAAAGACTCTGGCTTTTTCGGCCTTTAGTCTTTCGACCTGTCGAACCCTATCGGCTAACTGAGCCATATCCCTCAAATACTGAGTGTCTAGCTTCTTTCGAATAGAATAATCCAAGCCACCAGCGGCCATTTCGACTAACTCATGTTCAGGCACTACTGTGTAACATCTGGATTTCAAAAGCCTAAATCTATTCAAATAATCATCTATGGGCTCGGTGAACTTTCTCTTAACACTGGCCAATTCCTTCAAACTTATTTTCGACTGTCCCATGTAAAATTGTTCATGGAATAATCTCTCTAAGAGAGCCCAAGTGTCAATGGACCCAGGAGGCAAAGTGGTAAACCATGTGAAGGCGTTTTTTGTCAAGGAACTTGGGAAGTATTTGATCATGAGATCTTCATTATTGGCTATATCTCCCGCTTCGGTTAGATATGTCGCTATGTGTTCGACTGTTGACTCATTGGTATCCCCAGCGAACTTTGTAAATTTAGGGACTTTATATCCCCTTGGTAAATCAGTATGCATTATGCAATCCAATATAGGAGAAGCGTAATTTGGCCTTCTCATTCCTGTGTTGAGGCCATTCTGGGCCATGACTCTCTCTATCATGGTGGTTAGGTTGTTTTCTGCCAAGATGTTATCGTTTCGAATTCTATGAATGACAGCATCGGCATCTTGATTTCGACCAACCAAAACAACTCCCCTAGGTTGTTCTTCTCGAAACTCTGGGGCTTCTAGCCTTTCGACCCTTGCCCCTGGTTCCATAATTTCCCTTTGTGGGCCCGGGATTATTGGGGCTTCTAACCTTGGTGCCCTGGCCCCTAAGTTAACTTCTTCTCTGGGTGGTCTATAAATTGGTTCGTTAGCAATTTGTTCTATAACAGGCATGTTTGCTCGAAATCCTGCCTGATTCTGCCTACGCCTTTCTGGGGGAGCAAAGAAATCTGCTATTCGACTCATATTGTCAGCGTTTTCTCTGTTTGTCACAGTCACATTTTGCACTATTGGGGCAAATATCTCCTGCATGGTTTGTGCTAACACCCCTATCATATTATGGTTACTGTCGTCCATCAATTGCCTAAAAGCCAACTGGTTGTCTGTGGTTAAGATAGGCATTGTGCTATAACCCACCGACCCTTGGTTATTTGTCATAAACTGATTCGCCCCAGACCCTAGTTGTGGAGATGAATTCGATGTGGAATTGTGTAAACCTGCCATAAAAGATGTTGGCATTCCATAAGAGGAATTTCTGGTTCTATTCCCATCGAAACCGGGTGGTCTAGTTAATGGAGTGGCGAAATGGGATTGTGTCCCTGATGGTGGAACGAATCCCCCAGGGTAGCCAATGGTTCCAGTATTTCCTAAGATCGAACTATTAGTTGATATGCCACTTACTCCATTGGTGGCTATGTTACTGGTCGAAGATGCAACAGACTGTGCATTCGAAGGGATCACATTAGATGTTCCGATCGAAGTGGACGCATTAGTGCCTGTTGTATGTGGGCCATTTTGGTCCCCTTGTTGATTGTCTGAATTAGACATTTTGTCCAAACGTTTTCTTCTGGATAAAGGTTGGTTGCTGTTGGTTATCTTACCACATCTCAGGTTCATAAAACAACAAACTTCTTAGGTTCCAACGTTTTTGTAATGGTTATGTCTCAACAATCCTTATTTCTAATATCCAATTATTGGTCCCACCAGGTGTGCCAATTTGTTTCCAGTGATTTCTGGTAAACAACCGCTAGTCTTCCAAACTATCGAATAATCTTTCTGACTGTTATTCAATTCCTCTGGTAACTCACAGGATCGACTAGATTGATCCTAGGACTCCTTGGATATTAAGGTTACTCTCACGATTAAACAGATATTCATGGTTGATATTGTATATGTGTTTGGCTTATTTCGATCTCTCTCTCTCTAAAAGTCTAAAGATGTAATCAAAATGTGTGTGTGAAAACTAAGTTACATGAATAAATGCTAATTGTAAAGACATGTAAAATTGCATAAAAGTGAAGTAAATGGTTTCGACTTACAAAACAGTTAATATAAAGGATTTCTGGAACGTAAAAGGTTTGAAATATGAAGAAAGCGTTTAATGCAAGAAATCTTTAAATGACTTTAAGTAAAAATATGCGTTCGAAGGATAAGACTTGAAGGTAAAGGTATGGAAAATCTGACAGTTTTCTGAAATATAAAGTGCTTGAAATATGAAGAAAACATTAAAATGTAAAACTTTGAAGAAGAGATTTCGAAGTGAAAAGACTGTAAATGAGAAAACTTGTAAATGTTATCTGACAAAAGGATAAAGGAAAGTGCTGGAAATGGTAAAAGGTTTTCATTATATCAAAAATACATGGTGCTATCATACATACATTTCTCTTGCATTCGTTTCCCTTGCCATGTGGTAGTTTGAATGTTACTGAGTATTTTGTATGATAGATATGACACACGAAATCCTAATACTAAGACTTCTATTTATACTAATTCGACCATAACGGTCTTGCTATAGGATTATGCCACGTCTAGAACATGCAAGACAATGCTTCTTTCGTCTTTCCACGTGTCCCCAAATGCTCCAGCACATAACTTTCAAACTTCGAAAGTCCCACTTCCATTTGAATTTCAAATGCTTTGGTACTTCTCTGTTTCGAACGCTCTTCCTAGACACAACCTTGTTGTTATTTCGAGACTTCTTTAGATATGTTCCCATAATTGCCACTCGAAACTCCAAGCTTTGACATACTTATTCGAAACATTGCTTCTGCTACTTCGAAACATGACGCTTTACCTCATTTCGATCAAAACGTTTAATTCATTTGGCTTCTAATAACATTATCAAAATCTTCAGCCAACACCTGCTTAGAGGTTTCTACAATGATCTTCTTAGGTGCCTCCATCCGGGCAGGCTCACCTATGATTTCTTCGCCCCGAGTGCCAGATGGCTCGGCGACAGGGGTGATAAATGGAATAGGAACTGGGGCAGTTGATGATGTACTAGCAGATGGAATGACAACAGGTTTTTGAACAGTCGGAGGGGAAATTTTGGGAGAAAATAGTCTTTCGCTTCTGGTGACCTTGCTAGTCCCGACAATATTGATGATATCAACATCAGCTTCTTCACCCTTTAAGTCTTGCTTAACTCCATGGTAATACACATCGGCCCCATAGTGCCAACGGACAGCTTTATCCGAAGTGTATGGGATAGGACCAGGGATGGTAATGATTAATAGAGCGATTCTTGGAACGAATGTAATCCTGACAGGCTTTCTCGAGGAAGCCTTGGAAGGATTGGCAGAAATGGTTATGATGGCAACATCTTCAACTGGAACTAACAGAATCATAGTCTTCTCGAACATGATCTCTTTGTTATCCATCAGGCTTTGAACACCTAATTTCAAAAAATGGCAACCAGCAGGCAGAATTGAACACATGTGGCAACCTTCGCCACAACCTAGAAATAAACCGGCCAACAATAGATTCTTCTTAACTGTCATCAAAAGAGTAGAAATTTCTTCTACGGAGGTCACAAATAAATCATCGTCAACAACATTTACTCCATGACCGTGGTTGGGCATAAAAGCAGCTATGATGTTGGGTTTCTCCGGAGCGTCAGACTCAATCTCTTTAGCTTCGATCAAGTCTTGTACCTTATTCTTCAAGGCCCAACAGTTGTTTGTATCATGACCTGGGCTATCGGAGTGATAGGCGCAGCGGGCGTTCGGGTTATACAACGGAGATGTGGTGCTGGGATTCTTCGGGGCTTCCCTCAGAGTTACCAGGTTGGTTTTCAACAATTGTGGTAGAATTTGAGACAAGGTCATATTAAGCCGAGTGTACTGTCTCTACGGTCTCTCCATTCTTTGCTGACGTTGTGGGGCAACGATGGGTTTTGATATTACTACCACATTCACTGCTTGACGGTTTTCAGGTCTGCTTCAGCTCCTCGAGCCATAAACTGCACTAGCTTATTTCTTATCGGTGAAAGGCTTCTTTACTGCACTTGACGACATATCTTTCTGTATCTTACCACTTCGGATACCAGCTTCTACTCTCTCCCCAGTCAAAATCAATTTAGTAAACCCAGATGACGAACTTCCGATCAAATGATTGAAAAATGGACCAGACAACGTCCCTAGAAACATGTCCACCAACTCCCTGTCAAATAAAGGGGGTTGGACCCTTCCAGCTAAGTCTCTCCACTTTTGAGCATAGTCCTTAAAACCTTCACTTGCACCCATAGACATACCCTGGAGCTGATACGAGTGGGAGCAAGGTCGGCATTATACTGATACTGCTTGTAGAAAGCAGCAGCAAGGTCCTCCCAGTTTCGGACATTAGCTCCTTCCAATTGATAAAACCATTCAAGCTGAGTCCCTGACAGACTATCTTGAAAGAAATGCACCCATAAATTTCTATCAACGGTGTAAGGTTGGATTTTTCAGACGTACGAGCGGAGGTGGAGTTTTGGACAGGATACTCCATCGTACTTGGCGAAAACCGGAGCTTTGAACTTACGAGGGATCACCACCCCAGACGCCAGTCCAAGTTCTCCAAAATCCAGACTGGGGATCCTTTGAATCTCCATAGCATTCAGACGGTCTTCTAGTTGCTTGTACCTATCCTCAGCAGGAGGATACTATTCCTTATCATAATTTGTATCATTATCAGAAACTGTAGGACTGGGGCCCTTTTCTTCTTCCTGGTCCTCCCCTCCCTTGGATGAAAAGGACGGATCAACTTGTTGTTTCAACCTATCCCTAAACCTTTTCCCCATACTAAAAATAACAACCTTCTTCTTCTTCTCTTTCTCTTTCAGGATGAGAGCTTTCAAATCCTCTTGCCCTTTAGCCAAGTTCAAGAACAACTCTTGGAATTGGGCATTTTGTGCCTGAAGATCTTTGATAGCTTGATCGGAAGACATTTCTGCTGAAATAAACAGCGAAGAAGATGATAAACCTGTAATGGTACCTGTAATGGTGTGCATGATAATGGGATGCGTATGTAATGATTTCAAAGACTTTGGGAGATTTAAATTTGCAAACCAAGAAACAAACTTTATTAGATTAAACTTGTAAAAAGGTTCAACAATGCCTTTAAGGCGTTAGAAAGAAATAAATGAAAAACAAATCTAAACTAGAAAAAGCACAATCAGAAATCCCATGGACGCTTCCCCTTCGTGCTGACGTAGTCATTGATTGTTCTTTCATTCTCAAGTTGCCTAGTGAGCTTCAAGACCTTCCTTTCTTGCTCATGATACTTCTCCCGGTAGGTATCCCTCTCCTCCTTCAGCTGAATCCAGGATCTCTTCAATGCCCCAAGATCAGTGGGCATGTAGGGATAAAGGACTATATAAGGAACACCCTCTTCATTGGTAGGCTCCACAATCACTTGCAGCACAGCTTCATAAGGCATCCCCAGCTTCTGGGCTCGAGCTCGGACCCACCGGAGATAAGGTTACATAGGGAGAGAAGTCTTTGGTCCTAGATCTTGAGGGTTAGACCTGTTCACCATGCCCCAAGCTCGTATAAACCTTCGACGATGCTCGTCAACATCCTCCTTTTAGCCAAATTCAATATCTGTAAGAAGTAGCTCATGAGGACCGTCTCTCCGAGCACGACCAAACTGTCGCAAAGCCAAACAAGGACTATAGGTTATTCCCCCTCTGATTACAAGCAACGATACATTAGGGTATCCCCCATATCGATCAATGACAATAGTGCTTTCCATAGCCTTGGAACTCCAAAGAATGTCTGTATGGGCAAGGGACATTATCCTGTAAGACCATCCTAAGCCTTCCTCGTTCTTCAACACGGACTTGGGGAGGTGCGAAATAAACCACCTCGCCAGCAGCAACATGCAACACATGAGATTCCCTCTTCTTTGCACGGTACGAGTATAGAGGGCATGCAAGATATCACCCAGAAGAGTAGGTACAGGATTGCGATACAGGAAGATCTTAACCGCATTCACATCTATGAAGGAATCTGGATTCGAGAAAATAACCAAACCATAGATAAGGAGAGCCAAGATGTCTTCAAAAGCCTGAAAATCCAAGTTATCCCAGAATAGTTGAGCTTGATCTATCAGAAACTTGGCTAAGAAGCCTTCAACCCCGCTTCGTGTTTCCCAATTAGATACTACATCAACCCTTTTTAGATGCAAATCTGGAGCAATTTCTTCTGGTCTAGGAGTCTCTTCCAAACCTGTGAAGGGCATCTGCTCAAGGATGGATATTCCCAATAAGTGAGAAAACTCTTCCATAGTGGGAACTAGCTGATAATCCGGGAAAGTGAAGCAATGATGCACCTGATCGAAGAACTGGAAAAGCACACTCATCATCTGCTCATCAAACTTTGAGGTAACCAAGCTAAAAAGCTGACCATGTCTCCTAATGAATGAATAAGTATCAGAAACTGTCGAGGCTAAATCTTTGAGTTGAGCAGGTATTTGCACAAAGTTAACTCGAATGGTGTTTCTGCACACGGAAGCCATAATCTGCAAAATAGAACAAAGATAAATCCCCTCGGTCTTTGAAATGGTTAGTATAATGAAGTATGCATACTATGTTATAATGCATGATGTCATGATAAAACACGCAACAGGTATAACAGATAACAAACATGGTAAAGGCAAACAAGTCACACAAAAGCCCTTAAGTTTAAGGCTTTCATATGGTCTAGGTACTACCCTCTTGAAGTTCAGTTGGTTTCAACCTATCCTAATAATAGTAACCGGGTTCTAGAGGTTCTCAATATCACTGACCATCCTCCACCGGTCATGGTTTCAGCTCACGCAATCTTTTCTTGCAGCCGGAACTATCTCGAGAGTATGGTCTCAATGAGTGTAGCATCGAGTATCAACCAGTTCTCAGCTTTACACCAAGGCCGGCTATCTCACTACTTCCTAATGGCCAAGTTGGTCAATTATAGGTTCTAAGGTCAGTTAATGCTTAACGACACACATAGTAGCCCCGTATTCTCCTCGTTTCTCCACAAGGGATACTGGTACCAACCAATGTGCCACATTAATGTAGCTACTACTTCAACCGTATCGGTCTACGCCGTACAGTTCCCTCACAGTTTATTACTACTTACCTAAAAGGTGTCCCCCAGATTCGGATTAGGATCTATAGTAACTCCCAAGACAAAACCCTCAAAAGTAAAGCAATCAAATCAAACAAGAGAAGCAATTTATGATGAACTAATCCTAAGGTATACCCCACTTATTAAATCCCCAATAGAGTCGCTAGTTCTGTGATACAGTGGTAGAACCGAACTGTTTTAGGAAAATGCTGGTTTGCGTTTTGAGTTTGTGTTTGCAAAATGTCGCGGTAAGCAAGAGTCGCCACCGACTTTTATTTTATCCAACTGGAAAGGAAAAAAGCACAGAAAAATTCCTTTTTCGAGATATTATGAGTACCGAGGGTAGATTATAGAAAAGGGAAGGTATTAGCACCCTTTTTATCCGTGGTTTTCCATGGGCTCTTAGGTACTTGCTCATCATTTTTTAAAAATTGCTTCCGTGTTTGTGTGTTTTTG